>JARYZH020000005.1:4319383-4919383 GCA_030021035.2 Notholithocarpus densiflorus
AAGTAATTAGGGAGGAATGACTAGTGTGAGTTTCTTATTTAGGCGTAATTATAGTAATTCTTAGTTTGCTTGTAAACTAAGATTTCACGCCACAATCACTAATAAGGCTGCGTTTGTTTTGCCTGAAAAGGATTTCAGGAAATTATTTTACACCAGCCTGTGTATTTGGTACCTACAGAAAATTGGGTCAAACAAAAAATTATTTTACCCGTTGACTGTAAAATAAGCTTTCTCACCCGTAAAACCATTTCAGTTTTTATTTTACCTTCAAATGATTTCCAGACTTGGAAAGTAGAAGAGAGAGAGAAAGAGCAAGAAGAGAGAGTAGAGCGAGTGAGCTAGAAGCACACACAACCCCAGATCGCACCACCGCCTCAACCCCAGATCGCACCGGTCTCGTTGCACCCCAACACTGGCGAGATCGCATCGCCTGAAGCACCACCGAGATCGCGCCGCCTGAAGCACCACTGAGATCGTACCCATGACCCACCCATGCCCGATCTCTCTCTTTCTCGATCTATCTCTCCCTTTCCCTCAATTGTCGATCACTCTTTCTTCCTCCCTCTCTCCGTTTGACCGAATTTTTGAGTTTAACGAATGTTTTGTTTTGATTTTTGTTTCTTTTAAGTTTATATATTGAAATTTTCTATTATGAAATTTGTTTGGAAGTTGAGAAAATGACTAAGAAAATGTGAGAAACTAGTAGAAAAATAACATTTTCAGAATACAATTAAACACTTGAAAATATTTTCTAAAATAATTTTCATAATGCACCCAAACATTTGAAAATATTTTATTTTTCCAAAAATATTTTCACTTGAAAATATTTTACAATTAAAAAATATTTTATACTGAAACAAACACAGTCTAAGTTAAATGAATAACTTGCAGTAGAGGAAAGAAAACCTTAAGATATTTGTGTCATTGCATAGAATAATAGATGAACCATATTCACATGGACCGAAGGGGAAATGATAGAGTTTGGTGTGGATAAATGCCGCAGCTAAAAGCTGACTGATGCATGCATGTGTCGAGCAATGGAGTTGAAGTTGAAGTTGCCAGCTGTTATGCAACATGGGAAACAGGATAACCTGCTGTGTCATTACTCAACATGTCTCATAGTCTGACAAGACAAAGCAAAAGCACCCCCCAGAAATGGGTGCACATTTCCCTCGTTCTATTTTTCTCACCACATGGTTTTGGATCTAAATGGAGTCCATTAATATGTATATATTCCTGAAAAACATTTACCTCCATGTAGGTTTGGAGTTATCATCCTATAACTCAATATGCCATAATTGAAGATATTATTTATGTGCAGTTTTAATTACATGATAATTTTTTTAAAACATTATGTGGCTTATTTAAATAATATAGGGAAATATTAATAGGCATCGTAAGATGTCTGTTAAATATGATTTATTGTGGGGTTTATCTAATAAAAAATTGATATAAATTGATGAAAGGACTGAAAATAGTAATGAAATGACAAGTGAAATTCAAAAAGTTGGCTTTATTGACTCTACACCCTATAAAATTGGTCAAAAATCTGAAAAAGTTGACTTTATTGACATAAAAGTTGTTTTTTAACAGGCACTTTGCGGTGCCTGTTAACACTACCCAATAATATACGTTGATAGTCTCGTGTCTTAGTAAGTTAGAAGAGATAGTTCCAAACCAATTTAAAACGAAACATTATCAGTCATCACCCTTTAATTTTTTTTAATGGAAAGAAATAAGCCATAATATTGAACTAAACATAAGATTTTTGACTACTAATGTTATTAGAAAAAATGTAGTGTGAAATAGAAATTAGAAATCAAAATTAGGTGCACAATTTTGCATACCTCAATACAAACTAGTTTAGAGAAAAATCCTTCAAACTCTTATATCTTTTTATTGGATGTGAATTTTAAAAATCTAACCATTAGATTGCATGTTTTTTTATTTTTATTTTTTATTTTATTTTTATGTTTTTAATATGAATGTTAAACTTCGTTCAAATTAGATGTTATTTACTATTCAATCCAAACTTATTTTTATGTATAATTTTAGAACACCAAAATTTGAAATTTAAACATTTGATTGATGACATAGGTATTGATATGTAATCTTTTTGAAATTTTGCAAGCATGAAGGATATAATAAAAAAAAATTCAATTCAATGGTTAAATTTTCAAAATTCACATCTAACAAAAAGAAATAGATGAAGTTTGAAGAGTTCTATTCAAATTAATTTGGAGAGAAACTTTTTCCTCTCAGTACCATAAAAGCCATAAATTTTCAGCCTTTATAAATAAATAAATAAATAAAAGAAGAAAAAACTATGACTTTCAGGCCAAGAGACTAAAAATAAAATAAAAGGACATGCCTTCATCTCACATCATAAGAGGCACCATATGACTTACAATTGTCACATTAGTAAAGGTAACATAGTGAGAAAGCATCTCATCACTAAAAATTACATCATGTCTTCTTTTTTGGCACAATAAGAGCATAGGCATGAGCTCAAAGTCTGAATAGGGTTGACAAACTCCTAATACTAACGAGATATTGGAAGATGATCACATTTGGGAAAAGGTGGATGGGAAAAATAGTTACCTTTCAATGTCCTGGAAATTATTTTTTCTATTTCAAATAGATGTATTAAATTCCCCCTTTTTCTTTTCCAATAATTGAATTATGCATATATATATTTTTTCTTTTTAAATTATGTTTTAAATTAAATATTATAATTTATTATAGTGATTTTCAAGGTCTCATAAGATTCATAAGATCCTATGTTCAAAACTTTCAAGGAATTGATCCTTATAATTACTTGGTATGTGTGAGATAAGGAAACTTCATACAACAGGAAAAGAAAAAAAAAAGATTATAATGTTCGAAAAATTTTGGAGTCTAGATACCCTTGTTAGCAAAAGTGGGAAAAAAAATTATACTTTCAAAATTATATATATAATAACACATCATTTAAAATTGGGAGGATCTTGTTTCACATAGCATGAGTCTCTTCCCATAGCCATGAGTGAAAGCACTAACTTGAGTTGATGTCATTAGAAAGAAATGCAAAGGTAGAGTTGTATCGAATATGCCTCAAGTATATGAGTATGATTACCTTTACGAATATCGAATAATAACAGCACTTTACCGAAAGACTTTGGTTGCATCTTATCGCCTTAACCATTTCATAGAGACAGCGTTATTATAATATTGAATACTGCAAACACGTGAACATTGATTGCATAATTAGCTTGCATCATGACCAATATGGTTGGTACATAGTACATTCTGTAGCAATATTTTATGTACGTGCACCAGATTTTTCAACAGGATGTCAACTTCTTGATCTTGTATTTGATACTATATTATATGATATTTCTGAATTATATGCCACTTTCTTTGGGACAGTCCAATCAGCAATGGCCGCTGTGTAAACATAGGTTTGAATTATTGTTAGTTTTCACAAGCTTTGAAATCTTGAAATATGCCCCACCACCTGTTTTGAAATTTGTGCAGTCATGCACCTAATCATAAAGTGTGGTTGTTATTGCCCCCGGCACCATGTTCAAGCGTGCCCCAGCATGCGCATGCAATTCCCTCCTGGTAAAAATGGCCGATATTTTGTGTGAGCTCGAAAAGACAGTTCCCTTGATGATGTAGAAACAATGTCATATGATAAAGGCTTTGTGTCGATGCTGGCTCTGTCCATTTACCCAGAATGAGGAAGCTGCAGATAGAAAGCTATGACCGAGCTAAGGACCCCATAGATCACTTGGAATTTTTCAAGATCCTGATACACCTTTAAGGGGTGGCGGACGAAATCATGTACAGAGCCTTCCCCACCACGCTAAAGGGTCTTGCAAGAATTTGGTTCAGTAGGTTGATGCCTAATTCCATCAGTACTTTCAAGGAGCTAAATGCCTAGTTTGCTTCACACTTTATCGGGGGCATAGGTATAAGAAGTCTACGGCGTGCCAGATGAGCATCAAGCAACGGGAGGATGAGACACTAAGGTCTTACATAGCCTGCTTTAACAAAGAAGCACTTTCAATCGATGAAGTTGACGGCAAAATACTGATAGCCGTGTTCACCAATGGGTTGCGGAAAGGTAAGTTTCTATTCTCCCTATATAAGAACGACCCAAAGACTATGTCAGATGTGCTTTACAGAGTGACCAAATACATAAACGCGGAAGACGCGCTTTTGGCCCAAGAGGAGAAACCCAGGAAGAGAGAAAGACAGGAAGACACGCGGCAGAACAGAGGGCGGAAGATGGCAAGAACTAGAGAACGAAGGGAGGACAGGCGCTCAAAGCCTCCCACAGGGAAATTCATGAGCTTCACCCCGCTGACTACCCCGATTGACCAGGTCCTGATGCAAATCAAGGACGAAGGGGCCTTAACATTTCCTGGCAAGCTGAAGGGAAATCCCAATAAGAGGCCTAGAGACAAATACTGCCGTTTTCACCGTGACCACGGTCATGACACAGTCGACTACTACAACTTAAAGCAACAAATCGAAGTCCTCATCAGGCAAAGGAAGTTACAGAAGTTCGTCAGCAGGGAGAGAGCAGATCCACCTCAAGAGCAGCCTCCCCGACGGGACAACGAGCGTCCAAGGCCGCCCTTGGGAGACATAAGAATGATTGTAGGGGGCACAACGGCTGCCGGGTTATCCAAAAAGGCCCGTAAGACTTACCTAAAGATGGTCCATAACATCTAGTTGACGGGTTCCGTGCCGAAGATGCTGTGGATCGACAACCCCGTCATTGAATTCTCGGAAGAAGATGCCCGACGTCTTCACCACCCGCACAACGATGCACTTGTCGTCAGCATACGAGTAGGAGATTACAACACGCACCGGATTCTGGTTGACAATGGTAGTTCAGCTGACATCCTTTACTACCCAACATTCCAACAGATGAGGATTGATAGAGAGCGACTAGTTCCGACGAACGCTCCGCTCATTGGCTTTGAAGGAACAAGGGTACACCCCCTTGGCACAGGCACATTATTCGTAACGTTGGGCGACTACCCCCAGCAGATTACAAAGGACATAACATTCCTTGTGGTCGACTGCTCGTCCACTTACAATGCCATCTTGGGACGGCCTACCCTCAATTCATGGAAGGCCGTAATCTCAACCTACCATTTAATGATCAAATTCCCTACAGATTATAGAGTAGGGGAGTTGTGCGGAAATCAGGTGGCTGCGCGCGAATGCTACATAGCTATGATGGAGATGGATGACCATCTCAAGGCCATGAACATAGAAGAGCATCGGACGGTGACAGAGCCTGTTGAAAGGCTTGAAGAGGTACTTTTCAACTCCAAGCCTGATCGTACGACCAAGATTGGTACCCTCGCCCGCCCAATGGTCCGCCAAGCACTTACAACTTTTCTCAAAGATAACCGGGATGTATTCGCTTGGAGCCATGAAGACATGCCAGGAATCGAACCTTCGGTCATGGTACATAGATTGAATGTATCGCCCTCCTTTCTACCCGTTCATTGGAAGAAGCAAGTATTCGGTCCAGAACGGGACCAGGTTATAACAGAAGAAGTTCACAAGCTACAAGAGGCAAACTTCATCACACTATAGCAGAAGAAGTTTACTACCCCGACTGGTTGGCAAATGTGGTAATGGTCAAGAAAGCCAGCGGGAAATGGAGGATGTGCGTAGACTTCACTGACCTAAACAAGGCATGCCCCAAAGGTAGCTACCCTCTCCCACGAGTTGACGTCCTAGTAGACTCTACAGCCCAACACTAGCTACTAAGCTTCATGGACGCCTTTTCAGGTTATAACCAGATCCGGATGGACGAATCGAATCAGGAGAAGACTTCATTTGTTACCAGCCAAGGCCTCTTTTGTTACAAAGTGATGTCGTTCGGCCTCAAGAACGCAGGTGCGACATATCAAAAGCTCATGAACAAGATGTTCGCGAACCAGATTGGGAGGAATGTTCAAGTCTATGTTGACGACATGTTGGTAAAAAGCCGTAGGGAGGATGACCATTTGGAGGATCTCAAGGAAACATTTGACACCCTTCGCTCCTACAGCATGAAACTCAACCTGAGTAAGTGTGCATTTGGGGTGACAGCGGGAAAGTTCCTGAGGTTTATGGTATCTCAAAGAGGTATCGAGGCCAACCCGGACAAGATTAGGGCCATAGTAGAGATGGCCCCCCCAAAGAATGTAAAAGAAGTCTAGAGTTTAAACAGCAAGGTGGCCGCCCTGAATAGGTTCGTATCGAGGGCAACAGATAAGTGTCTACCCTTCTTCCGCACGCTGAAAAAGTCTTTTGAGTGGACTACCGAGTGTCAGCAGGCGTTCGAAAATTTAAAGGCCTACCTCTCTTCCCCATCGCTACTGAGTCCTTCAAAACCTAGGGAAGAGCTCTTCCTCTATTTGGCCGTCTCCCTTGCAACCATCAGCACGGCCTTAGTCAGGGAAGAAGACAAGGTTCAGAAGCCCGTGTACTATGCCAACCGGGCACTTCGTGGTGAAGAAGAAAGATATCCGTCAATGGAGAAGCTTGCCTTCGCTTTGGTTATAGCGGCCCGCAATCTCAAATCATACTTCCAAGCCCATACGGTGATCGTCCAAACCGATAAGCCCTTACGGCGGGCAATGACCAACCCTGAAGCCGTCTGGCGACTGGCACTGTGGGCCATAGAGTTGAGTGAATTTGACATTCAGTACCGCCCACGTACCGCCATCAAGGGACATGTTGTCGCTGATTTTATAGTGGAGTTCACCAACGGGGAAGACAAGGGGGCAGATGAGTACCCTCGATGGAGCATACATACAAACGGATCATCCAACAGAAAGGCTGGTGGAGCAGGTATCGTGCTTCTTTCCCCAGAAGGAGACAAGATTGAATGTATGGTTCGCCTCGACTTCCCTACCACCAACAATGAAGCAGAGTACAAAACTTTAGTGGCAGGGCTTGATCTCGCCAAAGCGGCAGGAGTCGCAAGTGTGGTTATTCATTGCGACTCCCAGGTCGTCACCAACCAAGTGAACAGGGATTACGAGTGTAGGGACGAAAGGATGAAGAAATACCTGGAGCAAGTACAGAAACGACTGCACGACCTACAAGCCAAGATTGTTCAGAGGAGAGAATGAGCAAGCCGACCGCTTGGCCAAAGTCGCTTTAGCGGAACATATGATCGTCCCTGACAATGTACTCTCCTTTGTTCAGCTTTCTCCACTAATAGATTCCGTCGATGTGCAGGAAATAGGTACTGAAAACAACTGGACCACACCATTAGTCTCCTACTTGAAAAATGGTGTGTTACTAGAAGGGAAGAAAGTCGCAAGAAAGCTGAAGGTCCAAGCAGCGCGATTCGTTCTGATAAAGGACGTCTTGTACAAGAGAGGCTTCTCCCGCCCATACCTAAGGTGTTTGGGCCATGAGGAAGCGGACTACGTCATGAGAGAAGTCCACGAAGGGATCTGCGGAAACCACTCGGGGTCACGATTGTTGGTACACAAACTGATTCGAGCAGGGTACTATTGGCCTGCCATGCAGAAGGACGCCCAGGCTTATGTCAGAGCCTGTGACAAGTGCCAAAGGTTCAGCAACATCATCAGACAGCCGTTTGAAGAGTTGACCCCAATGACAGCCCCATGGCCATTTGCTCAGTGGGGAGTAGACATCATGAGACCATTCCCAATAGCGGCACGACAGCTGAAGTTCCTAATAGTAGGCATAAACTACTTCATAAAGTGGGTAGAAGCTAAAGCCTTGGCAACCATTACAGAGAAGAATGTGCGAAGCTTCGTCTGGAGGTACATCATCTACAGGTATGGGATCCCTAGAGTCTTAGTCTCAGACAACGGGAAAAAATTCGACAACGACTCATTCCGGGATTTTTGCTCGCAGTTGGGGATCAAAAACCACTACTCCTCCCCCGCCCACCCTCAAGCTAACGGACAGGTCGAAGTCATAAACCGATTCTTGCTTAAAATTCTCAAGACTCGACTCGAGTGGGCAAAGGGTATATGGCCTGAAGAGCTGCCAAGCATACTATGGGCATACAGGACAACAGGAAGAACACCTACCGGAGAGACACCATTTCGGCTAACGTATGGGAGAGAGGCGGTCATTCCAACCAAGGTTGAGCTCACAAGCTACAGGGTGGATAGCCACAATGAAAGTAAAAACGATGAGGCTATGCGTCTACAGATCGATCTACTGGATAAGGTTAGGGCGATAGCTGAACAAAGACTCGCACGGTACCAGGACCTTATGGCCAAGCACTACAACTCCCGGGTCAGACACAGAGACTTTCAAGTTAGAGATCTCTTTTTGAGGAAGGTAATGGGCACCGCTAAAGACTTTACCCAAGGGAAGCTCGGTCCTAACTGGGAAGGACCTTACAGAATTACGTCATGGCAGAGGAAAGGCACATACCACCTAGAGACACTAGACGGGCGAAAGTTGCACCATCCATGGAACACCGAGCACCTTCGAAAGTACTACCAGTAGAGCTGATAGCATGAAGAGCAACACTTCATTTACTAGTCTACTTTAGTTAATTTTAGCTACACTCTTCAGTTTTCTAGTTTACCTTAGTTAATTTTTGCTACAATACTCTTTAAGCCCAAAGGGAGGGTCTTTTTTCTTTAGAGAACAACTTTTCTACGAATGCATGGTTTATCATAATAAGAGGAGTTTATTCAGATGTGAGTAATGTGTTTTTCTACAAAATATTATCAAGTCCACAAGTGGACGAGTTTATTAAAGTCCATAAAGTGGACGAGTCCATAAAATGGACGAGTTCATTCCAGGAGGATGAATTATTACTAGTCCATAAAGTGGGCGAGTTTATTAAAGTCCACAATTGGACGAGTTTATTAAAGTCCATAGAGTGGACGAGTCCATAAAGTGGACGAGTTCATTCCAGGAGAATGAATTATTGTCCGTAAAGTGGATGAGTTTATTAGTGAGTTCACAAGTGGACGGAGTTATGATTAAGGTCCATATAATGGACGAGTTCATCCTGTAGGGATGAGTCAATGTTATGAAGTCCACAAATAGACGAATTCATTAAGTCCATAAAGAGGACGAGTTCATCACCAAAGTGGACGGGTTCATTCCGCAAGGATGACTTAATATCCACAAGAATGACTTAATATGACTTAAATATGACCCATAATTAAGGTGGACGGATCCACAAGTGGACGGGTTCATAACTTAGTCAACAAAGATTACGAGTTCATCTCGTAAGGATGAGTTAATGCTGTAGTCCACAAGTGGACGGATCCATGAGGGTAAAAGTCCATAAATGGACATGTTCATTACATGAAAAGATTAAAATCCACAATGAAACAAATTTCTTAGGCCACAAAGTGGACGAGTCTATTGTCCATAAAGGGGACGAGTACATCCCAGGAGGGTTAGTATTTCCATATGTGGACGGACTCAACCTATAAAGGGTGGTTAATATTATAAAGTCCACGAATGGACGGACCCCTGATCAAGTTCACAAATGGACAAGCTCTTCCTATAAGATACTTTGAAATTATCAAGTCCACGAGTGGACGGGTCCATCCCAAGAGGGTGAGTATAAGTCCACAACTGGACGGATGTATTAAGTCCACAACTGGACGGGTCCATCACATAAAGGTGAGTTGGTATAATTGAGCCCACAAGTACCTTAGTGAATGGATCCATCCCATGAGAATGAGTATAATTAGGTTCACAAATGGACAGATACATAATAAAATCAATAAGTGAACTGGTTCATCTAAGAGGATGATCAAATTATAGTCCAAAAAGTGGACAGGTTCAACCACACATTAAATTAAAACAATCCATAATATGGACGGATATAACCATAAACTAAACAAGATTCATCTACAGGAATAAAAGTAGACGAATAGTTTAAAATTACTTAAAACCCATAAAGGGAGATGTCTACATACAAAAAGCAACGGATAAATTAAAGTTGTCCTCCAAAACCTTTACATAAAAATAAATAAATAAATAAATAAAAAAAGAGCTACTGTTGAACAGGGGCGTCATCGGCTTTGTTTCATCTATCCAAAACCTTTACATACAAATTCAGCACCCGTCAACCTGAAAACCAAGTTTTGAAAGACGATGACGCCCCCATTCAATAGTAGCTCTTTTTTTTTTTTTTTTTTTTTTATGTAAAGGTTTTGGAGGACAACTTTAATTTATCTATTGCTTTCTGTATGTAGACATCTCCCTTTATGGGTTTTAAGTAATTTTAAACTTTTTGTCTACTTTTATTCCTGTAAATGAATCTTGTTTAGTTTATGGTTATATCCGTTCATATTATGGATTGTTTTAATTTAATGTGTGGTTGAACCTGTCCACTTTTTGGACTATAATTTGATCATCCTCTTGGATGAACCTGTTCACTTATTGATTATATTATGTATCTGTCCATTTGTGAACCTAATTATACTCATCCTCATGGGATGGATCCATTCACTAAGGTACTTGTGGGCTCAATTATACCAACTCACCTTTATGGGATGGACCCGTCCATTTGTAGACTTAATGCATCCATCCAGTTGTGGACTTGACCAAGGGTCCGTCCAATTGTGGACTTATACTCACCCTCTTAGGATGGACCCGTCCACTCGTGGACTTAATAATTTCAAAGTATCTTATAGGAGGAGCTTGTCCATTTGTGAACTTGATCAGGGGTCCGTCCACTCGTGGACTTTATAATATTAACCCACCTTTATAGGCTGAGTCCGTCCACATATGGAAATACTAACCCTCCTGGGATGAACTCGTCCCCTTTATGGACAATAGACTCATCCACTTTGTGGCCTATGAAATTTGTTTCATTGCGGATTTTAATCTTTTCATGTGATGAACATGTCCATTTGTGGACTTTTACCCTCATGGATCCGTCCACTTGTGGACTGCAGCATTAACTCATCCTTACAAGATGAACTCGTCATCTTTGTTGACTAAGTTATGAACCCGTCCACTTGTGGATCCGTCCACCTTAATTATGGGTCATATTTAAGTCATATTAAGTCATTCTTGTGGATATTAAGTCATCCTTGCGGAATTAACCTGTCCACTTTGGCGATGAACTCGTTCTCTTTATGGACTTAATGAATTCGTCTATTTGTTGACTTTATAACATTGACTCATCCCTACAGGATGAACTCGTCCATTATATGGACCTTAATCATAACTCCGTTCACTTGTGAACTCACTAATAAACTCGTCCACTTTACGGACAATAATTCATTCTCCTGGAATGAACTCGTCCACTTTATGGACTCGTCCACTCTATGGACTTTAATAAACTCGTCCAATTGTGGACTTTAATAAACTCGCCCACTTTATGGACTAGTAATAATTCATCGTCCTGGAATGAACTCGTCTATTTTATGGACTCGTCCACTCTATGGACTTTAATAAACTCGTCCACTTGTGGACTTGATAATATTTTATAGAAAAAAACATTACCCACATCTGAATAAACTCCTCTTATTATGATAAACCATGCATTTGTAGAAAAGTTGTTCTCTAAAGAAAAAAGACCCTCCCCTTTGGGCTTAAAGAGTATTGTAGCAAAAATTAACTAAGGTAAACTGGAAAACTGAGGAGTGTAGCTAAAATTAACTAAAGTAGACTAGCAAATGAAGTGCTGCTCTTCTTACTATCAGCTCTACTGGTAGTACTTCTGAAGGTGCTCGGTGTTCCATGGATGGTGCAACTTTCGCCCGTCTAGTGTCTCTAGGTGGTATGTGTCTTTCCTCTGCCATGACGTAATTTTGTAAGGTCCTTCACAGTTAGGGCCGAGCTTCCCTTGGGTAAGGTCTTTAGCGGTGCTCATTACCTTCCTCAAAACAAGATCTCTAACCTGAAAGTCTCTGTATTTGACCCGGGAGTTGTAGTGCTTGGCCATAAGGTCCTGGTACCGTGCGAGTTTTTGTTTAGCTGTCGTCCTGACCTCGTCCAGTAGATCGATCTATAGACGCATAGCCTCATTGTTTTTACTTTCATCGTGGCTATCCACCCTGTAGCTTGTGAGCCCGACCTCAGTTGGAATAACCGCCTCGCTCCCATACGTTAGCCGAAATGGTGTCTCTCCGGTAGGTGTTCTTGCTGTCGTCTTGTATGCCCATAGTATGCTTGGCAGCTCTTCAGGCCATATACCCTTTGCCCCCTCGAGCCGAGTCTTGAGAATTTTAAGCAAGGATGGGTTTGTGACTTCGACCTGTCCGTTAGCTTGAGGGTGGGCGGGGGAGGAGTAGTGGTTTTTAATCCCCAACTGCGAGCAAAAATCCCGGAAGGAGTCATTGTCGAATTGTTTCCCGTTGTCTGAGACCAGGACCCTAGGGATCCCATACCTGCAGATGATGTACCTCCAGACGAAGCTTCGCACGTTCTTCTCTGTAATGGTTGCCAAGGCTTCAGCTTCTACTCACTTTGTGAAGTAGTCTATGCCTACTATTAGGGTCTACTCCCTACTGAGCAAATGGCCATGGGGTTGTCATTGGGGTCAACTCTTCGGACGGTTATCTGATGATGTTGTTGAACCTTTGGCACTTGTCGCAGGTTCTGACATAAGCTTGAGCGTCCTTCTACATAGCGAGCCAATAGTACCCTGCTCGAATCAGTTTGTGTACCAACGATCGAGACCCCGAGTGGTTTCCGCAGATCCCTTCGTGGACTTCTCTCATGACATAGTCCGCTTCCTCATGGCCCAAACACCTTAGGTATGGGCAGGAGAAGCCTCTCTTGTACAAGACATCCTTAATCAGAACGAATCGCGTTGCTTGGACCTTCAGCTTTCTTGTGGCTTTCTTCCTTTCTAGTAACACGCCATTTTTCAAGTAGGAGACTAATGGTGTGGTCCAGTTGTTTTCAGTACCTATTTCCTGCACATCGACGAAATCTATTAGTGGAGAAAGCTAAACAAAGGAGAGTACATTGTCAGGGACGATCATATGTTCCGCTGAAGCGGCTTTGGCCAGGCGGTCGGCTTGCTCATTCTCTCCTTTGGGGATTTGAACAATCTTGGCTTGTAGGTCGTGCAGTCGTTTCTGTAGTTGCTCCAGGTATTTCTTCATCCTTTCGTCCTTACACTCGTGATCCCCGTTTACTTGGTTGGTGACGACCTAGGAGTCGTAATGAATAACCACACTTGCGGCTTCTGCCGCTTTGGCGAGATCAAGCCCTGCCACTAGAGTTTCGTACTCTGCTTCATTGTTGGTGGTAAGGAAGTTGAGGCGAACCATACATTCAATCTTATCTCCTTCTGGGGAAAGAAGCATGATACCTGCTCCACCAGCCTTTCTGTTGGATGATCTGTCTGTATGTATGCTCCATCGAGGGTACTCATCTGCCCCCTGTCTTCCCCGTTGTTAAACTCCGCTATGAAATCAGCGACGACCTGTCCCTTGATGGCGGTACGTGGGTGGTACTGAATGTCAAATTCACTCAACTCTATGGCCCATAGTGCCAGTCGCCCGACTGCTTCAAGGTTGCTTATTGCCCGCCGTAAGGGCTTTTCGGTTAGGACAATCATCGTGTGGGCTTGGAAGTATGGTTTGAGCTTGCGGGCCGCCGTAACCAAAGAGAAGGCGAGCTTCTCCATTGATGGATACCTTTCTTCTGCACCACGAAGTGCCCGGTTGGCATAGTACACGGGCTTCTGAACTTTGTCTTTTTCCCTGACTAAGGCCGCGCTGACGGCTGCCAGGGAGACGGCCAAATAGAGGAAGAGCTCTTCCCTAAGTTGTGAAGGACTCAGTAGTGGTGGGGAAGTGAGGTAGGCCTTTAAATCCTCGAACGCCTGTTGACTCTCGGCCGTCCACTCAAAAGACTTTTTTAGCGTGCGGAAGAAGGGTAGACACTTATCTGTTGCCTTCGATATGAACCTATTCAGGGCGGCCACTTTGCCGTTTAAACTCTGGATTTCTTTTACGTTCTTTGGCGGGGCCATCTCTACTATGACCCTAATCTTGTCCGGGTTGGCCTCGATACCTCTTTAAGGTACCATAAACCCCAGGAACTTTCTCGCTGTCACCCCAAATGCACACTTCCTCGGGTTGAGTTTCATGTTGTAGGAGCCAAGGGTGTCAAATGTTTCCTTGAGATCCTCCAAATGGTCATCCTCCCTATGGCTTTTTACCAGCATGTCGTTGACGTAGACTTGAACATTCCTCTTAATCTGGTTAGCGAACATCTTGTTCATGGCCTTTGATATGTCGCACCTGCGTTCTTGAGGCCGAACGGCATCACTTTGTAACAAAAGAGGCCTTGGCTGGTAACAAATGAAGTCTTCTCCTGATTTGATTCATCCATGAAGCTCAGTAGCTGGTGCTGAGCTGTGGAGTCTACTAGGATGTCGGCTTGTGAGAGAGGGTAGCTATCTTTGGGGCATGCCTTATTTAGGTCGGTGAAGTCTACGCACATCCTTCATTTCCCGCTGGCTTTCTTGACCATTACCATGTTTGCCAACCAGTTGGGGTAGTAAACTTCTTCTGCTATAGTGTGATGAAGTTTGCCTCTTGTAGCTTGTGAACTTCTTCTACTATAGCCTGGTCTCGTTTTGGGGCAAATACTCGCTTCTTCCGACGGACGGGTAGAAAGGAAGGCGATACATTTAGTCTATGTACCATGACCGAAGGGTCGATTCCTAGCATGTCTTCATGGCTCCAAGCGAATACATCCCGGTTATCTTTGAGAAAAGTTGTAAGTGATTGGCGAACCGTTGGGCGGGCGAGGGTACCAATCCTAGTCTTACGATCAGGCTTGGAGTTGTCGAGAAGTATCTCTTTAAGCCTTTCAACGGGCTAAGTCACCGTCCGGTGCTCTTTTATGTTCATGGCCTAGAGATGGTCATCCATCTCCATCATAGCTATGTAGCATTTACGCGCAGCCACCTGATTTCTGCGCAACTCCCCTACTTCATAATTTGTAGGGAATTTGATCATTATGTGGTAGGTTGAGGTTACGGCCTTCCATGAATTGAGGGTAGGCTGTCCCAAGATGGCATTGTAGGTGGATGAGCAGTCGACTACAAGGAATGTTATGTCCTTTGTAATCTGCTGGAGGTAGTCGCCCACCGTTACAAATAATGTGACTATGCCAAGGGGGTGTACCCTTGTTCCTCCAAAACCAATGAGTGGAGCGTTCATTGGAACTAGTCGTTCTCTATCAATCCTCATCTGTTGGAATGTTAGGTAGTAAAGGATGTTAATTGAACTACCATTGTCAACCAGAATCCGGTGCGTGTTGTAATCTCCTACTTGTATGCTGACAACAAGTGCATCGTCGTGCGAGTGGTGAAGACGTCGGGCATCTTCTTCCGAGAATTCAATGATGGGGTTGTCGATCCACGGCATCTTCAGCACGGAACCCGTCAATTGGACGTTATGGACCATCTTTAGGTAAGTCTTACGGGCCTTTTTGGACGACCTGGCAGCCGTTGTGCCCCCTATAATCATTCTTATGTCTCCTAGGAGCGGCCTTGGATGCTCGTTGTCCCGTCGGGGAGGCTGCTCTTGAGGTGGATCCGCTCTCTCCTTACTGACGAACTTCTGTAACTTCCCTTGCCTGATGAGGGTTTCGATTTGTTGCTTTAAGTTGTAGCAGTCGGCTGTGTCATGACCATGGTCACGGTGTATACGGCAGTATTTGTCTAGGCCTCTTATTGGGATCTCCCTTCAGCTTGCCAGGAAAGGTTAAGGCCCCTTCGTCCTTGATTTGCATCAGGACCTGGTCAATCGGGGCAGTCAGCGGGGTGAAACTCGTGAATTTCCTTGTGGGGGGCTTGGAGCGCCTGTCCTCCCTTCGTTCTCCAGTTCTTGCCATCTTCCGCCCTTTGTCCTGCCACGTGTCTTCCTGTCTTTCTTTCTTCTTGGGTTTTTCCTCTCGAGCCAAAAGCACGTCTTCTACGTTCATGTATTTAGTTGCTTTGTAAAGCACATCTGACATAGTCTTTGGGTCGTTCTTATATAGGGAGAAGAGAAACTTACCCTTTCGCAACCCATTGGTGAACGTGGCTACCAGTATTTTGTCGTCAGCTTCATCGATTGAAAGTGCTTCTTTGTTAAAGCGGGTTATGTAAGACCTTAGTGTCTCATCCTCCCGTTGCTTGATGCTCATCAGGCATGCCGTAGACTTCTTATACCTATGCCTCCCGATAAAGTGTGAAGCAAACTGGGCGCTTAGCTCCTTGAAAGTATTGATGGAGTTAGGCGTCTGTAGAGAGGGAAAATTCCCGACCTATCACAAGCTGACACGTCACACTATCAAGTCCACAAAATACAGCCAATTACAAAGTGCCACATATTGCTGCTAGGTTTTACTATCACTACTCAGAAGCCAATGAAAATTTGCCAAGTGTCATGCAAAAACCAATCACGCATCAGCGCATGTAAGCGATGACACAAGCAGTCTCGCACGTGTAAGCGATGACACAAGCAGTCCAGCGTGTGTAAGCAATGACACAAGCAGTCCAGCGCGTGTAAGCGATGACACAAGCAGTCCAGTGCGTGTAAGCGATGACATAGGCAGACCAATCAGGCTGTGACATGTGTCACCAATCAGACTCCGCCACATGTCTCTCACCCACCCCCAAACTCCTATAAATAGAAACCTTTCTAAGACATTTGGGAGGACACACACACACCAAGCCATCTGAAGCACAAGCAGCATTAGAGAAGATTCAGAAGCATCAGAAGTACAGAAGCTCTGCAGGAATCAAGTTTCAAAGCCTTCAAGAACTTCAACCTCAAAATCGAAGAACATTCGAAGTAGAATCATCAAAATTATCTGCCTAGATCCAAAAATTTGCGGGAATCAAGCCAAAAGTGTCCGAAAACATCAACAAATCACAAATCAGTGAAGCTCTACGGATTCAAGCTTCTAAAGCTCCGAAGAACTTCCACCATAAACCTTCGAAGACGAAGAACATACGAAGAACACGAAGAACGTGAAGAACAAAGGATTTCTAACAAGCTCACAGTCAGAGATTCATTGTAATTCTGTTTCAGCAATCTTCGATCCATCCCTCAACCAAATTGAAGGATATTTTGTGTTCGAGTCAAAATCACATTATTGCAATTCCAACCAACAAGTCTTTCAAGGAGATCGAATCAGAGGATCACTCTTTTGTAATTTCAGAGAATTGTACCACACAATCATCAATACAAATTCGCATTTGTGAAACTATTTTACTTGTTTGATTTATTTCGAACTAGAAATTTAGTCGTCTACATATTCTGGCACGCCCAGTGGGACATCTCTGCTTCTCATCTCTTTCTCCTTCAAAAGAAAAGAAATTCGACATCATTTTGCTACCAGCTTCAATGGCCTCTAGCAAGAATGTCCGAAAATCAGTGGTTGATGCTTCCAGTGATGATGATTATGTTGGCCCAATTACTCGCAGTCAGTCCAAAACTCTTGATCGACTTCAACACCAACCAACCAAAGAGGGCGAGTTTCATACTACCATCTCTCTGGACTTTCTTGCAAATAGGAAAGCTACCACTAAAGATTCATCTATCTCGAAAGATTTGGAGATCAGTAATGAATCATCCCCAACAAAAACCTTTTCTATCAACTCTTCACCCGTGATGAGAAACTTAAGGAATGAAGTAGCTTTGACTCATCCTGTTTCCTCATTTTCTCCATCATATTTAGAGGTCATGCCAGTGATGATGACTAACACCTCTACCATGGAAGAAAAGATGGCTGAAATGGAATAAAGGGTCACCCTTCTCACAAAAGCACTTGAAGAAAAGGACGTCAAAATTGCAACCCTAATGAACAAGCTGGAAGGATAAGATTCGGGTGAATCAAGTCTTGACCCTGAGCACCCACCTGGCTTTGTCTTGAAAGGAGAAAACGCTAGGAGTGATAAGGGAAAAGGAGGTGAAGGCATTTATCAACATGGACATTCCACCTCAATGGGCTCGATATCTGTCCAACAACTGCAAGACATGATAACAAATACCATTCGAGCACAATATGGAGGTTCTTCTACAAGTTCTCTCATATATTCAAAACCCTATACAAAGCGCATCGATAACATGAGAATGCCAAATGGGTATCAACCCCCCAAGTTCTTGCAATTTGATGGCAAAGGAAACCCTAAGCAACACGTTGCTCACTTTGTAGAAACTTGTGAGAATGCAGGGACTCAAGGAGGCCTCTTTGTAAAGCAGTTTGTTCGTTCACTAAAGGGGAATGCTTTTGATTGGTATATAGACTTAGAGCCCGAGTCAATCAATAGTTGGGAACAACTTGAAAGGGAGTTTCTCAACCGATTCTACAGTACACGTCGCACGGTAGGCATGATGGAGCTTACCAATACTAAACAGTGGAAAGATGAGCCCGTCGTTGAATATATCAATCGGTGGCGTTCTTTGAGTCTAGATTGCAAGGATAGACTTTCTGAAATATCTGCTGTAGAGATGTGCATCCCATGCATGCATTGGGGACTTCTTTACATCCTTCAAGGGATAAAGCCCCGAACATTTGAAGAGTTAGCAACTCGTGCGCATGACATGGAATTGAGTATCTCTAGCCATGGAAATACGAAACCTCCCGTACCTGAGGAAAGGAAAGAAAGACGGGAAATAAGGAAAAATGACAGGAATGTAAAAAGTAATATCAAAGACTCAATGAATGTCAACCCTGCTCTAGTTAAAATTTCAACAAGAAATGTGAAGGCTACTGAGAAGAGGCCCGAGGGCGGCCAACAACGTGAGACGCGTCGCTCATCACTTAAGGAATGGGAACAAAAGGTGTATCCTTTCCTAGATGCCGATATGCCCGAAATGCTAGAACAACTGCTCAAGTTGAAATTAATTGAATTGCCAGAATGCAAACGACCGGAAGAGATGAGAAAAGTTGATGACCCGAACTATTGTAAGTATCATCGCATCATAAGCCATCCAATCCAAAAATGCTTTGTTCTTAAAGAACTCATCATGAAGCTAGCCAAGGAAAGGAAAATCGACTTGGATTTTAATGATGTTGCTCAGTCAAACCTTGCAACATTTGCCTGTGGGTTACCTAGTTGCATATCTCCAACTACTAAGCAGGGGGCAAATACCACGCTCATCCAGTTTGGTTCTCTGGAACCTGTTCAAGCTCAGCTCTCATAAAAAGCGTCTTATTATAATTCAAATGATGATAAAGGGTCAACAATGGATGAGGAAGAGGGTTGGACGATAGTTGCTTGCAGGAGATGGAAAAAGAAACGAGCATTCCCTCTTCATTTGATCACCCAAGAGTCCAGAAGAGCACAAAACCAGATTCAGCCTTGGTCAAGAAGAAGGAGTGATAAGAGGCAAGGGAGACTGGGAACAAAAGTGTATGAAGATTCAACACAAACCCAAAAGCCTCGAAAACTCATTACATTGGAAGAATTCTTCCCCAGAAAATTCTTTCAAAATGACTCAGCCGAGGCCGTTCACACGGTTTCTCGTTGCGAAATTCAGGACGAAAAGGAGGATGTTGACCATGGTGGTCCAAATGAGACTTTGTCATCTTTGGAGGAACTCCAATCTCAGGTCGATGAAATTGAACCCTTGCCATCCTCCATCTCACCGAAAGAAGTGCTCACTCAAGCTCTTGAAAAGCCAGAGATGTACACTCTTTCTACCAACACGCTTCAACAACCCCAGGAATGTTACGCGTGCTCTCTAGACTTAACTTTCACTGATGAGGATCTGTTGTTAGGCTCTAAGCCCCACAATCGTCCACTTTATGTCTCTGGTTATGCTCGTGAACAAAAGATCGATCGTATTCTCATTGATGGAGGTTCAGCTGTTAATATACTACCAAAAATGACAATGAGACGGCTTGGTCTTACTATGAAGGAATTATCGCATAGTCGTTTGGTCATTCAAGGTTTTAACCAAGGAGGACAACGTGCAATCGACATGATCCACCTGGAATTAATCATTGGAGAATTGACAAGCAACGTTTTGTTCCATGTCATTGATGCCAAGACAACCTACAACATGTTGTTAGGACGTCCATAGATCCATGGAAATGGAATAGTGCCGTCAACTTTGCATCAATGTTTCAAATACCTTCAAAGTGGAATAAAGAAAGTCAATGCCGATTTGAAGCCTTTTGCTGAGACTGAAGCTTTCTTTGCTGACGCAAAATTTTATGTAGAAGATCACATTTCTAGTGAAGTTCTCCCAATTGAGATCCCGTCCATAGAAAGCAAGTAGGGTGAAAAGAAGTATGTTAAATTAATCACTGGAAAGGAGATTCCTTCCCCAAAGGAAGGTCTAGAATATGGGAATGATCGTTCTAGTGAATCTACAAGTAATTCAGTGAGAGTGGAAATTTCAACGCCTTCTAATAGCCCTCCATTCCTCTGGTATGTACCATTATCACACCGTAAGAATGGACAATCACCATTCGCAGAATGCCTTCAATCTACAGAAGACATGGGAAGGCCTCTTGCAAAGCTCACGATGGAGGATGTAGCCAT
Organism: Notholithocarpus densiflorus; assembly: GCA_030021035.2. Classification (NCBI taxonomy): domain Eukaryota; kingdom Viridiplantae; phylum Streptophyta; class Magnoliopsida; order Fagales; family Fagaceae; genus Notholithocarpus; species Notholithocarpus densiflorus. The sequence continues at coordinate 4,339,863 of JARYZH020000005.1, forward strand.
ATTGAAAGAAAATCATGTCATGCCTTTAACTTCATCCGCAAATCCTTTGCCCTCGAAGCCGCTAAATGGATTCGTGAGGTCTTCGCAAAGTCTGACAGAGCATGGTATTCTACCAAGTGAGCAGACGAAAGAATGGTTCGACCCAAAGGCATATAGGCTGTTAGCCAAAGCAGGCTACGATTTCTCAAAACAAGGAGACTTAGGGAAACTAATTCCAGAAGCCACCGGAGAAAAGATGCATGGCCTTAGCAAAACACAAAGGAAAATGCGGCTTGAAGGGCATGAGATTCCTATCCCAAAGGCCGGATTAGGTTATACTTCTGAACAACTAGCTCAGATATGGATCAAGAAAAGAAGCAATGCTTCAAGTTCCCAATACATAACAGTGGAGGTCGGCGAAAGTTCGAATCAAAGAAAAGATCACTCTTCATCACGCGTCTCGGTGTTTGATAGCATCGAAGCTTCATCATCACGAATCACAGTGTTCGACAGGTTAAATACAACTTGTTTAAAACAAAATCGGGACACTCTTACGTGTAGATCAGTCTTTGATCGATTGGGGGCAATGAAAATGCCCGTTGATTGTTGCTCTCAAAACTCAATAAACTTTGAGGTTCAAAAGGAGGAGAAAGTTAATGATGAGATCCGCAGTAGCATTCCTTCACGCATGAAACGTAACTTTACCCTAGATATTAGCACTGAAGGGTCACTCAAAGTCAAAAGGCGAACGATTGTACACACAAGTCAGTCACTCGTCCACAATGAGCAAATTGAAGAGGTATCATCCTCATTTCATATTACAATAGAAGAAGGTACACTTTTAGATGCTGAAGCAACCAATGAAGAGGTCGATGAAGCTCCCCCAACCTTGGAAGATGGAGTACAGGCTACAGTTGATGAACTTAAAGAGATCAATTTAGGAACTGCTGAGGAACCCCGGCCAACTTTCATTAGTGCGCTTCTCACCCCTAAAGAAGAAGAAGGATACCTCAAGCTCCTAGTAGAATATAAAGATGTGTTTGCTTGGACTTACAAGGAAATGCCAGGGCTCAATCCAGGTATTGTTTTACACCATTTGGCAGTAAAGAAGGGCGTGCGCCCAGTTAAACAAGCCCAAAGACACTTTCGGCCAGAGCTTATCCCTCAAATAGAAACCGAGGTCAATAAGCTCATTGAAGCGGGCTTTATTCGTGAAGTACAGTACCCGGAATGGATCGCTAACATTGTCCCTGTCAAAAAGAAGAATGGACAAATCCGGGTGTGCGTTGACTTCCGTGATTTGAACAATGCGTGTCCCAAAGACGATTTTCCATTACCCATCACTGAGGTCATGGTTGACGCTACCACTGGTCATGAAGCTTTATCTTTCATGGATGGTTCTTCAGGTTACAACCAAATTCGAATGAATCCAAAGGATGAAGAGCTTACAGCTTTTCGTACTCCTAAGGGTATTTACTGTTACAAAGTAATGCCTTTCGGGCTAAAGAACGCTGGTGCTACTTATCAACGGGCCATGTAAAAGATCTTTGATAATATACTTCATAAATACGTGGAGTGTTATGTCGATGATCTGGTGGTTAAAACAAAAAAAAGGGAAGACCATCTGGCAGAACTGCAATCCGTGTTCAACCGCCTAAGAAAATATCAGCTTAAAATGAACCCCCGCAAATGCGCTTTTGGCGTGACATCTGGTAAATTTCTTGGTTTCATTGTGAGGCACCGCGGTATTGAAATTGACCAGTCCAAAATTGAAGCTATCCAGAAAATGCCGGAGCCCAAGAATCTGCGAGAGCTTAAAGGCTTGCAGGGAAAACTAGCCTATATACGACGATTTATCTCGAACTTGGCTGGTCGATGTCAACCTTTCAATAGATTGATGAAGAAGGATGTGCACTTTGAATGGGATGAGGCTTGTAGCAATGCTTTTGCTTGCATTAAAAGATATTTGCTTAATCCTCCAGTCTTAGGTGCCCCTATCCCAGGGAAGCCTCTGGTGCTGTATATAGCAGCGCAAGAAAAGTCCCTAGGTGCTCTTATGGCGCAAGAAAATGAGGAGGGGAAATAAAGAGCTCTTTATTATCTGAGTCGAACTCTCAATGGGGCTGAATTAAATTATTCTCCTATTGAAAAGATGTGTCTCGCTCTTTTCTTTGCCATAGACAAACTGGAGCACTACATGCAAGCATATACGATCTGTTTGATAGCAAAGGCGGACCCTATTAAATATGTTCTCTCCAGGCCAGTGGTTTCGGGTCGAATAGCTCGATGGGCAGTCTTGCTACAACAATATGACATTGCATATGTTCCACAAAAAGCTGTCAAAGGACAAGCATTGGCAGATTTCTTAGCTAATCACCCAGTTCCATCTGATTGGGAGTTCTCTGATGATTTCCCGGATGAAGACGTGTTTTACATTGAAGTAATGCCACTATGGATGATATTTTTCGATGGGGCTGCACGTCGAGAAGGAGCGGGGGCAGGAGTAGTATTTGTTTCCCCACAACGGCAAATACTTCTGTACTCATTCTCGCTAAGTGAACTCTGCTCTAACAACGTAGTTGAATATCAAGCGTTGATTATTAGTCTACAAATGGCCATTGAAATGGGCATATCGCAACTTGAGATCTTTGGGGATTCCAAATTAATTATCAACCAAGTCTTGGAGCAGTACGACGTTAAGAAAGAAGACCTTATCCCATATTGCAAATATGCGAAAAAGTTGCTAGCAAATTTTGAAGCCATCACATTGGAGCATATACCGAGGAAGGAGAATAGACAAGCCGATGCTTTAGCTAATTTAGCTACCGCTTTAGCATTATCCCAAAAAGAGACAACCAAAGTTGCTATTTCCCAAAGGTGGGTGGTACCTCTCGTGGTTGAGGAAGAAGAAGAAGAGCAAGCCAACATCATTTCTATATGTCTTGTTGAAAAAGAATATTGGCGACAAGTGATCATTGAATACCTTCAACATGGAGGACTCCCGGATGATAAACGCCACAAGACCAAAGTTCGGCGGAGGGCTGCTCGATTCATTTACTATAAGGACACTCTCTTCCGCCGTTCATTTGATGGATTGTTTCTCCGTTGCTTAGGAGAGGAGGAGGCTAAACAAGCCTTAGAGGAAGCTCATTTCGGAATATGCGGCGCACATCAGTCGGTTCCTAAGTTACACTACAGGATCAAACGAATGGGTTACTATTGGCCTACAATGGTGCAAGATTCCATGGAGTGCGCTAAGAAATGCGAAGCTTGTCAGTATCATGCGAACTTCATCCACCAGCCGCCAGAACCTTTACACCCAACTGTAACTTCTTGGCCCTTTGATGCATGGGGGCTTGATGCAATAGGGCCATTACCAAAGTCATCTGGTGGCCATCTGTACATCTTGGCCGCAACTGATTACTTCTCAAAGTGGGCGGAAGCTGTGCCTCTTACGGAAGTGAAGAAAGAAACGGTGGTCAATTTCATTCGAACTCACTTGATCTATCGGTATGGTGTCCCTCGGTATATCATAATTGATAATGGAAAACCATTCTACAATAGGCTGATGACAGAGCTATGCGAGAAGTTTGAATTTAAACAATACAACTCCTCCATGTACAATGCCCCGGCAAATGGACTAGTTGAAGTATTTAACAAAACACTTGGTAGTTTGTTGAAAAAGGTGGTATCCAAGACAAAGCGAGACTGGCATGAAAGAATCGGAGAAGCATTATGGGCATATCGAACAACATTTCGAACGCCTACTCAAGCAACCCCGTGTCTATGAAGTAGAAGCCGTCCTTCCTTTAGAATGCCAAATCCCATCATTACGGATTGCCATTCAAGAAGGATTTACTGAAGAAGAAAATGCCAAACTCAGATTGCAAGAATTAGAGGCACTTGATGAGAAAAGGCTCGAGGCCCAACAACGCCTTGAGTGCTATCAAGCTCGTCTTTCAAGCGCATTCAATAAAAGAGTTAAACCACGATCATTCCAAGTTGGTGACTTAGTTCTCGCCGTTCGAAGACCTATCATCACAACTCATCGTACAGGCAATAAGTTCACTTCAAAATGGGATGGACCTTATGTTGTACAAGAAGTCTACACCAATGGAGCTTACAAGTTGATTGATAATGATGGTGTATGGATCGGCCCCATCAATGAGAAGTTCCTTAAACGTTTCTATGCTTGAAAATCGAGGATTGCTCCTTGGTAAGAGTTTAAACTGTCCACTGTAGCGCTGCAAGAGTACATGATGTCTTCCCATTACCCTTGAAAGCGTATCAATAAAGAGAAATTAATCCCACTCTATGTCATCAATTGCTAGTGTGGCGTAGTGGTTAGATGCCCATTTCGCCCTTGAGGCCGAGGTCTCGGGTTCGATTAGTGGTGATACCCACTATTACACACTGAGCCCTCCTTTTTGCAAAAACGTATAAAAAATAAAAAAAAATAAAAAAATAAAAAAATAAAAAAATAAAAAAATAAAAAAAATCTTTTGAACCATGTGATGACTTGATCCCTCTCAGGGTACGTAGGCAACTTAGTATCTTTTGCTAAGTTCAGTCATGCACTAAAAAAAAAATGATCAAATTGCGACTAAAAAAAAAAAGAGAGTAAAAAAACAAAGCCTTCTTTATTGATTGACAAAAGGAAAACAGTACAGAGAAAAGCATGATGATACATATGAAGGGAATTAAAACAAAAAGATTACGACATCCATTTCAAGTCTTTCAAGCTAGAACGATTATCTTCCAAAAGGGTTCGTATCTTCTCTAAAGCCTTCATATCCTGGTCTTCAAGAACGGGAGCGGATTTGACTTCTTCAAGCTGTTCTTCTAAGGCTTGAACAACATCGTCTTGTTCAACTTGATGAGTTTCAACTTGAGACAAGGATTGCTCTAATTGAACAAGCTCGGTTTGCAGGTCAGCCATCCTCAATCTAATAGTATCAAGCTTGGCCTCCAAAGATGCTTTCTCATGCAATGCTTCAAAAAGGAGGAATTCAACTTCAGCCGCTCGTTGAATTAAGATAGCAGGACTTGGTCGTTTATTCAGAGATTCTTTCATTTTTAAATAGTCTGCGACACCCTCACAATATTTGTCGACATTTTCGCGCAAGTATTGAGGGTCCACTCCAAGACTTTCAACCCCACTATAAATTTCATGTACTTCAACTTGTGGGAGGATGTTGTCTACAGAAAGATTCGAAAGCCTGTTTAGAAGAACATTTCCTAGCATAGAAGCCCCTTTCCTACGCACGGAAGAAATATGTGCCTTGGCTTGAAACATCGAGACTTCCGGAAGGTTAGTCGGTTGCAAGGATGAGAGAGGTGCCCTTTCTGTCTCCATTGAAAATTTGGATGACGTACCAACATCAACAAACTTACACCTCTTGAAATCCGAACTCTTCGCAGATGGCTTCGAAATAGAAGACTCACTGTTTGTAGGAAGATGCGCGTGATCAGTAGAAGTCCCCACATCAACACCCTTTATTGGACTCTTCAAAGGTTTCCAGTTGTGGTCAAAGTCGTTACGCACCTCCTCTTCAAAAATCTTAATGGCATCCCTAGCTGGTACGACAGGCGAACCTTTGATGCCTTGACTTCGAGCAACTCCAACATCTAGAGATGAGTCTTTTGAATAACGATCATCTTCAAAAAGAGATTGCGCAAACTCTGACAAGGGTTGTGGAATGTATGAGTCTTGTAGTTCCCTCTTTCCCTTCTGAGATTTGTTGGATGTTAGTAATTTAACATGGGAGGCAATGTCGGCTAGAAGGTCTGTTCCTCTGGTAAAATCATCTCTACAAACTCTTTCCCACCATTGCTTGTAGCTATGTCTGACCCGGCTTTCAAAGTCTGTTGCAAAAGCCAAAATCAGTACTTGGGAATTTGTGTTGCAGCAAGTGAAAGATTGGTAGAATTGTTATAGATCTTTTAAAGAGCCTGTATGAATTTCTTCCTTCAAGTCACTTGGAATGTCTTGATGAAATCCAAACCGCCGACTGAATCTGTGAGGACTATATGCTTCTACAATATGTTGATCTTCACATCGGAGTGACAAATAGCCCGAGCGAAGGCTCATAAAGTAGTTAAACTTTGGAATGGATAAATGATCGTTGTCAATGAATGTCTGGTCATAGCTTTTCTTGAAAGTAGTCTCGTGCCAAAGGAAGTCTGTGGCGGTCCGTATGTGCTTTCGTGCGGAGAACTCGCTGAACGGAGAGGCATAGCCTACACCGGAGTATTTAGTCATCAAAGGATCAGATAGATCGTCATGGGTGATGCGATTGCTCCTGAAAAGATGACCTACCCAGGCGTAAACGTAATGAATGGCAAAACTAGCCCCAGACTTGCTCGGAGTAGGAGAGGAAGAAATGGTGTTAAGTCCACGATAAATGCTGGCCAATACTGGGGTAGCAAGGCCAAATGAACGACCATTGGCCATGGAACTGGCAATCTTGAAAGTGCCTGGACGGATGTTATTCTGATCCTTGATAGGAAAGACAAATATGCACAGCCAACAGGAAAGAAGTGCTGATAAGTAAGTCTCTTCCTTTAAGTCATCCTCAACTTGAAGATCCGCAAAGACCCCATGTTCTTTATCAGACCATGGTCCATGCTTTTTTATCTTGCCCAAAGGATTCTGACTACACTTGGGGATGGTTGTCCGTCTCGCTGATTTTCTAGGAGCCGGGTAATTGCCATTCCCTCTGTACCAAAAAGTAATCCAGTCACGAACACTCACTTTCCCTTGTCTCTTCAGCCGGTTTTGAAGGTGATGATATGCCATGAAAAGGAAGCGACAGTTGCGTGGTAGGTAGGGTCGTCCTTGGTCATTGGTTCCATTTAGCTCCTGCGCCTTGGGCACTACTTCATCATAAAATGCACCTGTGCAAGGAAGTCCGCCAAGAATGGAAAGATCCCATGGTGTGATGGAAATTTTCCCAACTGAAGTATGGAGGGTATTGGTTAACGGACTCCAACACTCGCAAAATGCTTTCATGAGATTCTCGTCATAATCATACGTGAACAAGGAGGCAAAGACAGCACTGTAGAGGTGGGTCACATCAAGGAGTCGTTTACACCGACCAAGAACATCTTCTAACCAATCCCAATAAAGGGGGAAGTAGGAAAACCCTCCATTCGCGCTGAAAGACGAATCCCAATTGGCATGTTGTGCAATTATCTTTCGCCCTAAAGTGTTGTACGGCTTTGTGCCAGCAACATTTTTGTGATACACAGTAAGAAGGACAGTTGTCCCCAAGTTAGAATCACCATCAGAAGGAACGACCTGTGACCATTTCGGCAGATGGAGAGGATGAGAGTTACGACCCTGTCTCTTTGAAAATTTTCCAATTATGGGCGGACGAACAATCAAAGTCATAGCCTTTGCATCTTTGTCATCTTTCTTCTTATAATTGAATAAGGCTGGTTCTTGACCAATCTTCGAATCCTTGAAAAAGAGCGTCATGATGGTCTGTTAAAAAAATAATAATAAAAAAAGTTAGTGCGAACAAATCATGTAAAAAAATAAATAAATAAATAAACAAAATAAAATAAAATAAAATTAAAAGAAAAAAAAAAAAGAGTAGAAAGGCAGATTTTCTCTACATTAAAAGGTATTAAGCTACCCACTCCACTGAAGACAAAGCTTTGTGCAAACTTAGTGAATGCTTCGGATGGGTTTATATAGGGATCCTTGGAAGCTAATGGACAAAAGGAAAAGAGGTGTGTGAATAGGAGAAACACCATATTTTCAAAGAATACTGCACCGAACCTTGAAAAAAAAAAGGAGAGGATAGATGTTCATAAATGATCATGTTGTCAGAAAGAAATTGCCACACTAGACCTCAGGAAAAAAAAAATCCTATAGGCCTGCAGAGAGTAACATGTCCTTTAAGAGAAATTATAGCACAAGACTTTGGATGAAGTTCTAGGCCGGCAAAGGAAAATGTCTTGCTCTACTGTGTCACCAACCTCTTGAGAACAGCAGAGACACTCAGTGTTTACCCTGGAATCACTCCTTGCCTGGGTTGTCAAACGTTGTCAGAATGGCCACCGCCAAAGTAGACCAAGGTTGCAACAAGTCCAACAATACTTGCAGTCTCCCATTATGAATTTCTAAAATTTCTGACAGGAGTTCACAAAATTCAACTTACAGAAATCCTCTACGACCTTCGATCCACCTAGCCTGAAAAATTCAAGTCCAAATGCCGGACCATGTGCTGCCACGCATCGCCAAAAGTTTCAGAGGATCGCAGCCTACTCCTTCATATTCGTACAAATCCAGACTTCATTTCAAGGAAATGGTATTACCACTAGATCCAGTGGCCCTCGATGTGCAAAACCCAGAAAGCTTATCAACAACAAAGCCATCACGCGCCTCCACGCGCCGCCACAGACTCGCGATGACCAACGGCTTAGTCCCTCAAGCTTGTGTAAATGTGTTCACAATTTTACAAAACTGACACGACAGGGGTCTTGTACGGCCCAAGATCTACAAAACCTGAAAATTTCAGGTCAAGAAACATAAACACGCGCCTCCACGCGCCTCCAGAGAAGCCGCCGTTCACAGCCTCAACGAACACGCGCTACCACGCACAGCCATCCTGGATCACGCACCGGTTGGGTCTCACGCGCTGACACGCGCCATGACGTCATGGATGACGTCATCATCCACTAACCGGTTGACCCGTTTGTCCAACCGACCCGGTTTGACCCAGACCGACCTAATCTGAACCGGATCCGAACTGTTTGAAAAAAAAAAAAAAAAAAAAGAGGAGAGAGAAAATGCTTTGACCAAGTTGGACATTTGACTTTGACCAAAAAGTCAACATTTTCAAGAAGGGTCTATCCCACTCAGTTTTCGAGTACATCCCGATTTTGGGATCCGTTTCTTCATTCGAAGCTCAGAAATTGTGCAAACGTCCAATTTCCAGAAAGTTGACTTTTGCATAAATGTTGACCAGAAGTCAAAATTTTTAAGAAAGACCTATCTTCCTCAATTTTTTGCGCACATTCCAATTTTGGAGTCCGTTCCGTCATTTGAGACTCGAAAATTGCACAAATGACTCAATTCCAATGTAGTTAACTTTTGTGCTGAAGTCGACCTAAAGTCAAGATTTTCAAGCCAGACTTGTCTTGCTCAGGTTTTCGCGACTTGGAAACCACCTATGTGACACACTTCTCCGAAGTACTAGCAGTGTCCAAAACTTAAGCTCCCAAGATCAAAATTTGAGATTCATCCACTTGGTCTGGATTCCTTCAGGGTTCTTCTCCAGATTTCATCAAGGCTTTCCTTCCAAAGTACAAATGAACTCTCACAAGTGTATCTCGAACTTGAAATTACACTGGGTCGCTAGTTCAACCTACCTTTTCCGTTCGGTGCCTACCAGTCTCCAACCTACCATTCTCGTTCGGTGCCTACCGGTCTCCCATCTACCATTCTCTTTCCCTACCAGTCTTCCATCTACCGGTCTCCTGTTCAGTGCCTACCATTCTCACCAAAAATCCTCATCCGTCATTCTCAATTACCCGTCTACCATTCCTCGTCTCTCCACTATAAATAGAAGGGCCGGATTCATCAAGAACTCATCAAGAAAAACACACTGAATCATGAAATGAAGATTTGCTTCTTTCAAATTTTCAAGTCCTCTTTCTCACAGCCATTTCTCACTTTGGCCTCATCATTTTCAACACTTAGCAATCAATATTGCTTCATAATCAGTTTGAAATCAACCTTCTCATGGTTCAGTAGAAACCCTCCTCACAGCATCATTGTAGTTTTGAGATCCAAAAAAATTTTGTTTCTCCACTTAACGACCACCTTTGTCCATAAAATTACTCGTAACAAGGTCTGTATCATCCTTCCATGCTTCCGTGGATTTGGTTGGCCAGGAAATCCAAGTCCAGCAGAGACACCTGTTCCTAACCTCAGGGCTCCTGTAGTCTCTCTTCAATTGCTTGGTCTTCCAACAAAAGCAGCGGTTCGGAACAAACAGCAACTTGGCTGGTTTCTAAGACCAAAATCACAAGTTAGCTCCATCTTTCATTTTTCTGTGCTTTTCCAACAAGTGGCAGTAGGTGAAGATGGTAAAAAGTGTTGGGGTATCCTACAAATTGTCTTTCATCCAATACTTACCATAACCTCCAAGGGACCAACTCATCAGAAATCAGCCTTCGGTGTCGGTAAATGGTCTCCAAAGCTTCATTCCATGTTCTCACCAGTGTGGACCCAAAGGTCATCGTTGCTGGTACCTTAGAACACACTTTTCTGGAATTACTCCAACTTAAAATCTGCTTGAAGTATTTCAGAAAGTACTCTTTTGGAATTACTTCAACTTAACGTCCGTCAGCATGGTCCCATCACGCAAGCACATTCTACAACTTGCCGCCGGACCTCATTCAGCATGCAGTCAGTCCCGGATCCCAAGGTGTTCTTCCCAGAAACATCTACACCAGAGGGTCCCCAACATACAGGGCTAGCGCCATGGTGGCGTATGTTTCACCCATTCGCTTTGCTTCATCCCCGCCATTTTCACCACCAACATCAGCATCCCCAAAATACTCTTCTGAAATTACCTCAACTTAACCTAAGTGAAACAATGACACATGCGCATTCAACCACTTTCGCACATGTCCTCGCTGTAATCCAAAGTATATTCTTCGGAAATTACTTCGCCTGGACTTCTTAAAAATGTAAGGCCAACCCCATGACTTTGCATGCTGTACCCAGCCACCATCCTCTCATCTTCCCCATCTTCTACACCTTGTGATCGCCGCCAACGATCCAAAATACTCTTCTGAAATTACCTCAGCTTAACCTCTGCTGAAATGATTCAATCTTGCAAGTACATCCAACTTCTTGCAAATAACTTTCAGCCTCACCGACCCACTCTAAAGTACCAAAACACTCTTCTGAAATTATTTCAACTTAATCTTTACTGAGAAGGCTCAGTCATGCAAGTACATTCAAATACTCGCAGACCCCTTTTCGGTCTCATCAAAACCATTCATATGGGTGGGTCTACTCCTTGAAAATTATCTCATCCTGCTGAAAGCTCCACCACCTTCAACTACTTCACTTGAAGAGTCAAATGTAAAAATCCATTTTCGAAACTCATCCCCACACCACACTCCAAAACTGTGTGCGTGAACGAGTCTCGAGGGGGCATTTGTAGAGAGGGAAAATTCCCGACCTATCACAAGCTGACACGTCACACTACCAAGTCCACAAAATACAGCAAATTACAAAGTGCCACATATTGCTGCTAGGTTTTACTATACTACTCAGAAGCCAATGAAAATTTGCCAAGTGTCATGCAAAAACCAATCATGCATCAGCGCATGTAAGCGATGACACAAGCAGTCTCGCACGTGTAAGCAATGACACAAGCAGTCCAGCGCGTGTAAGCGATGACACAAGCAGTCCAGCGCGTGTAAACGATGACATAGGCAGACCAATCAGGCTGTGACATGTGTCACCAATCAGACTCCGCCACGTGTCGCTCACCCACCCCCAAACTCCTATAAATAGAAACCTTCCTAAGACATTTGGGAGGACACACACACACCAAGCCATCTGAAACACAAGCAGCATCAGAGAAGATTCAGAAGCATCAGAAGTACAGAAGCTCTGCAGGAATCAAGTTTCAAAGCCTTCAAGAACTTCAACCTCAAAATCGAAGAACATTCGAAGCAGAATCATCAAAATTATCTGCTTAGATCCAAAAGTTTGCGGGAATCAAGCCAAAAGTGTCCGAAAACATCAACAAATCACAAATCATTGAAGCTCTACGGATTCAAGCTTCTAAAGCTCCAAAGAACTTCCACCATTAACCTTTGAAGACGAAGAACATACGAAGAACACGAAGAACGTGAAGAATAAAGGATTTTTAACAAGCTCACAGCCAGAGATTCATTGTAATTCCGTTTCAGCAATCTTCGATCCATCCCTCAACCAAATTGAAAGATATTTTGTGTTCGAGTCAAAATCACATCATTGCAATTCCAACCAACAAGTCTTTCAAGGAGATCGAATCAGAGGATCACTCTTTTGTAATTTCAGAGAATTGTACCACACAATCATCAATACAAATTCGCATTTGTGAAACTATTTTACTTGTTTGATTTATTTCAAACTAGAAATTTAGTCGTCTACAGCGTCAACCTGCTGAACCAAATCCTTGCAGGACCCTTCAGCGTGATGGGGAAGACCCTACACATGATTTCGTCTGCCACCCCTTGAAGATGCATCAGGGTCTTAAAAGATTCCAGGTGATCTATGGGGTCCTTGGTTCCGTCGTAGCTTTCTATCTACGGCGTACAAAACTTCTACGGCAGGGGGAAGGAATTGACGGACGTGGTAAATGGCGAATCGGTTTGGTGGACCAAGTCATTAAGGTCGCTGGACACTCGTCCTCTAAGGGCGTTCATCATAAAGTCCATTCGTTCCTTCATCATCTGCATCTCTGTGACCATGTGAGGTGGAGCCGTATCTGTGATGGATGGACGGCTCATGTCCTGTTGTTCTAGTTTACTTGGGGCGTTGCTACCTTCCGGCCCCACTTGGTCCCTTTTCTCGGCGCTGGTACCTTCTTGGTCTTCCAGATCATTGTTCTTTGCCACAGTTGTTCTTCCAGATCATTGTTTTGCTTGGTTAGGCGTTCCATGGCAGTAGCAAGAGTTTGAACTCGTCTCTCGAGTGCGATTATGTGTGGTTCGTCTCCCTGAACGTTGTTGGTGGTTGCCATTGAGCGAGTAAGTACCATGCAACTCTTTGTCCGGGAAGCGATAGTATGGCTTACAAGTTGCAAGTTCCCACAGATAGCGCCAACTGATGATGCCAAAAAATCACTAGTGAGCCACACAGTCTTTGCATGCTCGAAACAGTACCTGCACAACAAAAAAAGAAGACCTAACAGAGAGCACCGGTGTGGTGTCGGCCAAATACCCTCCGAAGGTCAAGTTAAAACTTTTCACAACTCTAGAGTACCAGAGCTGGGGGAAATTATGCGTACCTTGTTTTTTTGAGGGTTTTGGGGTTTTTTATAATAGTGTAGAACCGACTTCCGTTTTTTGTGTCGGAAGACGTTTTCTTATAGGGAAGATTATCATTAATGGACGTATATTACGGAATCCTCCTCATGTCAGAATTCTATTCATATTGAGACTTTATGAGCTAGGGTTAACCGTGAGACGTAAGTTGCTTCCATTTAGGATTCCTTGGAGATTACTTAAACCAGGTGGATACCACGTGGCCTCTAGACCGTCCACCTTGTGTCCGTGCACTTTAAACCCGTCCATTATCAGCCCGCTAGTCCAGAGTCATCAGACTCATTTATATGGATCCGTCATCTAGAATTTTGTCCTCTTTAATGACCAATATGGTTGGTACATAGTACATTCTGTAGCAATATTTTATGTACGTGCACCAGATTTTTCAACAGGATGTCAACTTCTTGATCTTATATTTGATACTATATTATATTATATTTCTGAATTATATGCCACTTTCTTTGGGACAATCCAATCAGCAATGGCCGCTGTGTAAACGTAGGTTTGAATTATTGTTAGTTTTCACAAGCTTTGAAATCTTGAAATATTCCCCACCACCTGTTTTGAAATTTGTGCAGTCATGCACCTAATCATAAAGTGTGGTTGTTATTGCCCCCGGCACCATGTTCAAGCGTGCCCCAGCATGCGCATGCAATTCCCTCCTTGTAAAAATGGCCGATATTTTGTGTGAGCTCGAAAAGACAGTTCCCTTGATGATGTAGAAACAATGTCATATTATAAAGGCTTTGTGTCGATGCTGGCTCTGTCCATTTACCCAGAATGAGGAAGAAGAACTTAAAAAATTAAGGGTTCTCAAAACTTCATATTTATAAGATAGTAATTAGTAACATTTTGGTTGAGCAAATAGTTAACCATTTGTCAAGAGTTTTACAGCTCAAGTGGTTGTTTTTTTGTGATGTTTTCAATAAAAACATTTAAGATTTAAATTCTCCAATTTTCAGCTATCGAATTATTAGACAATCACTAATTTGAAATAGTCAAGAAATACATTTAGTTGATTTTAGATATAGGAAAAGATGCAATAATGCATTTTAAAAGTTAAGGAAAATCCTATGAACTTACTAAAATATTGGTTTGTGGTAGTAAAGAATTGAATTTTATTAGAATTTGGACAATTAGGTCATCCATTAGTGGACATCACCTTTGGCTAGCCATATTTAATGGGATTAACTCTCATGTAATATAAGTTACATACTTACATTTAAGTGAGTTACAATGGGTGTAACCTCCTTCATTTGTGAAACTCATGAAAAATAGAATATCTTTTCCTCTCCAGTATTCTTTCTAGTTTTTGGGTTTTGTCCTATGGTTCTTAGACTATGGATATTTTGTGACTTGCTCTATAGTAGCAAGCACCACCATGGACAACAACCGTTCAGGTTATGGCGGCATGACTTACAACGTGGAAAAACCAAGTATATGATTCTCTATTTTTTTTACAAATCTCTAACCCAATGCATTCAAATTTATTAAAAGAATTGCATTTATCACACACAATTTTTTCTATTATGGAATTTGAGAAATGTGATTGATAGATAATCTTACCTTAGTGTTTGTTGTCGAAAAGATCGATTCCCAAATGTTTTCAAACTAATTATAATGACTAATTTCTTAAAGTTGCGATGAATTTGTATTTAAGTCCTGATTAACTATCTTTGACTGTATCTAGATGATTATATAATTACTAATTTGAAATAGTCAAGGGATACATTTAGTTGATTTTAGGTATAGGGAAAGACACAATAATACATTTTAAAAATTAAGGAAAGTCCTATGAACTTACTAAAATATTGATTTTGTGGTAGTAAAGAATTGAATTTTGTTGAAATTTTGGATAATTAGGTCACCCATTAGTAGGCATGACCTTTGGCTGGTCAAATTTAATGGGGGGTTAACTCCCATCTAATATAAGTTATATTTAAGTGGGTTACAAAAGGGTGTAACTTCTTTCATTTGTGAAACTCATGAAAAATAGAATATCTCTTCCTCTCCACCATTCTCTCTAGTTTTTGGGTTTTGTTCTATGGTTCTTAGGTTGTTAATATTTTGTAACTTGCTCTAGTAGCAAGCACTACCATGAGCAATAACCGTTCAAGTTATGGCAGTTAGACTTGCAATGTGGAAAAACTGAATATATAATCCTCTATTTTCTTACAAATCTCTAGCCCAATGCTTTCAAATTTATTAAAAGAATTGTATCTAGTGCACACAAATTTTGCTTTTATGGAATTTGAGAAATATAATTGATAGACAGTCTTACCTCAATGTTTGTTGTTGAAAAGATTGGTTCCCGAATGCTTTCAAACTATTTATAATAATGACTAATTTCTCAAAGTTGCAATGAATATGTGTTTAAGTCCTGATTAATTGTCTTTGAATGTATCTAGATTGTGAGCAATATAGCATATCAAGTAGCATGCTTACAAAAATCAAATGTGGAGAAAGTAAAATCTGCAAAGACAGGCTGAATATCTTTCATTACTATAGCTCTATGAAGATAATGGATTCGAATCTTGTTCTCTTCAGCTGTGTGGTCCGGGTCCCCCCTCTTTAAGCCCTCTCTTCCCCCACCACACAGATTGCAATGTACTTTAGTATCCACTTCTCAAATAGTTCAATGGGCCATAGAGAAAGAAAAAGGAGAAAGCAGAAAGCTATTAAATAACAGCTCAAATAGAAAATGCATGCTCTACATGATGGGTACATTATCACTAATAAATCATCAAATGGACCTTGATGTCATATCATTTTTTTACATATATATTTTGTTCTCTAAAGTTGAAATTTCATCATAAGTACCATGTAATATCCTGAAAGCATTATAATAAAGGTGGATTAGTTGCAGAGAGAATTGCATAGTAGGTAACCTATCATTGTATTAGTCATCATTATATTAAAGCTAAACAAAATTAGATCAAATAAGAGAACACTCTAGGTCCCATTCTTTGAATCTAGCTACGTTTGGTCACATAAAGGCATTGGAGAGCCAATTTCTCGATGAGAATTAAGAGCTTCAAAGTCTGTTGGCAAATGATGAAAGCCTAAGTTTATGGAGAAGACAGGAATGTGGAGGGCGAGAGGCATGTAAAGTAGTCCCATTATTTCATTAGGAAAAAAAAAGCTAAAAAGTTTTGAGTGCTCTTTCTCTCAGTCACATACTTTGGAGCAAAGATTTTTTTTGGATAAGGTTGTTTATCTAATTTTTGGGCTAAGTATTTTGGATAAGGTTGCTGACCATGCGGTATCAGATTAACCAAGACGGCAACGCCTAAAATATTTACTTTAACTTGTCGAGAGCCTTTTGCAAAGTGTGGCAATACTCTTAGCAGCTGGGCTTTTGGCATCAAGCAAATGGGTTTTAGTTTTCTTTATTACCCATCAGAATAATATAAATTTTGGGCTTGGGTTGGTTTTGCACCTTTGGATATGTTCAGTCCCAAAGATAGTTGTGGGTTTCAGTTAGCTCAATTGGTAAAGTTTCTGATGGTTGTATAAGAAATTTGATGTTCAATCTCACCTACATCAAAAACTGATTGGTATCTTAGTCTGATGATAAAGAGCTATTATCAGAAACGGGCCCCATACGTAGAAACTCTCTCTAAACAAAAAAAAAAATGATCCCAAAGATAGTTGGGCAGGGTCACTCGCCCAAGTTCAGTTAGCTAACATTATAATCTAGCATTATATTGTTAACATTAACAAGCAAACATTATACATTTTCTTCGGTTAATTATTAGCAAAAAAAAAATAAAAAAATTATACTATATTTTTTAATTTTTGCACCTCAAAATTTGGACCGAGTATCTATTTTGTTCTTGAATATTTGTTTTTAATAATTATAATCTTAATTTTAGAATTTGGTTCAATAAAAAGCTTCCACTAGCCTTTTTCTCAACTTTGGTTGAAATTGTGAACATGTTTATTAGGCACATAATTTTTTTTTTTTTTTTTTTTTTTGAGGAGATATTAGGCACAAAACTTAATTGCGTTTTGAGAAGAAAAAAACCTTTTGTTAGATTTTTTTTTTTTTTTGGGACCTTTTCTTATAGTTTTATATGGAAAAGTTACTTAACATTAAAATGAACGCTTTAAGTGTAAAACTATTCTCTCTCTCTCTCTCTCTCTCTCTCTCTCTCTCTCTCTCTCTCTCTCTATAATTCCATGTGCAGCAGTAATTATCCTAGTAATACATACAGATTTTTAGGATCAAAAGGAGCAGGTAGGTAACAAGCAATGAGGCAACTTCGACATGGTATATTGGCATATATATTCCCATGTACGTGCATGTTTTGACGGATCATTTATAGGATTTTGACAGAAATTTAATACAGTTGAAATTCAAACACATGTACACCTAATTTTGACATTCATCGTTGAAATATTTTACAAAACAGAGTCATTAACCACTCCATAAATTTAACAACCATGTTTGACTTCAATGTACCAAAATATAAATATTAATACAAATAAAAGTCACCAAATAATTAAGCTTTCTTGAGAAAGCTCCTTGCAATGTTACCACCTCCACCATGAGGATAAAACCCACCTGGTACGTGTTCATTTCCAGTTCCATACACTATCCTTAAGATCTCAGGTGGTGTCCTAGCATATGAAAGAGAATCTGTATTAGCTGAGAGTATGTTACTGTCCGTACGATTCTCTGCACCAAGGTATAGAGGTACTATAATGCCTTCATCTTTGATACCACACATGGCCAAATTGTTCCTAAGACGAGAGATATAGTCTGTGAACTGTGCCACAGTTATGTCATATGGCAACACCTTTTCTTCGGCTCTCTCATAGAGTAATGTTCGTATCACTGCATCTTGTCCAGTCTCCACGCCCAAAAGCGATGCAACCAACTAAAAATAATAATATAGAAGAAAATAAAATACATAATTAAAGAAAGAAAGTGTGGAATCAATAAAATTAATATGATTTAGTTTGACAGCCTAGATCCATGATGGAAAATCCCAAATAGCTACATATTTATTGTTATGAATTGTGTATTATGAAAAATTCAATACATGCCCAAGTTTAGCACCACAATAATCCATGAAAATATAAAACTACAGTAGTTCATAGTATTCTACTTAGTGCCAGCTTTAGGGCTACACCTAAGGCTCACTATACCTCAAAAAATTATAGAAGGTTCCGATGGTCTGATATTGGAAAAAGAAGGTTTCACAATTGTACAAAAAGTAAGTTGTAGGATGATAATTAAATTTAAAAAAAAAATGTGGGTTTTGTATTCTATTCTTTTTCTTACCTCTGAAAAGGCCCTCAAAATATTGGACAAATAGAAATCCTACTCAACTGCAACTTCTAATTTGTTTCACCAAAAGAAAATTGATACGAGTGTATTGATGAAGTGAATTAACTATTATGAATTGTAAAAGGGATGGTAATAAAACTTGAATATAAAAACTTAATTAATAATTTTACATCTCAAAAAGTAAGAAGATTTAAAAGTAAAAAAAAATTAAAACATAGAAAGTTAAATAAATATTATTAATTGATATTTAATTATTGAAAAAATTCAATTTAAAATTATCGCATTATGAATCAAATTGTATTAAGTCGACCTTGATTCTACTAAATCATGATCTACTTATTTATTATGAGAATATCCTAATAATGTAAATATTCTAACAATATTTAAATAACTATAGTTGATATATATATATATATATATATATATATATATATATATATATGAAGAAAATGGATCCATGGAGGGAGTGATGAGATTCTTACACTTCGAGAACTTTTTTTGGAAAGGTTTGGAATGGTGCCAACATAACCCACTAGTCCTACATAAGGGATAACATAGGTTGCTAAGAGATAGTTCAGTGTGTTCAAGTAAGGGTCAAATGGAGGGCTCAATTTGAAACCAGCTGCTTCATCAAATATTTTAGCAAAATTCTGAGGGCTGAGATCCAACAGCGGCCTGGGAATTCCACCTACTCTTGTAATAATAGCCCTGAAAAATCATTGTTAAAGACCATTTATTAAACATTAATAATCTTCCCTGCATATACACTCTGCTAATAATAGTCACCAAATCAAATAACAACAAGAAGAATGACAATCATATTAGTGAACAAAAATACTCCATAATTACAGGTGGGGATACCCTTTTATTGTAGGAAAATTTTTATTTTTCAGAAAATTAAGTTGGACTAAAGCAATGAACTAAAAAAATGCAATGCTTATACATAGCATAATATACACATACAAAACATAATAATTGTAAACTTGGAAGTATAAGTGTAATTGAATTATAATATTTATTTTAGGACCTGAGATGACCAACTTCTTGATAACCAAATTCCTCAAAGATCTGACGAACTAGAGGGTCAAGATTGGCCTTGGTAGCACCAATTGGAGGTGGACCGCCCTGAGCATAAGATGGCTCTATGCTGTCAAGTCCATGACCAAGTGCACCATTTAAGAAAAACTCTGCTTCAAGGAATTCAAGGTTAAGAGCAAACTGAATCTGATCAGTATCATCGGCTACAATTGGTCCACAATTGGGAGCACCATTGACAGGGCTGAGTTTCAATGTAATAAGAAAGACAAAGGCAATGAAAAAGAAAGCACTAGCCATTTTTACGTAATCCCTATACTTGCATGAGTGAAGCATTAATTATATTACTACCAGCTGCTTATATAGACAGATACTGGGTCATGTAAAGAGATCTGATGAGTTTATAATATTTCGCCAACGTCATTGCTAAATATGTAGAAGTTACTATACGTGTCTATGAAATGTACCTCACGATAAGGCTCAGCCTTCTCAATCAATATTAATTGGCTTGTTATACAAGTAATTCGATCGATTGAACAATTTTAACCCAACAAATGGAATCTTTGGAGCTTTAATTTGCTAAAATTATAAAATGTTTGAAATTGATAGCAATGAAGTTGTTAAAAGTAAACTCAAGCAAATGGTCATATCTATCTTATAGTCGTAGATATTTGATGATAATGATATTCATAACTATGTTATGACTTTTAGGTGTGAATTGTGATTTACAACTATGTTTTTTGTTGGCTTTAATTCCGTGTCAAATTTGATTGTAATTATGTTCAATTATTTCCCTCTATTTTGTGGGATTTAATGTAAGAGTTGTGTGTGAGAGTTTGGTGAAGATTCTGTAAAAATGAGGATTTCAGGACTAGCTTGCGAGTGCCAACTCGCGAAACAAGCCACGCGAGAAGCATATGCTGGAATTTGAAGAGACTTTGACAGGCTAGATTTCACGAGTCATTCGCGACTCAAGCCAAGTCACGAGTAAAATATTCAAACATTGTAGCGTACCATTCATGAAAATCAAAATCACGTGGTTCAATATTCAAATATTGTAATTTCATTTCTTTATTAATGAAAATGATGGGGATGTTATTTTGTTCAAGAAAGAAGAAAATAGCAATTAGAGGAAAGCTGATCAAGAAGTAAATAGCGAGCATAGAAAGCAAGTCAACGGAAATGTACCGTACCATGAGCAATAAGGCTTATAAGTCTTAACCCAACGTAGAAGTAAGTCAATAACAAAGAAAAAGTCTTTTGCTAGGAAACTTGGGAGGCTAGTTAGCCACAAAATATTTGGTCGCAATTTGCTATTCACAATCAAATGACACGGAGTTATGACTAAGCGGGAGGCTCATGTGTGATAAAAGAACCATTTTTCTACCAACTATTAAAAGCAATTTATCAAGGACGAAATCAGGATTCAAACTTAGGGGGGTCGAAGTTCTTTGTTCAAATATTTTTAAAAATTGAAATTTCAATACTAGAGGTTGACAACAATGCATTATTAGCATTAATTTTTTAATTATATGTATTTTTTATTTTGAAAAAAAAAATCACAAGTGACAATTTATAATCAAGAGTTTTGTAAGTTAATTAGCACGTCCTAATATTTTCAAGGTCTGACCAAGATTAGTCTGATTCTTTATTCTATCGACATTATAAATTAAAAAAAAAAAATGTACTCTTTTCACATAATTCTATAACTAATAGCTTCATAATGATATATATATAGTTAAAAGATTCTTAAAAAAAATACAAAAAAACTATAGTTAAAAGTTCAAATCTATGTCAAGCATTATATTAATAAAACAACTAAAATAATGGTTAATAATATCATGCATTAATATTCAGCGTAAAAAAGGGTAAGATAATTATTGGTGTCTTGGTAAGGTTGATAATTTTTCCTTTCAAAAATTGCAAGTTTGAAAAAATAGTAAAACAAAAAATTAAAAGAGATCTATTAAACAATCACATGATAATGGACGGTAACTTTGAGTCTTCAACTAAGTAAATAATAAAGCTTTTCCCGTCATTACATTAATTCAGTTAAGTCACAAAATTTATTACCAATAGACTAATCTCACACATGCTTTGGTGGCAGTTTATGTAAGGCACAAAACAATAGATTGTTGTTGTTTCACACATGTATTACCATTTATGCATGCATGCTAAGTGTGTCCCAAAGTTAATAAAACATTAAAAATAAAAAAAATTCTACCATTCAAAAAATAGATAAATTTTTTCCACTGGTTGAGTTAAAGACACCAACTGATCCAAGTTGTTGGTGATTAATTGGTGTGTGGATGGAGTGATCAACAATATAAGAGTTGTTTCTGTGTCTATGAGGTAAAGTCATTTGAGAGAGGCATAGAGCTCTCAAATGAGAGGGAGAAATTAGGTAAAAGTTATTTGGGTTTTTGTGATTTGTTTTGCCAGGATTTGTAATTGATTTGTTGTTATTGTTTTTGCTTAGACCAGATTTATGATTTGTCCAAAGATTTTTCTTATTATCTGGATATTGTGTTTTTTTTTAAAAAGATTTTTCTTGTTATCTATTTTTGAGATTTATGGGTCATCTTGTCAATTTTTTGGGGGAGGAGGGCCAAGTATATAAATTTTAAAGCTTAATGTAAATTTTTTGTGTAAATATATATACTATAAGATTTTTTTTCAAAGGCTGGGGGGGCCATGGTCCCCCTCAGCCCTAAGGCAGTTCCATCCCTGAATGAAGTTGTTAAAAGTAAAACTCAAGCAAATGGTCATATATATCTTATAGTCGTAGATATTTGCTGATAATGATATTCATAACTATGTTATGACTTTTAGGTGTGTAGGCATATTGTCATGATTAGATAAGCCAAACGTAGCGAAAAATCTCCACAAGTAAAAATATTATTTTGATGATACACTTCAGAAATCTGTTGTCTGTTTTTTGCTAATATTAATTATAAGCCTACTACCTAAGTAGATTATTTATTAAAAAATTACCTAATAATAATTTAGATCCCAAATTTTAGGCTAAGCTATCAATTAAATATAAGTAATTAACCAATTGAATATTGCATGGAGACCAACGTGGGAGGTGGTTTAGTGACCAGGCCTTAAGCAAATAAAACTTTGGTATTGGATTTGAGTTCCCCTAAACACCACTCTAATGAGTGCATTAATGCCCATATCCTTACAAGTGCATTAATTCAATATCTTAATCTATCAAAAGAAACAACATAAATTAGAAACATATTGAAGTGTAGGATTTGGAAAATTGATGGGATTAACATATTGAAATGTTGATGCCATTCAAGGAATTGAAGTGTTGGATTCTGCCTAGCTTGGTCAATCGATTTTTCCATTAATGGGCAGCATGACCCAATTCCAGCCAATATGTCTCTATTTAATAGGAAAGAAGGAAGTTAGGCCTTTGTTATAATTGTGATGAAAAATGGCAGAGTGGTTATAGGTGTAAGGGAGCCAAGTTGTTCTTGTTGGAAGAATTACCTCTAGAAGTTGAGCAAAAGCCTTATGGGGTGCAATTGGTTGAGATAGACGATAATGGAGTGGTGATTGAATAGCATGAGAAGCAAGAAGAGAGTAGTGGTGCTGCTGAAATTACCTTATATGCTTTATTTGGTAATCCATCTTCCACAACCATGAGAGTTAAGGGAAGAATTAATAATCACGATGTAGTTTCACTTTTAGACTCAGGTAGTACTCATAATTTCATTGATGTTGCTATATTACTAATCTTGAAGTTGCCTTTAGATTCTTCTCAGTTGTTGGATGTTAAGGTTGCTGATGGTAATGTCATTAAAACCTTTGGGGTCTGTCATGCAATGATTCTTTTGATGCAAGGGCATAGGTTTACTATTGATTTTAATGTTTTGCACTTAGAAGGTTGTGAGGTAGTGTTGGGAACTAAATGGCTGTGCACTTTGGGGGTAATTAGCTGGGACTTCCAGCTATTGACCATGGAGTTTTGCCATTTGGGTAAAAGGGTGTTCTTGCAAGGGGTAAAACCCACTAGTTCTTCCTTCCAAGAAGCTGATAGGTTCTTCAATGGCTCAGCTAGGAAGGGGCTGGTCTTCAGATCACTAATGCCACACCTGCTGCTGTAGTACAGTCACAACTCCCAATAGCTCTCTCTGACTTATTATATGAGTATTATAAGGTCTTTGAGGTCCCATCTGGCTTACCACCATTCCGAGGACATGAGCATGGTGTTACACTTAAGGAAGGAACACAACCAGTATGTGAAAGGCCCTACAGGTATCCCTACTTCTAGAAATCAAAAATTGAAAAAATTGTTAATGAATTGCTGGGCATGGGGTCTATACAACCTAGTCAGAGTCCTTTTTCTTCACCAGTTTTGCTAGTAAGGAAGGAAAATGGTAGTTGGAGGATGTATATAGACTATAGGGCTCTTAATAAAGCCACTGTTAAGGACAAATTCCCAATTCTTGTTGTGGATGAGTTATTAGATGAATTAGCTGGTGCATCCATCTTTTCTAAGTTAGACCTCAGGTCTGGCTATCACTAAATAAGGATGGAGCCTGAGGATGTTCCTAAGATAGCTTTTAGGACACATGAGGGTCACTATGAATTTCTAGTGAAGCCTTTTGGGTTGACCAATGCTCCCTCTACTTTTCAGGCATTGATGAATGCTATTTTCAAGCCTTATTTGAGGAAATTTGTTTTGGTTTTCTTTGATGACATCTTGGTCTTTAGCTATTCTTTATCTGCTCATTTGACTCATTTAAGGACTGTGTTGGATGCATTACTTCTCCATCAGCTGTATGCTAAGAAGTCAAAGTGTGTGTTTGGTTGTTCTGAAGTGGAATACTTGGGGCACATCATCTCAGGCAATGACGTTCAAGCTGATCCTAAAAAGACATCTGCCATGCAGCAGTGGCCTGTCCCTACTTCTGTTAAGGCATTAAGGGGCTTTTTAGGACTCACAGGCTACTACAGGAAGTTTATCACGGGTTATGGTTCCATTGCTCAACCCTTGACTAATCTTCGTAAGAAGGACTCATTCCACTGGACTAATGAGGCTCAGCAAGCATTCAATAGTCTTAAGGAAGCAGTATCTCATCCCACAGTCTTGGCCCTCCCTAATTTTTCACAACCCTTTATTATTGAATGTGATGCATCTAGTTCTGGATTAGGAGCTGTTTTGATGCAGCACAACAGGCCCATTGCATTTCATAGCCAAGCCTTGAAAAGGAAGCATCTTCATCTGTCTGCCTATGAAACTGAATTGCTGGCCTTAGCTACTGCAGTGAGGAAATGAAGGCCTTATTTGGTGGGAAAACCCTTTGTGGTGAGGACTGACCATCAAAGTATGAAGTTTTTACTTGAATAAAGAATTGCAACACCAGCACAACAAAAGTGGTTGGCCAAGTTGCTAGGTTATCTATTTGTGGTGGAGTACAAGAAAGGAGTTGATAACAAGGTTGCTGATGCCCTTTCTAGACAGTTTGAATCCATTCCTAAATCTGATTCTGACCAATTGGGTGGTAAAGGTGTTCCTGAGGGATGTTTGTGCCTTTTGTTAGTTCCAGATCCATCTTGGTTGCTCATTCTTAAGGACAGCTACTCCTCAGATGCTGAGATTCAACATATCATTCAATCAATCAAGTCTGGTGTGGCCTTAAAAGCTTTGACTTTCCAAAATGATTTGCTTTTCTACAAGGGAAGGTTCTATCTAGGCTCTACTTGTCCTCTAAAAGCACAAGTTTTACATCATGTGTATAGTAGCCCCTTGACTGGTCACTCTGGCTTCCTTAAATCCTATCAGAGAGCTAAAAGGGAATTCTTTTGGCACGGCATGAAAACTGACCTCAAACAATTTGTTAGGGAGTGTGATATCTACCAGAGGGTGAAATCAGAGACTTCTGCTCTTGCTGGGCTGCTTCAACCCTTGCCCATTCCTACCACTCCTTGGACTAATATTAGTCTTGATTTTGCAAAAGGCCTTCCCAAATCACAGGGCTTTGAAGTCATCCTAGTAGTGGTAGACAGGTTGACAAAAAATGTTCATTTTGTGCTTGTTTCCCATCCCTACATTACTGCTAAAATTGCATCTCTATACATGCAACATATCTTCAAGCTTCATGGAATGCCTATTTCTATGGTGAGTGATAGGGATGCCACTTTCACCTCTCTTTTCTGGACTGAACTGTTCAGATTGCAGGGTACTACTCTAGCCATGTCCACTACATACCATCCTCAATTTGATGGCAAAACTGAGGTGGTGAATAGGAGTTTGGAGCAATACCTGTAAGCCTTTACTTGTGACAGACCTAATCAGTGGGCTGAATGGCTCTCTCTAGCAAAGTTTTGGTTTAACACCAACTTCCACACCAATTTGAAGCTCATTCCCTTTGAGGCACTCTATGGTTTTCCACCTCCTAAACTACAAGCTTATATACCTGGTACCACTAGGGTGGATGCTCTTGACTCCTTACTCAATCAAAGACAGGAGGGTTTTTGGCTGCACAGGAAAAAAATGAAGTTTTATGCAGATAAACATAGGGTTGCAAGATCATTTCAGCTTGGTGATTGGGTGTATCTCAGACTGCAACCATATAGGCAGAGGACCCTAGCTTAATAAGGGTAAATCTAAGCATTCACCTAGGTACTTTGGGCCTTTACAGGTGATTCAACAGATTGGCCAAGTATCTTACAAATTGGCCTTGCCTCCAGAATCTAAAGTCCATCCTGCTTTTCATGTTTCTTGCCTCAAGTTGAAGTTAGGTAAGCATGTCACTCCTTTTCCTACACTGCCACCAGTGGATGATAAAGGACAGCTCTCCTCTGAGCCTATTGTAGTTTTTCAGACTAGGACAAAGACCTTGAGATCTCGTGATGTTATTGAGGTGTTAGTTCAGTGGTCAGGTTCAACCATAGAAGAGGCTATTTGGGAGTCCTTGCACCAGCTCCAACTTTCCTTTCCTCACCTTGTGGGCAAGGTGCTTTGAATGTGAGGGGTAAAGATAGGTACTTACTCAATTGTACTCAATTGTAAGGTTGTACTCAATTATAAATAGTAGTTGGCAGTGGCAATAGTTAGTTACTAGTGATTGAGTTAGTTAGGAAGTTGAGTTAGCTACAGGTATTAGGGTTAGTTGCTGAAATAATGGAGTTAGTTGGAGTTAGCTACTACTGATATGAATTGTATAAAAGGGTTAAGCTGTGATTGTAGAGATATGCATAATCTGATTGTGATTTCATTACTGTCTTCCTCTCTTAATATATCTCTCTCCATCTTCTTCTTAAAGAGGTCTAGATCCCCTCAAAGAGATCTACCACAATCCCTTAACACCACCAAACTCTCTAGGTTCTTAAAATATTAACTCAATTGTTGGTTTCCCATTAGAATTAAGAAGAAAGTGAGATGGACATAATTTAGTTCGATAAAAAAAACCAATAAAATTATGAATTTTCAAAAGAGGGAGGAATTGAGCAAGCCACAAATCATAGCTTGCTTGATCAACACAATGTGAGAGACATTAAGAAATAAGGAAAATGCCATTGTCGCAAGATTTAGGGTGTACGTTTTTGGACCCCTTAACACAAGTTGTTTAACCTAGTTATTTAACCAAGTGATTACTTAGATAAATCATTCAGTTCTAGGTTAACACAATAAAATCATATTATGTAAATAATGCGAAAATATAAAGAACACAACAATATGATAACCCAGGAAAACCTAACGGGTAAAAAACCTAGGGAGGATTTAACCTAGCTATCCTTAAGGTAAAACAGATCCACTATAAAAGAATTGAAGTTTTTATAATAGAACTTAGACTACTAACATCCTATTGCTACCTCGAGTAGAAAGCTTACTACCACGACCACGTGACAGTTCCGAGTCTACGGATTACTTCTTTCTTTGATTTGTTGCAACCACAAGTTCTCCTAATTGTGACTTTGAGACTCCACTCAAAGATTTCAGATCTTCATTAAAGTTCTTTATGCAGCAATTTAAGAGATTATCAAGTTCTTGACGCGAATCTTGATCTTGACAACTCTATGTGTGTATGAAAGTAAACACCTCTAAATCTCACAGAAGATTCAATACACAACTCTCCAAAAGACTCACAAAAAGTAGTTAGGGTTTTTCCTTTTATACTTGGAGTGAAACACAAAACCCTACACATCATATGGGCTAGGGCTGAATTGGAAATTCTGCAAAAAATTAAATCTGCACGAGTTTCAATCGATTGAGTCTAATTTTCGATCGATCAAGCCTTGCAGATTTTGTCCAATAAATCCTGAAATCACTCGATTCAAATTTTACATTAAAACATACTTTGAGCAAGCCTAAACCTAGACTCTATGTTTTGATCATGGTTTGCCAACATATTAGTTCTAATACATTAGTTCCTAAAGTCTTAGAACCTAACATAGGATTTTGATACCATGAAAGAAAAACATAAATTAAAGGTTGTGAGGTGGGTTTTACAAGCTTGCCCATATACATAATATATACAAATTATGTACAACACATCGCTTTAGCTTAAGTGGTTAATTACAACATATATTCAAATTTAAATTATACAATTAAGTTCTTCTCAAAAACAAAAAAAAAAAAAATTATACAATTAAGTAAAGCTATGTGACTGTTACCTCATTAAAATCCTTATCTAATGATACTTGACAGTTGACAAGGATTTGCATGATTCTTTTTCATGTGTTAAAGTTTCATGATCTATGGTTCATGGCGTCCAATATATAGATTTATAAGAGCAATGTTCATATTTGTTACAGGATTTTTTTTTGCTTTTGCTTTTGCTTTTCTTTTTTTTTTTAATTTTATTTTTTAATTAATTGATAAGTTTTTGGCTTCAAGAGAAGAGAAGAAAATGGAGATTCCAACTAGTGCCTTCCATTGCATGAGTTTTTACAATCTAGAAATCATCATAAATCTAACATTAGTCAAACCTTAAAAGCCTCCCCCTTTAGAGCAATTACATCAGTCAGTGCAAAGTTGTGCAAAATAGAAAAACTAACCGATTTTACACATTTTGAGCAAAAAAACACCCACATCAGTGGGCGTAAAATTGTGCATAAATGCACAATTGCTACAGTAACCGTGCATATATGCACGGTTACTATAGCATGTACATTTAATATTTTAATAATTTCTGATTCGCTCCTTGTTTTCTCTCTCTTCTTCATCTGCAAAACTAACCCTCCCTCTCATGTTCTTTCTTCCTCTGATACACACACTCCCACAGACACAAAATCAAAAATCAACTACAAAAATCAAAAATCAACCACAAAATCAACAAAAAAAATATACCACTGGAACAAAATCGTTGAATCAGTGATCATGGATCATGGATTGGAGAGGCGATTTGGATCGGTGATGTGGATCGGTGTTAATGGAGATCGGTGATTGGTTGATGTGGATCGCTTTTGATGGAGATCGGTGATGGGTTGACGGAGATCAATGTTGATGGAGATCAGTTTTGATGGAGATCGGTGTTGATGGAGTGCTTCTAATGGGTTGACAGAGAAGAGGAAAGAAAAAGATTCTAAAAAAAAATATATATATATATATATATATATATATAGAAGGAGAAGAAAGAGAGGCGCAGATAGAGATAAGGATGGTGTGAAGAAGAAGGGGGTGCATTTAGAGGAAAAAGAAGGGTGTTGGTGGAGTGCTTGTGATGGGTTGACGGAGAAGAGGAAAGAAAAAGTTTCTCAAAAAAAAAAAAAAAAAAAAAAAAAAAAAAGAAGAAGAAGAAGAAGAAGGAGGAGAAGAAGAGAGAGAGGCGGAGATGGATAATGGAGATAATGAAGAAGAAGGAGATGTATTCAGAGGAAAAAGAAGGGTTAGGTGGGGGTAGGTGGGAAATAATAAAAAAAGTGAGGGAAAATATTATTTTAATAAAAAAGTGTATATAATAGATAAACTGATGTGAGTGTTTTGTAAAAGTGATAGTGTAAAATAGAAAAAGTAGGTTTTTTGTGTAAAATAGACGGAATCTTTTGCACCGACTGATGTAATTGCTCTTACAAGAGAAGTATCATTAGTCTACTACCTAACTATTAGTATTACATTTATCTTAGTATTTGTTTGGATTTATTTCCATTGATTTCTTGGATTAAAAAAATAAAGATGGATAAAAGTCTATACATAAAAGAATTAAAGTGAGACTTTAGAAAGTTATATTTAAACAAAATAAGATGAATAAGTTGGAAACAAAATTCTAACAAACGAATGAACAAACCAAATTCAAAATAGTCTAAGCTCCTCATTCTTATTCGATATAATAATTTGTTTTTCTTAAAACACATGGTAGCTAGAGGGGATTCAAATTCAGGTTTATTCCGACTATTTCAACATTCTGCTACATATTCCAAAAGCTTCGTTCATTGGAAGCTTCTTAGTCTTATTCTTATTGTTATTATTATATCTAAATTCTAATTAATGGAATCTCTTATGCTGGGCTAAAGATATCGCCTTGCAATGTTCCCACCTGCACCATTAGGATAAAACCCACCAGGCTTGTACTCACTGCCAGTTCCATACACTATCCTTAAGATCTCAGGTGGTGTCTGAGCATAGGAAAGCAGGGACGGAACTAGGATTCAAACTTAGGGGGGTCGAAGTTCTTTGTTCAAAGATTTTAAAAAATTGAAATATCAATACTAGAGGTTGACAACAATGCATTATTAGCATTAATTTTTTAATTATTTGTATTTTTTATTTTGAAAAAAAAAAATCACAAATGACAATTTATAATCAAGAGTTTTGTAAATTGTGATTTACAACTATGTTTTTTGTTGGCTTTAATTCCGTGTCAAATTTGATTGTAATTATGTTCAATTATTTCCCTATATTTTTTGTGGGATTTAATGTAAGGGTTGTATGTGAGAGTTTGGTGAAGATTCTATAAAAATAAGGATTTCACGACTAGCTCGCGAGTGCTAACTCGCGAAACAAGCCACGCGATAAGCATATGCTGAAATTTGAAGAGTCTTTGACAGGCTAGATTTCACGAGTCATTCACGACTCAGGCCAAGTCACGAGTGAAATATTCAAACATTGTAGCGTACCATTCATGAAAATCAAAATCACGTGGTTTAATATTCAAATATTGTAATTTCATTTCTTTATTAATGAAAATGATGGGGATGTTACTTTGATCAAGAAAGAAGAAAATAGCAATTAGAGGAAAGTTGATCAAGAAGTAAATAGCGAGCATAGAAAAGCAAGTCAACGGAATTGTACCGTACCATGAGCAATAAGGCTTATAAGTCTTAACCCAACGTAGAAGTAAGTCAATAACAAAGAAAAAGTCTTTTGCTAGGAAACTTGGGAGGCTAGTTAGCCACAAAATATTTGGTCGCAATTTGCTATTTACAATCAAATGACACGGAGTTATGACTAAAAGGGAGGCTCATGTGTGATAAAAGAACCATTTTTCTACCAAATATTAAAAGCAATTTATCAGGGACGGAATTAAGATTCAAACTTAGGGGGGTCGAAGTTCTTTGTTCAAAGATTTTAAAAAATTGAAATATCAATATTAGAGGTTGACAACAATGCATTATTAGCATTAATTTTTTAATTATTTGTATTTTTTATTTTGAAAAAAAAATCACAAATGACAATTTATAATCAAGAGTTTTGTAAGTCAATTAGCACGTCCTAATATTTTCAAGGTCTGACCAAGATTAGTCCGATTCTTTATTCTATCGACATTATAAATTTAAAAAAAAATTATGTACTCTTTTCACATAATTCTATAACTAATAGCTTCATAATGCTATATATAGTTAAAAGATTCTTAAAAAAAATACAAAAAAACTATAGTTAAAAGTTCAAATCTATGTCAAGCATTATATTCATTATCACGTCAATTTATAAATCTTTTTCTAAAATAAAATTTGTAGTGTGCGTTTGCGTAGCGGCATTTCTGCGTTTGCGGGCGTTTGCCTTTTTTTGGCTGGTCCTATGGCACTGTTCATAGACCAGCCAAGTGATAAAAAACGCGTGAATAGTATTTTCAGCAATAAAAAATATTTTGCTATAATGTTTTCAGTAATAAGTTTTCAGTTTTCAGTTTTTAGCAAAATAAGCGGTATTCAAACAAATCCATAGTTGATTTAATATTTTATATATATATTCTTATATTTATTAGTAATTATATATATTCTTCTCATCTTCATTTAAAATGGATGCATGAGAGGGAGTGAGCTAATAGAGGTTTTCACAGGTATATCAGCTGTAATTTCCGCATCTAGGAGTGACGCCCACCTACACAAACAGATATAAATAGGAAGAGAGAGTGAGAGATCGAAAAGATATTTGTGAATAGTAAGCAATTATAGGTGATTATTATCAACTTTTTGGAATGGATGCTGAGGTAATTCTTACACGCATAGAGCTTGTGACGTTTGAACTGTTTCCAACAAAATTCAATAGTCCTACATGAGGGATCAAATAAGAAGCTAGGAGATAGTTAATTGAATTTAAGTACGGGTCAAACGGAGGATCAGTGGGAATCTAGCTGCTTTTTGGAAATATTTTTGCAAAATTCTGTGAGCTGAGATCCATTGGAGGCCTTGGAAATCCACCTACTATTGCTTTGATGGCCCTGCAGGGAAAATTATGTAGTAAGAGAGAACGCACAAATTATCATTAAGACTTCCGGGATATGATTTCAGTTGTTTTTAAGGGTGTGTAAAACTGTTTAAAATAATTTGTGAGTGCTATACTGTAGTGACAGTCAACCATGCATATTACAAAAGAAGTACTATATGTATCATGTATAGTACAAAATTGATGAGCCACTCATGTGCCTTATATATGCTAAACTCCTCCATCTACTTACAAAAACAGAGACAACAAGAAGCACATGGGCCTAGCTATAAACAATCACTAAAATGATTTGCCCTTCTAAAAAGGGTTTTGATTGTTGCTCATTCAATAATGTTCATACTCTTTCACATCATGTTCACACTATTTTTTATTATGTGTAAAATGTGGATATCTGATATAAAATTACATCATGTTCACATTATTTTTTATCATGTGTAAAATATGGATATCTGGTATAAAATTGTGACATTATATGAAATATTTCATATTTGAGAGTATAAAACCATAGTTAACGATTATAAAATTCAATTATATAAAATCATAACTCTAGTATCTTTTTTAGGACCCGATATTATCGACTGCTTGGAAACCGAATTCCTTAATTATATGACCAACAATAGGGTCAAGATTGGCCTTCTTAGTGCCAATGCGAGGTGGACCACGTTGGGCTAAAGATGGATCAATGGTGTTGAGCCCTTGACCAACTGCACCATTCAAGAAAAACTCAGCTTTCAACAATTCTAGGTTTAGTGCAAATTGAATCCGATCAGCCTCATTAGCTTGAATTGATTCACAGTCAGGCTCACCCATGAGTAGTCTGAGTTCAAAATTAAGAAAAAGGAGAAAGACATAGAAGAAAGATGGATAAGTCATGTATTTGCACTTTAGCAAAATAGCTGATTTTGAGTACATGCATTAGCAATTGCCACCAGCTTTTATATATGCATAAAGTTGAGAGAGAGAGAGAGAGAGAGAGAGAGCCTACATAGGTGTAGCATGAAATTAATAGAGCAAATTGTTAAGTTCACTTCATGGTCGATGGAAGTTCGCATCAAGGTTGTTGGATATTAATAGAAGTTATAAATTTCTCAAACCCAAAAGACCAACTTAATGGGAAAAAAGTGTTTAGTAGTAATAGATTTGCAACTTTTTTGTCACGGAAAATTATTAAATACTCTCAGAGTATAGTGACATGATGTTTCATTCTTTCACATTTATGATGGACACTACCATAAATTTAATTAGTGAAATTTATCATGAATGTGAGAGAATGGAGCATCATGTAACTATATTTCAGAAGTACCTAATAATTACTCATCCAACACTAATCAATATTAGACTCCATCAAACTTCCATATACATGCATCCTTGTATGCGATTCATGACGTGACACAAGTCACGATGTATTGATGTAAGTTGCCCACCAATAAGTAATAAGATAAAAAGAGCATTAACCGAGTGTAATTTTTTTCCCCATCCATGAGCATAATAGAAAACAAATTACTATTCAGATTTAGATTGGCAAATTCTATATGTCAAAACTAGTGTTAATGAGGGTTGTTATCAATCTATTTAAGTAACGTAAAATTTTATGTAAAAAGCTACTTATTGAAGTTTAAAAAACGATGCTATGAGAGAACTCAATTAACCTAATCCTAGGTGTACAAAACACAGCCATCCTAAAGTCAATTTTCACACCCAATATGTTTACTTTATACCTTGGCTTTGGGGTCATGAAACCCTAGAAGATTGGACGGCTGATTGGGTCACAATTCTCAATCAATCGACTTAAGCAATATATGTGTTGAGATAATATGTGTTGAGCTCTCGAATGATCGACTATGTGTTGAGAATCCCAGTCCAATTCTTCTTGAGTAGTTATGGGCACAAGTCTTGGACATCAACTAGACACCAAAACACTTACATGACACATGTTTTGTCCTAAGACTATGGACTCAACAAAAAATTAAACTAAATTTCAATAAACCAATAGTAAAAATACATTTGCTTTGAAGGTCAAATAAAACAAAATTAAAATAAATTTGTCTTCTTAGCCGTACTCCCTGCTTCATTGGCACTTACAAAACATTGTCATCATATACAATTCATACAAGCAAAGAAGCAAAATTCGATGATGGATTGTGACATAAATATCTTATTATGAAAGTGAACAAAGACATGGATTTAATGCTCAATTACACGCTTAGCACCTTCCAAAGTATTCTTCAATAGCATTGCAACAGTCATTGGACCCACACCACCTGGAACAGGAGTTATCCATCCGGCTACCTTACATGCTTCCTGGAAATCAACATCTCCAACTAGCCTATAGCCTGACTTCTTACTTGGGTCATCGATTGCATTTGTGCCAACGTCAATAACTGCAGCACCTGGTTTGATCCAACTGCCTTTGACCTGAAAATTAAGTAAATAAATTCATAAATAAATAAAATCAAAGAACATCTCCCACCAGGTTTGATTAAACAATCGGTCAGAGTCTATACAAGGAACTGCTACAAATCAAAAACTGTGTTCCACAGGCAAATTGATTTAAGCCATTATGATGTACTCATATGGCATCTTTGTTAATTCTTTAAGATATAGATGAGACAAAGCCATGGTGTTACAACTTACAACTAATGTACAAAGCAATGTCCCCACAAGAGGAGGGGGGGGGGGGGGGTTGGAAAAATTGTATCTAGTGCATAAAGCTTCCACTTTTGCAGGGCTTGGGAGAGCAGAGAGGTGATTGGTAGAGTCTTAACTCCATATTTTTTCTTGAAGAGGCTGATTCTACAAGGATTTGAAATTTATATTTTCATTTTTCTAAAAGCTGATCCTGATTTATTCATTTTGACAATCTCTTATCCATACAACCTCCAGTTCAAATTCCCTTCATGTTTCTTTAAAATAGTAGATTAAATGATGGTTAGAGTAGATGAACAAGCTTAAATTTGGAAAATTGGATATTCAATTTTATGATATTGATCTCATTTCAAAGGAAGCCAGAAAAGAGTCATATATGATGCAAGCACATAAATGGGATGAATTTATTATATATCAAGAAAAACAGATCTATAAACTTTCTCTAGTTACCATCATTGCCTGTCCTGCTGCTGCAATAATGATGTCAGCTTCACGAATTATTCTTTCGGGATCTTGAGAATGTGAATGGACTATGGTAACTGTAGCATCTGCTTTCAGAAGCAACAGTGAAACTGGCAGTCCAACAATGTTACTTCGACCCACCACGACTACCTTTTTCCCCTTTATAGTTATACCACTTCGTGACAGAAGTTCAAGACACCCCTGCATAAAAATTAAAGCCAATACTTACTACATTGAGGATTTTCTCAATTAATATTGATATGAATATTTCCTGAAAAACAAGAGTTGCTTATTTCATAGAAGATAGTGAAAAAAGTTAAGTTTGAAATATACATATGTATTATTTTCAAGATTCAGTACATTGCCTTGGGGGTGCAAGGATGGAACAAGGGTTCTCTGCCTTTCATTGCAAGCTTGCCAATGTTTAGTGGATGAAAGCCATCTACATCCTTCTCAATGCTAATTTCAGTCAGAACTCTCTCTTCATTTATATGCTTCGGCAATGGAAGTTGAACCAATATGCCTGTCAATGTAACAAACCAGGGTTCTAGGATAAACATGCAGATTTAACAAATCAAGAGGCACACATACATAATATTCAATCCATAATTGGTTTTATAGTTGTTTGGTTGAAACACCTATTGCAGTCTTGGGTTGTAGGAAACTAAGAACTAACCAACTAACAACTTAAAACTCAATCATTTTTAGTATACTTCAATACCTTATTGAAACACATAGATAAATTTCATTTTTACAATATTTTAGTTTCAAATACAGAAACTTATTTTTATGATTTACCGCAATTTTTTTTTGGAAGCAATTAAAAAAAAAAAAAAAAAAAACTATAGCAGAGAAGATCACATGGGTTTTCTCCCCTTGGTTTGTGTATTAGTATGTTATCATCACAAAAGGTGTCCAAAAAAAAAAAAAAAAAATCAGTCAAATACAATAGACTCTAATTCAATGATTCATAATTTTAACTTGAACAAAACAAATCATAAATCAATGAAACTATTTCATAAAGCACAACATCATCATACATCAAATCATGTATATATACATTAAAAAACTGACCAACCATGTACATCAGGATTTGCATTTAACTCATGAACCTTAGCGACCAAATCAGCTTCAGAAACTTGCTCTGGAAGGTCTATGTCAAATGACTTAATCCCAACTTCGGCACATGCCTTTCTCTTCATACTCACATAGCTTTGAGAATCCTTCCTGTTGCCCACGATCACTACAGCCAGCCCCGGGACCTAACCGGTCCAAGTAAGAAGGGAAAAAAAATCCCAGTTTACAATTTCTCGTTAAAAACTACACCACAACAACAGAACCTCGACCTAGTACAACATTAAGGAGTATCTAACAAACCATAGAACTGGACCAACCATGAATAGTACAAAAGGTTTAATCTTTTTTTATTTTTTGGGTCAAATTTTGTGAAATAAAAAATATAACTCAGTTCTTAATTTGTCATCGTTGTTTCCAAGTACACATGTTTCCATAAGCAGATTAACATGCAAATTAAAGCTAGTTTAAGATTGGTTTAGAACCAGATTGAACTGGTTCCTCAAACACCCTCAACTCTCTTAATACATGATATATAAAAGAAATGCCAATCTGGGTTTTGCAAATCAGAACCTTTAGGACCTGTTTGCTTGTCCCACGAATCCAACTAGCTCCCATTAGGAAATAAGGCATTTCACACATCCTAATTTGATAAACAAAAATGAGAAATTTCATAGCCCAGTTGAACACATATATATGAATTGGATATGGGTTTGTATTCAAAATTAGATACATACCTTGCCGTGTTTGTTTGAGAGATGGTGGACTTCAGAGGCGATTTCATTGCGGATGGTTTGAGCGATGGCTTTGCCGTCGATAATATTGGCCTTGTGATCCGACATCTTTGTCCAACTGATTAGATAGCTTGGACTTTAAATTGGAGTTGGGAACTCAGCCACCAACTCAGCTTTCTTGTGCTAAATTTTCTCACGAACCAAACAGAGGCTTTAATTCTGTTCACCATTAAAGAAAAGTACTTGCACTTAAAGCAAAACAGAGTGATGAGCTTTCTTGCTTTTCAAACCCATTAAAAAAAAAAAAAAAAAAAAAAAAAAAGAGCTTTAAAAAAAATTGTTGAAAATTAAATTTGAAGTCAGAGAGAGAGAGAGAGAGGCTCACGAAGACGCAGAAGCCGCGAAAGACTGAAGAGAAAAGAGGGGAGAAAGTGAAGAGAAAGGGAAACAGGGACAAAATTTTGTGCCACTGATTTTTTATTTATGGGGGACTTTTAAGTTTTAATAAATAATATAACTGTTTGGCTTATATATATATATATATATATAATTGTTTAAAACATATTTAGTAAATTAATAAATTTTATAATTAATTTAGAAATAAAATTTTCAATTTTTCATATAATCAGAATTCACCGTTCATCCTTGACACTTCAATTTTTGCGGTAGTGTAAGACTTAGATACAATACTTAGATATTGTTTCCTTAGATTTATCTATTAAGATTTTGCTACGTGGATTTTTTCTAATTGAATGAAAGTTTATTTTTTAATTAATTAGTCACATGGCTAAAATTTAAGAATAGAATTTAATGAACAAGACCTAAAGTACTGTACCTAAATTTTATTATTTGCGGTAAATCTCTTGCCAAGTAGTGACTTGGATTTGGTGGGGGTATTGCACTATGCAATTACCACAATGTGAGATGAAAACTTGATTGGATAAATATTTTTTATTATCTTTTTAACTTTTTTATCTCATCAATTATTATATCAAATCTCAAAATTTCTTACTAAGAGTTTTGTGTTTCAAATGGTTGGTACCTCTAGATGTTTATAATGAAAACATGTCGGGTTTAAATCTCTCTAGCCCAACTAGGGTTGTCTAAGGACCTGCCCAACTGACCGAACTCAAGCCAACCCACAACTAATCCTATGCCTACAATGGTCGCCAATAGGTATTCCCTTCTAAAACCTAGCAACAACGGGTTGAGTGCCTAGTCTCCCCCTCCAAAATTCGATCTGACCTAAGATTGACTATGTTGCATGAAAGATTAAGTAATTATTCATATTCTCAATTGAAAATGAGATGCTAACAAAACTTGAATACAAAAATTTCATAAAGAATTATACATCTCAAAAGTGAAGAAAAATCAAGAGCTTGGTCAATAAAATTTGCGAAATTCTGAGCGCTGAGATCCAACTGAGGCCTTGGAATTCCACCTGTTGCGCTAATAATAGCCCAGAAAAGATATGTTTAGAGAGCATCAATGAGATTAGGCAATATATGGAGCAATTTCTTTACTATGGAACAATTACAACAAGAGGGAGTGAAGAAATTCCAATTATAAACATGAGTGTATTATTATTTTTTAGTACCTTAGATGGCCAATTTCTTGATAACCAAATTCCTCGATGATCTGAGCAGCAAGAGGGTCAAGAATGGCCTTCCTGGCACCAATGGGAGGCGGACCACCCTTAGCAAAAGATGGAGCGAAACTGTCAAGTCCTCGACCAAGTGCACCATACAAGAAAAAATCAGCTTCTAGGAATTCAAGGTTCTGAGCAAATTCAATCCGATCAGTATCAATGCTTGAATTGGTCCGCAGTTGGTGGGAGCACCCATGACCAGGCTAACTTCTAGTGTAAGAATAAAGAGAAAGGCGCAGAAGAGAAATGGTCTAGCCATTGTGAGATCAGTGTATGCATCTAATTAGCAAAATATAGCTTTAGTGATTGTATCGTAGTTCTAGCCTCTAGGAGCACCCAGCCTATGGGCTATATATGGATATATAAATTGTATTGTACAAGGAAGAAGAATTAGTTGTATGTTGTGTTGTTCGAGTTAGCACCAATCTCCAATCTCCTTAATATTTTAGGATCAGCATATGATAGTATATATTTTTTGGTCTGATAGGAAGTGAGGTTCAAAATCTGCAAAAATTACAATTCTGTAGAATTCGCCTGACATTAATTTGCTTGACTTAATGTTAGGCGAATTACATAAAATTTCAACCTGAGAGCCTCTCAAATGAATTTCGCCTGAAATTAGCTCGACCAAATTTCGGGCAAAATTATCCTCAAAAAATAAAAATAAAAATTTCGGGCAAAATTCCATGTACCTTTTTTTCACTTGTTTTCTATTGTTTATTTCACTCTACCTCACTTAAAGAGGTAGTAACACTTTCCACATAAAAAATTAGAATTAAACATCATTTTTCCACTACCAAAGTGAAATCAAACTTGTATTACAATCTACTTGCACATACAAAATATCCAACAAGATCAACCTTTGAACTCATTTGCCAAGAAACCAATTTACAAAAAAGCTATTTTATAAATAAATTATATAATAATATTACTTTACAAAACATTTTTTTAAAATATATTATTTATATAAATTCCCCCTAAATTTTTTTTTTGGTAAATTACTGACTGGTTCAGTATCTAATTTTTTCAGAATTATTCTAATTTTTAGAAACCATAATTTCTACTCCTGAATGTTGAAATTATCAAGTTTAAAGTTTTATTTAAAATGAAGGAAGAAGATATAAGTTTGTAAACTTAAAAAAAAAAGGATTATTCAAGGTTTTTATTTTTGTGATTTAAAAAAAATATTAATTTTAATTGATATAATGTGATCTTAATCTACTCAATAGTTTTATAATTCTTCTTATCAAAAAAAAAAAAAAAAGTTTTATAATTCAGGCCTAGTTCAGATGTTTTATGGGCTCCGGTTCTGGGGGGAAAAAAAAAAAGAATCAGGCCTCGACGTACTCTTTTAATTAAGTCCATCACAAACTTGGTGCCACTATTATCCAAGCCATGGCTATTTTTACTAAGGGGCTATGTTGGACAGTGGGCAATGGCCAGAAATAAGATCCACAGTGATAGGCTCTTCTAATAGGGAAAGGGAAAAAAAAATTATTTTAGCTATTTTTTTTTTAGCTATTTAGATTTAGATATTACGAGTTTGAAATCTATATATATATTTTAATAAATTTGGATCCGAATGACAAAGTGGACACAAATGGACATAGTACCAAAGTAGACCGAAGTGGACCGCAAAAGACTAAATGGATTGAATAGGACTAAAGTGTACGTAATGGACTAAATAGAACCAAAGTTGACAAAATAGGACCAAATTGGACTGAATAAGACCAAAGTAGACCGAATAGGACCAATGTGAACCAAATAGGACCAAATAAGACCGAAGTAGACTGCATAAGACCATAGGGGTGTGCACAAAATCGAGAAACTGAAAAAACCGCCTCAAACTGACCGAATTGTAGCCAAAATTTCAATTCGGCTTCGGTTTTATTATATTAAGAACCAAAATTTTCGGTTCGATTTTGGTGGCAGATTTGTATGCACCAAACTGACCGAAACCAAACCGAAACATATTATTATATATTTTATATTAAATATATAATATAAAGTTTGTAAATATTTGGGGCTTTGGGCCTTCGGCCTTTTCATTTTATTTTAAAACATTTGGGCCTTTTTTTTGTTTTTAACTTTATATGATTTGGCCTTTTCATTTTATCTTTTTAAACATGGCTATTTAAAACCCATTAGATTAACTAACTATAATTAAACTAAGTAAATATCTAATTAAATTAAAACTAATTAAACTATAAAAACAAAAGTTAGAAAACCCTACCCTACATCCCCACACTTTTCACTCTCACATTTAGACAGCCTCCACTCCACAGTCCCTCTCACAATCTCACAAGTCACGTCGAATTTGCCTCTGCCGTTGCCTCCACACGCCGGCCTCCCCACGCCGGCTTGATCATCGGCCTCTCAATTCTCACGATGACTGTCTCTCTTTTGAAAATCTCGATAACCCTATCTTTGTTTTGTATTTTGGGTTTTGTTTAATACTGAATCAATGCTATTTTTATAAGATTAAAGCTAATAGCCTAGTAGTAACAACATAAGATGTTTATTTTTTCAAGTTTTACATGCAAATAAAGTTAGGGTTTTGAAAAAATCGATAACCCATATGCTTGGCTGCTTGTGCTGGTTGGTTTCTTTATTAAAGTTAGTTGCTTGCCTTTGTCTCATGTGCTCGTTGATTTCTGATATATAAAGTTAGTTGCTTTTTTATTTATTTATTGTTGGTATATTTGTTTATTGTTGTTGACATGCTGTGAATTTGTGACTGTGATGTTGAGTTGTTATTTTCTTATTGATGTTAGAGTTTTGAAAAAATCAATAACCCCATGTGGTTAACTGTGATGTTTTGTGTTTGTTAATAGTTGACTGTGATGTTGGGGTATTTGTTTATTATTGTTTTGATGTTGATGTGTTTATTATCATATACAAGTTATGTACAACACATGTACATCGCTTTAGCTTAAGTAGTTAATTACAAAATATATTCAAATTTAAAATACAATTAAGTTCTTCTCAAAAATATATATATATATATATATATATATAATTAAGCAAAGCTAGCTATGCATGACAGTTGACAAGGATTTGCATGATTCTTTTTCATGTTCTAAGGTTTCATGATCGAAGGCTCATGGCGTCCAATATGTTACAATTTTTTGTTTTTGTTTTTATTTTTGTTTTTTAATTAATTGATAAATTTTTGGCTTCAAGAGAAGAGAAGAAAATGGAGATTCCAATTAGTGCCTTCCACTGCATGAGTTTTTACAATCTATAAATCATCATAAATATAACATTAGTCAAACCTTAAGCCTCCTCCTTTACAAGAGAAGTATCATTAGTCTACTACCTAACTATTAGTATTACATTTATCTTAGTATTTGTTTGGATTCATTTCCATTGATTTATTGGATTAAAAAATAAAGATGGATAAGAGTCTATACATAAAAGAATTAATTAAATTGAGACTTTAAAATTTTAGATATATAAACAAAATAAGATGAATAAGTTGGAAACAAAACTCTAACAAACGAATGATCAAACCAAATTCAAAATAGTCTAAGCTCCTCATTCTTATTCGATATAATAATTTGTTTTTCTTACAACACATGGTAGAGGGGATTCAAATTAAGGTTTTTCAGGCTATTTCAACATTCTGCTAAATATGTTGTTTAGCATATATTTGAATGTTATTCCAAAAGCTTCATTCATTGGAAGCTTCTTAGTCTTATTCTTATTGTTAATATATCTAATTAATGGAATCTCTTATGCTGGGCTAAGATATCGCCTTGCAATGTTCCCACCTGCACCATTAGGATAAAACCCACCAGGCTTGTACTCACTGCCAGTTCCATACACTATCCTTAAGATCTCAGGTGGTGTGCGAGCATATGAAAGGGAATCTGTATTAGCTGAAAGAATGTTACTGTTTGTACGATTCTCTGCACCAAGGGATAGAGGTACAATTATGCCTTCATCTTTGATACCACACATTGCTAATCTATTTTTAAGCTCAGCAGTACGGTTAGTGAACTCGGCCACAGTTATGTCATAGGGCATCACTTTTTCGTTGGCTCTCTCATAGAGTAATGCTCTTAGAACTGCATCTTGTCCAGCCTCCACTCCTAGAAGCCCAGCAACCAACTACCAAAACAGATAAAAGGGATACTATAATTGATTAATATATATTTAAAGTATATTTTATTTACTTGAAGGCGTATTTAATGTTTATTTTAAGTTTTTAAAATAAATAACAGCTATCAAAATGGTTAAATATATAGCCTTAAAAAAAATGGTTAAATATATATTTATATATTTAAAATCAAAGGAATTTTAAAATAAAAAGAATTATATCATAGGACGTGCATGTAAGAGTATACTGTCTAACACAAAGATTAAGGGATTTTAAAGTGTTTGTACTTCTTAATACGTATATGTATATGTATATATAATTATATATGTTCATAAAAGGAGTAATATAATTTGACTGGTGGGAGGAAGTTGCGGGTTCTTACCCTTCGAAAATCACTGCTTGTAAGGTCTGGAATGGTGCCAACATAACCCACAAGCCCTACATAAGGGATCAAATAGCTTGCTAACAAGTAATTGATTGTGTTAAGATAAGGGTCAAATGGAGGGGTCAAATTGAAACCAAAAGCTTGGTTAAATATGTTTGCGAAAGTCTGAGTGCTGAGATCCAACAGAGGCCTTGGAATTCCACCTGTTGCGTTAATAATAGCCCTGAAAAGTTATGTTAAGAGAGCATCAATGAGAGTAGGCTATATATGGAGTAATTTCTTTACTATGGAACAATTACAACAAGACGGAGAGGAGAAATTCCAATTATAAACATGACTGTATTATTTGTTTTAGTAAGATGGCCAATTTCCTGATAACCAAATTCCTCGATGATCTTAGCAACAAGGGGGTCAAGATTGGCCTTCTTGGCACCAATGGGAGGCGGACCACCCTTAGCAAAAGATGGAGCGAAACTGTCAAGTCCACGACCAAGTGCACCATACAAGAAATACTCAGCTTCTAGGAATTCAAGGTTCAGAGCAAATTTAATCCGATCAACATCAGTGGCTTGAATTGGTCCACAGTCGGGAGCAGCCATGACCTGGCTGGCTTCTAGTTCTAGTGTAACAATAAAGAGAAAGGCAGAGAAGAGAAGTGGACTAGCCATTGTGTAAGTGTAGCTAATTAGCAAAATAACGAAGTGATTTATGGTACGTACATGTGCTTGAGGTTACGATTAATTACTACGTACCTTTTATAGAGAGAGAGAGCATGTAAATAGATCACACATTTAAGGTTCGGGCGTCACATGTACACAAAAAGTCAATCTC
The DNA here is from genome assembly GCA_030021035.2 of Notholithocarpus densiflorus. Taxonomy (NCBI): domain Eukaryota; kingdom Viridiplantae; phylum Streptophyta; class Magnoliopsida; order Fagales; family Fagaceae; genus Notholithocarpus; species Notholithocarpus densiflorus. Next base: position 4,383,745 of record JARYZH020000005.1, read on the forward strand.
AAATTACCTTCTCCTAAGGCAAAATACAGTAATCATCGCTGTCAACTTAAAGAACTCTTAATAGGAAGTAAATGTAGGAACATTTAATTCTCTGGGTTTTCTTGATCAGGTTTTATCTACAAGAGTACGGAAATATTTCTCTTTCAGATTTTCAATATAATCTTTTTTTAAAAATAATATTAATAACAAAATCTATTGTACTGTTGGTGTTACACACAAAAATAAGAATTCTCTACTTTTTCCTTTCTAATGTTGCAACTTCCTTGTTTTCCTTTCTAGTTTGGAGGAAACTTTATTCTTAGTTTTTAATTAGACAAGGAATCCCTATCCTCCATAAGGGGTGATGAGATCATGAAGGGAAACAAAGCTAAGGTGACCAACTAAATTATTCATGAAGCCAGGGAAATATGGTTATTCATGAAGGCAAACAAAACTAAGGTCACTAACTAGAACAATCTACAATTAATAATCGAGATGATCCAATCTTAATTACTTATCCGTATCCTTATCCATGAGGTAATATCTAGTGAAACCTTCCACTCATAGTACATGAGATTCAATTAGGACCACTTGCAGTAAGAGAGAGGTCTCATGAGATCATCTTATTAGATAATTTTCCTTCTCCTCTTTTGCCTCCTACCATATAACAGCAAAACATTCAAATAGTTTAGATGCACAAGTTATGTGTGTAATTTACCAATTAGGAAAACATGCAGTTCCTACGCACAGAATATGTGTTAGAAAATTTTGATTAATGTGGAGATTAATACAAGATTTATTTATTAATTGGACCTCCTAAGAAAAAAAAAAATGAATGTCAAAGCTTAAGGCTGAGTTTCTATCAAAGTTCGAAATCACCAAAAAATTCTAATTGGGCTTTTCAATAGTTGAGATAGTTATGCCTAAATATAATCTCAGTAGGCTTTTTGATAATTGTTACTCAAGTTTGCAGAGACGTATCTACAACCATGGCCCCCATCCGGCCATCCCCCCTATTTTTAGTAGTTATTACTAATACCAAAAATTATAAGTATTTTGGTACCCTAAAAAAATATGAGTGGGCCTCCCAAAAAAATAGACTAGTAAAAATTATATATATATAATTTTCAACACCACTCAAATTCATTATTTTTTTGAAACTTAATAATTCGTAACAGTTTTTTAGTCGCTCTTATACAATTATATTTAAGTCACGTGGTTAAAGAAAACTCATTGTCAAAATTAGGGCTATAAACAAGATGAACTGAGCCGAATATTAAAAGTTCAGATTAGTTCATTTAGTTTTATTTTGAATTTGAGCCAAGCTCGAGTTTGTTACCAAATAAAATTACATATTCAAACTTGGTTCTTTTTCTTGTCGAACAAACTCGTGCTTATTTATAAGTTACTTAATTAACTTATTATTTTCCATTATGTAGTAAAACCATAACAAAAAGTTTTTATCCCTTTACAAATCTATGAATTTTTATTACAAATGGTTTGTTTATATTATCAATAAGATACAAATAATATCCAAAATTGTTTATATTATCATATGCACCTATTTATAAAATTGTACAATCCAATTTCAAGTCTATATAAGTATATTTTTAGACAAATATACATATAAAAATGTAATATTATATATAGTTAAATCAATCCTTATGTTTAGGAACACATTATTATATTTGAACTTGGCTTGTTTAATAGTTGAGCATTCACTTAAACTTAAGCTTGACTTATTTACTAAACACTTAAACATAACAAGACTTTTTTTTTTCAAATTGAGCCCGAGTTGTTAATATACAATTCGATTCATTAATAACCCTAGTTAAAACCAAAATAAAATTCTTTTTTGATAAGAGTAATAAAAGTTGTCTAAAATGTTTTATATTTTGTTTTATGTGCTGGACATGCTTAATTTTTGTAATTCTCTTGATTACTCTAAATATTTTCCCCTCTTATTTTATAGTGTTTTGCTGATCTTTGGGATATGAAAGAGTTCAAGGTCCTATGAGATAAAAGATTTAAGTTTTTTTTTTTAGAGAATGATTGGAATAATAGTTTCCTAAAAGGATTTTTTTATTTTATTGTTGTGTTACTTTGTTATTTGTGGGACAAATAATTGATATATATATATATATATATATATATGTGTGTGTGTGTATATGCTAACTAGGCACGGGTGTATTTTATAAGTTTGTACTGTGAGTGGTAAATAAAGCCATTTAACTAATTCAATTTTCTAAGAATCATAATATCTAATCAAATTGATAATGCTAAAAATCTAAAAAAGAAATTGTCTAAAAAGTTTTTTTTTTTTTTTTTTTTTGAGAATCAAGTTATTAAAAAGTTCCTTTGTGACCTTATTTTAATCATTTCTCACAAAGTACGAGAGTTTGGTCCCAAAAATAAAAATATCTGGTCTAGTGACTCTAGTTATAATGAAAAAGACGCGTGATTCAATTAACTTTGAAGAGACGCTGGCTATCATAATTTCTCTATTAAATAGTTATTTACGTTTCAGTAACTTATGGACTGACTAACACTTTCTTTATCAACAAATAAGTGAGATGGTTTCTCAAAAAAAGAAGAAGAAAGAAGTGAGGAAGGGACAAAGTACGTAGTTCTAGGAGCGCCCGACCTATATATGGGCTATGGATAAATCGTATTGTACAAAAAATAAAGAATTAATTTTATAAATGGTTGCGTTTATTATTGCCTAAAAAAAAAGTAATTTTTTTTACTATTTAGTTTATTTTTATCACTATTTAGTTTATTTTTACTACTATTTATAGGTTTTATTGCACTTTTTGGTACTATTCATGAGTCTCTTTATTTACAGTATTTTCAGCAAAAAGTTTTCAGTATCAACTAAATAAGCTGTTTTCAAATAAATACATAATTGTTTGATTTTTTGGGGAAAAAAATTGTATGTAGCTTGTTCCATATAGCACCAATTTCCTTAATATTTTGGGAAAAATGCACTTTTCTAGTTTAAATTATCCCAAATTACACTTTGCGTCATAAATTTTCAAAATATACGATTTGCACCATAAATTACAATTTATGTTACACTTTATACCCTGCTGTTTTTCGTTATCTTAAATGGTATCATGTGAAAAAATCCAATATAATGTCAATCTTTTTAATCCCTTAAAAATTAAAGAGAAATTACACTTTACTACTCTAAACTATACTTCCGATTACAATTTGTATCATAAACTTTAGTTTTTTATCCAAAATAACGGCAATGTGCAAAGTGTAATACATATTATAGTTTAAGATGCTAACTGTGTGTTCTAAAAGTTTAAAGTGCAAGGTGTAATTTGAGATATATATAGTTTAATATGGCAAAATATAATTACTCCTAATATTTTAGGATCAAAATATGATAATACACATTTCTGGTTTGATAGCCGACAGGAAAGGTCCATTATTTTAGACATTATCAACGTCTTTACTAGATTGTCTTTGCTTTCATAGATTAATACTGCTAGTACTTTCGCCGTCCTAAAATGTGGGTCTCAATTCTCAAATACATTAGACTTACGCACATTAAATTTTGAACAACCCCAACAATAATTAATGAAACTATTGCACGAATTACAAGATGAACTAATATCAAATTCAAGTACAGAAACAATATTATTTATTAACTGAATAAACGTATACATTAGGGTTACCATTTAACTTTATGAACATTGCTGACCGTCTCTCATAACATAAAAATTCTTTATTTTCTTGTATCCTATAAGTGAAATCCCAGCCAACACACACACACACACACCCCCAAGCTTTCTTTTTAATTTAATAAAGACAACATTTTTAATAGGTAGTTCCTGATTCTTGATTGATACAACCATGTTGAATTTTCATTTATACATGAATTTTCTTCTTTTAACATAAATCAGCAGCTAATATAATACATATTGTTGACATATTTTTCTCATGAATGTTTCAATCATCTTCCAAGCCAATATTACCCGAATTATTACATAGTAATAGATCAAAGCTTAAGTGTGACTCCAAGAACCCAAGAACATCAGAGTTTTAATTGGGTCTTCTGCATGGTAGCTCCACTTTCGTCTCTCAATTTCTTTGGAAATTGGAAGACTAGTACAACCACCATATTCCCAAGCTCCATTCTTGGCCATGGCTATTATAGCCACCTCATAAACCTGCCTGAACTTTTCTCCGACTGTTCTCTTTGATTCTTGAGCAAGAGAACCATCCCCAGAGAGGTTTTGAGGTTTCATCCTTATCCTTAATAATTGATGCTTCTTTTTTTTACCTCAAAAAGAAGGTGTTTGCTTCTTAGGTTACACTAACATATTAGAATTTGAGAGAAGAGCTAGCAATGGTACATATATAGAAATAGAAGCGGCAAAAAAGTCATGAGTATTGGCCCAAGTGTTCTGTAGAGATTGGATTGATTCCTCATCTTTGTGGATGACAGTTCAGCCAAATAGTTGATGTGATGACCCAACTAGTGTAAAATATTCGCCACCTTGTCTGTTCGTTATTATCCTCAGATTCGATTCGTCTGCGCTTCCTTCTTATTAATTTGTTTTCGAAATATTAAAAAAAAAAATGTTTTCTTTTGCCTTTTCCATTCATAATGATAATTTTTATTTTTTTATATGTAAACTTAGCAAAATTGAAATCCTACTCGTTAGTTCGGGGGAAAAAAACATGGATAATTGGAATATAAAAATATATTCTTGTCCTACGCATACTTGATTTTGACCCAAAACAATTGGATTTAGATCCAAACTCGGTCCATTTACACATTCTCTTATTTAATTTTTAATTGAGGTATTTCAATATATGTTTTTTTGTTAATTAAATGAAAAAAAAAATTATGATATTACTCTTCAATTTTACATGCAATTATCAAATATAAACATTTCTAGTAATAGATTTACAAATAATATTATCTAATACTTTTGTAAATTATAATATTGTCTTTCAAATTATTTTTTATTTTTATTTTTTTTGTATCTAACATGTTATATTAGCTTTAGATTTATTCATTCTCAAAAAAAAAAAAAAAAAAAAGCTTTAGATTTATTGAGTTATTATTGGACAACAAACCATAAAAAAGGATTTCGCTTGTGTATTTGGGTGAGTTAATTTTCATTTATTTATTTTTCTTTGACATGCAAATAAACCTGATAAAAGTACGTATGATCACACTTAAAAAGTGAGACTTTAAAAATTTTCATATAAGCCAGCGGTGAATAGTAAACTCATTCAGGAAAGGGTTTAAATGATGTTTTGAAAACAACAAGAGCTTGGTTTGGTTTGGAATATAGAATATTTCCTCTTCATTCTGATGAAATAAAATTTATACACCCTACAAACAAAAAAAGATAAAAAAAATTGATAGCTGAAATTTTCACAATGATCACATGTTTTGCATGCCTAGAACTTAATGCAATTTGTATAGCATAATTCAGATTTTTGCGTATCAAAAAAAAAAAAAAAAAAAAAATTCTGATTTTTGTGCATGCAATATGTTCAAATCTTTTCATGTGCCTGGAATTTTCTAGGATCGATGCCCACTTTCATTAACGAATTTACTTTTAGGAGATCAGATTCTAATTGAAGCACAATGAGGAATATGTCGATGGCATACACAAAGAGGGAACATCACCTTTTCTCATCCTTACAAACTAAGAATTAAGATGCTTCCACTCAACGATAATAGTACTGGTCGAATGAATCACAAAAAGAAAAAAATGGATTCGATTATAATAATGAGTATTCTATGTGTGTATATGTATATAAAATTAAAAAATAAAAATAAAAACAAGCATGAGTTTCCTTATGCTACTATCTCGTGGGAGTTGCCATTTATTTATATATTTTTATACTTCGGAAGGGATGTTACCATTAATGGTTGAGTAGTGTTATTTTCACAACCATTAATATAGGTCCATTATGATTGGAGAGAAATCACTTTCACCAAAGTTTTTAGTTGACACAATTTTTATTATGTACTAATTAAAATTAATCATGTTAGCAATTATAAAATATAATATTGTTTTACTTTTAACATCGATAATTAGGGTTAGAGAGATTTGAAGTTTGAATTTTTTCATTAAAAACACTTATAAAAAGTGTCGATTAACCTATAAGTAGGGGTGTTCGCGGTGCGGTGCAGTGCGGTTTTGGGTCATTTTTAGCACCGCACTTTGCAGTGCGGTTTAATTAAAACCATAACTGCACCGCACCTAATTTTTGCGGTCACATGTGCAGTGCGGTGTGGTGCGGTGCGGTTTAAAGTTTAGCCAAAACTATAACCGCACCGCACCTCATTTTTGCGGTCACATATGCAGTGCGGTGTATAAGATACGGTTTGAATGATTTGAAATTTGTATATATTTCAAATTTTGTGCTTTTTTTACCAGTCCAAAACTAATTTTTCCCTTTATTTTGGTCCAAGTTTTAAACTATTGAGCTAGTTTTTTTTTATTTTGGGCTGGCTTTCTTAATCAACACTTGCTAGGATTATCAAACTTTTTTATTTTTTTGAAAACTAGGATTATTAAACTATTAATAATATATTTAATATTAAAAATAATTAAATATATTAATATATAGAGAGGGTGCGGTGCGGTGCGGTTTTTTTATTATAAAACCGCAAACTGCACTGCACCATGCAGTGCGGTGCGGTTATGCTATTTTGTGGGCGGTTTTGGTGCGGTTTTTGCGGTTTGGGCGGTTTATGTGGTTTGGTGAACACCCCTACCTATAAGACTCTTGGTCCCTAAATTTATTATTATTATTTTTTTTTTTTTTTTTTTTGGAGATAGTGAAAGCTAACTTGGACTGTTCATATTTCATACTTCATGTAAAACTTTTTATATATAGGCATATATGATATATCTATATATATATATTTTTTTTTTTGGTTTTTTAAATACAAAATAAAATAAGTTCATGAAAATTGGTTCCTCCAAAAACAGTCTAAATTGATTTATAAATTAATAAGGGCAATCCAAAGTTCCTAACAACTGTTTAGAGTTATGAACTAAAAACCAGAACCAATTGGGCTAGACTTTTAACCACTTGGCCTAGAGGCCCTAGACCTACACCATTCTTTAAAGTAATTTTTCTTTTTTGACGTAATTCTTTACAGTATTAATATTGTGTTTAATGATGATAAAAAGAAAGCAAAAACACCATTTTGGTCATTATATTTTGGGGTCACAATTAATTTGATTTCTGTTATTTTTAATTTAGTGTCAAATTAATTCTTACCGTTAACTCATTAACGGAAAATGCTTATGTGGTAAACGGTATACATTGCTGGGACCATAGTTGTCAAAACGTGAATCGTATCGTGAATCGTATCGTGAATCGATTTTTGATTTTTCTGTATCGTGTATCGTATATTATCGTGTATCGTAAGATACACAAACACTTAATAAAATTTATAAAAAATTATAGATATACATATATAAATGGTATATTCAATTTAAATTTTAAATATATTCAACTAATGACTAATTTATTCATCACTTATGTAATAATATTTAACAAGCTAACTAAATAAATCAACCTAACATGTGTTTATAACATACACATTCAAATGGTTTAAATTTAAAAATGATAATATATTACAAATGATCAAAAAATAATAATTTATTTTCATCATATTGCCTAATAAACCCCATCTAAGTCAATGTTGTTATCATGTTTATCATTTTGCAAACTTATTTCTTCATTAAAATTTTCTTCATCGTCATTAACATTTACTTTTTCTCCTTGTTCTTTTTATTTTAATAATTTAAAAAAAATTCTTCTTGGCATTCTAGTTTCTTGAACTTATAACAATAATGACAAAAATAAAAAAATAATTATATTATTAATTAATATCTTATTCATAATATAGAAAATAAATTTGCAAATATTAAAGTGAAGTATAAGTGTGTACAGCGTAGTCTAAATTTTATAGGAAAAATAGAGGGGAAAAAAACTTATGAATATGTTATTTTATTAGGCCAAATTAAGTAAACTAATAATTTTGTGTTAAAAACAAGTCTAACAACTTGTTAGATTCAAATAAAAGTACAAATTTTAACAAAAAATCTCATTTTAAAGCATTTTTTTATGTATTGTATGATACGTACGATTTATATGATACGCACACTGTATCGTACAATTCATGAGCACTTACGATATGCCGATACGATACAGAACTTTTTACACACGATACGATATGTATCGTACGATACTAACAATTATGGCTGGCACATTTAAAGCTTACATGACTTATATAATAAGAAAGATGTTATGTCCACAACATTTTTACAATATTTTTACAACAAATCATAGGTGGTTAGTTGTTATTGGTTCAAATTTGAACCTAACACTAAGATTACTTTTTTGCCCCAATAATAACAACATGTAACAACCTGTCACTTAGGATTTGTTGTAAAAATGTTGTGAAAATGTTGTGGACATATCATTAAAAATTGACAACTCATCATTTTAATTAATAAAAATGCCACGTCACGAACAAACACCAAAGATGAAAGAAAATAAAATAAAATCAGCCAAAGACCGAAACAAAAAATGTAACTCCTTTTTATTTTCTTTCATTTTCTTGCAATCCAAACACACACAAACATCGAAAATCTTCTATTGGAATGTGAAAGCTAAAAGTATGAAATGAAAGACTAGGGGTGTCAATGTTCGACCCAACTCGCGAACACGACACGAACCCGACACGGGTTTTTCTGGGTTAGGGTTGGACCTTAATGGGTTTGGGTCATAAACGGGTCAACCCGAAAGCGACACGATAAGAAACGTGTTATAAGCGGGTCAACCAGCGTAACCCGCAATAGACACATTTGACACGCCAATTTATTTGTGTCAACTCGAAATAACTAATTTAACACAACCCGTTTAACTCGTATAACAAATAAATATTTATTTTATTTTAGATTTGTCAAATACCTTTTATATCCAACATATATTTTAAATTTAAAAAGAAAAGTGAGTAATTACAAAAATTTACAAGGGATATAATCGGAAATTGAAACTTTACAGACCCTAGAACTACTAATACTTTTTTTTTTTTTTTTTTTTTGGCATAGAACTTGCACAAATGAAATTGGATGAGCTTGTGGAAAATGTTATGAATTTGGACATCAACAAAGAATCTACGGATGATAATCGTGGTCATAGTCAAGATTAGTCTACTGTTTGCTTAAATTCTTTCAATATTGATACTTAGCATTTGGCGAGTTCCAAGGATATTATATTTTTGTTGAACTATGTTATTTTATTTTTGTTAAACTTTGTTATTTTGAATTTGGGTTGAAGCGTATACACTTCTTTTGGAGTGTAAAAAACTTATTTTCTAGATGAATGTTATATTTTTGTTGAACTATATTATTTTGAATGTGGGTTGAAGACTTGAAGTGTATGCACTGCTTTTTGGGATGTAAAAAAAATTATTTCTAGATGAATGTTATATTTAATATTATGCAGGTTAAAATGAGTTGTGTTACATTCGTGTCAATCCAACACGACTCGTTTATTAAACGTGTCAAATGGGTTGGGTCAGGTCAACCCGCCTTATTAACAGGTCGGGTTAGGGTTGAAGGATCATGACACGATTATCAAATGGGTCGGGTTAGGGTTGAGCCATTTAGTCGAATACTCCTACCTCGACACAACACGAACCCGACACGCTAACCCGAATTGACACCCCTGTGAAAGACCAGTGGATGGAGTCGTAGTTTCAGTCTAGTGGGTGGAATACAAAGCTTGGGAATTTTAGTTGATGGTACAGCCATGGCGGAGGATTTGAATTTTAGAATTTGGGGATTTCAGTTAAAGAAGAAGAATAGGGAAATAGACTAAATGGAGTTGATTTGTACTAGCATGTATAGTGTGGGGCCGTGGCTTGTGTGCTTTGAGTTTTCATTGGGAGACACCGCAAGAAAGAACAGAGATGGTAGTTGATGTTTTTTTATTTTATTTTTGGTAAAGAACTAACATTCATTTTTAAAAGAGTAGACAGAAATCCTATCATGGTCTTCTGTTGCTTGTTTTGCATTGAGCCCATTGACGAAGCGAGTATTATGATTACATGGTATAGCAGAAGGCCAAATGAGCTAAAACCTCACTTAACGCTCTCAGTAGCTTGCAGAGGGTTTGGGACAGTGGTGACTGGTGAGGACACTAGCAAGAAATTGGCACCTCTTGATTTTCAATTTTCACAATTCCAAATACACATAGACGGTCTTTTGTAGATCTTCGATGTTTGTGTGCGTTTGGATTGCAAGAAAATGAAAGAAAATAAAAGGGAATTAAATTTTCTATTTCGGTCTTTGGCAGATTTTCATTTTCTTTCATCTTGGGTGTTTGTTTATGACATGGCATTTTTATTAATTAAAATGATGAGTTGGTAATTTTTAATATCATTATATAAGCCATGTAAGTTTTAAATGTGTCAATTGTGCATATCGTTTGCCACATAAGCATTTTTTGTTAGCAAGTTAACTATAGAGATTAATTTGACTCCAAATTAAAAATAACAGAAACCAAATTGACTGCTACTAAAATATAAGGACCAAACTAATTGTGATCTCAAAATATAAGAACTAAAATAATGTTTTCGCCTAAAAAGAAAAGAGAACAAATAATAGAAATGAAAATTAGAAACAGATAAGAGAAATCATAGGAGGGGGAAATCCATATTAACTTTGAAATTCGAGCACATCAGTTTCCTTTCTTGTTCAATACTTTTTTTTTTTTTTTTGTTAAAAAAAATAGGGATTTACTAAGTTACGCTAGCCCCCGGGCAGGGCGCTAGAGTTGTACTTATGTTCAATACTTTATAAGCATAGCTAGTTCTCAAAAAAAAAAAAAAAAAAAAAAAAAAAAAAAATCTGCTTTTTAGAACATTAAACAGTGATGTTGAGGTGGAGATCTACTTTACTTTTCTTTTCTTTTCTTTTTTAACTTGATACTTTTTAAGATTATATTAGGATGACAATTTTAACTTGTTAAGAAATTGTAACAGACAGATCCTTAATTAAACTTAATAACAGCGTAGTTGCTTCACAAGTGAGGAGGAAAAAAAAAAAAACAATGTAGGTGATTTTATGCGGGCCTTGTAGTGATTATGAGTTTTAGTAATTTAAGACTTCTCTCGTGATTCATTTTGTTTGTTGTGGTTTTGTCACAAATTGCCATAGGAGGAGATTGTTAGGGACATATTTATGTAATTGACTAATATTTGACAAAACATACTTTACTTGTAATTGTGTAAATTTAGGATGGTTTAGTACTTCAAGAAACAAATGTTCAAGTTTAGTATTTAAGTCATGCAAATCTGACCAAGAAACAAGTGAAGAATGTGCTGCTCATTAAAACTCGACAGAATCATTTCTATTGAAAATTACTGCTGAAACTCGACACAAGCTGTATCTGTCGAGAATTACGAAATAGGTTTTCTAGATCTGATTACACACATATCCTAAGTATTTGTGTAGAGTTTTTTTTCTCACAACCCTAGACATATATAAGGATTATTTTAAGAGCCGTCACAAAGTGATGCAAAGTGATTATACACGCATATTGTGACCGAAGAAAGAAATTGCTCTAGTTCATCATATTCTTTGTAGAAACTACTGCGTCTTTACGCCAAGGGTTTTGTGACCAAGGAGCTTCCTGATCTTTATTATTGATGAACTGAAGAACTTTGCAACCAACATCTTCCTCAAGTTGGTGTGTTGATCATGTACTAGGATCCGTGCATCATTGGTTAGTCACGTATTGGAATTCGTGCATTAAACGGAGAGATTGCCCTACAATACAAGTTCAATTAGATATTGAGGTAAGGGTTCAACTGTAGGTTGGTATTGAGTACTGTGATTCTTTTTACTTGTAATTGCTTGTGATTGATAATAGTGGATTCTTGGGAGTAGTAACCTTAAATTCATCCGGTGGAGTTTTGCCTCGGTAGTTTTTTCCATTCGTAAAAAAATCACCTGTGTCAAATTTATTTTCCGCTGTATTAGTTATTTGGTGATTTGTTTGTGCTACCACGCTATTGCATGTTAAATTGACTTAATTAATTAACTTGGATAATTAATTAATTGTTTTGCCAAATGGGTCAACATAATTTTGGCCTATCAATATAAAAATATATATATAAATAAATTAAAAAATAAAAATAAAACAAGCATGAGTTTCATTATGTTATAATCTCATCGGAGTTGCCATTTATTTATTTATTTATTAATTTTTATACTTTGGAAGAGAAGTTGCCATTAATGGTTGAGTAGTGTTATTTTCACAACCGTTAATATAGTTCCATTATGATTGGAGAGAAATCATTTTCACCTAAGTTTTTAGTTGACACAGTTTTTATTATGCACTAATTAAAATTAATCATGTTAGCAATTATAAAATATAATATTGTTTTACTTTTAACACCGATAGTTAGGGTTAGAGAGAGTTGAACTTTGAATTTTTCCATTGGATACACTAAGAGGTGCTGATTAACCTATAAGCCTCTTGGTTCCTAAATTTATTTATTATTATTATTATTATTTTTGGAGATAATGAAAGCTATCTTGGACTGTTCATACTTCATACTTCGGGTCTGTTTTGGATCCGCTTATTTTACTGAAACTGAAAATTTTTTGCTGAAAGTATTGTAGATAAAGGTAAAAGTTGGCTGAAATAGTACGGTGGGACCCATGAATAGTACCAAAAAGTACAGTGGGACCCATGAATAGTACCAAAAATAAACTGAATAGTAAAATAAGCTAGCTTTTTAATTAGTAACCACAGATTTGGCAAAAATTATAAAGCTAATTTATTTTACTATTCAGCTTATTTTTATTACTATTCATGGGTCCCACTGCATTTTTTGGTACTATTCATAGGTTTCAGTATACTATTTCAGTCAACTTTTACCTTTATTTACAGTACTTTGAGAAAAAAGTTTTCAGTTTCAGTAAAATAAGCGGATCTCAATCGACCCTTCATGTACAACTTTTTAGATATAGGCGTATATGATATATCTATATTTTTAATTTTTTATATTGGTTTTTTAAATACAAAATAAAATAAGTTCTTGAAAATTGGTTCCTCCAAAAACAGTCTAAATTAATTTATAAATTAATAAGGGCAATCCAAAGTTCCTAACAACTGTCCAGGGTTATGAACTAAAAACCAGAACCAATTGGGCTAGAATTTTAACCACTTGGCCTAGAGGCCCTAGACCTAGCCTACACCATTCCTTAAAGTATTTTTTTTTTCTTTTTTGACGTAATTCTTTACAGTATTAATATTGTGTTTAATGGTGATAAAAAGAAAAGAGAACAAATAATAGAAATGAAGATTAGAAACAGATAAGAGAAATCAGAGGAGGGGGAAATCCATATTAACTTTGAAATTCGAGCACATCTTTTTCCTTTCTTGTTCAATACTTTATAAGCATAGCTAGTTCTCAAAAAAAAAAAAATCTGCCTTTCAGAACATTAACAGTGATGTTGAGGTGGAGATCTACTTTACTTTTTTTTTTTTTTTTTTTAACTTGATATTTTTTAAAGATTATATTAGGATGACAATTTTAACTTGTTAAGAAATTGTGACAGAGATTCTTAATTCAACTTAATAACAGCGTAGTTGTTTCACTAGGAAGGAGTAAAAAAAAATGTAGGTGATTCTATGCGGGCCTCGTAGTGTCAAAATATATTGGGCCAGACCTAGTATATAATTCAGACATCTTCTTGTGGTCTTAATCCCAGCTAAATTATCAGGCTCTGTATTCTGAAATGGATTTACAGGCCTTTGCAATTTGCTCAATACCGCAATGGGTGAAGAAAGTGTTCTTGGGCTGAGAGGCCCCAGAACTAGCAAAAAGTAGAAACGACATGAACAGAAAAAAGGGTAGAGAAAACTTCTAGGCCTGTCCCTGTTGTTCACCATTTTTCAGTCATTTGCTGCCACTTTTTAAAACGTTAGGCTCGGTGAAAGGTATAGAAAAGTGCTCCATAGAATTTTGGTGTAAGACTTCAATGGTTGATTTGGATAAAAGGATCTAAAAAGAAGGATTTCGATTTCAATCTTTCGTATAAATGACTTGAATAGGGTATGAAATAATAACTCTTGTTTATTGATAAAATTTAGGGAGAAATTTGAGATTTATTAATATGTGAATTTTAAATTATTAGGAATAAGATGTCATTTCAAATCCATTATATCACAAATAATTTTGTTTGAGTAAAATCTTTAAGTCAATATCATTATGTGTTGTTAAATTTAAATCAAACAATATATACTAGTAATTATTTTATAAATCTCTGGATTTGAAATCCTCAAATCTAAATGGAGAATAAATTGGGTCAGGAGCTGGCGTAAAAGGTATGTTTTACGCCAGCCAATCCTGACCCGCCACGTCACCAATTTTTTTTTTTTTTTCCAGCAAAAACATTAAGCCTTAAGCCTTTCTCTCTCTCTTTCTCTTCTCTCCTCACCTAATCTCTCCATCTTTGAATCAAACCATCACTACTGCCATGGCTGGAGCTTCAAAGCTCAACACAAGCCACCATCACCACTGCCTTAAGCCTAGCTCTCTCCCTCTCTTTCTCTTCTCTCCTCACCCGATCTCTCCATCTCTGAATCAAACCCAAGACCTCCATGGCTGGAGCTTCAAAGCTCAACGCAAGCCACCAACACCACTACCATGGTTGAAACTCCACGGTTCAACAACCATTCGTCCTGCTCTTTTTTTATTTATTGTTAAAAAGTTTTCTTTTCAAGAATAACTTCAACAACAACAAAATATAAGGATAGAGCACCAATTTCATCATCAATCTGGTAGGTGATTTTTCTGATTATTAAAAAAATTTGATTTGGTTTGTTATGTTGATTCGATTATTATAAAATAATCGTATCTATTTATATTTTAAATAAAGGCTATCGAGAATTTGAGGTTGAGAAAGAAAGCAATGATATTATCACCGAATCTGAATCCGACGGATCCTCAGGTGGTGTTGGAGAAAAGGGGCTCCGCCTCAGAGTCAGACTGTTCGGTGGGGCTGGATTGCTTGCTGAGTATAGTCAGGGCTCTGGGGATGGGATCGTGTCTTTCTGGGGAGGGCGCTGGCTCGCAGTGGCGGCTATTGGTTGAGCTTTGAAGCTCTGGCCATGGAGGTTGTGGGTTTGATTCAAAGATGGAGAGACCATGTGAGGAGAGAAGAGAAAGAGAGGGAGAGAGGCTTAAGGCTTAATGTTTTTGCTGAAAAATTTTTTTTTTGGTGATGTGGTGGGTCAGGATTGGCTGGCATAAAACACACCTTTTACGCCAACTCCTAACCCAATTTATTATCATCTAAATGTAGAGCTTGAGCTATTTCATATTCATTTGACCCTTTTAGAGCAACTATATCAGCTTGTGTAAACTTTTGCAAAATAGAAAAAGGTACTCTTTTTACACATTTTAGCCTAAAAAAACGCCCGCATCAGTGGGTGTAAAATTGTGCATTTATGCACAATTGCTACAGTAACCGTGCATATATGCACGGTTACTGTAGTATTTGCATATAATATTTTAGTATTTTTTTCTCTCTCTCCCTCTCTTCTTCTCTCTATCCCCTCTGACTCTCACCTTACTCTTACGTTTTCTCCATCAGACCAGAACAGCAAAACACACTCTCAGCTCTCTCTTTCTCTCATCTCATTCCTTTAGCTTCCATAATTACCGATCGCCACCGATCTCTCACCGCCACTACCACCGATTGCCACCGCCACCGATTGCTGATCTCTCCACCGATCTGATTGCTTTCCTTTATTTTCTGGTTGTTTGATCAGTGAGTTTCGGGTTGAATGGGGTTGATTTGGCTTTCGTTTGGGTTGAATGGGATTTCGGGTATTTGGGTTGATTTGGCTTTCTTTTGGGTTGAATGGGGTTTCGGGTATGTGAGTTGATATGGCTAGGTGAGTTGATGATGTTTGGCTGGATGGGTTGATGATGGTGGAGGTTGGTTGCTTGATGATGGCGGTTGGTTTGTTGATGATGGTGGCTGGTGGGTTGATGATGGTGGTTGATCTCTTTAACGGTGGGTGTGGTTTGGTCGTTGATGGTGGCTGGGTGTTGGTGATTTTGGGTTTTGTTGGGTCTGTGAGAGAGAGATAGGCAGTGAGTGAGAGGGATGTGAAGAAAATAATAAAAAATTATAAAAGAATGAATATTTTATTGAATAAATGTGTAGAATAGATAAACTGATGTGGGTGTTTTGTAAAAATAGGTGTGTAAAATAAAAAAAGTAGGTTTTAGATGTGTAAATTTACAAAAATTTTGCATCTACTGATGCGAATGCTCTTAGTACAAATCACAAAAGACATTTCATTTATACATTTCCTTCTAGAGTGTAACGAATTTCTTCTTATTGTCCTATTAAACACACAAAACAACAGGGGAACAAATATTTATGCGGTTGCATCTATTGAGGTTCTACTTGGAGCATTCTTTCTGATTTTGGGGAAAAGAAAAGAAAAGAAAAGAGGGACTCAAAAGATACCTACTTTAGAAATCTAAAAAAGGAAAGGCAAGGTATAAGGTAAAAATATTTCACTATTCTTTTTCTTTCTTTGTCTTTTCCCAAGATTTTGATAAACAAACAACTTTCAGCAGCAGTTTGGCTGCATTTGATTGGTAACTCTAAAAGATTTTCTAGGAAAAATTCAGTGGTAGAACAAAGTTTTTATTGATTTAGACACATGTGGATAGAGTCCTAGAAAAGACAAAGGGTGTGGATCATTTGGTTTCCACTTTCCCTCTTCTTCCAAAAGAAATCAATTGGGGTGTGGATCATATGAACCCCAACTTAGCTTAGAATTCAGTTAGGTGCATACTGCTTGTAACAAGGGGCTCAGTCAATTGGTGCACTTTATGGCCGGTGTGGTTCATTCAAGATCCATCACTCAATTGGGCTAGTGGTGCAAAAGTACTTGCTTGTGACCATCCATGATAAGGCCTAGCCTAGGGTCCCCACTTGTGTGACATTTAAGATGATCATAACCTGCCAACACACAGTAATCGTTAGGTAACTGATTAAGTGCCAATGACAAGATTTATCTACCAAGTGCGCCACTATTTCTTACCAAATTATTGTTGTACTATCATTATCTTCTCTTTTACGCTAATCGGTCTAGTTAATGAGTGTCATTAAAGAAATTATTAATAAACAATTTGTTTATAAAAGTTTTGACACTAATTTCATAAGGAACATAGCAAGCAGTTAAAAATTAACTGTTTTTTTCTTTTCCTATAAATAATTTCCAAAAATAATCCATAAACTAATATACTTAGGGTATTCATTAACTTTTCCCGTCTTTAATCTTCATCAATAACAACAATCATTATTACAAGACAATTTTTTTATTATTT
This sequence comes from Notholithocarpus densiflorus, assembly GCA_030021035.2. Taxonomy (NCBI): domain Eukaryota; kingdom Viridiplantae; phylum Streptophyta; class Magnoliopsida; order Fagales; family Fagaceae; genus Notholithocarpus; species Notholithocarpus densiflorus. The sequence continues at coordinate 4,401,155 of JARYZH020000005.1, forward strand.
TTTTATAATAAATGAGAGATTTTATTTGCAAGCAAGAACTATAATTTTAGACACCATAAACTACAGTAGATATCCATGTATCTTTCTTAAATATCAGATAAAGAGATTCTTAAATAACTAAGGGTTTGGTTAACGAGTGCCCTGAAGGCATTTATTAATGGAATTTTAAGAAAGTTTTAATACTACTTTTATGAGAAATATAGAAGGCTGTCAAAAAAATTTCTAAAAAAATTTACTAAATTAATGCCCTTAGGCATTTGTTAATTTTTCTCAATAACTAATGCCTTTATTTTAGATTGAGTTCTTTTGATTTTGCCAAAAGAATCTAAATCATCTTTTGTTAGCTGGATAATATCTCGTTAAGACATTGTTTTTATTTAAATTTGGAATGTCTCTAATGTGTACTATCTTCTAGTTAGCATATAAAGAGTAGGAAAATGTTAACGGCACTATGGGCATTGTTACTGAACCATTTTAGGAAAACTTTTATGAGAAAAGAACAAAAATAATTAATATTTTAACAGTTTTTTATATTTCTTATAATGTCAAAATTTCTTAAAATAATTTATTAACAATTTTCCTAAGAACACTTTTTTTGTTTTTTAGAATACTAAGTATTTTTAACACACACACAGAGAGGAAAATAGGTTTTTTAAAGAAACTTACAATAGTGTATATCCAAAAGGGCCTAACTCTTGGATACATAACACATGCTTTAAACCTCTTAAACTCACACTCATTTTTTCCTAAGAACACTCTTTAACATAGGAAAATGCTAACGGATGATTTTAGGGCAATGATTAATAATTCATTTAAAGAAAGTTTTTATGGAAAAAAAAAAAAAAAACAATTAATGTTTTGACAGTTTTTTCCATTTCCTATAAAAGTGGTGTCAAAATTTTCCTAAAATAGATTGTTAATCATTGCCCTAATAGAACTCGTTAGCAGACATTGCTGTTTTTCTAGTGTGGCAATTATAAACAAAGTATTGTTAGGATCGAGACAGTCTAGAGGTAGGAACCACTAGGATACCATCTTTCTAGTCTAGAAGTCATTACCAATCATGATTCCTTAAGATCTTATTTCAATTATTTTATAGGTCACAGACTGAACATATTAGAAGTTGCATTTTACTTTTGGAATAAGATTCTCTCTTCAATCTTTTCATTATAATGAATAGTGTAACATAAGTCGTCCCAATTCATTTCACCCGAACACCAACAATCCCCCCTTTCAAAAAAAAAAAAAAAAAAACACCAACAATCCCAAAATATCTGCATTTTGTCCCAAAGTTTTGCGACCCACCATTTTTTTTTTCTCTATATATCATCAAATTATGAGAATAACACAAGAACTAATACTAGAACTTATGGTCCTAGGCTCATTTCAGAATTACATTGGAACCATTATTTTGTTTTAATTTTGTCCCTATCATTTAATAACTGAAACCCGAACTCGTCAATGTCCAAACCCAAAGGGAAAAGAAGTTGGTTTTTAGCCAAGAGAATTTTTGACATGTGAAAAGCAGTCAACTCGAAAACGATCCATGAAAACGGGCTGGGTATGGGTTTGACTAGGGCCGGAATTAGATATTTTTGCTTGAGGGCAACTCCTATTTTTATAGGTTATATTTAATAGATATTTTTACTTGAGGGACAACTCCTATTTTTATAGGTTATATTTAATAAAAAAATGTTTAATAGTTATAAGTATTATAAAATTTTTTAAAAATTTGGAGGGTCATGGCCCCCATACCCTTGGCTGCAGTTTCGCCCCTGGATTTTAGCCATTAATCCGACGAGTTAAAATATAATTCTACCATAAATCTATTAAAAAGTAAGTTAGCAAAAACTCCCTCATTTTTTTTGAGAATGTTTAGTACTATCTTCTTATTTTTATTGTAATTCTTAAAGTTATGTGATATATAAATGGTAGTGTATTGTATTAATCTTGTGATAGGTGACCTATTAATAGGAATTTTTATTTGTGTTTGCATGGTGGTTAGCATCTTACAATATGTACAAAAACTGTACAACCGAAACACAATTCAGTGTCACAAATTTGATTTTATATATCATAAATATATTTTCTAAATTACTTACATAATTTGTTAGATTTGTTAAATTTTATATACATAAATGATGATAAAATAATTGTGTAATTGAGTATATCCTAAGTATGTAATATATATACCTTATATATAGGTATTTATACTTTTTATAAAGTCTTCATTTATCATATAATTCAAAACAATATACGAGATACCAAAAAAAAAAAAAAAATCATTTCACAATATGATTCACCTTTTAGGATTATGTTTTAATAAATATGAATACATATTATTCTCATTTTGATTGTAATTTGTTGAGGTGATTAAACTTTAATGACCGTGAATTAACTAGAGACTTCAGAACTTTTAGTACAGAAAAAAAAAGTTGGTGCTTGCTAGATTCTACAAATCCAAACCCCATCAAGAGGGACCCAAGAAATCATATCATTTCAACTTTGCATCTAAAGGGTACGTGCATGAGAATATCTTTTAATCATTATGTTTCAGGCTTTCAGCATTATGATCAATTGAAATGAGTTAATTCAGTTTATGCTAATCTTATACATACCTCCTTAAATGATTATAGCAACCATGTTGTATTGGAATCAAATCTTTGACCCGTCCTTGAATCAAAATCGATAGAGCTTTCTCGAATTCAAAAAAGATGATCTCTTGGTGAGCTAGAGAGTTGGTAAGTTTCAGGGCATAAGATTTCTATTTTTGATGAAGAATATGTGAGGGTATAAAGCATGCAAATACTCTTTCATTATTGAGAAAGTGGTATAATCCATTGTGAATATTCTAGTCTGGATAAAAGGTAAGGTTGATGGTCGAAAGTCCATTTGATTCTATAAAGATGATTGAGATTGAAGGGTTCTACTTTTTCTATTTGAAGCAAAACGGAAGCAGGCTCATTTTCTAGTAGTTAATGAAAGCTGCTTTTCAGCTTGGTTCATATTCCTTAAATAAGTTTAATTAGGTGCATACTTAATTTGTGTAACCAAAATGATACTTTCTCATTACTCAACAACAACAACAACAACAATCAAGACTTATTGTCAGAATTTTGAAATAGGCTATCAATCCTATACCGATTAATTAGGGTTGGCAACATCAAATGATAACTCAAATATCTCTTAAAACAGAAGTTCATAGAAGACAAAATCGAGGAAATTTTGTAACATGACATGATCGATGTGGGAATAGGATTAAGCAAAAACTCTATCAATTCACAACTTCACACCCAAGTCCTGAAGTATCACAATCGACATATTGAATATGACTTCTTTCTCACCCTCACCATATTTAATTTTCAACTGAAAAATCCGACCCAATGGAAAATGAAAGAATGAAATTAAAAGTGAGCAACTGAGAAAAGCACTTCTTATGTATTTACGTACGTATAGGTTGGTCCCCATTATAGAGATTAGCTAAAAGAGAAAAAAAAAAGGGGGGGGGGGGGGGGGGGGGGCGGGGGCTAACCGGCTAAAAACAACCACCACAGACTAGCTTTCAATGCAGAGTGGGATACTACTATTACTCACATTGAAAGCAAAAGACATCCACAAAGATGTTTTAGTTTGCTTTCTTAGAGCATTTATAGCAGTGGATCTAAAAATTTAGCTTTTTAACTCCACCAAAAGTTACTTTATTTATTTTACCTATATACATACTGCAGCAGTGGATCTATTTTAGCTTTTAACACAATAAAATAATATAAACATCATAATAAAATAATATATCCTCTACAATAAAATAATATATCCCACTACCCAAAAAATATCCACAGCACCAACCACAACCACCTCTACCATTAGCCACAGCCACAACCACAGCCACCACCACCACCGGCCACAACCACCACTCTACTTTGGCAACCACAACACAACATAGAAAAAACAAAAAAACAAAAACAAAACCACAACCACAATCACAACCCCATCACCACCAGTCACCACAAATCACCAGCCATGACAACCACAACCACAACCCACTGCCACTACCACAACCACAACCATAAACCACAAAACTTATAGTCAAAATCCACAAAACCTACTGCCAAAGCCAAAATCATCCACCACCACCACAACCAAAATCCACAAACCCACTGTCAAAATCATCCACCACCACTACCATAGCCAAAATCAACCACCACCACCACAGTCACCAAACCCATATGAAAATACATAAAAAAAAAAAAAAAAAAAAAAAAAAACTCAATCACAGCAAAGAGAATAGAGAGATGGGCAGCAGTGGTGGCTTGCGGCTTGGGGAGGACAGTGTTGGCGTGGGTCTGATCGGCGGAAGAGAAGTGGGTGGAGGCGTGGGTCGAAGACGTGGATCGGCGGCTTGGGGCTTGGGTCGGTGACGTTAAGGCCGGCGGAGGCATGTGTCGGAGGCTTGGGGCTTGGGTCGACTTGGGCCGGTGACATTGAGGCCAGCGGAGGCGTGGGTCAGAGAGCACGAGAGAGTGACTGAGAGAGAGAGAGAGGCGAGAGTGACTGAGGAAGAGAGGAATTTTTATTATTTTAGTCACCGGCCAAATAAAATAATTTTTTTTTAGCTCTCATGAACAGTGCACATCTATTTATAGATGTGCACTGTAGTAGTGGAACTAAAAAAAATAGATTTAGCTCCACTGCTGGAGCATCATTTTAGTGTTTGAAAAACTAAAATTTAGCAATATAGCAATATAGCTACACTGCTGCAAATGCTTTTAAAGATGCCTTTAAGCATTTCCCAAAGGAAAATACCAATTTTCATGAAAATTCTCAATCATAATCATGCATGATATATGTATAATTTGCAAATTTAATAATGAGAGATGTAATAGCATTTATATTTTAAAGCATTAAAAGAGAGGCTTAACTTAGGAACTTGAAGCTAATCCGACTAGTTGTATGGCATTATACTCTTTGTTAATTATCATTTCCTTAAAGCCATTTTGCCATTTCATTGAAAGAAAAAGAGATAGATTGCCATAAACAAAATTCTACTTTACACATAAGGTTGAGAGGGAAAGGAAGATTTTTTAAATGTCCAACAAACAACCAAATATTACAAACTATTAGCTTAATTACTTAAGCAATAACACAAAGCAATTAATAAAGCTAGATAAGGACAACCCACTAAAAACCTTCCAAACCTTTAAACATTTCCCATCTTATTGCGCACTACTTTTACACTAAGCTCTCGTACCTTAGTGCATTTTTACAAAATTTAGTCGCTTCCTCATGTACTCTTAAATTCTTAGGTACAACCCTAATTACCAACAGCTTCTCACAATTTTGTCACATGATTGTGCAAGCACTCTCATCATCATCATCACTATGTGTATAAATTGGATCAGACGGTAGTGGTGGCGGTGGCGGCGGTCCATAAATCCCATGGTGAGAGTACCTATTAGCATGCATGGGAGGTACATAATATGAAGCGTTACTAGCACTAGGGTATGCCATATTGTAACTCATACCATATGGTACTTGCGGAGGATAATTCATTGGTGGATATGGGTACATATGTTGATGTGGAGGGCTAAGATTCATCGCAGCCATAGGAGGGGCCATGTCATGAGGTGACATAGGAGAACCACCACCTGGCAGTACATCACCGAAATTCTCATTGCCGGCGCCGCTGCCACCGCCACCATCACCATTAAGAGAATTACCATTTTGCCCTTTCTTCTTCTTCTTCTTTTTCTTCTTTTTCCCTCCTCCACCACCACCACCACCATTATTTCCTCCAACATTTTCTCCACCAACCTCCTCACTTTCTTCATCTTCTTTATCCGTGTCACCGCCATCAGTATCTTTACCAATACCACCATTGCTACCGTCTGTATTTTTTTGCTCACCATCACCATCTTCTTCAATATTTTTCTGGTCCTTGTTATTCTTTGATTTTTCAGACTTCTTTTCCTTCTTCTCAGGCCAAAGCTCAGCATGTTTGCCTGATCTCAAAAGCTTCTTGATAAGGGTATCTGCCTCCACGTTGCCAGTCACTATAACCTTGTGCTGCTGTGAATCCACAGTGGTCTCATAAACACCTATTCAAACATTGAAGAATATACAAAATTGATGAGAATCACACCCAAAATATACGAAACTTATCTTGTACGTGTTAGGATATTGACTAAGCCAGCTATTAAATTCACAATTTGCTATCAGTTTAAACAAGTAACACATGTACGTACTATTATTATTAGAGTTAATTAGGCCAATATCCATACCTTCTATGCTTTGAAGAACTTTCTTGACTTTCTTCTTGCAGCCTTCACAGTGGATTGAAACTCTCAAAACCCATGTCTGCAATATTTGGAGGAGTTAATTAAGAAACTCAATATATGAGAGAGAAAGAAAGAAAGAGAAGAAAAGAATTACGTACTTGGACATAGAAATAGTATTTCTTTGTTTACCTGGTATTTCAGGGTATCTGCGCCTTGATCTTCAGGCGGTTTGTTTGCCATCTGTGTGTGTGTGTGTGAGTGAGAGAGAGAGAGCTTTGAGTTTGTGTGAGTGTGAGTGTGAGTGTGAGTGTGAGCAATGTGATTCGAGGTGGAAGGAAATGGAGTAATATAGAACTTTTAAAGGCGGAGGCCAGTAAAGCAAGAGTGTGGATGCCACGTCACCTCCACATCCAAGTAACCACTGACCACTGTGACTAGGACACGTCATCAAAGTCACGTGACTAAGCCGTGACCACCATCTGACTTTATTTTTATTTTTTTACCAACATAGATAGAATAGAACAATAGAACATGTTCCTAAATTTTGAGGAAATTCATATTAAATACTTTTGTTACAAAACCGAACTTACAAAATTCTTATACCCAAAAAAAAAAAAAAAAAAAAAAAAGCTTTCTTATCAAAATTAATATCGTACGTCATTTGATGTGTGGTACATATTCATTTTCCTTTTCATATAGTTCATATGAACTAGCTAGTTATCTTGCTGTGTGTCTGATTTAATGGTTTAAAATCTTATTTTTTAAATTACAATTTTCTAAAACCCTACCTTTTTTTAAGATATACTATTAACTTTCTCGAACAGTTCCTTTTCCAGAAAGCTATTATAAAATAAAAAATATATAAAAAGATGTAAATTTGTACAGGCACTTTAGTGTGAAAAGAAGGGAATTATTGGGTTTTTTTTGGTGCATTTACTTTAGGTACGTCTTTGTAGAATTTTTTTTTTTTTTTTCATTTAGCTTTATTTTTATAATATTTTAGTTAGTTGTCTAGTTTGCAAAACTATCCAGCAAACTAGCATCTCGAGTGTCTAAAACTCGAGTTCCAAGATAAAAATGGAGTTTTTAAAACTTGAGTTGCAAGAGGTGGCAACCGGTGTGGAAGAAAAATCCATGTGGAACTCGAGTTTTTAAGATTCAAGTTCCACCATTTACTTTCCCATCACCTGTCCTGCTTCTTCTTCCCCTGTTCTTCTTTCCTTCAGCCCGTGATTCTTCTTCGTCGGATTAGCCCGTGATTCTTCTTCGTCGAATCTGCGTTCTATAGAGAGGTTTTCAAATCTAGTACTTCTGCTTCTTCTTCCCCTGTTATGCTTCTTCTTCCCATTTCTGGTTCTTCATCATTATCGTCATCTTCGTTCATTTTCTTCTTTGGAACTCGAGTCTTTAAGACTCGAGTTCCATGTGGCAAAAACTTGTCCATCTCAGCAATCAAAACTCGAATCTTTGAAGCTCGATTTTTCCGCCAGACTCGAGTCTCACAGGCTCAAGATGTTATTTTCCTCATTTCTTTCAAGTTCTTGCTAACTAACTATATATTATGGCAAACGGCTGCTATTCTGCAAATTACCTCCGTCTTTGTAGCCCAAGATCAGACTATTTAAGGTCTCTGTCTGAGTTTCATTATTATTATTTTTTAAAATTAAGTATTGGGGGCCACCAGCATTTTCTCTGGGCTGTTGATATATACTCCTTTAATTTTTATTTTGACAGAGAAAGGTAATTCTATTGATATATTCTTGAAAGGACTAGAACATTCTAACTAGTAAACCTAATCCAGTTGATCTATCCGATTCCGAGGTTAATTCAGATTGTTTTAAAAGCAAAAGCAGTCATAATCCATCCTTGCTTTGTTTATATATGGTACGAGTACGAGCCAATATTATTTGTGCTACAAATAATATATAAAATACAAAAACTATGCGGAGGCCTTAAAATCCATATTTTTCTGATCCTTTCCTTGAAAAATAAACGATGAAAAAGATGACATTGTGATCAACATGTTTGGTTTCGAGTGTTCTTATAATGAGTAATAAATACATCCTTTATTATTTATTGATTATGTTCATTATCAGGATGATGTGTACAGTGTACTAATGCTTGTTGGTCTCGCATATATGACTAGTACTAGAGCTGGCAATTTATAGTTGAGCTTGAGTTAGTGAATTGTTGGGGTTTGTGAGTACAACTACAGAGTATTAATAGAAACAATTAAATGCCCAAATTGAATAGGATTGAAGAAGCAACCTAATCCGATACCTATTATGTTGATACTTTTATTAAATTTATTCTCTCTATACCAGCCATCACAATCAAAAATTTAATTTATACCATGCCCAATATTTTTATTTCTAATAAGTTAAATGCATGTTTCAAAAGATCAAGTCATTAATCAAACTAGTAGTTCGGAACTACTAGTTCCTATCAAAAAAAGAATCAAACTAGCTAGTTAAGTTACCCCCCGATATTTTAAAATTGCCCACTTCACCAATTAAAACACTTGCAAATATATAACTTTATATGCTTTTTGGAATGATACTTTATATAACTTTATATATATATATATATAAATTTTTTTTTTCCTTTTTGTTTGAGTATCAATCAATGACATTAGACCAAAATATTAATTAATTTTTGGTGTATGCGAGGATTGAATCTCAAATCTTTTATTTGTCTACAAAAAGTTTTACTAGTTCAGGTAATTGGAACTTGCTGTTTTATATGCTTTTTCTTTATACTTTCAAAATGTAACTTGGGTGCAAAATTGACATTAACAAGTAATGCCCCATTAAGTCTCAGAGGTAGTGCAACATACTCTATCCACTAGTGATCATGTTGTTCAATCCCAAACACCACCTCACTCAAAAATGAAAGGAGCAAAATGAATGCAATAGAGAATGGCCTGGTGGTTATTGCCTTGCCTGAAGCTCTATCCATGTCCCTATTAACGGACACGTACATTGTTTTTTTTTTTGAGAAAGACACGTACATTATTTGATGAGCAATTAGGTACATATGACAACATATTTTCCATAGTAGTACATTTTCATTAAAGCGTTACAGAAACTGAAGAAACTGAAATGAGAATTTACTAGAACGTACGAATAATGTTCTCCCTCGTAATATTAATATACCACCTACTGCCGCGTTAAAATCATGTGTGATGTCCACATGAAAGCCTTAACATAACATATAGAGATCTCTCCCCTGTAGGAGTTTTTCTCTCTTCCCTGTAGGAGTATTTCTTTCTCGCTGAGTCCGAGCACCTTCTTCTCCAAACGATCGCTCTATTTGGTCGTTCTAGGAGCTTTTTCTTGGCCGCCTAATCCTTACTAGGGGCTTTTACTTGGTTTTTCAAGAGTTTCTGTTTTTTCTCTCTGAATCGTGGGGTCTAAAGCTATCCCTTTTGGAGCTTAGGTTTTGGCTGGTCTTTTCGATCGTGTTCGCGCAAGCTTCCATTGGCTCTCTCCGTGAGATCAGGTTCCTTTGTTTGTCCAACAACATTCTTTTTATGGGTTTCCCCTCTCTACCGGAGGTTTATCAGATCTATGTGTGGGTCTTCTGGTTCGGTGTGTATTGAGGCCGCCAAGAGCTTATGTTGGATGATTGTCTAGCTTGTGAAGGTATTTCCAGACCGGGTGTGATTTGGCCAGGGGTGGACATCCCAAGTCATATGTGAGTAGTTTCCTTTATGATTTAGTAATTCCCTATTGCTTTTTAGGGGTCTGCTTTCTGGATTTTCTCTTTGTGTTTGGTGGGGGTGTGATGCTCTGTCTGTACCCTTGGATTTTCTTATTCCTTTTTGGATTGGCTTTGTATAATAATGTATGGTATAGAAAAATTACTACAATGGCGGGAGAAATGAGGGCTATAAGCTGGAATTGTCGGGGATTGGGGAATCCCCGGTCGGTTAGGGCGTTGCATGACTTGGTGCGGTGCTGGAACCCCAAAATTGTCTTCCTCATGGAGACAAAATCAAAGAAAAATCGCATGGAAAGAATAAAGAATAGAATTGGGTTTTCAAATGGATTGATTGTGCCCAGTGTTGGTAAAAGTGGGGGAATTGCTCTTCTCTGGACAAGGGAAATTAGTTTGGAGGTAAAAAGCTACACAAAATACCACGTTGATGCAGTAATCTCAGAGGCCAGCAGTGATTATAGATGGAGAATAACGGGTTTTTATGGCCACCCAAAGACACACAAAAGGTATGAATCTTGGCATCTTCTTTCTTTCCTTAATAATCAACTCCAACTACCTTGGTTATGCTTAGGTGATTTTAATGAAATACTCTCAATGAACGAGAAATTTGGGGGAGCAAATCGCCCTCAGCAACAGATGGACGGTTTTAGGGAAATTGTAAATTATTGTGGTTTCCATGACCTGGGTTATTGTGGTCCGGATTATACATGGAGTAATATGCAGGAGGGGGAGAATAGAATTTGCCTTAGATTGGACAGGGCATTGGCTACCCCACAGTGGTCGGCCAGATTTGAAAGAATGAAAGTGTACCACTTAGTAGACTCAACTTCGGACCACTGTGCATTACTAGTCACTGTATCTAGAGCCAGACACCGACTAAGAGTTAGACGCTTCCACTTTGAAGCTCATTGGGCTAAAAGAGAGGATTGCAAAAACATTATTGAGGCCTCCTGGGGCTTTGGTGTGGATTTGAGTACACCGGAAGGTATAGCAGAGAATCTTAGAATCTGTGCTGCAGACCTCTCCAGATGGAATTCAGCGGTATATGGACAGATCCCAAAGAAGATACAAGATAAAAGAAATAGGCTGAATGCCCTAGCCATGCGTGAGAAAGATGAGGATCTGAGCTTGGAAATTAACAGACTAAGGGGAGAGCTTAATGTTCTTCTTGACGATGAAGAAATGTATTGGGGGCAAAGGGCAAAAGCCCATTGGCTTAAAGAGGGGGACAAAAACACTAAGTTTTTCCATGCACAGGCATCGGAAAGGAGAAAACAGAATACTATTGTGGGCATTTGGGATGAGCAGGGTCATTGGTGTGATGATGAAGAAAGCATTGCCCAAGCTGCTATATCTTACTTTGATAACATATACAGCTCCTCTCACCCAAGCCGGATTGAGGAAGTAACTTTTGCTATTCCTTCTAAGGTGACAGATGAAATGAATGAAAGCCTAATAAGGGAATTCACTAGAGATGAAGTGGTAGTTGCTCTAAAACAAATCCATCCTAATAAGGCCCCTAGACCAGATGGTATGTCCGCTGTGTTTTTTCAAAAACATTGGAGTATTGTTGGCAACAACATTACTGATATGATCCTAAATGTCCTCAATCATAACATACCCATAACGGAGCTCAACAAAACTAATATCTCCCTAATTCCAAAAATAAGTAACCCCAAAAGAATGACAGATTTTCGTCCCATTAGTCTCTGCAATGTTGTTTATAAGCTCATTTCTAAAATACTTGCCAACCGTCTAAAACCTCTCCTACCCCATATTATATCCGAAAATCAAAGCGCCTTCACCTCTGACAGGCTCATCACAGATAATGTGCTAGTGGCTTTTGAGTTGATGCATTACTTAGACCACAAAACAACGGGGAAAGAGGGTTTTTTGGCCGTCAAACTTGACATGAGCAAGGCGTTTGACAGGGTTGAGTGGGGTTTCATATCAAAAGTCATGGAAAAAATGGGGTTCTGTAATAAATGGAGAGACCTGGTTATGCAATGCATTACATTAGTATCATACTCAATCCTTATTAATGGGGTTGCTCATGGAAACATCCACCCTTCAAGAGGCCTCTGTCAAGGTGACCCACTCTCCCCGAGCCTGTTTCTTCTGTGTGCTGAAGGTCTTTCAGCACTTATTCACCAAGCTGCCAGGAATAAGCTCATCACAGGCATCTCCATTACTAGGGGTTGCCCAATGGTGACCCACCTTTTCTTTGCCGATGACAACATACTTTTTTGTAAAGCATCATTGGAAGAATGCCACTTGCTAAGATCTACTTTGATGGAATATGAAGAAGCGTCGGGACAAAAAGTAAATATGGACAAATCCTCTATCTTCTTTAGTCCTAATACAACCCAAGCAACTAGAGATGAGATTTTTAATATCTTTGGCCCTATGCAGAATTCGAGACATACTAAATATCTTGGTCTCCCCTTTCTTATTGGCCGGTCAAAAAAGCAAGTCTTTGCAATTTTAAAGGAGAGGGTTGGTCAAAAACTTGAGGGTTGGAAAGGTAAGCTTCTTTCTATGGGTGGGAAAGAAATTCTTATCAAAGCAGTGGCTTTAGCTATTCCAACATACACTATGAGCTGCTTCCTACTTCCTCAAGGCCTTTGTGATGACATGGAAAGAATGATGAAAAAATTCTGGTGGGGTCAAAGGCAGCAGGAAACAAAATTGAGTTGGGTTAGCTGGAAGAGGATGTGCAATCCAAAGGCAAGTGGTGGGTTGGGGTTCAGGAATTTGAAAGCTTTTAATCTAGCCATGCTTGCCAAGCAGGCTTGGAGAATTCTCAATAATCTGAGCTCGTTGGTTGCAAGAGTGCTTAAAGCCAGGTACTTCCCCACAGGTAATCTACTAAATGCTAAGCTTGGTTCTTCCCCTTCTTATTCCTGGAGGAGCATCCATAAAAGTTTAGAAGTTATAAGGCGGGGAACCCGGTGGAGAGTTGGTAATGGGAAGCAAATTCATATATGGGAGGATAGATGGCTCCCAACACCTTCCACCTATAAAGTTATCTCTCCACAAAACCAAAATTTTGAATTTCCTATGGTTTCATCTCTCATTGATCCGGTCTCTAGATGGTGGAAAGTAGAGATTCTTCATGCCTCTTTTCTTCCTTTTGAGGTGGAAACCATTATGAAGATTCCGCTAAGTTATAACTTGCCGGAAGACAAGCTTATATGGATTGGAAATAGGAAAGGTGAATTTTCGGTGAAAAGTGCTTATCATATTGCCCATAGTATAGTTGATGCTTCTGAAGAGGGCGAAAGCTCTTCCGGGGATCCTTATAGACAACTTTGGCAGAATTTATGGCATCTAAATCTCCCGGCGAAAATTAAATTTTTTGCTTGGAGGGCTTGTGTTAATGGTTTGCCTACCTATGATAATATAAGTAAAAGAGGGATCAATTGCAGCACTGCTTGCCCCATTTGTGGTATGGAACCTGAGGATATCAATCACGCTCTCCTCCATTGTGAGGCGGCCTCCCTTGTTTGGAGTCTATGGCCAGATTATCCCAGACCTCCCCAAGGTCACCATTGGTCTTTCTTAGACATGGCCTTGCATTTAAATCATTCAAATGCCTCACAAGCTCTGGATTTATTTTTTGTATTATCTTGGGCCATTTGGTTTAACAGAAACAAATTAGTGCATAATGACTCTTCGCTTTCCCCATCTCAGGTTTGGTTCTTGGCTATCAACACTTTGGAGGACTTCAAAAAGGCTGCTGCCCCCTTAGACATCCTTCCCCCAAGGCATTCTCAAAATAGATGGGAGGCTCCCCCTCAGGGTGTTTTCAAAATTAATGTTGATGGGGCTACATCTAACCAAGGAAGAAATTCCAGCATTGGAGTGATTATTAGGGATTGCCTTGGCCATGTTGTAGCAGCTCTTAGTAAGTATCTGCCAGGCCGATTTGCTGTTGACCAGGTGGAAGCTATAGCAATGGAACAGGGAATTTTACTTGCTCAGGAGTTGCATTTGCCACGGGTCATTTTGGAGAGTGATGCCCTTGGTGTGGTCCAAGCCTTGAATGATAACTTCACAGGAAGTGAGTTAGGCCATATATTACAAGGTATTCTACTAGCGTGTGATTCCTTTGAGTTCTGCACTTTTAAGCATGTAAATAGAGATTTCAATGTTGTTGCACATGAGTTGGCTCAGCTGGCTCGGAGTGAGGAATCTTCATGCTTGTGGAATGGGGTTTCTCCCCCTGCCGTTTCTTTGTTAGTCCATAGTGACTCTTTGTATCTGGCCTAGAGGCCTGTTGTTGTAGCCTCTCTGTCTCTGTCTTCCCGGTTTTATGATATAAGGCTTCCTTTTCAAAAAAAAAAAAAATCATGTGTGATGGTAGTCATGGTACATAATTTAATTTCTAGTTGACACATATATATATCTTTGTTTTGTTTTTGTTTTTTGACAAACAAGAGTATCCAGTACTTAACATGCATTTATCACTTTGATACAACCAACTTCCATTAACTAAAAAAATTATGAGTTATTGCTTGGCCATAACAAAATCTCACAACGTTTGTATTACAAGCTAAAGTTATATCAGAAATTCAGGATCTACTCAAATACTTTTAGATATTTCCCCATATTCTTTTTGCTATTTGAATATAGGTATCCTCAATGGGTTGACTTAGTGGTTCATAAGGTTTCACGATATCCATGAAATCTTGGGTTCGAAATCTTTTACTAGCATATTGTGGCCACTTCTATGAAATTCCTCCCTAGTGTGTGTAGAACAAGAGGATTGCATACATCCAAGAGAATAATTAGATACTCAAAAAAGGTTTGGACACCAGCATTTGTTTTAAAAAAAAAGGAAAAAGAAGAAGAAGAAGAATATAGGTTACTATCTATCTTCTCGAATATGTATATATAGATTTCAAAATAATAATTAGCACAATTTCAGCAATATATTGGTTTAAAGTTTTTAAACATCACAATCCAAATTCAATATGACATAAAAGAGTTACGATATTGAGATTGACTGAATTCCGTACGTGGACGCCCAATATTCCCAAAGAACAAAAAGTTTAACGTGGAACGCTGCAAAAGATATTCTATAATTTTCTCTGGTTGATAGCATAGGCCGACGAAAAGATATTTTAGATCAACGTAAAATGTCGCCATGAGCAATTTACGCAGCTATGTATCTTTGGTGCCGGTTCAGGCCATTTGTGTAAATTCAAATACAAAGTCATTAGCATTTTAAAAGATTATTATTGAGTGAATCTATGGATCTAAACTCTTTTTTAATAAGTGGGCTCAACGATAAGTGAGGCCTAACACAATATTTTAAATGGGAAGTGAAGAGGAGACAATGATAGAATTCAGGATCTCTTACTTTGATACTATAATAAATTACCAATTCTTTTAAAAGTTTAATCTATTATAAAATAATGAATTTAATCATTTAACTATCATTTTAAGGTTGAGTTTAATCTTCCACTCAATTAATTTCACAAAATAAACTTAGAAAGCAAATTTATATATCTTATTGGAGACCATTTTTTTCTCTTACGCCAGTAAATATAAGTAAACAATCCTATTTGGGAATTACTAACACACACAAACTCAAAATAACTTCATCTAACTTAACATTATTCTAAGAATCTATTTATATAATTTTAATTCAAAAGAAATTATTCTTCCATGTTTAAGAAAAAAGTGATTTTTTTATTAATTGATATTAGCCAAAACAATTGGTATAAACTGAAAGATCAGTGTTAGGTTTTAGTTTTAGGTTGGCAAGCCATGGACAAAAATGTCTTGTATTGAGTTTTAGAATTTCTTCATAAACAAGACTATTGTCTAGATTCTGAAATTTATTGTGCAAATATCAGGTTTAGTTTTGAGTTGTTTGATTGATCAAAAAGATCAGTTTTCGATAGATCAAGCTTCAATTCAATTGATTGAAGTGCGGGATTTTAGAAATGTAAATTCAACCCATCCAACCCATCAAGTGTGTATACAAGCCAAAGGTATATAAGAAAACCTAATACAAGTGAAAAAGACTTCGAAGTTCTACTAAGTGTAAATTTGACGGCATTGTGCCTTGGCTCTCAAAAGCCTCTACCAGTTGTTAAAGTGAAGCATATTTAGAGCATTCGCACTGGAACTTGGATATGCCAAATGTAAGCACTAATTTATAATTCAGCCCAAAAGCAGCCCACAGCCAGACTTGCATTCACCAACTATTGCAAAAAAATTTGCAATAGTGCTACAGTGCAATTCTACCTTTAGAATTGCACTGTAGCTCAATTCTAAAAAAAAAAAAAAAAAAAACTAATATTTTATTGTGTAACTTTATCAATTCCTCTCTCTCTCTCACTGGGTTTTGGGTTTTTGTTTTTATTTGGGTTTTGAGATATAATATTTTATTGTGTAGAAATATTATTTTAATGTGTTGTATTGTAAAATAAAAGTTGGGATGCTAAAAGTATTGTAAAATGGTATGGAATAATTGATAAAGTAGCTTTTTAAGATAGTAAAATAGGATGTGATAGAATTTTGGGATGTGAATGCTCTTAGTACTAATAGTGTTGAAGTTGTTGCAATTCTAGTTTGCTCAAGTGCTGGACCAAAGTCTTTAATTGGATACTAGAGTCGTGGATGGGAGGTTCATGTGCAACATTTCCATAATTGAAGAAATCCATAGATTCGGAGTTGTGTTAGATAATGTTAGTAAGTTTTAATAGGAACGGGGGTACTTGGTATTGTAAATTTTTTATTCAATTAGTGGATTTGTTTTTGTCTTGGGGTTACTAGGTTAACCACAAACCCCCCCCCCCCCATTGGTTTTGGGTCACCATATTGTTGTACTCTGTATTTTTCTGTTCTTTTTACTCTTGCTCAATATTGGTGATTATTTTGCATAACCAAGGACCATCCATAACAGTAGCAACTTGGTTAACAGGGGTCTAAAAACCAACTATCAGTACCAAAGAATTTAAACCGATAGGCGATAACTTAGCAAAAAACAAATATAAAAAAAAAAAACCCCGATATTGCAAATAAACTAATAAAGTATACTGAATTATTGTCCGGTACGACTATCCAGCCAGAATGAGATAGTATTTGTATAACTTTGCCATTAAGGCAACCACAAACAATATAAAACCATTTCTATTACATATATTAATTAAAGCTAGTGCCGGTATTACTTGACTCCCCAATAGTAGTCTAACATTTCAATGAAACAGCAATTTGTTAAGTGGTTCTGCATGCTAGATCATGAAAACAATGGACAAAAAATGACATACATCAGAAGACAGACCAATTTTAAGCCACGAAGAAGAGAACAAGAGGATTTGGAAATAAACAATGTTAGAACTTTTAGTGGAATGATTTAATTATATTGCAGATACCCATTTACAGCTTTGTTTATGCCTTGGTTGAGATCAAGAGTAGAGATGGCATTTTTGTTTTGATATGAGTATAAAAACAATGTAGCCAATCAAACTTATCTCCCACTTTGTGTCAGCCTATATTGTCTGGCTTGTCAGGCCTTAAGAGTGACCTGTTAGAGCACTAGGCACTAACAATAGTTCTTGCTTTACCATTGTTCCACAAAAACGATATAGATTATTAAATATATATCTGTAAAAGAAGTCAATAGAATTTGATGGCTAGAATGATATTATTGCGGTACACAACCTCCATGAAATGGACCTGGCTGGCTTATCCAGAACTTGACCACCCCTGAGAGTTTTAAATGGTCAAGAATAAGGTACAAGTATGGTTAAATGTAATTTTCATATTGGGTTTGGCCAGTTGAAGATAAGAGTAAAATTCATATGAAGATTTCAAAGTTCCCATATTCATGGATTAATGATTGCAGACTCGAAGTGGAATATCGTCTCAGATTATGCCCAATGAAAGCACTTGTCACTGGTCAGTGATAAGGCAATGGACATTACAGCACAAAATAAACTGAGATGATAACTTGACTACCCAGTGAATCAAAAAGACTAATAATAAAAAATTGTGGGAACAGATTAGTGCTCACAACTTTAAAAAGCATGAATAGTTCTAGAGGTGTATTATAATTACAGAGTAGATGCTATATTTTTCTATAACTACTACATGTAAATTTGCCTCGTGATCCAAGCATTAGGGGCATCAGTTGTTTTCGTAAACTTTAAAGGATGAACAAAGCATTGTAATAAAATTATATAAGTGCGATGTATCTTGGGTAGCCTTCCTTTTGAGCTTTTACCTTCCTCAGCAATCTCTTCCACCATGAGAATTTAGATTTCTTTAGCTCCATTGAACATATTTCAGTTAAAGATGCAATAATACTAATTGTTTAGGATTTGGAATTTCAAATTAAACACTATCAACAGAGCACTACTGTGCCCACCACCAAAGTGGCTCTTGCTAACATCACAAAAAAGTATGTCCTGCTTTTTAAAGATCGCTTTGATTGGAAGAACTAAGAAATTATAAAATGAGAAATGATCAATAAAATTTGGAAGATCTAGTAGAAAATATATCAATATAAAGATTCACAAATAAGTCAAGTCTTCATTACATTCACTGTTAGACCCAACTGATGAGTACTTGAGAGGAAAGCAAAAATGCTTTTCTTTTACCTCAAGGCTGCGGCCTGTATAATTGCAGGGTTGCTTGAAAACACAAAACAAACATTTTCCTTTCCAAGAACAGATGAACATGACTGTAAAGCACAGATACACTGGTGAATCTCAAGTGCAAGAGGTTTTGATAATTATGATGGTTCCAAACCATAACCACTAGAGATTTTTCGGCATATAAGAACACCTACAATAACAGAAACAAAGACTGACAATGCTCCCTGTCTAGAAAGCCCAAATTCGGTCCACGTCAAGGGCTTTTTGACCTCAAATAATACCTTCTTAAACTGTTCATTCAAGTCTTCTAGTGATCCTGTGTTATCGATCACTATGTCTGCCTTAGTCCTTTTCAAATCCAGAGACATCTGAGCACTTATCCTGTTTCGAGCATCTTCCTCACTTGCTCTGTCTCTTGCCATTAGTCGTCTAAGTTGTGTTTCAGGATCAACCCATACAACTATAATGGGTTTCGTCCACTTGTCCATCTTGGCTTCAAACAACAAGGGGATATCAAGAACAATTACCTTAAACCCTCTCATCCATAGCTTTGCAATTTCCCAAAAGATACCAGAGGATATATAAGGAGCCAATAGCCTACAAGAAGATCACTGCCCAAAACTCAGAACAGATTGATATGCAATTTCTTCGACAACATAGTTCAACACAAATCTCTAATAATACATGACCAAGAATATTGCAGCAAAGGAAATGTTGATAATTGTAATAGGTGTAATTTATCCAGATATATAAAAGATTATATTTCTGAAACTTGAACATTGCAAATGAGAAGTCATAGCAGGTACAACTTCAAGGATACCATTACATGATTGAAAGTTGCTAATGACCACTAAAAATTAAAATGTGACCAGCTTGGCAATCATGAAATTACAGGTTATTTTCAAATCAAGTTAGATAACCAAAGTTTGAAAGATAACAATTTTTTATAATCTACATTTTGAGAACCAAATTTCATCCATCAGAAATTTAATCAAGTGGTATGGCTCAACTTGGAACAAAAGTTGATCTACTAGATATCAAGGAGGGAACTAACGTAAAATAAGAAGCCTACAAGGTAACAAAATCTCCTTGATGTAGTAGGTGATGATTTAGACAATCATAATGAGGAAAAAGAGCTTTTTCTAATTTTGGCTTGGAAAATCTGGACTCATCAGAATGATGTACAAAACGGGGAAACAATGAAGGAGGCTCAGTTATTGGCAAGACTAGCAGTAGAGTTTAAGAAAGAAATTGAGCTGAGCCAGGACAAGACAGAGGTTCTGACAGGGGAGAGAATTCACAAAGGGCAACGATCACCAGTGGCAGGTATGAAATTAACTTTGATTTGGTTTTAGGTCAGAACACAAGTTGACTGTTATTGGATTAGTCATTCAAGACAATCAGGGATTCAGGGGAATGTAACTGCAGCTGCTAGCAAAAGAAGTAACATTGTGCATGAGCTGGGCGAAGCAAAAATAATATCTGCAAGACTGCAATGAGAGCTCAGTTTTGCAGAGAGCAGATAGAATAGGATTGCAAGAAGTTGTCATTGAGGGAGATTCCACTAGCATGCAATTCGACAACAATGATCCATTATGTGCCATCTCATAAAAGATGCTGATGGATATGCCAATTTAACAATAAGAATGATTGCATTAATTTAAAGAATTTAACAAGAACCAATTTCCTATGGAAGTTCAGTTTGTCTATCATGTCTTTGTTATCATTTGATATGACAAATCCATACTATATCACAAAGCCGCAAAAGAAAGAAAGAACTACGACCATATATGATTTGAACGAATCGAAACAACACAATTGCATAAATGATAAATTCAATTCAAAACTCCATATTTAGGAGAAAGACGAATAAAAATAAAGAAAGAAAGATGTGGTGAAAAACTGAAAAGGAAGTTAGCACATGCCATAACCCAAAAGCATTGGAGTTTTTATTTTTTATTTTTTATTTTAATTTAATTGTTCAATCAAGTACAGGAGGATGAAACAAAGAATACTTAAGCTCTAAAATTTATATATTAAAAATACGCACATCGGATGAATAAAAAATTGTGGGTTCTTCAAGGTAAATACATCAAAAAGGGATAGGAACTATTCTGATTTCATTGATATTATTGGTGCCTAAAGTTAGCCAATGAACAATTTTAGTCCCTAAAGTTTAAAGCAATTACTTTTAGTCCCTTAAAGATCGTAGCCAAACAAAAAAACTAACACATTATGACTCCATTAGAAACATTAGGGACTAAAAGGCTAAAAGCTATACCATCGAGAGAGGTGGCCTAGCAGTCTTGGCGTGAACGTAGGAGCACCAGGTCCCATGTTTGATTCCCAACGAATGAACTGTGGGATTTCTGCTTGCAACTAGCCCAAGCTTCTAGCTCTCTCGTGGGGCTAGGGTGAGGTCTGTGGTCATAGTAACTATGGCTCAATCCAACATTCTCTAGCGGGGATGCCCCTATAGTCACACCCAGGGGGGTGAGTCACAATGGTCACTCCCACCCCCCTTTTGTTCATAAAAAAAATAAAAATAAAAAGGCTAAAAGCTATCACTTTTAAGTTTTTTTTAGGACTAAAAGCAACCCCTTTTAAGTTTGTTAGGAATAAAAGCGATTACAGTAAACTTTTGGAACCAAAAAAAAAAAAAAAATTCACTCACGGACTAAAGTTTAAGGATGAACAATGTATGTTGGCCAATTTAAAAAATAAAACTTTTTCACAGTATAGTGCTAAAAAATGAGTACCGATTAGTGTATTTGTTGTGAAAAAGTTCTCAGTGGGTTAAAGTTGGTCCCTCCAACTCTTGCCTAACTGTAGTAGTTGGTTCCCTTTCTCCTCTGAAAAAGACGATCAGTTTTTTGAGTACGTTTTTTTGGTTCCCTTTCTCCTCTGAGAAAGAGGAGTGGTTTTCTTTGTTGGTTATGATTCTTTTAGTGTTGGTGTATTGCAAGTCTTGCTCTTAGGATGGATGATCTTACACACCGTTGGACTAAATTATCCCTTTCTAATAAGGAAGGTAAGAGAGTCATTTTGTCAAAGGGTAAGCAGTCTCAAGAATTTGGGTTGGCAGCGAAGTTCTTTACCAAGAGGGCGGTGAATATTGATGCAGTAGCAAAGACTTTCAGGCCTTTTTGGAGAACAAGACAGAGTTTTAATATCAGGGATGCTGGAAACAACTATCTGGTGTTTGCTTTTGAAATTGAGGCAGACGTGGAAAAGGTCCTACTGGGCGAGCCTTGGTCTTTCGATAGACACCTTGTTGTCTTTCAAAGGTATGATGGAAAAGCGCCAATGAAAGAAGTGGATTTTGGCTTCTCGAAATTCTGGGTCCAATTACACCACCTTCCTTTTAATCTCTTGACACCTGAGGTAGCAATGGATATTGCACAAACTTTTAGGCACTGTGGTATTATCTGAGGATACCTCTGAGATGATGGGAGGAAATTTTATGCAAGTGAGGGTGCTTATTGACATCTCTCAACCTCTTTGCCGAGGCAGACAAGTTACTTTTGAAGATGGTTCAGAAGGTTGGATTGCTTTTAAATATGAGCGCCTGCCAAAAGTTTGTTATTGGTGTGGACGACTTTCCCATGATGATAAAGACTGTATTTTGTGGTTACAAAGCAAGGGATCTCTGAAGACTGAGAATCAACAATTTGGGCAATGGCTTCATGCATCTCAGTTCAATCCTTCGAAGAAGATGGTGATTGATGTCAAGGGATATGGTGAGGATTGGAGAGTGAGGCCTGAACCTGTACAATTTGAGGAACAAAGAGCTCCTGCTCTGCCTAGCAATCTAATGATTCTTCAAGATGATTCTATTGGAAGCACTCAGGTGATTCTTCATGATGATGATGCTGGTAGTCGGAGGAACCGTGAGAAATTGCTAGTTGTGGAGCCAACGGTGGATGCACTCAGTAGTGGCTGCTAAGGTATGGTTATTCTTGATACTTGTGGGCTTTCAAATTTTGAAAAATCAGTTCCAAATTTTGAGGAGACACTTCAGCAGTTAGATAAGGATATTTGCGAGGATTATGTGCCTCCAAACAAGGATCCGAGATATTTGGTTTTTGAGGATGTTTTGTTGGGTAGTTCAAGTGCAGATAAAACTAAAGATGATTTGGTTACTAATGCTAAGTTGGATAAGTCCAAGGTGGATAAGTTTCCTCAGAATGTGGGAACTATGAGTAGGGATATACTACATAAATATAATGTGGGCTTATATGGGGTGAAGCCCAGACTTCGTACTTGGGTTAGAAAGTGTGGGAGGTCAGTGAAGTCTAACTTGGGGAAATCTGAGTCTGAAACAGGTTTTAAGAGAAAGTCTCCAAGGAAAACTCCTGTTCTGAGTGTGGAAAAAAAAGCAAAGCTTGAGGACACAAAGAAGTTTGGTGTGCTCTTGGCTACACATCTGGGATCGGCGGAGGTTGCTAGGCAACCCCACCGGGAACAATGAATCTTTTGAGTTGGAACTGTCGGGGGGTTGGGAACCCTTAATCAGTTAATGCCTTAAAAGAGGTTATTAGGATAGAGAAGCCCAAAATTGTCTTTCTTATGGAAACTAAATTGGATAGAGACTGGATGGAAAAAATTTATGATTAGTGTGGTTTTAAGCAAGGTTTAACTGTTCCTAGTAGAAATAGTAGTGGTGGTTTGGCTTTGTTGTGGAAAGATGATGTTAAAGTTAATCTGTTAAAGTATTCTTTATCTAATATTGATGTTGAAGTGTTTTGTGGTGAGGATGTTGGTTGGTGGCATTTAACTGGTTTTTATGGGAATCCAGTGATTGCAAAACGAGTTGAATCATGGTGCCTTCTTAAACTTTTAAGTGGTCTTTCTCAGTTACCCTGGTTAGTGATAGGGGATTTTAATGAAATAAAATGACAATCTGAGAAGGAGGGTGGGGCAGTACGATCTGCCCAACAGATGCAGAAGTTTGTGAATACAATTAATTGGTGTGGTCTAAGGGATTTGGGTTTTGTTGGTCCTAAATTTACTTGGCTATATCAGCAGAGAGATGGGGTTCAAATCCAGGAGTGGCTTGACAGAGGGTTTGCTACAGTGGATTGGTTAGACAAATTTCCTATGGCGAGACTTTATCATTGCACATCTTCTGTTTCAGATCATTGCCCTCTTTATTTACATCTCGATTTTTTTTTGATAAGTAATAAAACTTTTATTGAAAAAAATTGAACATCATGTTCACGATAGTGAACACTTTGAACAATGAAACAAATACAAGAAGATCAAGAGCTAAAGGAAATAGAAACTAAAAAATCAGCTACAGCAGTACAATTCGTACACCCCCAAATACGAGCCCAAAGAAACAGAGTACGAAAAAGTAAACGTTTTAGATGTTCCAAAGTTTTCGCCTTGTCTTCAAAAATGTGGCATTACGTTCCTGCCAGACTAACCACATTAAACATGCCGGGACCATGTTCCAAATTATAGAAAGATGCTTTCCAAATCAGTTTCTCCAAATAAAGAAAAAAGATTTCACTGACCTTGGCATTACCCATTGAATCCCAAACACTGCAAAAACTTCACACCATAAGGCATGAGAGAACTTACAATAAAGAAGAAGGTGATCCACTAATTTCCCATCGCAACAACACAAGCAACACCTATTAACCAAAAACTGGCTTTTCTTAATAAGGTTGTCAATGGTGAGTATCTCATCATTAGCTGCTGTCCATAAGAAGAAAGACACCCGTTTAGGCACCTTAGTACGCCATATACCCTCCCAAGGAAAGGCATCAGTGGTAGAACTAGCTAATATCTTATAAAAAGAGCGCACATCAAAAACACCAGATGTAGTCAATCTCCAGACCAGCTGATCATCCCCCTCACCCCTCGGCATAGAGGAATAAATAAACTCAAAAAGAATGAGTAGACAGTGGTTGCCTGCCAATCCTGAGGACCATGACAGCCGCATCGCTTCAAAACGAAAGCTTTTTCCAAAACGCTGAGTCTTTTTCCTCTCTATTATTGGGGATAGTCAGAGTGCCTTTGTTCATGGTAGACTCATCACTGATAATGTGTTGGTGGCTTTTGAGACTATGCATCACATAAGTCAAAAAAGAACTGGAAGGGTTGGAGAGTTGGCATTGAAGTTAGACATGAGCAAATCTTATGATAGGGTGGAATGGATTTTCTTGGATAAAATTATGGAGAAGCTGGGTTTCAATTATAGGTGGTGGGGTCTTATGATGCAATGCATTTCTTCTGTTACTTATTCCATTTGTATTAATGGGAAGTCTCGTGGCTGCATTGTTCCATCAAGGGGTTTACGTCAAGGAGATCCTTTGTCCCCATACTTGTTTTTGATTTGTGCTAAGGGTTTGTCTGCTTTAATAAAAAATTCTGTGTAGCGTGGTTTTATGGAGGGTGTTGCTGTTTGCTGTGGTGGTCCTAGTATCTCACACTTTTTTTTTATAGATGATAGCCTTATTTT
Source organism: Notholithocarpus densiflorus (assembly GCA_030021035.2). Lineage (NCBI taxonomy): Eukaryota > Viridiplantae > Streptophyta > Magnoliopsida > Fagales > Fagaceae > Notholithocarpus > Notholithocarpus densiflorus. Next base: position 4,426,231 of record JARYZH020000005.1, read on the forward strand.
TTGTAAGGCTAGCCTGGAGGAATGTGATGCGTTGCAGCATGTTTTGAAAGTATATGAAGAGTCTTCAGGCCAACAACTGAATAGGGCTAAAACTTCTCTTTCTTTCTTTTTTTCTTTTTTTTTTTTTCTCTCTTTTTTTGTTTTTTTTCAGTCAGAATACAGCGGATGATATTAGAGAAGAAATAAAGAATTTATTTGGTACCCAAATTATTCGTCAGCATGAGATATATCTTGGGCTTCCTTCATAGAAAGAATACTTTTAATGATATCAAAGAAAAATTAGCAAAGAAATTGGCGGGTTGAAAAGAAAAATTGCTTTCTAAGGCAGGAAAGGAGGTTCTAATTAAGGCAGTGGCTCAGGCTATCCCAACTTATTCCATGAGTTTTAAACTCTTAAAACATTTTAATTTGGCGCTTTTGGCAAAGCAAGGTTGGCGGCTTCAAGTTGATCAGAATTCTCTAGTATATCGAGTTTTCAGAGCTGAATATTTTCCTACTTGTGATTTTGTTCATGCTTCTTTGGGGAAAAAACCATCTTATGTTTGGAGGAGTATTATGGCTGCACAAGGAATTGTTCAAAAAGGGCTTTGCTGGAGGGTGGGAAATGGTAGGCAGATCCGGGTTTGGGAGGATAGCTGGGTACCTACTTCTTCCACTCATAAAGTAATTTCACCATGAGGTATGCTTCCATTGGATTCTAGAGTTTGTGATTTTATCGATGTGAATAATAAGTGCTGGGATTGGAACCTTTTGAATAGAATTTTTCTTCCTTTCGAGGCTGAGGCTATCGCTGGAATTCCCTTGAGTGTTAAAATGCCTGATGATAGGCAGGTATGGGCTGAAACTTCAAATGCCTTTTTCTCTGTAAGAAGTGCTTATAAGCTGGCTCTAGAATTAGAGACAAATAGGGAGATTGGCTCTTGTTCTGATGGGAGTAATATACGCCGTTTTTGGAAGAGATAGTGGTCAATTCAAATTCCCCGTAAAGTCAGACATTTTGCTTGGAGAGCTGCCCGTAACATCTTACCTACAAAAGAAAATTTGGTCTGTAGAAAGGTTCTGGTTGACAGTGTGCGTGAGGAGTGCGGCAATGCTTCGGAATCTTTCTTTCATCTGTTTTGGGAGTGTTCTAAGGCTCGAAACACATGGATTTCTTTGTCTCTCTTCTCCTTGCTGTCATTAATCCCTTTTCGGTCCTTCTTTGAGTTCCTATGGTATATTTTGATGGATGCACAGTGGGTTATGGAAGATGCTGGCCTTGCTATCACTATTGCTTGGGCTTTGTGGACTAATAGAAATGAGGTGATTCATGGCAAGCCGAGGAAGACAGGTCCGTTACTAGTTGACTGGTGTAGATCATACTTGGAAAAGTATTGGGCTGCAAACAATACCCCTCTGAAAATACAAACACAGGTGGATGTGAAGTGGTCTCCTCCTATTTTTCCATCATACAAGATCAATGTGGATGCTGCTATATTCTCAACTCAAAAGGCTGTTGGTGTTGGTGTTTTAATCTGTGACCATGAAGGGAATTTTATTGCAGGTTTGAGCAAGAAAATCCATGCTCCACTGGGGATTATTGAAGCTGAAGCAAAAGCATTTGAAACCGGTATTATTTTTGCAAAGGAAGTGGGCATCAGAGAGTTTGTTCTGGAAGGAGGAGACTCCTTAACCATTGTTCAGGCTCCATCTTCTGTTTCTAATCTGGTTTATGGGATGTTAGCTGAATGTAATGAGTTTAGAAATGTGAGTTTTTCTCATGTTAGACGACAGGGCAATAGGCCGGCTCACTTGATTGACTATTGTGCTTGGATGGAGGAATGTCCTTGTTTCTTAGAACAAGTCCTCATCCATGATGTTTCTTGTATTTGAATTTAATGAATAAAGTTTTAGTCTGTTCATCAAAAAAAAAAAAAAAAAAAAAAAAAAAAGAGTACCGATTAAGAATTTGGCGCTTAGCAGGATCAGAGAACACAATTTGGCCCAATTTAGCCCTATCAACTTCTCCATTAGCTTGTAAAATCTCCTTTCCAAATGCTGCAACTACCTTTTTCCACCCACCAGTGCCTTTCTTCAACACATCCTGGAAACACAATCCAGTTTTATATTTTTGTACAAAATCAAGCTCATTCATTAACTTGAAAATAAACAAATAAATAAAAACAACTATTAGACCTTTTAAACCAAATTGATATGAATAATCGATTAATAAATTAAAAAAACAAAAAATTCAGATGTTAGGTACGCTAATTCGTATTGCAAATCTTTGACAGCTACTAAAGAAACAGAGAGAGAGAAAAAAAAAAGAACATACGCGAGCGACGAGGTCGGCGTCTACGACGGGGACACCATGGGACTTGAAAAGATTGGAGACGGTGCTCTTCCCCGATGAGATTCCACCCGTTAGTCCTACTATTCTCATCTTCTCTATTTTTTCACGCTCAACTCTGTCCCTGACTCTGACCCAGAGTGAGTTTGTTAATTTTTGTGAGCAACTTGATTTATATTATATTATATTTCTGTCATATAATAACACCAAGAAGCGCAACTGGTGTAGTGGTATCATAGTACCCTCCCACGGTACTGACCGGGGTTCGATTCCCCGGTTGCGCAAACTTCTTTTACATTTTTTTTTTGGGTTGGCTGAGATAGATTCTAGAAGAATAAAAGCAACGAAGATACTTGTATAAATTCTCACTCATCCTTGGAAGTCAGTTTCGTTTTGCAACCAATGATGATGAATACTATAACAAGCAAGATTGTGTATCTACTAAGCAATTGCACGTCTCTTAAACACCTACACCAAATTCAAGCCCAACTCATCCTCCAAGGCCTATACTCAAACACCACTATTGCCCACCACTTCATCACTGCGTCCCAATCATTAGGCCTGTTGGATTCGGCTCTTGCTCTCTTTACTCAACTACACAGACCCCATGTTTTCATTTGCAACACTCTCATTAGAGCTTTCTCTCACTCTCACATCCCCCACACTCCTCTCTATATATACACCCACATGCATAGAAACTGTATACTTGCTAATAATTATACCTTCCCTTTCCTCCTTAAGTCCTTGTCTGACTCCCATGATCTTAAACAAGCTCAATGCGTACATACCCATGTCGTGAAATTGGGTCATCTTTATGATATTTATGTCCAAAATTCATTGTTGGATGTGTATGCATCGTGTGGACAAATGCGGTTATGTCATAAAGTGTTTGACGAAATGCCTCAGAGAGATGTTGTGTCGTGGACGGTTTTGATTATGGGGTATAAGAATGCTGGGAAATATGATGATGCTTTGATGGCTTTTGAGCAAATGCAATATGCAGGCGTGGTGCCAAATCATGTTACTATGGTCAATGCATTGGCGGCGTGTGCAAACTTTGGGGCCCTTGATATGGGGGTGTGGATTCATGATTTTATAAAGAGGAGTGGATGGGAATTGGATGTGATTTTGGGGACTGCTTTGATTGACATGTATGGAAAATGTGGGAGAATTGAAGAGGGGTTGTGTGTTTTCGAAAGCATGAAGGAGAAGAATGTGTTTACATGGAATGCACTTATCAAAGGGCTAGCACTTGCTAAAAGTGGTGAAGAGGCGGTTTTGTGGTTTAATAGAATGGAGCTAGAAGGGTTCAAGGCCGATGAAGTGACTTTGGTTGGAGTGCTTTGTGCTTGTAGTCACTCTGGACTTGTGGATACCGGAAGATGGATATTTAATTCCTTGATTGGTGGGAAGTATGGGTTTTCACCCGGTGTTAAACATTATGCATGTATGGTTGATCTGTTTGCGCGTGCTGGATATCTTGAAGACGCTTTCAAATTCATAAGAGACATGCCTTTTGAGCCTACGAAAGCTATGTGGGGATCGTTGCTTGCTGGTTCTAGAGCTCGGGGGAATTTGAAATTCAGTGAGTTTGCAGCTTGGAAGCTTGTGGAACTGGAACCAGAGAATAGTGGTTACTATGTTGTGCTCTCTAATCTGTATGCAGAGATGGGAAGATGGAGTGATGTTGAGAAAGTGCGGATTATGATGAAAGAGAGAGGACTTATGAAGGACTTGGGTTGTAGTTCTGTGGAGCTTGAACCTCAGGAGCATGTTTATGAATTATTAGTAGCACATTAAGTCAGATGCATGCGGAGAGATGATTATCCCGTTTGTTTAATAGATGTGCCTCTATGGTCTGATTTGACCCTGGTAATTTTACAACTTTTCTGAACACTCTGACTTAGCACAAATATTTGGCCTCAGGATTAATGATTTAATCAATTTGCATCTTCTTACTTAAATGGCCATACAGATGCTCTAAATAGCTAACTTAAGGGAAGGAATAAAAACATCCGCTTCAAAGCTGCGATCTTTTGATTGTTGAATCACATTATTTGCGGTCAGTCAAAGCTACACTTTGAACTTGATGTGCCTGTTTCAACCTTCTACCTCAGCATCCCAATTTTGATTTCAGTTCAAAGGTAAACACTACTCTATACTTTTTGTTGAGGATTTATAGCCAGCCCCAAATATTTTAGTACTAAGATTTGATTGTTGTTGTTGTACAGTAGAGACTAATAATTCATTTATAGCATTGTATTGGGATTTTCTGCAACCAGAATAATTGGAAATGTTCAAATTAGCTCCCTGTTTTCACTTCTCAGTGAGTGAATAGGGCAGTGGGCAATTATTTCCACTTAGAGTTGAGGACAAGCTGTTGCTTATCTAGAATTTTTTTTATCTTAGACTCCGGATATGTTAATTCCCTCTAGTTCCTAGTTCAACTAGTTACACTGTATAAGAAACTACAATTGTTGAATTGCAATTTTCGGCTGTTAAGAGAATAAGGATGAATTGTACAGTCGGGATCGTATAATCTTTTGTTTGAAGCATATGAATTGGTGATCTCTAAATTGTGCAAGAGTAAACATTTAATATAATAAAGTAGTACATAAACTTGAAGGAAAAACACCATAAACTTCATGCCTCCAACTTGAAGATTGAAGGCAAAACACCATAAACTTCATGCCTCCAACATGATGATTGAAGGAAAAACACTAGTAACAACTCGTTAAGGCTCCTAAAAACATAGTCTCCCACATTGAAGTGGGAGATTGTAACACTGAACTCAAAACACACATAGGTCAAAGGGCATGCTTATTTAAGAAAAATTAAAATAGAGTAGCAGGCTGCAGCTAACTCCTTAGTGCTTGTTTCGCATGGCTTGGACCTTCAACCAAGCTGGCCTTGCTGTGATATCAGCTACCCATGCACTGACGTGGGGGCGTGAATCAAAGAGCTTTTGAGATTGTGTGCCCAACAAGTATTGAAGAGTTGGAAGGTGATGTAAATCTGCCAAGGTGAAGCAGTCACCTCCCAAGTATTTTGAATGAGCCAGTCGGTTCTCATAGACATCAAGAACCTTAGCCAGCTTAGCTTCATTTTCCTCCACAATTGCTTTGTCTGTAACCATGCCAACCAATGGCTTTATTCCCAGCTCCCAGACTAGCTTTGAAGCTACTGGGTCATACTGTTGGGCCTCCACCTCCATCCAAACCAATGTGATTGCCATCTTCTTGGAGTCTTGGTGTATCAGTTGGGTTCCCTTGTTAGCATACTCGTAGGCAACGTATTTGGTAATTGCCCTTGATTCTGCATTACAAAAGGCCGAAGCATGAGGATCATACTAATTATATGCATCCATTAAGAGTATGTTTGATGGTTGGAATATATATATATATATATATATATATATAATATTTTAGTAAAAAATTAATGTTTGCCTATTTCATGTAAACTTTACCAAAGAGCTTCAGATCTCCATGTTCTAAAGCTGGAACTTGACCAAATGGCTGCATAAACAAGTATATGTTAGATTAAAAAATATTATAATAATTATGTTAGGAAATACAAAGATTGGAAAGGCAATACTATACATAATCCTAAGTAGTTGAGGTAGATGAATGTTTAGTTTCCTTACATTGAGGGACAGGAAATGATCTTTTTTATGTTCACCAGTACTCATATCTACAGAAACAAACTCAAATTCAAGCTCTTTCTCATAAAGGGTAACTAGAACTCGGTTTGTAGCTGTTGAGATAAGGCTTCCATGGGCTTTGATGGCTGCCATGACTGCTGAATTTGAATGATGAGAAACAAAGAGGAGATAGAGAAAGGAATAGATGGCTTATGGCAATGAGGGAAGTGGTTATACTTTATACTATATTTTCCAAGTTGGGTGGGTTACAAATAGCTTTTCTAGAATGCTCTATTTGAAAAGTCTATCAAACTGTGAATTTACAATCTAATCGTCGACAAAGTCGTGGAAACCGAAATTTCGTGGCAGCTTTATTACATACACAATGATTCAACCTGCCCCCTCCCTTCTATTTTATTTGGATAGAAAAAGAGAAAGGTACAACAACTTTATTAGTATGAATGGTCAAGTAAACAGTACTATCTTATGTAGAAATAGATAAATTTTAGTCAAAAGGTGTCTGAATCAGGCTCTCAGTGGCTTCTAGGATGTTACATAAGCTCTTAAAGTCAGTCACAACCCCAATGTGAGAGACTTGAGTGTCCAGTTAAAGACGGGAGCGGCTCCTCTCCTGTTTCAAAGTCTCCAGTTCTCTCCTTTTTTTTTTTTTTTTTCCAGATTAAAGACACGTGGAAACTAAATAATCTAAGGTAACGGACTTGAGTGTCCATTTGGAAAAGTTTTATGGAAAAAACTTTTTTTTTAAATTGCTTTACTATTACGCGCTCTTAGAGCATACATTAATAAACTCTAATATGTAAAGTCTAAATTTTGCCAATTCATATTAACTTTAATTTAATTTAATCACAATTAAATATTTAAGCAGTTAAATTTTAAATGAATTGGCAAGTATTAGCATGAATTGATCAGAAAGGCTGAAAATAAGTTAGCTCGATTGGCTCCCTACTCTATAAAGCCGTTCAAAATTTTGCTATAAAGTAATAAAATTGATATAAAGCAATTTCTTAACCGGTAGTTACGGTGTCGACTATCTATTTTACTTTGAATTACATGGACACTAGGATCCAAATCTAGTCGAGTCCTCACAGCCACAGGGCATAATGGACACATTTTCTTCAGCCTAGTGCTGAAGATAATGTTAGAAAAGGACGACTTTGTAGACAGAAGCAGTGTAATACAGCCAAATAGGCAATGACTTTATGTCCATTTCATTAGAGAACCGAGAATATAATGCAAAGACAAAAGATTGGTTGGGTTTTGATTGGTTATTGGTCCACAGTGCTGTTGACTCGTTTATCTTTTAGTCTTTTGGGGTGCTCCATCCATTCAGTAACATTCGTTCCTTTCTTGAATGAACTAATATAAAAAAGGATCAATAGCTAGAAATAGAGCATATTCGTAGCATTTTCTCAGGTGTACAGCATTATTCCTAGCAAAATATATTTGTCCTACTATCAAAAAAAAAAAAAAGAGAAAGACTGATTTAACTTTTTCTTGTCTACAACTTGGTAATTTCATTAATCTTGTAGATAAGAAAGAAACTTTTGAGTATCAAATATAAACTTAGACACTTATTACCAATTCATCGAGATTCTCTTGCTTTGAAAATGGTGCTATATTCAGTTATTAAAATCATGTTATTAACCAGACTTTGTTTTCTCTGTTGACAAAGTTTGTATCTTATTATTCATTGGTTGGAATTTGGATCATATGGGGTAGGTATAAACCAAGGGTTATGTTAAAAATTCCATGTATTCCATCTCATTTAAAATTCCGACTCATCCCGATTCATTTCACCCGTTCCACTCCAATCTACTAAATTCTGCCCGCCCAATATGGTTGATTTTGGCTGTTATGTAAGAAAATCATTATTATTATTATTATTTCTAAACCCCTTTATTTCATTACTTTTATTAAAAATATGTTTTTCTTTTACTTTACTTACATTTTTTTCCCATTAAGAATGTGTTTTTTTGGGTACATGTTATTCACTAATGACATGTTATGTTAATGATAATATTGTTTGATGTTGAATTATTGAGAGAGAGAAAGAGAGGATTAAACTTTGTTGAAAAGTGGGACACGAGCCTAATGAGCACGTATATGGATTATTAGTGCAACAAGTCCCGATGCACTGGAATGAAAGACTTGCTTTGTATATTTTTAAGTTGCTTTCATAAGCTGTCATTGTTTTTTCTCCGATATTCAAGTTTGAGGTATCAGGTTTATGCACTATTTTAAATTAGTGAGTGAAAGCAACTTAAAAGTTAAAACACACAAGTCTTTGCATTGAAAATGGCAGATTGTTAACATTAAATTTAATTTGGATCCGGTTAATGGTTACCCTTATAGCATTTGTTAATTCATAATTTTAAGAAAGTTTCGATACTACTTTTATAAAGAATATAAAAAAAAAAAAAATAATTAGTTGTTTTTTACTTTCTTCCTAAAATGTTTTTAAAAATATTTTCTAAACTAATGCAGGCATCTTAACATTTCCCAATTCAATATACATAAAGTCAAAGCACACACTCCATAAATGACCCGCTAGAGTAGAAGGGGCTAATTGTTGTGTCCCCCATGGAGCAGCGACTTATGAGATATTTACCCTTTATTATTTTGGCAAGGCAAGGACCTTCAACCAAGTGGTTTTTGTTGTTGATAACCACAAGGATCAAAATGAAAATTTGTTGAAAAGTCAAGGACTAAATTGAATGTTTTCAATACATTAGGACCAAAATGAAACGAGGCCTAAAATATGAGGACCAAGTAAGTGGTTTTGCCTTTAACTTTTTCATAGTTAAAAAACCTATAAAATTGGATTTAAACATGATAACCTGCTTGAATTTGAAGGAAAAAAAATATAAATATTGTTAGGAGTTTTTTAACTAGTGGAAAACAAGTAGACGCCTACCTAACCCATTGAAATGGTGGGTTGAGTTAACCCATGGGTCACACGGTTGATCTTTTTTTCTTTTTCTTTTTTGGCTTTCTAACCTTGTTTAAAGTAATGTCAAAACTTATACTTATTGCTCTAATGCTCTTTTCTTTATTTCCTTTCTTTTTAATTGTTTTTTACTCACAGGTTCTTTCTTCATGATGTCAAGGCTTGAAATAAACTTAAGAATTTTTATATTATTTAACTTTTATTTATATGTGTTTTTGCTTATCTATTCTTTTTATTTGTATTGAAAGGATGATAAAAACAATAACATTGAGTTTCTTTGCAATAAAAAATACATGTCGTACTAAGTTGATTTGATCCTCAAAAGATTAGGTAAAGGCCATGGACATTGCAAACTGTTTAAGTTACTAACACCATCACAACTTAACCTGAACTTAATTAGATTGAATCAGAATATTATCAACCTAACTTGTTTACTAAGTTGTGTGCGTATATATATATTAAATTAGCCCGTGGCAAACCAACCATGCAATTTCATTATTATTGTGGATAAGATTTCAAAGAAACTTTGTGATTTGCCTCCAGCCTGCAGTTTCAATGGGGATTAAGATAAATTTGGAGGGTTTGACACTTCAATTCATCTAAATTCTCACTTGCATTTAATAAAAGTGCCTTCTTTTTTTCTTTTTTTTTTTCAGTTATTCATGTCATCTTTCACCTTCTTTTATCCGTTAACAAAATTTGTTAACGGATAAAAGAACCTGAGGAGCATGAATAAGGATTATTAGTGCAACAAGTCTCATTGCACTGGCATAGGAGTTTTAAATAGTGCATAAACTTGATGCTTTCAACTTGAAAATTGAAGGCACAACAACTTGTGAAATCAAACTCTAGAAACATACAAGGCTCCACATTGAAAATGGCAGACTGAACATTAAAATCAAAATACATGGAGTAAAGGCACACATACATATAGTCGATAGCAAAGAGTAGTCGCTAGGGTCAATAGCAGTCCATTCCTTACTGTTGGCTTTGCAAGGCAAGGGCCTTCAACCAAGCTGGCCTTGCTGTAATGTCTGCTATCCAAGCACTCACATGGGGGCGTGAATCAAAGAGCATTTTAACTTGTGTCCCAAACAAGTAATGCAAAGTGGGCAAATGGTGCAAATCCGCCAGGGTGAAGCAATCACCTCCCAAGTATTTTGACTGAGCTAGTCGACTCTCATAGATATCAAGGACCTTAGCTAGCTTAGGTTCATTTTCCTCCACAATTGCTTTGTCTGCACTCATGCCAAGCAGTAATGGCTTATATACCAGCTCCCAGGCTAGTTTTGCAGCTATCTGTTCATACTGTTGGCCCTCCACTTCCATCCAAACAGACGTAATTGCCATCTTCTTAGAGTCTTGGTATATCAGCTGGGTTCCCTTGTCAGCATACTCACAGGCAATGTATTTAGTAATTGCCCTTGATTCTGAATTACATAAGGTCAAAGCATGAGGATCATACTAATTAAATGCATCCATTATGCTTGAACGGAAAGAGAGGAGAGTGATATAAACTAACACTCGTCCCAAAAACTAATACTGCTAATGGAAGTTTCAATTTTACAAGTGAGAAAAGGGAAATTGATTGAGATATATTAATGTCTTTCTCCCCAGTCCAAACAAGAGCAAAACTATAACTAATGTCTACCAATTTCATATAGACTTACCAAAGAGCTTGAGATCTCCATCTTCAAAAGCTGGAACTTGACCAAATGGCTGCATAGCCATAGACAAGGAAATGTTAGCTAGACTCCAAAAGATTATAATAACAACAAAATAATTGAACCTATTTCATTGTTGTTTTTCTTGATGATTATAATGAATACTGGGCTTTTTGTACTTGATCCTAAAAAAGTTGATACATGAATGTTTTTAGTTTCCTTACATTGTGGGTCGACAGGAAGTGTTCTTTTTTATGTTCACCAGCACTCATGTCTACAAGAACAAACTCATGGTCAAGCTCTTTCTCATAAACGGTAGCGAGAACTCGCAGTGTATTTGTTGAGAGAGGGCTTCCATGGACTTTGATCGCTGCCATGATGGGGGAGAATGGTTGTATGATCAAAAACAAAGAGGAGATAGAGCAAGCAATGTACCACAGGCCTCATCTGATCCATTTATATATTGGTATTTGTAAGGAAGGGTAAGATCATAGAATAGTCCCTTATTTATTTTGGCCGAATGAGAATTCTTAATCCTGGCAAAGGTCCATAGAAACAGAAAATTGAAAGTGGCAGCTGACCAAAACAGAATTATTTATTTTGGATGATTTGTTTTATCAACCACTATTATTGGTTTGGTGGCTTTTCAAGTACTATATTATGCCGACCAACACAAGTGGTGCTATTTTACTGGTGAGCATGAGGACCAAATTGGTAATATTTTACTTACAAATTGATGAATTTTAGCCAAAGCTCCAGTGGCTTAAAAAATTCAACGCTCTACTTTTTTTTTTTTTTTTGCTAGGTAAATGCGGGGCTTGAACTCCCAAGCAACAGGTCTCTTAAAGGCCGGGTACCAACTCGCCTACATGGGGCGGTGGTAATTCAACGCTCTACTTTGTGGAAAACGTTTACCTCCGTACTATCTTTATATATTTTTATTAGGGGTAAGTTTTGAAAATTTAATAGTTAGATTACATATTTTTGTTATATCCTTCATGTTTGTAAAATTTTAAGAAGATCAAAGATTAATAACTATGTCATAAATCACATGTTTAAATTTCAAGTTTTTTTAGTATAAATTTATACAAAAAAAATAAGTTTATTTATCGAATAGTAAATGATTTCTAATTTAAACAAAATTTGACATATATATATATATATATATATATATATAGTTGGGTTCAAGTTACACCTGGTGTAACTCTAAGCAATATTACACCACCCAATAACTTGTTATTGAATTTATATTTTGAAAATCCAACCGTTGAATTACATGTTCTATATGTTCTTAACTTGCATGCCAATTTTCATATCAATCGGATGCTATTTACCATTTGATCTATAAACTCATCTTTTATGCATTATTTTAAACTACAAAAATTTGAATTTTAACAATTGATTGATGACATGACTATTAATCTTTGATCACCTCGAAATTTTGCAAGCATAAAGAATATATGAAGATAATGTAATCTAACGGTGGATTTGTCAATATTTGCATCCAATTAAAAAATATTGAGTGGTGTAACATTGCTTAGAGTTACACCAGGTGTAATTTGAACCCAACCCATAAATATATATATATATATATTTATATATATATAAGATAAATTTAAAAGGTTTTTCTCCAAACAAGTTTAGAGATAAACATTTTTCCCAATTTGTTACATATGCTTTGATATGATAGCACCAACCTCAGCCCCCAAAGAAAATAATGTTAGGCTGATGGTGATGTAATCATCAAGTAGCCTATAAGGGGCCAAAATTGGCTAAGCCCACTTAGTATAGTGGAGTTAGGTTTAGAAGGCCCAAAACGATTAATTTGTTAGAGTATGGGCTTCCAAGATCAATTTTAATGCGCCTTTATGGTCAAATAGCGAAAAAGCTGAATGAATCACAAAAAAGAGACTAAATCAAGGATTAACACTTTCTCGGATTTGGCCAAGGTGCAAATGTTCATATAAAGTTCAAGTCTCAAATATAGGATTGTGTTACATAGTTTATCTGTTTTCTTTCAATTTCTCATCCCCTAATTTGGAGGGGTTTCCTTTCCTTATATAGTAAATCGAATTGCATCCCAGCCCTCCACTTGTATAGTCATGGGCCTTCCTTTGGATGCTTGTCCCATCAAGGTTGTACTAGAGGTGGTAAAGTGTGCTGCAAGCTATGAGGCCAATGTTTAGGAGCCATTCCTCCATTATTATGGCCAGCTGAGTTGGTGCAGTGCATTAAATGTGGAGGTGATAACTACTTTATCTGGATATTTCACTTCTTCTTTACTTACACATCTCTACCATCTTCCTTGGTATCTGGTCTCCTGGTGCAAGTGGCTTGCTCAATAATTCCCGAGAAGCGCTCGCTATTCGGGCTCCTTGTAAGGTTTGCCTCTTCGTCTTTTCTCCTCAGACTCTTATCCATGTGTTGGGTCAATACTGATGTGTAAGTGGGCCCTTCTCCCTCCTCGGACTGGGCTCACGGGCTCTATTCCGTACTCAGGTTTTACCCCTCCCACACAGCCAATTGCTTAATATCCATTTATTATTGAAGAGAGAACAATTAGAAGACAAGAACACACTTAATATAAGGCAATGACTTGGTCTGCATTCATTCTTCCAATGTAGTGAACCCATTCATCTATTACTCTTGTTCTCCGATTATACAATGTTTTTACACTCTTTCCTTTAATTTAATTTGATTTTTTTTATAAGTTGTAACTCGTACTTACACTCAGAAAAATATTTAATAATAATGGTGCTGAGGTGGTATTCTTATTTAAGTGAGTGATATGGTCATTTTGACTTTCACACTAAGTAATGTGAACAGGTTACTTGGTACTAAAATTGAATAAATTAAATTAATTAGACTAGGTAGCGCAAAATTAGGAAAAAAATTATAAATTGAAAATTAAAACTAAAAATTAGAAAATTTTCTTTTAGCAAAAAAAAAAAAAAAAGGCAAAAATTAGAAATTAATTTTAATTCAATATAGATTCTGATTATGCTTTGACTTTAATAAAACTAGAATATAACCCACACAGTGAGTCGCACTATGTGTAGGGCTGTACACGGTGCGGTGCGGCCGGTTTTTGTGGCCGTTTCTGCACTGCATCAAAAACTTCGATTTCCTAAAAACCTGAGCTGCCACCACGCCTGAGGAATGGTTCTCCAGCAACATCGGTGGCGGTTCTAGTCGGTGTGGTGGTTGGTGTCCACCTGTCTATCACACACACAAAGAGGAAGAGAGATCTAAAACCAAAATCAAACCCAGAAAACTCAAGGATTCAAACCACAAATCAAAAATTAAATCAAATAAGATCAAAAGATTCAAAACCCATTACAAACCCAAATATTAAAACCCAAACAAGCTGAAGATTCTTGGGACTAACCATCGATTGACTCACCTACGAAGTCTAATCAACCACCAGGCGATGGAGGCAGAGACCATAACTTGAAAATCTGACTTGGGTGGCACCGTGGCAGCAAAAGTAGATGTGGCTTGAAGATAAAAAGCTGAAATGGTGGTGGGTTTTGTGTTATGGGTGGGGATGGAAATCTTAGATCTGACTTGAAGAGGGTAGAAATTTCAAGTTTTGTGTATATATAATCAAATTGGTTCGGTTCGGTGTTCATCGGAATCCAAAAACTTTCGTCGACAACCATACCGGCCGACTTCGGTGCTTGAAAATTGCTGCCGACCACTGTGCCTAACACCTGCGATGGAGGTTTAAGGCGGGCGGACTGGTTTGGCTCCAGCCGGTTTCGTCAGTGGCGGGCAGTGCCTGTACAACCCTAACAATGTGCAGGGTACCTTCTTTGTATATTCTTCAAGAATTTTACTATATTTATTTGATGTTTACAATAACTAATTTAATTTTATGGACAATTTAAATAGTAAAATTTGGTTATATTTTTTTAAAAAACAACTAAAAGATTACCTAATTCTATTGATAGAGTTTGTATCTTGAATTATAAATTTCCCAAGTTTTAGAACAACATAAATTGTACATTTGAAAAAAAAAGTGTAAATTTTTTTTTAAAACTTGGATTTTTTGGTATATTTCACTTAAAACTTAAACTTTCAATTTTATTTTCAGAATCCAAAATTTTTTTTATTTAAACTTCAAATTTTTTTTAAAAAATTTTAGTTATTAAATTTAAATTTTTAAATAATGTATCTTCCAGACTTTCACCTTGTTTTCTCTGTTGACAAAGTTTGTATATTTTTATTATTTATTGGTTGGGATGTGGATCATATGGGAGTAGGTATAAACTAATATTAAAAATTTTATTTTAGTTGGTTGGTATGAATCACTACTTTATTTCTTCTCGTTTAAAATCTCGTGTCATCCCGATTCTTTCACCCGTGATTTTGGCCCATATATAAACAAATCATTATTATTTTTTTCTAAACCTCTTTTCTTTCTTCTTTACTTTCATTAAAAATGTGTTTTTCTTGTTTACCTTCCTTACATTTGATTTTTTGTTTCCATTAAGAATATGTTTTTTTTTTTTAATTTAGAAATTACATATTATTCATTTTACCTTCTTCTCCAAATAAATAAATGAATAAAAAATTATGACATGTTATGTTAATGATGATTTTAAGAACATAAATTATTTGAATTTGAATTATTAAGGGAGAGAGAGAGAGAGAGAGAGAGAGAGAGAGAGAGAGAGAATTAAACCTTGTTGAAGTTAAGTTAAGGGGGACATGAACCTAATTTGCACGTATATGGATTATTAGTGCAACAAGTCCCATTGCACTGGAGTGGGATACTTGCTTTGTATGATTTTAGTAAGTTACTTTCATAAACTGTGTTGTTTTTTCTCCAATCTTCAAGTTTGAGGTATAAAGTTTATGCACTATTTTAAATTAGTGAGTGAAAGCAAGGGAACGACCTTTAAGTTTAACCAAGTGGAAAACGACGCATACCTAACCCATTGACATGGTGGGTTGAGTTAACTCATGGGTCACATGGTTGATCTTTTTTTCTTTTTTTTTGGCTTTCTGATTTTGTTTTAAAGTAACGTTCAAACTATGTAAACTTAAAAATTTATATATTATTTAACTTTTATTTTTATGTGCTTTTGTTCATTTCTTCTTTTTATTTGTATTAAAAGGATGACAAAGATAATGATATTGAATTTATTTTTTTATTTTGTATTTTTTTTATTCATGTATAAAAGAAATACAAGTCGTGCCAAGTTGATATATTACTCAAAAGACCAAGTAAAGTTCATAAACATTGCAAACCGTTTACGTTACCGGCACAAACACGATTTAACCTGAACTTGATTAGACTGAATTTGAATATAATCAACCCAATTTGTTTACTAAATCCTCGTACCAAGTTCATTATTCTTGTGGATAAGACCTCAAAGAAACTTTATGATTAGCCTCTAGCCGGGGGATTAAAATAAACTTGGATTGCTTGACACTTCAATTCATCGAGATTCTCACTTGCACTTAATAGAAGTGCCAATTTTTCTGTTATTCATGTCATATTGTTATTGCCTTATTGGCTGGGATGAATCACATGGAGTAGGTATATATCTTAGAGTCCTTTACTTGTGTGAATTATGAATTTGCACGCACTATTGAACATTATGTTTGCATATCAATAATGCATAGTCCCTAGCTAGATCTATCTGATCTATATGGAGAGAGAGAGAGAGAGAGAGAGAGGGGGGGGGGGGGGGGTGATTAAACTCAGTTTGAGTAATGTGGGACATGAACCTGAGGAGCATGTCTATGGATTATTAATAGTGCATAAACTTGATGCCTTCAACTTGAAGATTGAAGACGCAACAACGACAACTTGTGAAACCAAACTCTAGAAACATGCAAGCCTCCACATTGGAAATGGCAGACTATGAACATTAAAATCAAAATACATGAAGTCAAAGCACACATGCTTATTGGAGACAAATGACCAGAGAGTAGTCGATAGCAATCCATTCCTTACTGTTGGCTTTGCAAGGCAAGGACCTTCAACCAAGCTGGCCTTGCTGTGATGTCTGCTACCCAAGCACTCACATGGGGGCGTGAATCAAAGAGCTTTTTAACTTGTGTCCCAAACAAGTAATGCAAAGTGGGCAAATGGTGCAAATCCGCCAGGGTGAAGCAATCACCTCCCAAGTATTTTGACTGAGCCAATCGACTCTCATAGACATCAAGAACCTTAGCTAGCTTAGCTTCATTTTCCTCCACAACTGCAGTGTCAGTACTCATGCCAAGCAGTGGCTTTATTGCCAATTCCAAGCCTAGCTTTGAAGCTGCTGGGTCGTACTGTTGGGCCTCCACTTCCATCCAGACAGATGTAATTGCCATCTTCTTAGAGTCTAGGTATATCAGCTGGGTTCCCTTGACAGCATACTCACAGGCAATGTATTTATTAATTGCCCTTGATTCTGAATTACAAAAGCTCAAAGCATGAGGTTCATACTAATTAAATGTATATATTATGTTTGAAGGCAGAGAGAGGAGAGTAATAAACTAACACTTGTCGCAAAAACTTAAATTGCTAATGAAAATTTCAATTTAACGAGTGAGAAAAGGGAAATTGATTGAAATATATTAATGTCTTTCTCCCCCGTCCAAACAAGAGCTAAACTATAACTAATGTGTACCAATTGCATATAGACATACCAAAGAGCTTGAGATCTCCATCTTCAAGAGCTGGAACTTGACCAAATGGCTGCATAGACAAGAAAATGTTAGATTCAAAATGATTATAATAACAACAAAATAATTGAACCTATTTCATTGTTGTTTTCGTTCATGATTATAATGAATAATGGGCTTATAGGGAATAGAAGGATTGTATTTTTGAACTTGATCCCAAAAAAGTTTGAGACACATGAGTGTTTTTAGTTTCCTTACATTAAGGGACAGGAAGTGTTCTTTCTTATGTTCACCAGCTCTCATGTCTACAAAAACAAACTCATGGTCTATCTCTTTCTCATAGACGGTAGCGAGAACTCGCATTGAAGCTGTTGAGAGAGGGTTTCCATGAACTTTGATCGCTGCCATGATGGGGGAGGATGGTGATATGATCAAGAACAAAGAGGAGATAGAGCAAGCAATATACCACAGGCCTCATCTGATCCATTTATATATACAAATATATTGGTATTTGAAATAATAATTTATACTTTATATCGGTATTTGGAAGGTAGGTTAGTATTCTAGAATAGTCCTTAAACTTTTTTTTTTTTTTAATAAATATTTTTGGCTGAATGTGTAGGAAAAGTGTAGGATAACAAATTTTTTCACAAATTTTTGTCATAACTGTGATGTGATAGAATATAATTAGTGAAAAAAAAAATGATCGGTCCATGTGTAAGTGATGATTAACCATTCTCAATCTGCTACATCAAAGTAGGTTCTCATTAGCTCAACTGGTAAAGTTTATGATGGTTGAATAAGAAAAATAAAATCTACTACATTAGAGTTGTGGCAAAAAAATTGTGAAATAATTTGTGGTCCTATAAAGAATTCTTAATCAATTGAAAGAGCGCGGCAGCTGATTACATATTTGATGATTTTTTTATATCCTCCATAATTATTGCTCTGGGGACTTTTCAAGTACTATTTTATTCTCGACCAATTACAAGGGCGGACCTAGGATTTCAAGCTAGGGGGGCCGAAATATAATAAGAAGAAAAAAATCCAAATAGGTATCCATATAATACTAACAAACTATCAACCAAGATCAATACACAAAATCATTATTTCTTAATACATTAAGATGCAATCATCTACCAATAAATACAAAAAAAAAAAAAACACAAAATAATATTGTTTCTTAAGAACATCGACTGTTGCAAAAAAATATATTTTCACAAACCAAAACTTACTTTTGCTACTTTAATATAGTATTTGAAATGTCTCATACAGTAGTGTTTTTTGGTATTTGGTGTTCTAAATACTAAATATTTAGCATTTAAAACACCTAATGCTAATACTCTAATACTAGGTTGACTGATATTTTTTATTTTTTATTTTAAAATTTTTGTTAAGTTTTTGAGTTGTGTAATTGCTAGTTGGGCTAGGCTAATTAAAAGGGAGAAGGTCTAAGTTTTTAGAAGAGTGAGGCTAGAAATAAAAAAATATAATCATTAAAAAAAATTTCTTTTTTTTTTCTTTGGGCTAGGGGGCCAATTATTATTTTTCCTTTTTTTTTGGGGGGCTAGGGGGGGCCTGGGTCCCCTTGGCCCCCCCTGTAGGTCCGTCCCCGGATCAAAACAAGTGGTAGTAATTTACTAGTGAGCATAATGACCAAAGTAGTAATATTCTATGTGCAAATTCATAAATTTTAGCCATTGAGCTCCCTGTGCTAGGCTGTCTGTGGCTTAAAAAATTCAACCACTAATTAAAGGCTCCGGTTTTGTTACATGTGCTCTGATATGATATCACCAACCCCAGCCCCCGAAGAAAATAATGCTAGCTGATCGCTGCCACATGTGGCTTAAAAAATTCAACCACCGGTTTAATCTTGGTAGTTGGTATTGATAAAGGGTCAGTGATATAGGACATTTGTGTATGGTTGTTCCTCTTGCAATGAAGGCTTCGTAAAATGTAACAGTGGTCCTCTTAATGGGCCACCGTTATATTCGTACTCGTCAGAATGGGCCAAAATGGCCCAATACCACATTTTTTGGAAATTTTTAGCAAAAAAACACTGTTTCGGAAATAAATAGCAAAGTACCACTTTTTCCAGAACTCGAGTTTCAGAAACTCGAGTTCCTCATCAGTTCTGCCACCGTGGCACTGCTGAGTTGGATTTGTGCGATTAAAAAAATTTATGTGGTACTCGAGCTTGGTAAACTCGAGTACCATGCAACACAGTACTCGTGTATACCAAGCTCGAGTACATTTTATAAATAAAATGCAAAAAAAAAAAAATTTCTACAGTACTCGAGTTTGCCAAACTCGAGTACCATGTAAATTTTTTTTTTTTTGTTTTTTTGTTTTTTTTGTTTTGTTTTTGGGATAAACAACAAATAAACATAAAGATAAAAATAAGTAGCTTTTTTTATGTTTTTATTTATTTAAATAGAAGCATTGTAAAATATAGAGATTTTAATTTCGAAATATGAATCTAATTTCTACATTAATTAAAATTGTTCATTGTTTTCTCATAAAAATTGTTCACTGTTTTCTGTATAAACAATTTCTACGATTTTGCATAAAATTATTTTCTATTCAGCATTATTTAAGAAATTGTTCGCTCTCTTTTTTGCATACCAAAATTGTTATTTATTTTGTATAAACAATTCCTAGACTTTAATAAGCTATTTTCCTATTCGCTATTATTTAAGAAATTGTTATTTCTTTTTTAAATATATTATTTTACGTGTTTTCGTAAAACACCCTAGTGAAATCGTGTTTTCTAAATTTAAACGTCAAATACGAATGTTTTTTTCATGTTTGAATTCACAATGATCGAATCTATTTTTGCATTGATAAAATGCGTTTCTACATTAATAAAATTTGCCCTCGCACATCATCTTTCTTGTATGTTAAATACCAACTTGTGCATTCATAAAATATGTTTTTACGTTAAATAAAGCACATTCATTGTTTTATGTGTTTTTAGCATTAGCGCAATTATTGCACATAAATGGTTTTGTGTTTTTAAAATATGTAACCATATGAATAATGGACAAACTCCATGAAAGAAAAATGAATAGTTCATATAAATCACCTAATGGTAAATGCTACTCGAAAAATTTGAATTAAGTAAAAAGTTTTGAATTAGTTGGAGAATGTAAAAGCTTTATTCCCTTTAAGTAAAACTATTTTACTGCATTAAGTAAAGCGTTCCTTTGTTTTCTCATGAAAATTGTTCACTATTTTTGCATTAACTATTTCTAGTATTATAAAATTATTTTACATTCAGCATTATTTAAAAATTGTTCACTCTCTTTTCTACGTCAAATTATTCTCTTGTTCTTTGTTTAAAATTGTTCGCTGTTTTCTCATAAAACATAGTAAATCATGTTTTCTAATTTAACGCCAAATCTAAATGCTTTTTCATGTTTGAATTTCCCTGATGATCGATCTATTTTTCTACATTGATAAAATGTTTGAGCATTAATAAAATTTTCCCTACACATCGTGTTTCTTGTATATTCGAATCTATACGCATTCATAAAATCTGTTTTGCATTAAGTAAAGCGTGTTTTCATTTTACCATAAAGTATTCGGTGTTTTCCGCATAAGCATTTTAACGACCAAGCAGTGTACACTTAAATGGTTTTTGTGTTTTAAAATAATAACAACCATATGAATAATGGACAAACTCCATGAAAGAAAAATGAATGATTCATATAAATCACCTAATGGTAAATGCCTCGAAAAAATTTGAATTTGTAAAGGATTCGAATTAGTTGAATGTAAAGCGCATTCACTAAGTAAAAGCGTACTATAGTTAAGTAAGCGTTCCTTTGTTTTCTCATGAAAATTGTTCACTATTTTTCTGCATAAACTATTTCTAGTATTACGCATAAAATTATTTTCTGTTTGGAAAGCATTATTTAAAAATTGTTCACTCTCTTTTAAGTAAAATTATTCCTGTGTTCCTTGTTTAAAAATTGTTATTGTTTTCTCATAAACACTTAGTGAAATCATGTTTTCTAAATTTAACGCCAAATCTAAATGCTTTTTTTCATGTTTGAATTTCACAATGATGAATCTATTTTTCTGCATTGATAAAATACTGTTTCGACAACATTAATAAATTTGCTCTCTACACATCATGTTTGCTGTATATTCGAATCATACTTTGCGTTCATAAAATGCAATTTTTTGCATTAAGTAGCCATTCACTATTTTCTCATAATTGTTCGGTGTTTAAAAAATTGTTTATTCTCTTTTCTCGTAAATTATTTCTCATTCCTTGTTTAAAGATTGTTCGTTGTTTTCTCATAAAACACCTAGTGAAATTGTGTTTTCTAAATTTAAAGTCAAATCGAATACTTTTTCATGTTTAAATTTCACAATAATCAATTTGTTTTACGCATTGATAAATCTGTTTCGACGTTAATAAAATTTGCTCTCCACTTCATGTTCACTTTGTATATTCAAATATGAACTGCATTCATAAAAATCTGTTTTGCGTAAGTAAGCGTACAAATATTCTGAACTTGTTGAAAATTTGATTTAAGTTAGAAAGTACAAAATCGTAGAAATTCAAGAAAATTGTGTACATTAGATGTATAGATCGTTGAATTGTTGATTGTATAAAATCTTGAAAATCTGAATAAAATTGTGTAAATTAGATTTCGAATAAAGCGAAAGATAAATAACACAAAGATATGGTCACCGGAAACCAAGCGGTAAAAACACGGGGAGGATTTGCTCTCTAATATCCTCAAGGTAAAAGCCCGAATCCACTAACTTGAAAGAATGAGTTCATACAATAAGACTTACAAAACTCGGTTTGACTTCTTGTGCTGCCCGCGATGGGAACATTGACACGACCACGTGCGGCTGAGACCACGGACTCCCGGTGGCGAGCTCAGGAATTTTCTCGGGGTGTTCCTTGGAAATACTCAATACTATTAAAAATATGATCGTAGTTTCATATAATATTATTCTAGCTGGAAAAAATAAACTCTCATCTAATTTATTGAAATATAAATATGTGATTTTAGTTGTTTCATTATTTGTTTGTCACTATAACCATAATTTATTTCATTTGTTGTATTATTGTTATTAATATAATGTAGTATTGTGCTAGTGTATCTATAATGTGTTGGTTCAAGTAGTAATGATATTTGTTATGTAGTTACTTCATTGTTTTCTTTACTATAGCACCACTATGTGTGCTACCACCAGGCAGCTCAAACACCACCTAGTGGGTGCATATTATTTCTGTGTGGTCGTTCAGACAACCTAAGTGAATTTCAGAAGTCCCATTCTAAAGAAATGAGTGGATAAATTCCACAAATCTGAAACTATAAGATAACTCAAACAGACAGGAGTCATTTAAGAATAATATAAATTCTGAAGTCGGTATACTAGAAAACTTCCTAACATTAACCAAAAGAAAGATTTAAAAAGCAGAAGAATCAAATTAATAAGTTATAATTTATAAGAAGTAAGTGACTGTAAAAATAATTAATTTAAAGTTCAAAAGGAGAAAGAGGAATGAATAAGAGAGATGGGGTCTGAATAATAATAAAGAAGATTAAAGATGTAAGGAACTTGCAAATCTCATCACCTACAAGAACTTTAAAAGTGACCTAACTCTTTTCAATAAATCAGAAAAAAATGGCGGAACCTTCAAGTCCGTGCTGTGTAGATGGCTCGATCTCGTGCCGATGTGGTGTGCTTTCATGTGAGGAAAGGTGGAAGACTCGGCGCCGTCGGCAACGCCGATATTAGCCGAGTTCGATTAGCCCGGATTTAATGGCGCTGTGGCCAGATGAAATTTTTCTTTAGAGTTAGGTTTAAATGCCCGATTGTTGCTTTACCATTTGATAAATCAGTTGAGCGTATTGGGCTTGGTTTGTATTTTTTTTCTTTTAAATCAGGTAAGGTTTGCTTTACAATCTGTTGAGTTTTTGTTTTTGGAGTTGGTTTGCTTTACCATCTATTATTTAGGATTGATGTTGGGCTATTATTTAGGATTGATGTTGGGCTTCTTCTTTTTTTTTTTCCTTAGGTGACTTGCTGATACTAGAAATAGTTTATACGAGAAAATAGTAGACAATTTTCATGAAACAATGAAACAGTTTTACTTAATACGAGAAAATAGTTTTATAGTGAAACAGTTCACCATTGACTAATTCGAACTTCTTTACAAATTAAAATTTTTCGACATTTACCATTAGGTGATTTATATGAATCATTCATTTTCTTTTCATAGGTTGTCCATTATTCATATAGTTACATATTTTAAAAAGCCCACAAAAACCATTTTAAGTGCAATAATTGAGCCAATACTAAAAAACGGTTTATACGAGGAAAACAGACAATTTTTATGAAACGATGAACGATTTTGCTTAATGCAGCAGATTTTACGAATACGATGATAGCGGTCGAATATACGATAGAAGCATGGAAGTGTGGAGAGCAAATTTTATTAACGTCGAAACAAATTTTATCAATGCGGAAAAACAAATTCGATTATTGTGAAATTTAAACATGAAAAGTATTCGATTTGACTTTTAGAATTTAGAAAACACGACTTCTAGGTGTTTTATGAAGCTTGACGAACAATTTTTAAAAAGTGAGCAGAGAATAATTCTGCAGCGAGAAAGAGAAGTGAGCAATTTTTTAAATAATGCTGAGCGAGAAAATAATTTTATACGGGAATACTAGAAATAGTTTGTCTGAGAAAATAGTGAACAATTTCATGAGAAAACGTTGAACATAATTTACTTAATGCAAAAATAGTTTTGCCAGTAGAGCAGTTCTGCATTCAGCTAATTAGAACTTTTTTACAAATTCAAATTTTGACATTTACCATTAGGTGATTTATATGAATCATTCATTTTCTTTCATGAGTTTTGTCCATTATTCATATGGTTACATATTTTAAAAACCCAAAAAAACCATTTAAGTGCAATAATTTAGCTGAATCACTAAAAAGCAGTTTATCACGAAAAACACTTTAGACAATTTTTTATGAGAAAGCTTGATGAGCAGTTTTTCTTAATCTAGAAACTTGATTTTATGAATACGATATGGTCCGAATATCTGATAAACATGAAGTGTGAGAGCAAATTTGATTAACGTCGAAGCCAGATTTTATCAATGCAAAAACAAGTCGATTATTATGAAATTTAAACATGAAAAAAGTATTCGATTTGGCTTTTAAATTTAGAAAACCTGCGACTTCACTAGGTGTTTTATGAGAAAGCTATGGCTGATTTTAAACGGTGAGCGAGAGAATAATTTCTGCGAAAGAGAGTGGTGGTACTAAATAATCTTGAGCGATAATTTTATGCAGGAGATACTAGAAACTAGTTTATGCATAAAAATAATCAAACAATTTTTCATGAGAAACGGTGAAACTGATTTTACTTAATGCGAAAAAGTGTTTTACTTAGTGAGCAGTTCTACATTCAACTAATTCGAACTTTCAAAATTCAAATTTTTTTCGAGGCATTTACCATTAGGTGATTTCTATGAATCATTCATTTTTTCTTTCATGGAGTTGTCCATTATTCATATGGTTACATATTTTAAAAAACACAAAAACAATTTAAGTACAATAATTGCGCCAATGCTAAAAAGCAGTTTATGCAGAAAAAAGCCAGACAATTTTTATATGAAAGCAGTGAACAATTTTACTTAATGCAACGATTTTATGAATCACGATGCAGATTCAAATATCTGATAAGCATGATGTGTAGAGAGAGCCAAATTTTATTAATGTGAAACAAATTTTTCAATGCAGAAAAATAGATTCGATCGTTGTGAAATTCAAAACATGAAAAGCATTTTAGATTTGGCGTTTAATTTGAAAACAGCGATTTCACTAAGTAGTTTATGAAGAAAACGGCCGAACAATTTTTTTAAACGGTAGCTTGAGAGAATAATTTACGCGAGAAAATAGAGTAGAACAATTTTTAAATAATGCTGAGCAAATAATTTTATGTAGAATACTAGAAATAGTTAATGCAGAAAATAGTGAGAGCAATTTTCATGAGAAGCTTGGTGAAACGGTTCACTTAATGCAGAAAAAGTGTTTTGCCAGTGAATAGTTCTACATTCAACTAATTACGAACTTTTTACAAATTCAAATTTTCGAGGCATTTACCATTAGGTGAATTTATATGAATCATTCATTTTCTTTCATGGTTTGTCCATTATTCATATGATTTTATTTTCACTTCTAACTATTAAAGTAATAAGTATAATACTGAAACGATTGCCACAAAAAGCATTGGAGAATTTAATTTTGCTGAACCGATGACATGATTTGTAATGCAAAAATAATTTGCACCTGAATCGGTGATGAATTTGAACCTCACGACAAAGGCTGAGTGTGCAGAGGAGCCAGTATTCTGTGTAAGAAACTGATTTTGTCAATACAGGAAAAATGGATTTTGATGTTAGAAATTAAACAATAAAATGACTAATTTGTTTAAATTTAAAACATGGATTTCAACAGGTGTTTTAAACGTTGAACAATTTTTAAATAGTGAATAAGAAATAATTTATGCAAAAAGAAGCGAACAATTTCTTAAATAATCTTTGAATGAAAATAATTTTATGCAAAATCGTGAGAAATTGTTTATACAAAAAGCAGTGAACATTTTTGTGAAAACAATGAACAATTTTAATTATTGTAGAAAATTGATTATGTTTCGAAATTAAAAAATCTCTATATTTTACAATGCCTCTATTTAAATAAATAAAAACATAAAAAACTACAATGAACAATTTTAATTAATGTAGAAAATTGATTCCATATTTGAAATTAAAATCTCTATATTTTACAGTATTCTATTTAAATAAATAAAAACATAAAAAAGCTACTTATTTTATCTTTATGTTTTGACTTTTTGTTTGCTCCCCAAAAAACAAAAAAAGCAAAAAACAAAAAAAAAAAAAAAAATTTACATGGTACTCGAGTTGAAACTCAGTACTGTAAATTTTTTCCCCATTCTTATAAATGTACTCGAGCTTAGTATACACGAGTACTGTATTTGCATATTAATTACTCAAGTTTGCAGTTTCGATTACCACATAAATTTTTAATCACACAAATCCAACTCGGCAATGCCCACGGTGGCGGGCGATGAGAACTCGAGTTTCTTAAGCTGGAGTTACGAGAAAAAAAGTGGTACTTTATTTATTTATTTCCGGAAAGCAGTTTTTATAAAAATTTCCAAAAAGGTGGTATTGGACCATTTTGGCCATTCGAGAGATAATATTAAGATATAAACTCGAAATATTAAACTCTCTGGCTACAACGTAATTATTATTCGGTATACCAAACGGAAAATTATTGTGTATTTTCGGAGTACTATAAATGTGTATTCCTTCCTCTCACATGAATGGTGAGTCCCATTAATTAAATTTATAGTGGGACCTACCATTCATGAGAAAATATGCGTTATGATATTAGAAATCACGCAGTAATTTAAAATCACATTATCTTTAAATTTATTTTACCAAACATTTGTTGTACTACTAATGAGTAAATTCTCACCGGGTGTGAATGGATCCAAAAGATAGTTGCATCCGTCAACTATTAAGGCCTCATCGTAATTTCTAAGGGGCATAGTTAATATAGATATACCTAGGGGAAATTATATTTTTTTCATTATAAATTATATCTCATTTTATACTTTTTCCTCTGAACTATTGACATGCGCAATTGACTTTCCAAAATTATAACTCTATTTCAATATCCTCTATGCTGTCTATTTTCGTGTTAAGTATAACATGATTAGGTAAATTGGTCTTTTAATGCTAAATTGGTCTTTTAATGCTAAACAGTTGGTAGAGAGATAAATTGGTCTTTTAATGCTAAATTTCGTAAAAACAAAATATATGTTTGGGAATTAAATGTTACAAAGTTTTCGATTTGGAGGGTTGATCATGCGTTTTGATAGTTCAAACGACAAAGTATAAATTGGGGTATAATTTAAGGTGGAAAAACTGTAATTTCCCTGATATACCAACTGATCTTAGACAAATATAGGTCAATTTCAAAGTAGCCTCAAGAATCCATATAGGAACACTAACAAAAAAATAATCCAGATAGGAACTTCGGCAACATATGTTGTACTCTCAATAATCAAATCCTAAGGGCTAAGCCTAGTTATTCACGTACGTTCAAAACGTGCAAGGTATCTCCTTTGTTTTTAGGGCAAATTACAATAAACCCACTTGTGGTTTGGCTCAATTTCATATTGTCTACCCATGGTTTAAAACTTAACACTTTACTCACCTATGTTTAGCTTTGTTTGGTCTCCGTTATCCACCTTTGTTAAAAGCAGGGGTAAATAAGCATTTTTGCTTATATTTCATGTCTCTCTCCTCCAAAAAGATAAAAATAACAAAAATATACAAAGAAACAAGATCAAATAGGGGATTTTGTAAAAGAAGCCTTCAAAATGATCTGAGTTGAGTATTAATTTTCCTTATGTGATCCCTACTATCTGAACTCTCTGGGCACAACTCCGTCTCATCGTCTCTCTCTCTCTCTCTCTCTCTCTCTCTCTCTCTCTCTCTCTCTCTCTCTCTCTCTAATTCCCATTGAATCTCTTTCTCTCTCTTTCTAACTCATATCTCTGTTTTCTCTCTCTCATCTCTTCTCTCTCAGTAGTTAGGAGATAATCCCGGAGCACCAGTGAAGCCAGCTAACTGGCAGTGAGGAAATGCAGGTGGAGTAAAAACCCGGCCAACACCCGGAGTTAAGGAGGCCCGATCGGATTGCGCCACTTCGTGGGTTTCATTTTTGTGTTTGTTTTTGTTTTGCTTTTTGGGTTGTGGAACTGATGCGGTTACGAGTGGTGACGAGAGAGAAAGAGAGAGGACAACCAACGAGAGGATGAGATTTGGGGAGCTTTGAATGCGATAAGCAATTGAAGTTGGGATTATATTTGTCTTGTTTGATTTTTGATTTTGATGTTTATGTGATGCGGAAAGAACAATGGGCAAGATATGTTGAAGTTCAAATCTACACTCGAATACTAACAAGATGCTCTACTAGAAAAAAGCCAAAATTGTTGATAATGAAAGGAGATGGATTTCATTCAATACCAACAACTATGGTTCAACATCCTTTCAATTATGTTTTGAATTTTTGTGTCATTTGCTCCATAATGGTGTAGCTTCAAGTGTTTTTAAAAGACATTCGTAAAAACTGTTGCTATTTTTAAGCATTCTTTCTTAGTGACATCTCAAGAAATATATGAACCTATTATGGCAGGAGATCTTTCAAACAATTTGATTTGTAATTGTTTGGAATTTTTATATGTAATATTCATTTATGTTTTCAAAAAATTCAAACCCTAACAACTTTGATTCATGTTATGTTATGTTTTGTGGTGGTAAAGTTGTTTTTAATAGAAAAGCCAAAGGTGGGTAATAGAGATAGAGCAAGCTAAGCACCAATTGGACAAAGTGTTAAGTTTTAAACTAGCAGGTGGACAAAGTAAGCAGGCCAAACCACGGGGTGGAGTTTACTATAATTTACCTTGTTTTTATCAATCTGTCTGATTGACACCTTGAAATCATTAACTTTAAATTTATACCATACGTGAGGTAGATTTCGGGATTATAACCTATGATTTGTTCCCAAAGGTTACTGGATAAAGAGTGACGGATTACTTTGTCTTTGATGAGTTTAAACTTTAATACACTAGGTCCTTAAGGCACTAAAACCTTCAAGCAAGTCAACATACAATGTAAGTAGAAATAAAAATTCCTTATAAACTAATCAAATAATTCATATATTTAATTTTAAAGTTCCGAATGGTCTCTTTCTAACATCTTCTGTTTGGGTGTGTGCGTATTGGAATTTTCTGAATTTTGTAAATATCCATTAAACTATGTTATTGGCAAATTAGTTATTCGGGCTTAATTGGTAAATTTTTTAAAATTGGCAATTAATCGTAATTGGGCTATAAAGTCTAAACCGGTTCATTTTATAATTAATTAAATCTAGCGGAATTGCAGCCAATAAAGTTTAAAAATAAATAAATAAATAAATAATTATTTTATTAACAAACCGTGTGAATAATGAATTTGCACCCACTGTCGAACGTGCTTGCATAGCAATAGTGAATAGTTCCTAGCTACTTCTTTTTGATCTATGTTAAAGATGTGAAAATACAGTGTTGTTGAGAAAGCTAAGGGTATGAGAGAGAGAGAGTTAAACTTTGTTGAAAAGTGGGACACGAACCTAATGAGCACATATATGGTTTATTAGTGCAACAAGTCCCATCGCACTGGAATGAAAGACTTGCTTTGTATGTTTTTAAGTTGCTTTCATACGCTGTCCTTTGTTGTTTTTCTCCCAATCTTCCAGTTTGAGGTATCAAGTTTATGCACTATTTTAAATTAGTGAGTGAAAGCAACTTAGAACATACCAGTCTAAGCATCGAAAATGGCAGATTGTTAACATTAAATTCAATTTGGGTTCAGTTAATGGTTGCCCTTATGACATTTGTTAATTTAAAATTTAAGAAAGTTTCAATACACTAATGGAGAATATAAAGTTGTCAAAAATTGGTTATGCGTTTTTAGACCACTTTAAAAACACCTTGAGTTAACTTTAGTTAATTAGTAAGAGTGATTCTTGCCAGACAAAATTATTCAAATCTAGGTTAACACAAATATATCATATCATTGTAAAAGTGTGAAAAATAAATAACACAACGATATGATAACCCACTTGAAAAACAAGCGTAAAAAACTTGTGGAGGATTTAACCGACTGTCCTCAAAGGAGTGAAGCCAAATCCTTATGAAAGAAGTGAAATTTTACAATAGCGACTTGAACCACTAACATCCTGTGCACTACCTCTATTAAGAACTTACTACCACGACCTCGTAGCGATAGGAGTCCACGGACTACTTCTTTCTTGGATTCATAGCAACATGACACTTCCGGCGTATAACTTTAAGCTCTTGAAGCGACAGCCGAGATTAATCACCAAGCTCTCGGCATCCAATCAGATCTTGATAACCTAAGTGTGTATGAAGGCAAACATAGATCTGTAAGAGATTCGCACATGACATAAAGAAGCAACCATGACAACGCTGACAAAAGCGTGGCTAGAGGTTTTCCCTTTTTTATACTAGAGACGAAACATAAAACCACGTCAAAGCGGGCTTGGGCTAGGATTGGAAAATTCTGCGAGAAAAACAATGCGCACGAGCCCGATCGTCGAGTCTAATTCTCAAGCCCGTCGAACGAGCCGATTTACGATAAATCTGCGTACTCGATTCAACTTTACACATAAACATACTTTGAGCAGTCCTAAACAAGACTAAAATGTTTTGATCATGGTTTGCCAACATTACAAAATGAAGTTCTAATACATTAGTTCCTAATTCCTTAGAACCTAACATTAGTTGTTGGAGAGAGAGAGAGAGAGAGAGAGAGTATGTAAAAGGATTATTAGTGCAACAACTCCCATATGCTTGATGCCTCCAACTTGAAGATTGAAGTCAAAACAACAGTGACAGTTTATGAAACATACAAAAGCAAGTCTCCCATTCCAGTGCAATGGGACTTATGAAAGCAACCTAGAAACATACAAGTCTCCACGTTGGAAATGGTAGACTGTTAACCCTAAAATCAAAATACATGAAGTAAAAGGACATATACTTATATATTAGAGACAAACGACATCCAAAGATCTCTACAGAGTAGTCGGTAACAATCAATTCCTAACTGTTTGCTTTGCAAGGCAAGGACCTTTAACCAAGCTGGCCTTGCTGTGATGTCTGCTACCCAAGCACTCACATGGGGGCGTGAATTAAAGAGCTTTTTAATTTGTGTCCCCAACAAGAAATGCATAATGGGCATGTGGTGCAAATCCGCTTGGGTGAAGCAGTCACCTCCCAAGTATTTTGACTCAGCTAGTCGACTCTCATAGATATCAAGGACCATAGCTAGCTTAGGTTCATTTTCCTCCACAACTGTTGCGTCTGGACTAATGCCAAGAACTACTGGCTTATGTCCTGGCTCCATGCCTAGAGTTGTAGCTATTTTGTCGTACTGTAGGGCCTCAACCTCTATCCAAACCGATGTAATTGCCATCTTCTTAGGGTCTTGGTATATCAGTTGTGTTCCCTTGTCATACTCATAGGCAATGTATTTAGTAATTGCCCTTGATTCTGAATTACGAAAGGTCAAAGCATAAGGATCATACTAATTATATCCATCCGTAATTTTTTTTAATGGAAAAAAAATGACTTGCAGATATAATCACTGCCCTGGGTCCACTTAAAGCGTCCACATTGGTGGAGGCTAAAATTTGGCTATTTAGCATCTACAAAAGTCATTTTTATCTATTTTACCTCTTAACTTTACAATACACCCAATATTAATGGATCCCATATTTTCCAGCTATTTGATTAAATAATACAAAAAACTCATCGAATAATAATAAAACACCCGCCTAAGCACCCGGGAACCAACCACAACCACCTCCACCACCGGCCCACCAGCCACAGCCACCACCACCACCACTGACTCACAACGAAGAAAAAAAAATCAACCGAGGGCAGCACAGTCTACTTACACAACCCACAGCCACAACCACCTCCACCACCAGCCACAGCCACCACCACCACGCGGCCACATTGAAAAAAAAAAAAATCAACGAGCCGCGCCCCGGCCGACCCGCATACAACACCCACCCACCACCATGAAACTCACCACTAGCCACCACCACGAACACACCTAGCACGACCCCGTGAGACCAACGATGAACCCACACGAACACACCCACCCACGCGGACACTGCAAGCAGCCCACCCTGCCGTCTGCCCTTAAGCCCACCGCACTTGAGACACCGTATGAACCTAGCGACCCTTTGAACCACAACCGGCCCACCACCATAATCCCATCATGAGAAGAGGAAGAGGCGCTAGAGTGAAAAAAAAGGAAGGCGGGAGAGAGAAAAGAGAAAATGTTTTTAATGAGAGAAGGAAAAAGAATAAACAATGATTTCTTTATATGCCTTCTTGCTATAGTAAACACTTCTCTTGATTGTTGTTAGCAAGAAGGCAAAAAAACAATGCCTTTAGCTCCACCAATGTTGGGCAATAATTAGAATTTGTGGTGCTAAAAATAGTAATATAGGTTTTAACACCACCAATACTAATACTCTTAAAACTCTATTATGCATGATGTGGGACCACCCATGCAATAATAAAGCTTGCCAGCTTAAATCCATAACTCCTAAACTTACAAGTATAATGGGTCACAAGGGGTTTCCTAATTCCTATCACTAAGCCATCTCCACGGACGATTTTAACGGATGGAAAGGAGAGTGATAAATTAACTTAGTCCCAAAAACTTAAATTGTTGGTGAAAGTATCAATTTAATGAGAGAAAAATGAAGTTGCTTGAAATATATAAATGTTTAAGATATATTCCAATCACTTTCTGCCTCATACCTTTGCCTCTCATCTCTCTCTCTTTTCCCATCCAAACAAGAGGTAAACCATAACTAATATCAATGTCTACCAAGTACCAACTACATATGTTAGGACAAGTGCTCACGATACCACTTGTTGGGAAATTTAGATCCGGTTGATAAAATTAACAAGTTTTAAACCTAAGTTATTAATTAGGTTTATTATGAATAATCTTGTTAAAACAAACAAGCATAAATATCATGTCAATAATAGATATATGACGGAAAAATAAATAAGACAATATATGATGACAGAAAACCAATGAAACCAACCGGTTTCCCGCAGTAAAAACACAGGGAAAACCTTGAAAAGCAATCGCTATAATGAAAAGAAGTTTCGAGATCTAATACAAAACCTTTGTCCTAGACTACATAATCAGTAGATGAACTCCACCGGAGGAAACCTTCTACCGCTTTAGAACCTCTAAACTCTTCAATATATGAACGCCACCTTTGATGATGCAGAATCCCGATGCAGTGACTAACCAGTGCGGATCGATGCAGCGACTTCAATCTGGACTAGAAAGAAGATGTTGGCTCGCAGAGTTCTTCCTTCATCAACAATGAAGATCGAGAAGCACTTGGTTACAAAACCACAGATGTGACGCGTGCTTCTTTCCCGGAGAATAAGGCATCAATCACCTTTTTGCATATATTTTCCTTTTTCTCTTATGTGACGGCCTCTAAGAAAACGAGCCTTATATAGGTGCACAGGAGTTGTGAGAAAAGAAACCACTACACATACATGTCATCGCCCAGAGGCAAAATCAGATGGAATGCGAATTTCGTCGAACTCGATAATTCTCGTCGATCGAGGAGGTGTCGAGAGAAGGTGTCAGGATTAAAACATCAAACACAAGGGTATGAAACTTCGTCCGATCCACAGTGTCGAAGCTGCAGGAGTGAAAATTTCTCGATTGATCGACTAGCTTCTCGAGAAGGTGTCGAGATTGCGATAAAAAACACCTTAAGGGCTCGATAGATAGCCTGGGCGTCGAGAGGTGTCGAGAAGCTATCGAGGTTTAAAAATCGACACTTCTTCACTTGAATCTTATCTGGAGACTTGCATGACTTAACACTTGAACTTGAAATACCGGGTTTCTTAAAGTAGACACATCCTAGATCTACCCAAATCTGAGTAAAGTGCGTTTTGTCGAAAGATAAACCAATTATAAAATATGTCCTTAACAATCTCCTTTGTAATCAGCAGCAAAACCATAACAAACAAATGAAGTATAGGAAGAAGCCATAAATCACTCAACTCATAATCAATTGTTGAATACAATAAAATCTACTACAACACGAACTACGGAAAAACTTTAAAGAAGAGTTCATGGCATGGAAGACTTTGACAACTTGTATTTAAAAAATACTTTAAATAAAACTTATTAAGTTATCTTAGTGTGAAGCAGAAATAATAATAAGATTCGCATACTGGTAAAACATATGTATAAAGATAGAAAAGAAACAACACATGTAAGGATAGGTGAAGAAGACATACATCATCAAAGATAAGCACAATATGTGTAAACCTTGGTCGCAGACCAGTCTGAAAAAGAGCAGTAATTCTCCCAACAAGATGAAACACATCTTCCCTTACGAGAGAGCATGTATTTTCTCCCCTAACATGTAGAATCTTAGAAAGAAAATACATATTCTTCACAATTTCTCCCCCTTTTTGTCATGATTGACAAAGAGGTACAAGAAGCTAGAAAGTTTCACCAGAAACATAAAGATGAACAAAGATGATCGAGGGGCACAAGAATCCACATAAAAATGTATGAATGTAATGAAACAAGATATGGATGACAAGATAATAAGAAGAATGCAAAACATGTGAAAAACAAATCTCTCAACAAGAAAAATGTTATGTACATAGATCTGAAAACACACGTACACCTTTAAACAAAATTACAAACAATTTATATTTGAAGCAAGTTCGAGATAGTTTAGTGAGCATACGATAGTACATGTATTCCTTGTGATGGTCAAATCTGGTATCTACACATGTATCAAGAGTAGCAAAAAATATTGCATATTGTGTGTGAAAAACATACGCAAGAATGCAAATGTGTCGACATGTTATGACAATTTGAGATATGAGTAAATCCCTTTAACTCACACACAATTATAAGCCATTTGATGGAGATTATCACCTTGAGGTACATCCTATAACTCCCACATCTCCTAGAAATACACGCTTGCAATCATATTTAAAGCATTTTTGATATTTTTGCTTTTGATTTTCTTTGCATATTTTCTTTTAAGCATATCGTGTGAAGCCTCAAGAGAGAGAAAAGAAATACCCGACTGATATATGATATTCCAATTTGCTATGCCCTAAACACCACGAAATGTCATTGACGACTTGCACTTTCTTATGCAGGCTTATCTGAGGTGTCATTATGATTGGCGGAGCAAGAAGTGGTGAGATAGTTATTTATCTGCCTTTCTTTTAGGATTTTCTAATCCTTCAGTCAAAAAAGAGTGATCACGAGTGTTAAGTGCAAGAGGCAACTTAATCTTACTCATCGCGAGCACGAGCCTCAGCTCAACACAGCAGTCGTGCACTAGAAATGCTCATCTAAGTTACAAGAGATACAAAGTTTAGAAAACTTTGTTTCAATAGCCATTCAAGGTACCACAGTACCAATGTACATAAACACCTTTATTTTGTATTTCTAATTTTCCTTTTTCTTTTTATTTTGAAAACAAAACAAAATAAAAACTAAACAACAAACAAAAACAAACAAACAACATGAAAGCATGCAAGAAATATGCATATGCATGAAGGCATGATAGAAAATGCAAATGCATAAAGACATGATTCCAAAGCAGATAGAAATCAAGTAAAGGGTCTACTTTGGAGTAGAAAGAATTAAAGTGAGGACAACGAAAAGACAATTAAGTCTTTAGCTCTTTCTCGCCCACAGACCACGAGTCTTTAGTAGTAAAGATGAAAAGGCACGTGTCCTAGTATGTCTACTAGAAAGGACATAGAAGAATTAGAATTCTTAGAAATTGGGGATTAAGCTCAAATTTTTTTAATAACTCTCAACAAAGGTGTAGGTCCTTGAGAGGAAACACACATGGCCGTTTGGACAATTGTATGGATACAACCTAAAAGCAATTGGGGCTGAATGTGTCTAGGAAACACCACAATAGTGACAAACATGGCAGTTTAGGACTACTCTTGCTTCCTGAAGGAGGTCCTAACCTTAGAAGTTAGCAAGGCTCAGCAGACGATTTGGCTAATATGACCAACAAATATGTGATGATGACAAATGAGGACGAGTCAGTTTTCATTCAGCAAGAGGAGTTTTAGAAGCGTAGGTTTAAAAGCTTCAGTTAACATTAGATTGTTTACTTTGTCTATCCTACCAATATTAGCCTTCAACTCTTCATTATTCCTTTTAAAATGAGAATATAAAAATCCTTTTCTTTTGAGTTAGGCTCAGCAACAAGTTTGACACTAGTTAATCTGCTCCAGCAGTTTTAAAATCAACTAGTTGCTCTTCAAACTCTTATTTTGTCACGAATGAGAATTTGATTTTTAAAATTCTCATTCAAATTATTGGCTGCATCCAAATTTGTAATCAAATCATCTCTTTCAAGATTGACCTTTTCAAATTTAGCTTTTAATTTTGTAGAACATTCGAAATTTCATACAAATATTATAAAAGCTTACAATAGGCATCTTGAATATCATCATCATCATTAACGCAAAGATCATACCAAATCAAAACAATTAAAGTTTCCATGACAACGGGGGTGAGGATCACACTCGAAATTAATCAATCGAGAGTGTACCAGTGATACCACTTGTGGAACAAGTGCTCTAATACCAACTTGTTGGAAAAATTTAGACTGGAAGTTGATAGAATTAACAAGTTTTAAATCTAAGTTGTTAATTAGATTTATTATGGAATAAATCTTGTTAAAACAAGCAAGCATCAATATCATGTCAATAATGAATGCGCGAAAAAGTAAATAATAAGATATTATATGATGACCTAGGAGAAACTAGTAGGAAACGGCAGTTTCTGATAAAACTGAGGAGGAAACCTTCACGAAAAGCAATCCACTATAATGAAAAGAAATTTGGATCTAGTACAAAACCTTTGTCCCTAGGCTCTCTGATCCCCGTAGATGAGCTGCAATGAGGAAATCTTCCTACAGCTTGAGGAACCTGCGAGGCTCTTTACCAAATATATGAACGCCACCCTTTGATGATGCAAAGAATCGATGCGTGACTAACCGGTGCGGATCCCGGTCGCGACTTCAATCACCAACTAGAAGAGATGTTGGCTACAAAGTTCTTCACTTCATCAACAATGGTCGAAGCACTTGGTTACAAAACCACTAAGATGCAAAGGCCTTGATAGCTTCTTCGGAAAGATAGGCATCGATCACCTTTGCATATGTTCTCCTTTTTTTCTCTTATGTGACGACCCACTCTAAAACAAGCCTTATATAGGTCTAGGAGTTGTGAGAAGAAACCTACACATACCATGTCATCATAGAGCAAAAATCAGATAAAATCTGAATTTTGTAAGGCTCGAGTAATTCTCGATCGATCGAAGAGGTGTCGAAGGTGTTAGAGATTAAAATCGGACACGAAGATGAGGCTTCATTCGATCCGCAAGTGTCGAGAAGCTATCGAGTGAAAGAATTTCTGATTGATCGACTAGCTACTTCGAGGAAGGTGTCGGGTGCGATAAAAAACACCTTAAGAGGCTGGATAGATAGCCTAGGCGTCGAGTGTCGAGGAAGCTATCGAGCTTTAAAAATCGTACTTAACTTCACTTGAATCTTATGCAGAGACTTGCATGGCTTCAACATGAACTTGAAATAAGGTTTCTTGAAGTGTGAACACATCCTAGATCTACCCAAATACAAAGTAAAATTCGTTTTGTCAAAAGATAAGCCAATTACATAAAATATGTCCTTAACAATCTCCCATTTGGTGTCAAGTGACAAAACCACGAACAAGCGAATGGAGAAGTATGAGAGAAGCCACCAAATCACTAAACTCATAATCAATTGTTGAGATATAATAAAATCTACCCTAACACAAACTCTTGAAAAACTTTGCAGAGAGAATTCATGGCATGGAAGACTTTGACAGCACATATTTAAAGTACTTTAAATAAAACTTATTAAGGTATCTTAGTGTGAAAGCAGAAATAATAGATTGCATACAAGAGTAGAAACATGTGTATAAAAATAGAAAAGAAACAACACATGAGATAGGTGAAGAAGACATACATCATGAATAAATTACAAAATGTATGTAAGCATGGTCACAAGACCCAAGGTGTGAGAAGAGGTAAATTACTCCTATGAGATGAAACACATCTTCCCACTGCTGAAGCATGTATTTCTCCCCTAACATGTAGAATCTTAGAAAGAAATCACATATTCTCTGATTTCTCCCCACTTTTTGTCATGATTGACAAAGAGGTACAAGAAGCTAGAAAGCTTCATAGAAACATAAAGATGAACAAGGGTGATCGAGGGACACAGAATCTATAAAAATGCATGAATGTAATGAAAGCAGATGATATGGATGACAAGATAATAGAAGGATGCAAAACATGTGAAAACAAATCTCTCAACAAGAAAAATGTTATGTACATAGATCCCAAAGAAACACACACACACCACGCTAAACAAGTCTATGAATTTTATATTTGAAAACAAGTTCGAGACGAGTTTAGTGAGCATACGTGCTACATGTATTCCTTGTGATGGTCAAATCACATTGTCCTTTGCATGTATCAAAGAGTAGCAAAAGAATATTGCATATTGTGTGAAAAATATCGCAAAGAATGCAAATGTGTCAACATGTTATGACAATTTGAGATATGAGTAAATCACTTTACTTTCGCATAGCGTCCTGCTTGTTTGATGGGGTTATCACCTTGAGTACATCTATAACTCCCCCGCATCTCTAGAATACCGCGCTTGATCATATTTAAAAGCATTTTGATTTTTGCTTTTATTTTTCTTTGCATATTTTTCTTTTAAGCATATCATACATGGGCATATAAGAGAGAAAGAAATACTGATGATATATGACATTCCCGATTTTGCTATGCCTAAGCACACAAATGTCATTGACAACTGCACTTTTGCTATCTTGGCTTATACGGTGTCATTATGATTGGCGGGCAAGAGTGGTGAGATGGTTATTTATGCCTTTCTTTTACGATTTTCTAATCCTTCCCGTCAAAAAGAGTAATCACGAGTGTTAAGTGCAAAGAACAACAATCTTACTCATCACGAGCCACGAAACCCACAAGCTCCTTGCTTAGTCGTGCATAGAAATGCTCATCTAAGCTACAAGAGTCTGAAGTTTAGAAAATTTTGTTTCAATGGCCATTCAAGGTACCTGAAGTACCAATGTACATAAACACACAGCTGTTTTGTATTTTTCTAATTTTTCCTTTTTCTTTTATTTTGAAAACAAAGCAAAATAAAAACTAAACAACAAACAAAAACAAACAAACAACATGAAAGCATGCAAGAAATATGCATATGTATGAAGGCATGATAAAATAATGCAAATGCATAAAAACATGATTCCAAAACAGATAAGAAATCAAGAAGCAAAGAGAGTCCTACTTTAGATAGAAAAAGAATTAAAGTAGAGGACAGAAAAGACAATTAAGTCTTTGGCTCCTTTCTCACCCACGGCACGAGTCTTTGGCCGTAAAGATGAAAAGACACGTGTCCCTGTTATGTTACTAAAGGACATAGAAGAATTAGAATTCTTCTGAAAAATTGAGATAAAAAGCTCAAATTTTTAATAACTCTCCAAACAAAGAGTGTAGGTCCTTGAGAGGAAACACAGGCCAGATTTGGGCCAATTGCTTATGAGGATACAACCTAAAGCAATTAGGACAGTGTGTCTAGAAACACCACAATGGTGACAAACATAAGCGATTTTAAGACTACTACACTTCCCGGAAGAAGATTACAACCTTAGAAGTTAACGAGAGACCTCGACTTAGGACAATTTGGCCTAATATGACCAACAATATGACAATGATGACAAGAATGGGGACAAATTCGGATTTTCATTCAACCTAAGAGGAGTTTTAGACATAGGTTTTAACTTCAGCATTAACATCAGTTGTTTACTTTTGTCTATCCTGCCAATATTGTATGACTATTTAGTGTTCTTACCCAAAATGAGGAATATAAAAATCTTTTCTTTAAGTTAGGCTCGACAACAAGTTTTATTGCAGTTAATCTTTTAACTTGAGTTTTAAATCAACTAGTTGCTCTTTTAAAAACTCTAATTTTGTCTACACTGAGATGAAATTTGATTTTTAAATTCTCATTCAAATTATTGGCTACATCCAAATTTCTTGATAAAATCATCTTTTCAAGGTGACCTTTAAATTTAGCTTTTAATTTTGTAGAACAACTCAGAGATTTCATACAAATATTATAAAAAGCTTGCAATAGGCATCTTGAATATCATCATCATCATTCAACACAAGATCATGCATATCAAAACAATTAAGAGTTTTCATGACAGCGGTCGAGGATCACCTTTCGGAAATTAATTCAATCGGAGTGCTACATTACCACTGTTGGAACAAGTGCTTTCGATACCACTTGTTGTTGGAACAAGTGCTCGTCTCCACTTGTTTGGAAGAATTTAGACCTCGGTTGATAGAATTAACAGATTTTTAATCCAAGTTGTTAATTAGATTTATTAACTGAATAAATCTTGTTAAATGAAACAAACATCAATATCATTTCAATAATGAATACGGCAAGAAAAGTAAATAAGATAATATATGATGACTAGGAAGCCAAGTAAACCCAAGCCCAGGTTCGCATTAAATTTGGGGAAACCTTCGAAAAGCAATCCTTATAATGAAAAGAAATTTAGGATCTAGTACAAAACGCTTTGTCCACCCGGAACTCTGGGAAATCCTGTAGACGAACTCCGCAGCCCGAAACCTTTGCCCAGCCGAGAACCTCACGAACTCTTCAATTTATAGACACCACCCTTTGATGATGCATGAATCCCGATGCGTGACTAACCAGTGCGCGGATCCTAATATCGACTTCAATCACCAACTAGAAGAAGATGTTGGCTGCAAAATTCTTCACTTCATCAACAATGAAGATCGAGAAGCACTTGGTTACAAAATCACAAGCGCAAAGAACCACGTTAGCTTCTTTCGAGGAAAAAGGCATCGAGTCACCTTTTGCATATGTTCTCATTTTTCTCTTATATGACGGCCTCTAAAACAAGCCTTATATAGGTGCAGAGTTGTGAGTAAAGAAAACCCTACACATACATGTCATCATGAGCCAAAATCAAGATCTGGAAATCGAATTTCGTAAGGCTCGGTGATTCTCGTCCGATCGGGGAGGAGGTGTCGAAGGTGTCGAGATTAAAACATCAAACACAAGAGATGAAGCTCAGTTGATCCACCGGTGTCGAGAAGCTATCGGTGAAGATTTCTCGATCGTCGACCAACTATTGAGAATGTGTCGAGATTGCGATAAAAACACCTTAGAGGCTCGATAAGATAACTGGCTGTCGAGAGGTGTCGAAGCTATCGAGCTTTAAAAATGACACTTCTTCACTTGAATCTTGGACGGACTTGCATGACTTCAACACTTGAACTTAAAACAAGGTTTCTTGAAGTATTGAACACATCTTAAATTTACCCAAATACAAGTAAATTGTGTTTTGTCAAAGGATAAAATTACATAAAATATGTTCTTAACATATACACTTACCAAAGAGCTTGAGATCTCGAAATCTTCAAAAGTGGAACTTAGCCAAATGGTTTTGCATAGACAAAGGAAGTATTGGAATTTAAACATAAATATAATAATAATAAAATAACCTATTCATTGTTGTTTCTTCTAGATGATTATAATGAACAATGGGCTTATAGGAAATGGAAGGGATTGGAAAAGGCATTTTTTTTACTTGATCCTAAAAAAGTTGAGATACATGAATGTTTTCAGTTTCCTTACATTGCGGGACAGGAAGTGTTATTTTTATGTTCACCAGCTCTCAAGTCTACAATAACAAACTCATGGTCTAGCTCTTTCTCGTAGAGGGTAGCGAGAACTCGCATTGTAGCTGTTGAGAGAGGGTTTCCATGGACTTTGATCGCTGCCATGATGGTAGATGGTGATTTGATCAAGAACAAAGAGCAGATAGAGCAAGCAATATACCACAGGCCTCCGCTGATCCATTTATATATACATATATATTGGTCTTTGGAAGGAAGGAAAGTTTCAAGTTTCTTTCTAGAACGCTTACTTTGTAAGCCAATCAAAATAAGGAACTCAGTTCCTAAACATTTCGGCTCAATGAGAATTCTTAATCCTGGAAAAAGTCCGTGGCAACTGATTACATATTGCCATGTTGGATGATTTTTTCCCCTCTATTATTGGTTTGGATGATTTCAATTACTATACTATTCTGACCAAAACAAGTCATGCGATTTTACTAGCGAGCGTGATGAAGAAAGTAGTAATATTTTTTTGTACAAATTGATAAATTTAAGCCAAAGCTCCCTGTGTGTCAGGCTACTAGTGGCTTCAAGAATTCAACCACTGCTAGGTTCCAGTTTGTTACGTATGTTCTGATATTATATCACGGTATCACCGACCCCAGCCCAGCCCGAAGAAAATAATGTTGGGCTGATAGCAGTGTAATCGTCAAAGCAGCCTACTCATTGCTTAGTATACCCATTTATTATTGAAAATAGAAGGATGGGAAAACAAGAAACCATATAATAAAGAGCAAAGACTTGGTCTGGATTAGTTGTTCCAGTGTACTCTGGTGCTCGAATGTATTTACATCCTTTCCTTGAGTTTATTAATAAAATTGAACTATAGTTGGGACATGGGATGACCATACTCCTAGTATAATTTTTTTTTTTGAACTAATAATATAACTTTTATTATATAGTTTCAATAGGGAATAAAATTCATGTCATACCAAGTTGACCTGACCCTCAAAAGATCACGTAAAGGTCATAGAGATTGCAAACCGTTTAGGATGACCTGTTATCAGCACAAACTCGATTTAACCCGAACTTGATAAAATTGAATTTAAATATTATATATAAAGTGAATCTATCAATTAAATTAGCCCATGGCAATCCAACTAGACAATTTTATTATTCTTGTGGATAAGGACCCGAAAGAAACTTTGTGATTTGCCTCCAATTAACCTGCAGTTTCAATGGAGATTAAGATAAACTTGGAGGGTTTGACACTTCAATACATTGAGATTCTC
The DNA here is from genome assembly GCA_030021035.2 of Notholithocarpus densiflorus. Lineage (NCBI taxonomy): Eukaryota > Viridiplantae > Streptophyta > Magnoliopsida > Fagales > Fagaceae > Notholithocarpus > Notholithocarpus densiflorus. The sequence goes on from JARYZH020000005.1 coordinate 4,469,252, forward strand.
ACTTGCATTTAATAAAAGTGTCATTTTCAGTTATTCATGTCAACTTTCACCTTCTTTTATCTGTTAACAAAAATATGTACTTCGTATTATTTTTATTGTCTGGGATGTGGATCACATGGAATGGGTATAAATCTTGAAGTCCATGACTTATGAGGATTATGAATTTTCACGCACTATAGAACATTATGCTTGCATAGCAAGAGTGCATAGTCCCTGTCTAATCTGTAAGAGAGAGAGAGAGAGGATTAAACTCAGTTTGAGTAATGTGGGACATGAACCTGAGGAGCATGTATATGGATTATTAGTGCAACAATCCCATTGCCCTGGCATGGGAGAATTCACTCGTTTTAAATAATGCATAAACTTGATGCCTTCAACTTGAAGATTGAAGGCACAACAATAATGACAACTTGTGAAAGCAACATATAGAAACATACAAGTCTCCACTCTCCACATTGAAAATAGCAGACTGTAAACATTAAAATCAAAATACATGAAGTTAAAGCACATATGCTTATTGGAGACAAATGACCAGATAGTCGGTAACAGTCCATTCCTTACTGTTTGCTGTGATGTTTGCTACCCTAGCACTCACATAGGGGCGAGAATCAAAGAGCTTTTTAGCTTGTGTCCCCAACAGGTAATGTATAGTGGGTAAATGGTGCAAATCCGCCAGGGTGAAGCAATCACCTCCCAAGTATTTTGACTGTGCCAATCGACTCTCATAGATATCAAGGACCTTAGCCAGCTTAGGTTCATTTTCCTCCACAACTGCTGCGTTTGTACTAATGCCATAAACTACTGGCTTGTACGCCAGCTCCATGCCTAGAGTTGTAGCTATTTGGTCGTACTGTAGAGCCTCAACCTCCATCCAAACTTATGCAATTGCCATCTCCTTGAGTCTTGGTATATCAGCTGGGTTCCCTTGTCAGCATACTCATAGGCAATGTATTTAGTAATTGCCCTTGATTCTGAATTACAAAAGGTGAGAAAGCATGAGGATCATACTAATTACCCATCCATTAATTTTTTTTAATGAAAAAAAATGGCAGATGTGGTCACTACCCCTAGCTTACTTAAACTTAAATCTTGTCATGCATGGTGTGAGCCACTTGTGCAATAATAAGACTTGCAGCTAAAATCCATAATACCAAACCCACAAAGAAAAGGATTTGCAAATGTGGTCATTATCCACAGTTTACTTAAATTTAAATTTTATGGCCAGATGGTGTGGGACCATTTACTTGTGATATAAGTGCGTAACCCAAATCACAATTTTGAAACTTCGAGTGTAATGAGTTCTGAGAAACCTCTGTAGCTAAATCTATAAACGATTTAAACTGGCAGAGAAAAAAGTGATAAACTACTAAATCAACTTAATGATAGAAAATGGAAGTTGATTGAAATATATTAATTTTTAGGATATATTCCAGTCACTTTAAGCCTCTTGTCTCTTTCGCCTGTCCAAAAATGAGGTAAATTATAACAGTATATATAACTAATGTCTACAAGCTGCATACACTTACCAAAGAGCTTGAGATCTCCATCTTCAAAAGCTGGAACTTGACCAAATGGCTGCATATATAGACAAGGAAATGTTTGATTCAAAATGATTATAATAATAAAAATAATAATTGAACCTATTCATTGTCGTTTCTTCTAGATTATAATAATGAACAATTACAAGAAATGGAAGGATTGGAAAAGGCTTTTTACTTGATCCTAAAAAAGTTGAGATACATGAACGTTTTTAGTTTTCTTACATTGCGAGACAGGAATTGTTCTTTTCTATGTTCACCAGCTCTCAAGTTTACAATAACAAACTCATGGTCTAACTCTTTCTCATAGAGGGTAGAGAGAACTCGCATTGTAGTTGTTGAGAGAGCGTTTCCATGGACTTTGATTGCTGCCATGATGGGGGAGGATGGTGATATGATCAAGAACAAGGAGGAGATAGAGCAAGCAATACTTCACAGGCCTCCTCTGATTCATTTATATATACATATATATTGGAATTTGAAAGAATGGTTTATATCGGCATTTGGAAGGAAGGAATGTCTCAATTTTCTTTCTAGAACGCTTACACTGTAAGTCAATCAAACCAGGAACTCCGTTCCTACAACTTTTTAATTTTTTTCCCGGCTGAATGAGAATTCTTAATCTGGCAAAGTCCATGGAAACAAAAGTACAGTCCCGTGGCAGCTGATTACATATTAGATGGTTTTTTTCCTCCCCTATTATTGGTTTGGTGAGATTTTCAATTACCGTTATGTCGACCAAGCAAGTGATCTTATTTTACTGGTGTAGCAGTGTGATGATGAAAGTAGTAACCCCCTCTCTCTCTCTCTAAAACCCGAAGTCTTAACTTTTGGATTTAAGCGCTCTTATAATTTTTAGCGTCAAACGTTTTTTTATTTATATTTTTGAATTTGATTTAATTATCTTGATTTTATAGCACCAAATTGTAGAAAATTTATTAAATTTCTTTTTAAAAAATTAAATTTAGTTATTTGGTGCCACACAACCACTATACTTAAAAGGAGACCTAAATTATTATTATTATTATTATTATGTGTGTGTGTGTGTGTACTACTACCATCAAATAGTCATGAATTAAGATACCGGCTGAGGTGGCAATTTTTTTTTTTTTTTATTGAGAAAAACACAGAATTCGTGCGTAAGAAATCTGCAAGAATTTAAAATGAAACAGTAAATATACATTTAAAGTGAGATGGAATAGACCATCCATTAAAAGCGGAAATAATAGCTATAAATACCATTGAAACATGAAGCTAACATTCTGTCACTCCTAAGTATGAGGGTAAAGTAATTGAAAAAGAGCCAGCAAGTAACTGGGTTATCCTCCACCAAAGACCTGAGGCTAAGAGATAATGATCCTCCCTCGAAGAAACAGTCATCACAATACAGTCACCCTTCAGGAACAACATTGTCAACACCTATCTCCCGATGCAAAAACAAGAGCCCTGGCAGCAGCGAAAGGGTCTCCACCTCCGCAAGACCATAAGCTCTGGAAGCTTCTCAAGAAGCAAGGCTATAACCATCCCATGACAAATCACGAATCACAGCAATACCTGACTTATTCTCGCTCTGAAGCTGGCACCGTCGAAGTTGATTTTAAACGAACCATTCCGAGGGTACCATCTAGCTCTGGGGCGAGGAGCAGCTGGCTGGAGACACGAAAAAAGAATCTGCACTCTAGAAATTCCAGCGTACTTTATCCTTGGCGAGCTGAGCAAGCTGCGAGAGAAGACACTGGATTGGGCTAGGCGAACTTGATTCTGATGTTGGAAATCGTCCCAACGGTAGTAGCAAACAACTCCGGGTCCTGATGATTGACAATAATCCAGGACGCGAGCTCATAGAAGTCCACAAATGACTGAGTACGATGCACACCCCACAGCAACCGTCAGACCACACAACGTCTAAACTAGAACAAAGAACACGTAGAATATCAATCAAAAGCATTGTTATTATATATATATATATATATATATATATTTATATATATATTTATTTTTATATATATATATATATATAAAATTGAAGTCTTTGACTTTTGGTTGATCTCCTATTCCCATCAGAATTTTTATTTATATTTTTAATTTGATTTAATTCTTTCGATTTTATAGCACCAAATTGTAGAAAATTTATTGAATTTCTTTAAAAATTAAATTTGGTTGTTTGGTGCCACTAACCACTATACTTAAAGGAGACCTAATTATCCATAATCAGGGAATTTTTAAATAAACTTAACAAACTATATAATAACTCCGATAATATAAATATATCATAAACGGAATATATCTCCATTGTCCCGATAATTTCTACATTGATGACATTTAAAAATCTGTCATATTTCCTTATCAATCACGTTTTTTTCCTCTTCTTTTTTTCTTTTTTTATATATTAATGTTGATTAGAAATTATAATTTCAATAGGATTTAAACACTATAATTATATCAAATGAGACTCAGTAAATATATATCTTTTTTAATTTCAATAGGGTTTAAATTTTATATCAAATGGACTCTACCAACATATTCATCCTTTAAAAAAATTATATAACCAAATTTGATTAGGAATCCATAACCAGACAAATTTGATTAGGAATCCATAACCTAACCAAATTTGATTGGGAATCCGTAACCCTATATTATATGTATAAATAGTTTTAGGGATTATTTATTTACAAATTCAACGGCTTTCATTCCTATATTATATTTTAAATAGTTTTTTTTTTTTTTTTTCAATACCACTCTACTATCGAGTCTCTTACATTTGATTTTGGTTCTTGGTACCTTGAAACAAAAAGTATGTAAAGTTTTCTTATCAAGTTTAATGTTAACATATATGAGAGATATTTTGGTCAATTAGAAAAAGTTTGATGAAACATAAAAGGAAAAAGAACTAAAGAACTCACAATTTGAAAAAAATAATAATAATAATAATAATAATAATAAATAGTGATTGTATTAAGCAGAGGCTTTTGGGAGATTATTGTTTTCATTTTTGAATTCTTTTATCATTGGAACCAAGGCACCATCTCAGCGAATGAAATTTTCCACAGTTGGGTTCAATTAGCTCAATTGAAAGTAAGATTCCCGATGGTTGAATAAGAATCTTTAAAGGTTGTCTCATTTCTTTGGCGAAAAATCTATTGGTGTGTGATGCAGCCAAGTAAAAATTTGTCATCAAAGAGGATGTTATAAGTTGAACTCTCTCTCTCTCGATGTCGGAAGCTAAAAGCACACACGATACTCTCTTGCAGTGGAGCAAAACTAAAATGTTAGTTCTGGTAATAAACACCGAATCCACGAGGGGTTTCCCTGAATCCATAAGGAGAAATAAAGCTGGAATCTACCGGAAAAAAATTTGACAAAACATTTGTGTTTATTGATAATAGTCTAATTTGCCTTCGACGGCTACAAAACATATAAATACTAAGATAACGTCAAAGCCTAATTCACACTAATTACGAGTTAGGTGACAAAATACTGAAATTTACCAAAAATGGAAGGTGGAGTTAAATGCGGAATCATAAAATCTGACCTTAAGAATTAGTCCCAAATGACGAGGACCTTGTGATTTTAAACTAAAAGTTATTAAGGAAAAAAAAATATTCTTGTCACATACTTAAAACCTGCTTGTTATCGGAAGGGCCTTAATGAAGAGGTCGCCTAAATTTTTAGCGGCGTTCGAGGGCATTGAATTTGAGATCGGAACACTTGGATTTCCACTTCCAGCTTTGCCAATTTTCATGCAGTCGAACTCTTTGTTACCTGTTAGCCCCTATTGTCACCCCGTTTGATCTTACAACGTTGTGACTTCTGCGCCCCTGCTTGCTCCGAGGAAGGTGTGTGTTGTCTTTTCTACATCACTCTCTCTCTCTCTCTCTCTCTCTCTCCCTCTCTCTCTCTCTCTCTCTCTCTCTCTCTCTCTCTCTCTCTCTCTCTCACATATATATATATATATATTAGACTTATCACTTTATGCTTTGCGCGTCACGATAATATTTTTTTAGAGTTATAATGCTTAAAGGAGTGTTATATAAATAAGCGTATTGTATTTATAAAATATAAATAAAGAGGAAAGGTAAAGTAAAATGTGTTTAAAAATGAGATAGAGATATATAGTGTCTAGTTTTTGAAGCCGAGATTGAAGATAAAGGAAAAAGCTTAAATAAAACTTAGCAACAATAAATTATTCTCTTAACCAATTTGTGTTTTTAATTTAAATTATTTAACTAAAAAATAGGGAGTATTTTAGAGAGAGGTTAAGAATTTGTGGCGAGGTATTTTGAAATGCGCCAAAAAGTTGAAGACAAAAATGGAAAATCCTGTTATTAATAGTATATATAAATATATATTTATATATATATATATATATAAATATATATTTATATATATACTCTCAAAGTGGACACTTTTAATACAAATATACAAACGTATCTGATTCGCACACTAATTTACTCCCGATAAAAAACAAAACGGTTTTTGTTCCCATTAAAAAAATTTAAAAAATTGTGTCTTAAATGGTACTTCATATCATAAAACAAAGGCAAGAAAAATCATGTTTATAAATAGCAAAATAAGTACCATTTTCTCTACTGTGTTTGATTAATTTTTCTTTCACTACATTTTCCCAAGTTTCATACAGTGGCTTTGTATTTTTTTTTTTTTTTCTTTCATAAAGTGGCTCAGTAATCTTATTTGCGAAAGTGTATTTCATCTTACAAGATTTTTCTTCCATTCGTTTAGTTCATCTTTCCATGTTTACCATTCGTTTAGTTCATTTTTCCATGCAATAGAAAAAGACCAAAATGGAGGAAGAATATATTGGGCCTCTTTCGGACCAAGCGGCACATAAGAGCTTATTAACTCATTTTTGTCCCAAATTTTTAAGGCTTCTATAATCTAAGTAATTGGACTTTTCTTTAACTAAGAAAATATACAAAAATGAGAGTAGAGAGCACAATATCACCGTGTTTCAAGAGAATTTTAATAATTTTCTCAAAAAGTGAGATAAGAATTTGGATGAGAGTGTTTGGGTTTCTTTAAACAAGTTTGTAAAATTTAATTGAGTCAAAGTTTGGGTTTTGTAAGGCTCTTTGAGGTAATATTGTATTTTTTTTCAAATTTGTTGTGTAAGTTCAAATTGTTTTATTAAACAGGAGTAAGAGACCATGAAACTTGTTGATTTGGTAGAGCTCAACTTGTGAATGTAGGCTTTGTCGTGAACCACAAGTAATAAGCGCATTAGGAGAAGTTACACCAACTGACCAGCTTGGATTGGTTTAGTGTGCATGGTTCCTAAGTCTCACGTAATCAATGAGTTCCTTGGTTCAAATCACCTAAATATCATCGATTGAGGGCGAGGCGGGTTAGAGGTATTTTTCCTTCTCTAATGAGGTGGCTTTAGCATTAATTAGGTAAAGATAAAAAAGAAAGTGAAATCGTAGAGTGCTAAGAGAGAGATTTTTTTATTTACTAGATTCCACTGAGATAACCACCACATGAATTCATCAAGTTCTTCCAAAATGTTAAAAATAGAACCCTTAAAATTCTCATTTCCTCTTAACCAGAAGTGATGGCCTCAGCCATTTTCTTGTAAGAAGGCCTAGAAGAAATGTCCTCCCACCATGCTTTAACATGGGGACGGTCATTCACCAACGAGGCCCATGGTGTCGTCATGAAATAGTGAGTGTAAGGATAGTGGTGCAAGTCAGCCAGGCTATAGAAATCACCAGCCAAGTACTTGGTGCTACTCGACCTAGACTCCCCTTACACATCAACACTTTTTCTGATTTCGCAGGTTGGCATCGATGACTGCCATGGTGCAGTTTGCCTTTCTCATAGGCGCTAAAACATTCAAGACAGATAGGTGATTGGGGTCGAAACTCTGGGATTCACCTGTATCACACCTTAACCACAGCAGCTTCTTTGAGGGTTGTGCCTAATGAGATCAGTTCCTGTTTCCTTAGTTTCTCTCAGCCATATGCTGTAATTGCTCTAGATTCTGTAATACACATGAAAGGTCAATTATTAATTTTTGCTTTAGCAGGGCACTCTCATTCTCATCTATAGGCCACTTGACCTGCTGTTGCAGCAAGGTACGTGCCTCCAATGCAATCGGCTCAAGCACCAGTGCACCACTTTTGACACTTTTTAAGATTTCAACAGATACGGTACAGGTGTACAGATCAAGACCCATTCTATATCACTCTTTGCAAAAAGTAAAAATAAATTTTGAAACTCTAACAATAAATATATATATATATTTATATTTATATAAATTTTTTTTTTTAAATTGCATTCAACATTTATGGAACAATCATCACTGCAACAGACAATATAGTCATAAGCATGAGTAAAATAATAAGGTAGCAGAAAAGGAAAAACATGTGAGAAAAATAAAGGTGAACTTACCAAAAAGTAGGAATCACCATCGCAGCGCTGGAATCTGACCAAAGAGGCTGCAATATATATATATAATATATATTTTTTTTTTTCCCAAAAAATATTATAAACCAATTTGAAAACTAAAAATTGTGTATCACTGTATCTACAAATTCGATAATATAAATCGGGTGCAAGGAGAAAAAAATATTATGACTCTATGAGATTAGATGTGGGTGATACATACATTCTTAGATAGAAAAGCAGGCTGTTTGTGTTCCCCTCCGAAAAAATTAACCGGAACAAGCTCAAAATCTACTCCTTTCTCATAGAGGCAGGCCGTCGCACGAGCAGTGCATGTGGAAATTGGAACTCCATAAATCTTGATAGTCATTTTCTCACAAACACGGATCCAAAGTGATAGAGAGAGAGATATGCTATCTGATGAGGTGAAGTAAACTATATGTTATATAGAGTAAGATATAGAAGAAGGTGTTATCTATAGTTGTAGCCAGCTAGTCTTGGTCACCAAGAGTGATGATGACGATGGAGTAAGGATTAATTTCCAGATTCTCAATCAGATATGCAAGCCACCTAGGCCATAGTTAAGACAGCAATATTTTTCAGATTTCACCATCAAATCACCACTATTTTCTTGCTACCTTATCAAAATTGTACCCAGATTAGAATGAATATATTTTGACTATTTCCAACTGTTTGACGTGATGAAGCATGTGATTATTTCATTACATATATAGACACCTATATTTAATTGTTTCTTTTCAAGAAGTTCCTAACTCCTACGTTGCATGGCCAAGAATTTCACCATTTTAAAATTTCACCATCAAGAATAACATTGTAATTTGGCTTCAGCCTCCGCCACTACACCTTGTTCAGGAGCCAAGCCATTGTTTGGCTTAATGACAATCTCAAATATTAGTTTCGTTGCTGGTGGCTCAAACTGGAGGTCCTCAACATCAACCCAATTAGCTACGATGGCCTGATCCCTGCCATCCGAGTAAACTAGCTCTTCTTCTTTCTCGTCATATTCATGGGCCATGCATCTTATTATTTCCCTTGATTTTACCATCAATTGGTTGCATTTTTGTTAGCCAGGGATAGCAAAATGTACAAATTGCATAGGCGTCAGGGTATTATATATTGCTTACCGAATTGCTTGATGCCACTGTCCTCGTATACTGGAACCTGACCAAATGGCTATAAAATACAGATGAACAACTAGTTTGGTATATACATGTTAATTAATAAAGATCTACATTGAATGACAAGAGGGGTGATTAATACAACATAGTTAGGTCAAATTCATAGGCTTGAAGTCTTTTGAGTTAAGTGGTATCTTTATATTTTATATTCATTACTGAATTGAAGTCACCAAAATGGTATCAAAACTCATGGTAGTGTGTGGCAATGTGTTCTAGGTCGTTCTCTTCAAATGAAAAGTGGACTGGTACCCATGACATGCTTTAGTCACCCAGAAAAACCTATAGACAAGAGGGGGCTAGTAGAACTGTAGAACTTTCTTATGGCCCATAGAGAGGGCTTGAATCTGAATATTTGTGGCCCAGAGAGAAATCGTTGGATACGTACATAAATGAAATCCCACAATTAAATAAGAATAACAAAAGAGAGTGGGGCCTAAACTCATAAGCTTAAGCTTTTGAGTTAAGTGGTATCCTAGAATGTTATATTAACTACTCAATTAAAGTCCCTTTGATCAAGATGTGATCTCCCCAGCAAAAGCACAATTTATGCCCCCATGAGAGACCTTTATCAATTATCACATGCTATTTCATGATATAAATTTGATATATCAATAAGCAAACATATTTCATGTCAAGTGTGTAGCACAAACTAAAACCAAATGTTACATTGATATGCTTAGCAAAAAAAAATGTTGCATTGGTATCTTGTAAATTTTCTTTTGTAATGCTTAATTAACCAACTGCATTTGCTCATTAAAACGAGTGCAATCCATTCTTGTGCATTCCATGTACCATGCTTAAAAAGCAATAGAACAATGATGAACCCGATTAGAGAGCAGAGGAAGACAAAATTAGTATTTTTGGTAACGAAAATTAGTGAGGAAATATTTTTGTCACTAAAAATACAGCTTTAGTAAATATTAATTTCGTCACTAATAATGAAAAATTATAACATTTGGCGAAAAAATAAACATTTAAATCGCTATTGTAATCTGAAAAATGGCGCCGGTGGAGGAAACTTTGGCGCCCGACAATTAATCTATAGTGACAAAATATTTAAGGTAGTAAAGTTGAAATTTTTAGTGACACAAATATTTACGTCACTACTCGTATTCTTTGTGGATAGTTTAGTGGCCGAAAGAAAATATTTTCGTCTCTCTATAAATAAATTGAGTAATGAAATATGTTCGTCACTAAAAATATGTAGTTTTGCACTTATATGTTTTTAAACGTGAATCTGTTTGCGTCACTAAAAAGCTCTTTAGTGACAAAATATGAATTTCGATCTCTGAAATTTCTTTCAGCTTGGGTTCTTTAGCGAGCCGACATTCGTCACTAAAAAACATAAAAAATATCTTTTGCGACGGCGAAATAAGTATTAGTGACGAAAAAGAATTTGTCATAAAGACATAAAACTACTAAAAGCTGTTTATTTCTTTTGATGTACACGCCTTCTTCGTTCCCAAGAAGCCAGCCCATCCCTGCTCCTAAAAACCCGGCCGCGCTTCAGCTCCCTCCCACCTCGGCGCCGGTGGCGCTTACGACGTCCCAATCGCGGCAGTCGGCTCCTCGCAAGCCGCGGCGGCGCCCGTCTAATCACGAGATTCGGCTCGCCGGCGGCGCTTTAGCTTCCATATCGGGGCCGGTCGGGCGTCGGCGTGCGCCCGGCTCATATCGGGATGCTTGAGTCAAATGCGCCTCCAATTCGATCGTGACGATTCAAATGTGGCGATGCTTCGAATTTGATCTTGATGCTTTAGCTCGATCGGCGATACTTTAGCTCCAATCCACGGCCAGCCCGTCCGTCATGGCGGCAGCTTGATCGAACCATCGCGTGGCGCCATCTCAGCTACGGCAGGCGGCTTCATCCTTTGGCGGCGCTGAGTCGCACCATCGGCAGCCAGACACTTACATCCTTCGGCGATGCTTGGCAACGCTTCCGGGTATTTTTTTTTTTCCTTGCAGGTTAACTTTGTTTCTAATTTACTTGATGTTAATTTTTTTCCTTTTTTTTTTTTTTTTTCCTTTTGAGTTGAGTTTTTGTTAATTTTAGCGAGAATGGTTATAGTTAAGGAAAAAATTGCCCAAAAATGTTTATCTTAAAATAGGGAAACTTTTACAGGTTGTTGTTTGCATTGATCCATCCTTGATCGACAAATGGCGAAATTGGCAAGCAGAAGTGTTGTCAAACTATCTAGGATATAATTTTCATCAACTTTTGAACAATAAAATGTTAGTGTGAAAAAAAGAAGATTGTGGGCTAGCAATATATACTGTTATTATCTGATGGAGCTTGTCTCAACAGTAATTGATACTTGAAAGCACTGGTGATAACATCTTGAGCTTGTTTCATATCATTTTGTCATTTATTGTGAGTTACTGTTGGACAAAAGCAAAATAGAATAGAAAATAATAGTACTATAAAGCTTTGGTGCAAGTTTTGGTCCATATAAGATCCAAATCCGGCTTATAGTAAAATGCATTACTTATGGTAATTGTAAAGTATATATATAAGGAATTGGCGGTTGGGCTCTATTTGATTGCAATTAAAGTAGCTAACAATTTAAGTGAACTATAGGATTTATTAAGCGAGAAAAAGAGATCTTTGTAATTGTCCTTTAAATGCCTATATATAGATAGATATCAAAGTGAAATTTTTATGGTGGTGCATATTTTCTCTAATGATTGGAGTGCGGCTATACTCTTTGTTAGAAACGGGGAAAAGAATAAAAGAATATGTATTTTTAATTTGGTTCACTAAAAGTTATCTTTCTTTTATCTCCGACTCTCTTTCTCTTTGGTGGTGAAAAATTGAGGAACAAGGTAAAGAACACAAGTTAACTTTGGATTTTTTTTTGAAAGTTGTAAACTTAGCTTGAGCAAAGTAAGTATATTTTAGTTAAAAACATAAAACTCTATACTTGTGATGTTGGAAATTTGTTTTGTGGTGGAGTTGTTGTGTTGGAGCAAGCGGGTGGCTTGCATGGTGTTATAAGGTGATTTAAATTCATATTGGGAGTGTTTTTAATTTCTTGCAAATGTGAATGAAACTTGTTGATTAGTAGCAATTGTGTTCCTTTATTCGATTTCAATACTTGTAAGCATTATAGATTGTGATGTTGGAAATTTGTTTTGTGGTGGAGTTGTTGTGTTGGAGCAAAATGGTGGCTTGCATGGTGTTATAAGGTGGTTTAAATTCATATTGGGAGTATTTTTAATTTCTTGCAAATATGAATAAAACTTGTTGATTAGTAACAATTGTGTTCTTTTATTCCAATTTCAAAACTTGTAAGCATTATAGTTGTAATGTTGGAAATTTTTTTTGTAGTGGAGTTGTTGTATTTGGAGCAGAGTGGGTGGTTTGCGTGGTGTTATAAGGTCGTTTAAATTCATATTGGGAGTGTATATTTGTATTGTGCCATGTATATTTGTTAAGTATTAATGTAGAGGTTGTGCACTCATGAATAGGATAAAATTTTATCTAAGTAGCTTATAGACTTAGATGTTAGAATACATTATGCATGAGTTGTCCTTATTTTACTAAGTAGCATTCATCTTGTAATTGTAGTCAAACATGGATAAAGTTGGATGACAATGTGTCCTTATTGCTCTAACTTATACATTAGGGTGCTTGATTTTAATTTATTGGTGTGGTTATATAATGCATTGTTAAATGTTCTTATAACTTATAGTTAATGTTTTTACTTTCTGATTTTAACAGTATTGTTTTTATATTTGTGCGATTTCTTATTAGTGGCTTTTAGGTGATTTACTTTTGGCATTACTTGAAGACATATGAGGACATCTTCGTTAGTTCAAATCAAGTTCAGTGAGATTAGTGTAGCAAAAGTTTGAATGATGTTTACTTTATTTATAGAATATATAGTTTTATGATAGTTGTTAATCAAATAATGTTAACTTCAACATCAGAAGTTTATAATATATAATTCTGGGTTATAGGATTAATATCAAACCTATGAAAATAAACATAAATAGTAAACATAAATAGTTGCAAATATCTGTTTTTAAATCATAAATATAAGTAACAAAAATAATTGATGCTTGCAAATTAAATCCTCCAAATAAATCCTAATAAAAAATAATAGTTTTTAAATAATGTTAGCATTATACACTATATGTATCAGTTCATTAAATAGTTTTGATGTGAATTTTTAGTCACTATATATCTTTGACCATATAGTTTTGTGTGAAATTATTCGTCACTAAATATGATTTAGTAAACTAAAAGTGTTTTAGTAATGAAATATTTTAAAATCCTTTGAATAGATGTTTTAGTGAGGAAAACATTTAGTGAGAAACATTTTCATCACTAAAAGTTTTTATTAAAAAAATCAAATCGGACTTTAGTGACAAAATTTTTCGTCACCGAGGACTTTTAATTACGAAGGCTAGCGGCAGAAATGAGTTTCGTCACTAAAGGGTCCAATTTCGTCACTAAAAGGCCCTTGGTGACGAAAAACTGAACAGTAGGCGTTTTTCGTGCTTTGGCTCCCATTTTGTTATGTAGTACTCATGAAAACTCATTCAAAGTGTTCACTAAGAACTGGTTGGAAAAATTATTATTATCATTCTTTAGTGTAGTTCTGAATTATGGAGAAAGTTCACATCCTAGAGTATTAACTTACATTCATGGAAAGACAGGCTTTCTTCTTCTTCTCTCCAGCATCAAGATTGACTGAAACAAACTCAAAATCAAGATCATTCTCAAAGAGGCATGCCAGAACCTTCAATGTGGCCTGTGAGTTGAGGCTTCCATAGACTTTTCGGACTGCCATTTACGTTCAGCTCTCCTTACACCACTCCTAATTGATATTGACTGGAGGATGGAAACACAACTAAATTAAGCTTGAATGTTGGAAAAATTTACAGAATAGGGTACATATATATATAAGGTCAAAATTTGTGGACAGATAGGGTCATGATTGGGGTCATGATGAAATTGTTAGGTAGGAACTCCTACTTGTGATGGATGTTAATAAAATTGGTATTTATAAGGGATGAATGTAAAAATGATGTTTTATCGATTAGAACTTGGTACGTTAGCACTTGTGAAAAAATTATTAAAATCTTATGTTATTTACATTACTCATTTTCGAAATGCAATTTACATGATAAAAAAGTGTTTTTCATTTTTTAATGAAGATGATTTTTTTATATATATAAGCCATGCTAGATACAACGAATACACAACAAATTGTAATAGGTGGAGTATAGAGTGGAACACAAAAAATGAGATAAAATATTTGTATTTCAAAGACAACAATTTTCTCAATTTTTTTTCACAACCACTGAATTGGTAAAGTTTTTATTAGTTCTCTTACTTTTAATATAAATTTTTTTTACCTATTATTAATAGCTTACCACTTATGTAGTTGCGACTTTTTTTTTGAAATTATTTGTGTAAGTTAGACTCCCTTTTTTTTTTTCACAGAAAAGTTAAGTATAACCATCACCGCAAATATAACTTTCCACAAAAGTCTTTTTATATAAAAAGTGGACACTTTCAATACAAACATACAGACGTATTTGATTCACACACTAATTTACATCCCGATAAAACAAAACAGTTTATTGTATTCTTAAATGGTACTTCATATTATAAAAGAGAAGACAGAAAAATCATCGATTTTATAAATAACAAAAAAAAAGTGCCAATCTCTCTTCTGTGTTTTGATTAATTTTCTTTCCTTTACTACATTTTCCAAGTTTCATACAGTGGCTCAGTATTTTTTTTTTTTTTTTTTCATAAAGTGGCTCAGTAAACTTATTTGCAAAAGTATATTTCATCTTACAAGATTCTTCTTACCATTCGTTTAGTTCATCTTTCCATGCAATAGAAAAAGACCATACGGCCCATAAGAGCTTATTAACTTATTTTTGGCCCAACTTTTTAAGGCTTCTATAAACTAAGTAATTGGACTTTTCTTTAACTAAGAAAATATACAAAAATGATTATAGAGAGCACTATATCACCATATTTCGAGAATATTTAATAATTTTTCCAAAAGTGAGACAAGAGTTTGGATGAGAGGTGTGAGCTTTTCTTTCTCCTACCATGGCCAGGAAACCTATTAAGTCAAGTGTCTCAAAGGTGTTTGGGTTTCATTAAACAAGTTTGTAAATTTTAATTGAGTTGAAGTTTGGGTTTTGTAAGGCTCTTTGAGGTAATATTGTTTTTTTTTTTTTTTTTCCAAATTTTTTGTGTAAGCTCAAATTGTGTGATAAAACATGAGTAAGAGACCATGAAATTTGTTGATTTGGTAGAGCTCAACTTGTGAATGTAGGCTTTGGCGCGAACCACATAAGTAATAAGCACATTAGGAAACATTACACCAACAATTTGGTTTAGTGTGGTTCCTAAGCCTCATGTAATCAATGAGGTCCTTGTTTCAAATCACCTAAATATCATTGATCTTGGGGCCACCTTAAAGGGATTCTCAAGTCCACATCTCATTGCCTCTTCAAGGTGGGAAAAACTCTCTCAAAGTAGGTCAAGAGTGGGGCGGGTTGTAGGTATTTTACCATCCTAGTGAGGTGACTTTGGTATTAAAGAGATAGAGATAAAAGATACAAAGGTAGGTCTAGGGCAAGGTAGGTTGGAGGTATTTTACCATCTCTAATGAGGTGACTTCAACAACAATGAGGTAAAGATAGAAGAGAAAGTGGAGGGGCAATCATGAGAGAGAGAGGGAATAACTATTTTGGAATGGTAAATGAATAAATTAGAAATAGAATATATGCAAAAATATATATTAATTAAAAGCACATATATAACATAGTTATTAGTATCATACGATACGTGATATGTATCATACAATATGTATCGTATTGTGTACACATGCAAAAAGTTCAATATCGTAAGGATATATCATAAATGCTTATAAATCATCCGATACATTATTATCTATCATATGAATCGTATGGTATTGGTGTATCGTACAATACATAGACATTTGGATTTAAAATGAGGTTTTTTGTTAAAATTTGTGGTTTTAATTCTACTTGATTTAAACAAGTTGTTAAACTTTTTTTTAACACAAAATTATTGGGATGCTTAATTGAGTCTAATTAAATAACATTTTCATGAGTTTTTTTTTCCCTCTACTCTTTCTCCTACAAAACCATGCACTTGACACTTTACTTTCATATTTGCAAATTAGTTCTTTTCTATGCTATGAATAATGTATTAAATGAAAATATAATTATTTTTTATGTTGCTATTATTGTTACAAGTCTAGGAAGCTAGAATGCTAAGAAAAAATATAAAGAATAAAATATTAGAATTAATAAAAAAGAGATAGCAAATATTGATTATAATGACTAAAATGTCAATGAAAAAATAATTTTGCAAGATAATGAAAAATATGATAACATTGACTTAGATGGAGTTGATTAGGCAAGATAATGAAAAGAAATTATTATTTTGGCTTATATATCATGTATTATCACTTTTGAGTTTAATCAATTTGAATGTGTATGTAATAAAAATATGTTAATTTGATTTATTTAATTAGTTTTGTTGAATATATTCCGGATTTATAATGAATATATCTTTTACATATGTATATCTATAATTTTTTTTTTTAAATTATTAGGTATTTGTGTATCTTACAATATACAATACGATACGATTCACGATATAAAAATATAAAAAATCGATTTACGATACGATTCATGATTTGACAATTATGGATATAAACATAAAAACATAAATATACACATTCAACGGCGGGGTGCAAAGAGACAAGGTAAAGGAAGCAAAATTCATCACCACCCTGTCATCTCTTTGGGATGGAGAAAGCCCTCAAAAGTACACAGGGAAAATGATAGGTCAAACAAAACTGAAAATTTTTATTCTTAAGTGTTCAAAAAGCTTTGAACGTTTACATTAGGTGATAAGAAAATCTCATATGAGAAAGACAGAGCACTTAAAGTTATTTTATTTAATATAGACAATATATAGTCCGCTGAGATAACCACCATCTCATCAAGTTCTTCCAAAATGTTAACATTTCCTCTTAACCAAAAGTCATGGCCCCAACCATTTTCTTGAAAGCAGGCCTAGAAGAAATGTCCTGCCACCATGCCATAACATGGGGACGGTCTTTAACCATCGAGGCACATGGTGTGGTCATGAAATAGTGCATGTAAGGAAGGTGATGCAGGTCAGCCATGCTATAGAAATCACCAGCCAAGTACTTGCACGTACTCAGCCTAGACTCATACACATCAAGCACTTTTCCTAGCTTCCCCATGCAGGCATCGACGACTGCTTGTTCAGTTTTTTTGCCCATTGAAGGCCCAATAACATATTCCATGACAACGGGAGAGATTGCAGGGTTGAATGTCTGGGATTCCACCTCCATCCATACCTTAACCATAGCAGCTTCTTTGGGGTTTTTGTGCCTCATGAGATCAGTTCCAGTTTCCTTGCATTTCTCAGCCACATATGCTATGATTGCCCTAGATTCTGTAATACACATGAAAGGTCAATTATTTAAGGAATCCACTTAGATTGCTTGTGAAAGCAAGATATATAAGTATTGACTAATGAGCTCTTTATTTATTTATTTCAGGGAAAAGATTTGAAATTAAAAACCTTTCACAATTTGATTCCCGCACCACATGTTCATAAGAAAAAAAATATCGACAAACATTCAAATGATTAAAAGTATGTTATAATCAATCAGGATGAACTAAGAAAGAAACTAGTAGAATATGTAAGAAATCAAAGTGAATTTATTATGGAGAAAGAGAAAATAATTAACTCTTTTTTTTTTTATCTAGAATAAAATTTTACTCTAGTTTAATCTAATTCCATTATTATCTTGAATTCCCTTTGTTTTTAATTTAATGTACACTGTTGATCTCATAAGGCAATATAAACCAACGATGGTTTGCTTGGCCCCATTGTCTTCGAGCCATGACAAGTTGACAACAACATAGTACAGAAACAACAAGCTTAGCAATAAGATTTGGAGTTTGACACATGAATATCCAAATCCAATGTCATATATATAAATATATATATATATATATATATATATTGTTAAACTTGGGTCATTGATGCTTTGAACATCTCCAATACCAAGCTATCGTACATTCGTACCCTTTCATTTTTACTTTTGCAGGGCACTTTTATCTCTAGGCCACTTGACATGTTACAGTATTGGTGCCTCCAATACAATCCGAGCTCAAGCACCAGTGCACCACTTTTGAGTTCAACAGGAACAGTACAGGTGTATAGAGTGACCTATTCTATCACTCTTTGATAAAAATTAAATTAAATATAAGTTTGGTTCAAACATTTTTTTTTTTTAATTGCATTCAAGCATTTATGCAGGAGAAAGTCCTTCTAAGTTGGATCTAGAGCAATCATCACTATGATAGACAATATAGTCATAAGCATGAGAAAAATAATTAGGTAGCAGGAAACAAAAATATATGAAAAAATTATAAGGTGAACTTACCAAAGAGAGTGAGATCACCATCTTCTAGCACTGGAATCTGACCAAAGGGCTGCAATGTTTTTTTACCCAAAAAAAATATTATAAACCAATTTGAAAACTAAAAATTGTGTATCTACAAATGCATGGAGATTCGATAATATAAAATCGAGTGCAAGGAGAAAAAAAACCATTAGATTTGATGTGGATAATACATACATTCTTAGATAGAAAAGGAGGCTGTTTGTGTTCCCCAGTGCCAAGGTTAACCGGAACAAGCTCAAAATCTGCACCTTTCTCATGGAGGCAAGCCATCACACGAGTGGTGCATGTGGACATGGGAAGTCCATAAAGCTTCATAGCCATTTTCTCACTAACACAAGGATCCAATAATTGATAGAGAGAGAGGAAGAGAGAGATATGCTATGTGTTGAGGTGAAGTAAACTGTATGTTATATAGGGTAAAATATAGAGGAAGGTGTTATATATAGTTATGGCCCAGCTAGTCTTGGCCACCACTAGTATTGAAATTTGACTGTGGGTACGGATTGGAACGGAGATAATGAGGTCTAAATTTAATTGGGTTACCATTTCAGAAATCACCATACTTATCAGATTTCACCGTCAAATCACCACTATTTTCTTGCTACCTTATCAAAATTGTAGCCAGGATATATTTTGACTATTTCCAACGTTTATAAAAAAAATTTTGAATATTTCCAACAGCATGACATGCTGAAGCATATGATCATTTCATTACATATTAATTTTGACTATTTCCAACGTTTATCAAAAAAAAAATTCTTTGAATATTTCCAACAGCATGACATGATGAAGCATGTGATCATTTCATTACATATATAGACACCTATAAAGTGGCTCAGTAATTTATTCGCAAAAGCATATTTCATCTTACAAGATTTTTCCTACCATTCGTTTAGTTCATCATTCTATGCAATAGAAAAAGACCAAAGTGGAGGTACAATATATTAGGCCTCTTTCGGCCCAAGCAGCCCATAAGAGCTTATTAAATTATTTTTGGCCCAACTTTTAAGACTTCTATAAACTAAGTAATATTGGACTTTTTTTTTTTAATCTAAGAAAATATACAAAAATGAGAGTAGAGAGCTCCATATCACCGTACTTTGAGAATATTTAATAATTTTTTCAAAAATTAGATAAGAGTTTGGATGAGAGGTGCAAGCTTTTCTTTCTCCTACCATGATCATGAGGCCTATTAAGTAGTCAAATGTATCAAGGGTGTTTGGGTTTCTTTAAACAAGTTTGTAAATTTTAATTGAATTGAATTTTGGGGTTTGTAAAGCTCTTTGAGGTAATATTGTATTTTTTAAAATTTGTTTTGTAAGCTCAAATTGTGTGATAAAACATGAGTAAGAGACCATGAAATTTGTTGATTTGGTAGAGCCCAACTTGTGAATGTAGGCTTAGTCGAAAACCACATAATAAGTAATAAGTGCATTAGGAAAAGTTACACCAACAATTTGGTTTAGTGTGGTTCCTAAGCCTCATGTAATCAATGAGGTCACTGGTTCAAATCACCTAAACATCATCGATCTTGGGGCCATCTTAAGGGGATTCTCAAGTCCCCATCTCATTGCCTCTTTAGGGTGGGAAAAACTCTTGCAGAGTAGGTCTAGAATGGGGGGCGGGTTGTAGGTATTTTACCATCCTAGTGAGGTGACTTTGGAACTCCTATTTTGGTCTCTGAAAATCAAAAATCACTATCAATTTAATCTCTACCATTATCTTACTAACCGAAACTACTTATGTGGTACACGGAATGCATAACTGTCATGTTAAGCAAAAACGTGACCATTAAAATAGTAATAAAAATGTCACATCAGCATTTGATTGTAATAAATTAATTTATCAAATTAACAAAATTAAAAATAAAAAATTAGAACAAAAAAATACATGAATTCAAATCTAGGTTGATCTTGAACATGAAAATACAAGAACACAAACCCAGAAAAGAAAAGAGATTACAACCAAGCATAACCCAAACCACAACCTCCAAAAATCAAACACCTTCCCTGCACAAACCCGCAGCCAAACTCCAAATATCAACCAAGAACAAACAACAACCTCTACAAAACCCTAACACTTTGTGTGTGAAACTCTCTCTCTCTCTCTCTCTCTCTCTCTCTCTCTCTCTCTCTCTTCATTTTTGGTGGATTTTTTTTTTTTTTTTTTTTTTTTTTGCATCTTTACTTTAGGTTGATGAATTTTTGTATTATTTGGAATTCCACTATGACCAAGTTCTCCAAAAAAAAAAAAAAAAAAAAAAAGTTTGGTGTTTTTAAGTTGTTATTTTTTTAATTTTCTTTGATTTCATATATGTTATCATATTGCATTATAAAGATAATATATAAGAATATAATGTTATTTTATTACATAACATAACTTAGATAATTTTGTGCTTATCACTATAATTTTTTATTTTTACTTTTTTTTCTTCTCATATTATTTTCTATAAAATTCTTATTATCCTCTCTCTTGAAAAAGTGGTTATTCTTTTTTTTTTTTTTTTCATTCTTTCTTGCAACTCTACTTTATATTGATGAATTATTGTGATTTTTAAAACTTTATTTTGGGTTTATAGGTTTTGGTGTTGTATTTTTTAGTTCCCCGTCACAAGTAGTTACTGAGTTAAAGAGTGTCTCTATATGTTATATTAATTAATCAAGAAAGCCTCACAAGATGATTATCTCCCCAACAAGTGGTATCAGAGCTCATGGTGGTGTGTAGCGAAAGTGGTGAGGTGTTCATAGTCCCTACCCAACGGGGACAGAATAAGCCTAAACAGCTCACACATAAAGATCCTTGAGAAAAAAAAACAAAAAGCCCAACAAAGTAATGTTGCTAATGGTGCTAAATAATGGTGTGACACGAGGTTCCCATGGACATGGACGTGCGGGGTTCCCATGGATGTGCGTGCGAGGTTGACACGTGGTTCCCATGGATGGCGTAAGAAAGGCTCATGGATGATGCGTTGATGAAGTGAAAAAGCTCATTAGGCAAGGGGGAGTGAGTAGGACTTGTTCATGGCCCACGGAGAGGTCTTGAAGCCCATAGAGAGACAGAGACTCACATGTAAGGGGGAGATTGTTGAGTTACACATGTAAGTGAAATCCCACATTGAATAAAGATAAGAAGAATGAGTGGTTAATGTAACATCATTGAGTACATACCCATAGGGCTTAGGCCTTTTGGGTTAAAGTGTGTCTCTATATGTTATATTAATTACTCAAGAAAGCTCCCCAAGGTGTTTATCTCCCCAACAGTACTCTCTCTCTCTCTCTCCCCCCAATAAAATTTAAAGAATAAATTATACATTTTCAGTATAAGTTTGATATGAGTTTTGATTATCATGATAATCTCTTTTAAAAGAATAAATAATTTGAATAATTTATTTAAATAAAAATTATACATACCAACATATGTATATATTTATTTATTTTGCTTAAATGTATAATCAACCTCATGCAATTCATCTAAAAGTAATGATGTTAAAATAAATGAATAATTGCACTAAAGATTACATTTGTATATTCATAAATTTTATGTTTAGAAAGACTTACACTTAAACTTATCCGTACCGAATAGACTGAAATTCTACATTAATGTGGCTTAACAAAAGCGTAACAACAATAAATGTTATGCTTAAAATTTTAGATAATATGAGTTTGAGATTTTTTTTTTTTATTAATAAATTTGAATTTAAATTAGGTGCTTTCAACCCAAACATGTCTTTTTCCATTATTTAAGTGCACAAAAATAGATCGAAGTAGACCAAAATGAACCGAAGTGATCTGAATGGACCGAATTGGACCAAATAGAACAAAGTGGACCAAATGGAAAGAAAAGGACCGAATGGACCAAATAGGATCAAGGTGGACAGAATTGGATAAAATAGACCGAGACGGACCAAATAGGACCGAAGTGAACAAACTGGACTAAAAGGGAACGAATAGGACTGAAGTGGATATACTAGACCGAAGTGGACCGAAGTGGACATACTAGACTGAAGTAGACCGAATAGGAGCAATGTGGACTGAATAGGATGGAAGTGTATAGAATGGACCGAATAGAACCAAAGTAGACAAAATGGACCAAATAGGACTAAAGTAGACCGAATAGGAATGAAGTTGATCAAAGTAGACAGAATGGACCGAATAGAATCAAAGTAGACATAATGGACCAAATAGGACCAAAGTGAACTGAATGGACTGAATAAGACCGAAGTGGATAGAATAGAACCAATGTAGACCGAATAAGGCCAATGTGGATTGAATAGACCGAAGTGGACTGAATATGACCGACTTGGCCCATATATAACTTTAGCGAACAGAATGAACTAAATAGGACCTAATAGGACTAAATTGGACCGAATAAAACCAATGTGGACCAAATAAGACTTTTGAATATTTATCATTTTTATTGCATTTTTAGGGCTCATTAATTTCTACTATCTTTTTTTTTTACTCAAAATTAAAGAGTTTAACACGAATATAATAAAATTTCATACTTTTCAACCTAAAAATGAAGAAAAAATAATGAATTTTTAAGCTAAATTTGAAAAGAAAACCTACAAAAAAAAAAAAAAAAAAATCAATTTAAGACCTAGTTAGTCTAAAATGGATTGAAGGGGAACCAAAATTGACCAAGTGGACCAAATTGGCCAAAATAGAAATTGGTTAATTTTTAGGAAAGAATAAATTTAAAAAAAAATTACAAAAAAATTTATACATTATATTACAATACAAAATAATTATTTATTCTCACACATCACGTAAGTATGCAACTAGTTATTTTAATAGTCAAGTTCGCGCTTAACATGACAGTTGTACATTCTGTGTGTCACGTAAGTAATTTCCGTTAGTGAGATGACAACAATAACTAAATTAATAACGATTTTCGATGACCAAAATAGGAGCTCCAAAATAAGTTGGGATTATATAAAAAAATGATGGAAAATGTAAGGAGCAAAAAGACATTTTCGCCTTGATATAAACAAAGTCATAAATATGCAGGGTGAAAAAAGACTAGGTAAAGAACGCAAATTTCATCACCACCCTGTCATCTTTTTGGGATGGTGAGGGCTCGTTTGGTAAGAGATTTCTAATAACATTGTTTAAGTGTTATAAAAATAAATGTGAGTTAAAAAGTGTTGTAAAAATACGTGTTGTGGTGTTTAAATAAAAGTCTTCAAAAGTCTGCAAGGGAAAAGGATAGTTCAAGGGAAGAGTCCGCTCTGTTTGTTTCGCTGGAAAACCTTCTGTAAAGATAGTTTTCCACATTTTCCAGTGTTTGGTAACACAAAAACAAAAAACCTAGTCAATGGAAAACTATCTTTAGTCAACGGAAAACCCTAATAAAAATAAGGCTTATTTTCTATAGGTTGTTTTCCAAAATTTTCTTTTGGAAAACAATCTTTTTCTCACGCGTTGCATCTCTTATAAATATTATCTTCGTCTATAGCTGTGAGAAACATAATTTTTTGGCGCCTTCTCTCTCTCATGGTAAGTTTTCTCACTTTTTCTCTCTTCCCTTTGCTTTTTCTCTCCTCACACCCCCACTGTCACTAACTCTGGTCTCTCCTCTTCCCATAGATCTCTCTCTCTAAGTGTCTCTCTTCTCTCTTTTCTCCATGTTTCTCTTCCCTTCTGTAACACAATTCTCTAATTAGATTTTTTTTTTCCTTCACTGATCGGTCAATAGCTCTGACTTGCAAATGAGAACAATTTTGCAATGGTAATTATTTCATTCCTCTCTATCAAAATCCCAATTCTATGCTTTGAATTTCAAGCTCGATTTTCTTTTTTCTCTAAGAAATTTTCAGTTTGATGGATTCCAGGCAGAAGTTACTTCTTTTTCATACATAAAGTGCAAAAAAATAAAATAAAATAAAAAAGAAGAAGAAGAAAGGATGAATGAAGTAAAAGATGAAAATTTTAAACATAGTACCTATATTGCTCTAAATTGCTTTTACATGGGACAATCTTTACTGTGGACTAATAATATTGTTATATAATGGATGATAATTGTTTAGCAGAATTACATTTGTTAGCAAATACTTTTTTTGTTAGCAGATACTATGCAATGATGATATATTATACAGTACATTATGTAAATACATAATCTAAAATAATATTGAAGACTTGTGGTTGACCATAGTAGACTAATAGGCCAAAAATGTATAGACCCCTTGTGATAAATTAACCAATTAATTAGTCAAATGAATTAATTAAGTTAATTAACATGCAATACGTATGGTAGCACAAACATATCACCAATTAAACTAAATGTAGCAGAAATTAAATTGACATGGTGATTTGTTTACGAATGGGGAAAATCTACACGGCAAAAACCCCACTAGGTGATTTTAAGGTCACAACTCCCGAGAATCCACTATTATCAAAACAAGCGGTTACAAGTAAAGGAATCTCAGTACCTTATACCAACCTACAGATGAACCCTTACTCCAATACCTAATTGGACTTGTTCTGTAGTAACAATCTCTCATTTTAAATGCATGACTCTCAATACGTGACTAACCAATAGATACGCGGATCCTAGTACGCGACTTAATCACTAACTTGTGATAGATGTTGGTTGCAAAGTTCTTCAGTTCATCACACGATGAAGATCAAGAAACTCCTTGATCACAAAACTCTACGGTATACAAACACAGTAACTTCTTCAAGAGAAAGATGAACTAGGGCAAATTTTGTCTCCAGTCACAATTTGCATGAACACAACTTTGCTTCACACTTGCGCAACTTGTGTAACCTTTGATGGCCCTTAAAATAATCTTTATATATGTTTAGGGTTGTGAGAAAAAAAAAACTAAACACATACTCACAGATTGGAGTGAAATCAGTTATGAAAAACTGAATTTCATAAACCTCGACAAATACCGTATCTATCGAGCAGCTGTCGAGCCTCGGGCTGAAACAGCTCTTTAAGCCTCGATAGATACTAGTTGTCGAGCTAGCTGTTGAGTTTTAATAAACAGCACTTCTTCACTTGTTTCTTGGACAGACTTGCATTGTTTTAACACTTGAACTTGAAACCTTATTCCTTGAAGCATTAAACACATTCTAGATCTACCCAATTACAAGTAAAGTGTATTTTATCAAAGGATTAGCCAATTACATGTAATATTGACATATGTTCCTAACATGATACACATATGTCCTAACATAGACAATAAGTATACCAACAAAAAGAGTAGACAATTAAAAGTTTTTGTTATTTATACTTATTAAAAATGTATTCTCCTGTCAAATTTATATATATAGACAAATGGTTGATATATGTGTTTTATATAGACAAATGGTTGATATATGTGTTTTTGTGCCTGTGTGTGTATGTACGTACGTTACTGTCTATATATATGAGCAAGATGAGTGGTAGAGATCATAAAAATTTGACAACTAATTAATTTTGATTGTATCAATTGTCAAAATTTTAGTATGAAAACCAAATTCATTCTTGGTTTTTTATTTATAATGATTACATTAGTTAGTTTACATAATATACATGTTTTAAATTATACAAGAAATATTTAAAAAAAATTGCATACCAAATATCAGAAAACATTCTCAAGCTCATTTTCAAAACCAAACACTAGAAAATGAGATAGTTTTCTAAAAAATGCTCTTTGAAAAATGAACAATTTTCCAGAAAACGTTAATACTAAAACAAACAGAGCGTTAATCAAAGTGCTCAAAAAGCCTTGAACTAAGAAAGGGAAGCACTACAAGTTATTTTTATTTAATATAGTCCATTCAGATAAACCACCACATGACTTCATCAAGTTCTTCCAAAATGTTAAAATCGAACCCTTAAAATTCTCATTTCCCCTTACCAAAAGTCATGGCCCCAACAATTTTCTTGAAAGCAGGCCTAGAAGAAATGTCCTCCCACCATGCCTTAACATGGGGACGGTCATTAACCAACGAGGCCCATGGTGTTGTCATGAAATAGTGAGTGTAAGGAAAGTGGTGCAGGTCAGCCAGGCTATAGAAATCACCAGCCAAGTACTTGGTGATACTTAGCTTGGACTCATACACATCAAGCACTTTTCCTAGCTTCTCCAAGTTGGCATCGATGACTGCTTGGTCAGCTGTTTTGCCCATTATAGGCCCCACAATATGTTCAAAGACAATGGGAGAGATTGCAGAGTTGAAATTCTGAGATTCCACCTCCATCCACACCTTAACCAAAGCAGCTTCTTTGGGGTTATTGTGCTTAATGAGATCAGTTCCAGTTTCCTTGAATTTCTCAGCCACATATGCTGTAATTGCCCTAGATTCTGTAATACGCATGAAAGGTCAATTATTTAAGGAATCCACTTAGTTCTGAAAACAACCCCAACATATGAATTTTTATTTGCTTGTGAAAGCAAGATATATAAGTAATGAGTGATGAACAATGAGCTCTTTATTTATTTATTTCAGGGAAAAAGTCTGAAATTAAAAACCTTTCACAACTTGATTCCCACACCACATGGAAATTAAGAAAATAAATCTAGACAATCATTCAGATTATTAAAGGTATGTTATAATTATTCAAGATGAACTAAGAAAGAAACTATCAGAATATGTAAGAAATCAAAGTGGGTTTATTATGGAGAAAAGGAAAATTATAAACTCCCTTTTTTCCATTATTATCTTGAATTCCCTTTAAATTTAATTTAATGTATATTGATGATCTCATAAGGCAATATAAACCAATGATGGCTTGTTTGGCCCCATCGTGTCTTCGAGCCATGGCAAGTTGGCAACAACATAATACAAAACAGTAAGCTTAGCAATATGATTAGTATGACATACGAATATCCAAATCCAATGTGATATTCTTTTAAACTTGGATCATTGATGCTTTAAACAACTCCAATACCAAGCTATCGTACCCATTCATTTTTGCTTTTGCAGGGCACTCTCATCTACAGGCCACTTGACCTGTTACAGTAATGGTGCCTCCAATACAATCCGAGCTCAAGCAACAGTGCACCACTTTTGACACTTTTTATAAGAGTTCAACAGGAACAGTACAGGTGTATAGTGACCTATTCTATCACTCTTTGCCAAAAAAATAATAATAATAATAAAATAAAATTTTGGTTCAAACATTTTTTTTTTTTTTTTTTTTTTTTTTGAATTTGCATTCAAGCATCTATGCAGGAGAAAGTCCTTCTAAGTTGGATCTAGAGCAACCATCACTATGATAGACAATATAATCATAAGCCTGAGTAAAATAATAAGGTAGCAGAAAAGGAAAAATATGTGAGAAAAATAAAAGGTGAACTTACCAAAAAGAGTGAGATCACCATCTTCTAGCACTGGAATCTGACCAAAGGGCTGCAATTTTTTTTTTTTTCCCCAAGAAAATATTATAAACCAATTTGAAAACTAAAAATTGTGTATCTACAAATGCATGGAGATTCGATAATATAAAATCGAGTGCAAGGAGAACAAACACTATTAGATTTGATGTGGATAATACATACATTCTTAGATAGAAAAGGAGGCTGTTTGTGTTCCCCACTGAAAAGGTCAACCGGAACAAGCTCAAAATCTACACCTTTCTCATGGAGGCAGGCCAACACACGAGTGGTGCATGTAGACATGGGAAGTCCATAAAGCTTGAGAGCCATTTTCTCACAAACACAAGGATCCAAAGTGATAGAGAGAGAGGCTTTCAAAAAAAAAAGTGATAGAGAGAGAGGAAGAGAGAGATATGCTTTGTGATGAGGTGAAGTAAACTATATGTTATGTAGGGTAAGATATAGAGGAAGGTGTTATATATAGTTGTGGCCAGCAAGCCCTGGCCACCAAGAGTGGTAAAATCTGACGGTGGGTGCGGATGGAATGGACATAATGGGGTCTAAATTTACTTGGGTTACCATATATAAATGCATGGTCAAATTTATTACCAGATTCTAAACCAGATATGCAAGCCACCCAGGCCATAGTTAAGACAGCCATACTTTTCAGATTTCACCATCAAATCAAATCACCACTAGACTTTTGCTACCTTATCAAATTGCCACCTTATCAAAATTGTACTCACTTTAGACTTTTGAGTGATGATTAGTAAGGGTCCGGGCTTAAATTTTTAGAAAAAAGCTTCATATAAATATATATATATATATACACTTAAATTATTCTAAAGTAAAATTTATATTTTATATAAAAATTTTAAAAAAATTTGTACCCAAATTAGAATATATTTAGACTATTTCCAATCGCATGATATGATGAAGCAGGCCCCTGCTTCTACGTTGCTTGGCCAAGAATTTCACCATTTTAAAATGAAAGAAATGTCCATTTTTTTCATCGTATATTGGCACACTATTTTTTACCACAGAAGTGCAATTTTACACCACTTGTATACTCCAGCCAATTGTGGAATTGACAGGAAGAGACGGAGAGTCCCCACTAGTTACACATAAAGCATTTTTTCTTTGGCCTTAAAAGGAAGAGAGCTTTGTCATATAGTCACCCCTATATGGTATAATGGCAGTAGGTTTTGCCCAAGTAACATGAATTTTTATCCCTAAACCATTAATATGATTTATTTATACATAGGAAAAGTAAACCAGCAGGTTTATTTAGAATCTTTTTTATTTGGATATATATATTGACTTGGCCCTCTCAAAATTTCACAGCACCAGTATTCATTGAATCATGCACAATCAATATATTTTAACTTTTTCTCCTTCTGCGCTGCTGCTTCTTCTCGATGAATGATTCTTTTTCTTTTATGGTAAAAACCTAAAACATATAGGTCTTGTTTGGTAATTAAATTTGAGTAAGGTATTTTGGATGTTTTTAATATATGTGTAGATAAAAAAGTGTATTTAAAATGTAAAAAATGTGTATTGAGTAGATTTACCAAATAAGTCCATACTTTTTATTTCCTCTACAAAGCGACAATAGCATTTTATTCATTTTGTGTCCTTCACATGGTTGAATACAAAGCCCTATGCTAATGCTGCAACTTCGTAGCTCGTAATCTAAATAAATAAAAATTTCCACTGACTACTCTTAATATACTATATTGTTTGATAAGAAAATTTAAGGTACGACTTTGATTAGAGCGATAATTAACACTGTACATGTAGTATGAAGCCAAAGCAACAGCGTGATGTCACATTGCATGGGGTGTAGTGCCGAAATGGTCATAGAAAATTGTTTCCCAAGGCAAATCAGATATGATCCAGTCAAACCACAATTTTTAGTGCACTCAATTTAAAATGATTGCAATCTTGGTATGAGTAACGACTAATGAGTTCTCAATGTCTGACATAAAATTCCAATTTTTTACCACGAAATAGTTAATAACAGCCGAGATGATGTATAAGTTATTGTAGGGTGAGGGGAAGAGTTCAAGTTCAAAGTCTTCAGAAGAATTTTATATACATGTATACTTAGATAATAATAATAATAGATTTCTATCTCAAATAATAAAAATAAAAATAAAAAGTGAAGTCTAATTACTAGTAAAGATTTTTCATTACCATTTCAGCCTAATGATATTAAATAATAGTAAAGCATTAGTAAACTCTTTAAATAGACCCATATTGTAATAATAACAGCAAAATATAAAGCATTTAATTATTTTTACTTTCTTACTCCTTCTTATGCCAATTTTTGAAATTTGTAATCAAATCACATATCTGTTGTATAGGTAAAATCAAAACAATTTAACTTTTTGTTGATCTTTTAAAGTTATGCCATATAAGTTTAGAAGCCTAACAACTTTACAAGTTATTATAATAATATAAATTATAAATTTTTGAAATTTATAATCATATCACATATTTGTTGTACAGATAAAATCAAAACAATTTAACTTTTGGTTGATCTTTTAAAGTTATGCCACATAAGTTTTGGAAGTCTCACAACTTTACAAGTTATTATTTATTATAATATGTATTTATAATTAAATTTTATATTTAAACACTTCATATTTTATTTTATTTTGGTTGAATAGTAAAATAGATAGTTTTATATACAAATTACAAACACAATCAATAAATGCATTTTAATAATTACCATAATTATCAAGTTTTAGACTTAGAAAAAAAAAATAAAAGAGAGAAAATAAATCATATTTTGTTAAACTTTATCTTACCCTGCACGAGTTACTAACTAGTCATATATAATATATTAAAGTTGAAATCTTGAAGCACAATCAAAATCAAATTGAATACAAATTAGCCTCTAATTGTAGTCTCTTTTTGCACCAAGTGTCCATTTTAATTTTATTAATTTTGGTGTCATGTCACCTATTTGTAAAACTAGCACAAAAGCCAAGATGATCACTTCATCATCACTACTATTGAATGTTTCTATGGGTAAACATGATTTACAACCTAGTAAAATATTAAAGTGAAAACCCAATAAAAAAATCCAAATTAGATTCTAATTACACTTCAAATTTGAACCAAGTGTCTTTCTATAATTGCACTCCAATTTCATTACATGTGTCTTTCCAAATATAATTGATTTTGTGTCAATTATATTTACATGCAGATTCATGCATCTAAACATAGAAAATATAACAAGAATCAATTCAAATTTATACTACTTCTATTTAACTATGGTTATGCACAATATGTTACTTATTATGTAGAATTTTTCACACTCACACACAGATATAAATATTAAATATATATATATAGTAGTTATTCTTAGTTAGATCCCTGTATATGATGCAGGGGTTATGTGTGTGTAAAATCAATAAAAAAAAAACACCATTCTGTTGAATTAGAAAACAGAACACAAAAATAAATGATTTTATTTATGAAACAAAAATAAATGATTAGATTACACTTGTATTACCTCAAAAAATTCTAATTAAACTATGCTTGTTATTTCTCCAAATTTTATTATTTTCTTTTTTATTTTGTAATATTTATTAATTAAATATGTATTGAATTTATTTATATATAAAAAAAAAGAGCTTTCCTATTCATCACACAAATTAACTAGTAGTGTAATAGTAAAATAGAAACATTAAAACTTTCTCTAGAACTTTCTTTGGTCCTACTATATTAGCTTTTGAAACTTCTGGTTTTTTTTTATGGTATCATTTTAATTTTTAGGGTTATAGGAAACTGTTACATGAATTATTCTTATTACACTCTAATTTTGTGTAATGTGTCCTTCTAATTGCACTTCATTTTTATGTCAAGTGTCCTAATTATAATTAATTTTATGCAAACTTAATCCTCTCACAAACACAAACTAATCTAAGAATCCCATTACGCCCAAAAAAAACTTTCAATACCAACTTACAAGCATGAACAATGAGACACTCAGAATTCATACCTTCTATAATTTGAAAATTAAAATGCTACCATGAAAAAATCAGAGCTTTTAAACGCTGATATGCTAGCACAAGTGAAAATTCTAGAAAATCTTTTAATGTTTCTATTTTACTATTACACTACTAGTTGCTAATATGTGCAATGAATTGGAAAGGTCTTCCTACTTTTTATATTTGATACATATTTAATTAATAAATATTACTAAATAAAAAGAAAATTCATAAGATTTGGAGAAATAACAAGCAGAATTTATCAAAATTTGTTGAAAGAACTTCAATTGTAATTTAATCATTTATTTTTTGTGTTGCTTTGTTTTAGTAATATTTGTTAACATTCGTTTGTTTTTGGGATTTTTTTTTTTTTTTTTTTTTTTGGATTGAAAAACAAGATTTATTGCAACAAAAGAAAGAACAACTAAGAAGCAGCCTCTCCTACAATAACTTCGGCTAAACACAAGAGGGCGGATGCTTCATTAAAAAAAAAAAAAAAACCCAGATACAGAGTTCTTAAGAGTCCATCTAGCCGAAACACGAGCAGCCTTGTTACTATCACGATTGACCCAACTAACATCTAATAAACTAAAATGCACCGCAAGAGTTTGAACTTCATCTACAAAATTAAGCAGCCTCCAGGGGATACGCTGCTTGGGAGCTTTGACTGCATCAATGCAATTTGCAGAATCACTCTCCACTCCAACATTGTGTATATTCAATCGGCTTGCCAAAGTAATTGCCCAGTGAATTGCTTCTGCCTCCACTTGGATTGGGATGTTGGTATCGACCTTTTTTACATTGGCAAACAACAAAGCCCCTCTCCAATCTCTAGTAACTACCGCAACCTATGTCGAGTTGTCACCCATAGCAGCATCACAGTTTAGTTTCAAGGTTCCCCTGACTAGGCTTCCTCCATCTCCTAGGCACACTGCTTGAAGGCCTAAAGTTGGAATTACTTGACAAGCACTAATGCTCCAAAAATAATTTTTGCAGCTTTCTACTCAAATCCAAAAATAATTTTTTGAGTTTTTTTTTTTTTTTTTTTTTTTTTAAGAACAAAAAAGGCTTTATGAGTATGATCATTGACCCAACAAACTTGAACTTGCAGATCTCATGGCATGGGGCACCCTTAGGTGTGTTAAGCTATTCACGTCGTGGTACAACATTTTTGCGAAGCGCACGACTCGAATCAAGCAACTCTTAGACCTGCAAATATGACCCAATTCGGAACTCCTATCAACACACCTCGGTTCAGCATTTTTTTTTAGTATGTTTTGTATGTTAGTATATTTGGTTGTGAATTGTTGTAATCTATATTGCTTAGTGTACTTTGGTAAGCATTTCCCTAGATGTAGACGTGAAGTTGTCCAAATCTCATTAAACTTTATTGTGATTTGTGCATGTTTTAGGTTTTTGTTTGTATGCATGCTCTTTTACGAGTCTTTAATTCCAACAACACATCTGGTCTTTAATTCCAACAACATATCTATTGTATCCAACTAATTGTAATATAATAAAAGGAAAAATTCACATAACCCCTTTGTAATTTCCGCCTAAAATATGGAATCCCTTTGAGGCTGTGAGTCTAACACTTTAGCTCCCTATGATATTGTTTATGTGTAAACCATAATTGTTTAACACTTAATCCCTTGAATTTTTTTTTAGTACAACACAACTTTCATGGTTGTATTGTTTTATGTGAAAATACAGCTCTAATTATGAGCATGTGTTAATACATAAACAACTTACCGTTTTTTTTTTTTTTTCATAGATAGTTTTAACACTTTACACATAAAATAATACCACTAGACATATTTCTTCCACTTTGGACATTGATAAGACATATTCTAAGACCACGCCATCTTTATTGCACTATTTTCACACAGTTGTTTTATGTGCAAAATTCTGATTAGTTGTCAATCACATTCACATAATTCATCTTTTTTATTTTTTATTTATCTACCACTCTATCATCCACCAAAAGAGAATGGTAGAAAATAGTATATTAAAAGGTTGTGAGATACAGAGAAATTCACGACAAAGGGTAAGGTAAAAGACAAAAGATGGTACATAATGGAAATTGCGTATACGTTATTGAGATTTGAGGATTTGGTGTTGGTGATGTGAAGCCATCCCACCTTCACATCCAACTTTCACGTGGGATTTGATTGCGACACTCCCATTCCCAAATATCTTTCCAATCAAACAAAAAGACAAAGATGCATCAGATCAAGATACTGTGTAAATCGGCACTTTAAGCGGCTCTACTGTGATATATGACAGTATGAGAATGAGCATGAGCATGAGCATGAGCAAGAGCAAGAGCAAGATTGTTATCGATACAGTGAACCACTCCAATTTTCACAGCTCCTCTATTTGACGATTTCTTTTTGAAGGCCAACTTTGGAAGCACAAACAAAAGAAGATATATATATATATACCTCAGTGGTCAGCACCCATTATTTTATTTTAGTATTTCACAACTCACAAATAATATTAAGCAAACTCGAGCAATCGCACAGCTCCAAGAGAAAATACTATGAAACTTCCTGACCCAAAACAGTGACGCTACATCGGGACTCAGTAGTCAGTACTCACATCATTACAATTTGCAACACGTAACCGTTGATTTTGTCCATAGATATAGCAATAGGTTAAGAATCATATAATTTAATTTCAGAAGCTCCTTTCTGACAACATCTAAATTCACAAGTCCTTGTATCAAATGATAGAACCAAAAATTTTGAATTGAAAAAAATATTCACCCAACACATTGCCACAGAACTCAAACGTGCAATGTTTGCCAGGACTCTTCATCACTTTCACTTGTTGGGTTAAATTGGGTAACTTCTTCCCCCGCAATGAGAGAGAGAGAGAGAGAGAGAGAGAGAGAGACGGAGGAAACCCAGATCCCAGTACAGCTTTAATAGGGTAATTTCCCATAAGCATATCACTTTTTTTTTCTTCTTTTTTTTTTTAGCTACCAGGAAAATGACTGTTTTCCTTGTAGCTACAAGGAAAACAGTCATTTTTGATATGTACAAGGTTTCTGTGGTTTGCCATAGCCCTATGAAATTGAGCAGTGTGTTTAGTTGTCACTTGTTACTTGCGTATGGCCAACCAGCAGTGACAGAAGAAATACCCTGTAATTATATAATACACCACACGATCAAGCACATGGCAACTATTACTCAAACCTCCACACAGCACTAAAACTGGTAAAAATACTAGCATATAAATTTGATTGAGTGAACATTTTAAAATTACACTAGAATCTTTGTACTTTCCAAGCATGCCCACCTGCATTGAAAATTTTGCTATGAACAGATGCATACAGATATTACAGGAATTTTTCCCTTATTTTTGGGAAGTAGCATAATTTACACTCATATATTTACAGCATGATACCCATATCCTAAATCAAAGAGAAAAAATATACTATATATGTAGCCAAGAAATAAATTATACACATCAAGTATCAGAAGGCTTCTTCTGGCTTCAGAAAGTTGTGATATTCCAGCTGCGTCATCTCGCCTCCATTCACCGTGTCAAACTGGCAGCGATAGAAGCTGCATATGTATTTAATTACATATAAGAAATTAGTGTTAGAGAATTCCTTTTTATCGTAAAACCTCATTAAAATGTGTTCAGAACCAAAAGAAATACTGTGATTCCACATCTATTCTTGCTATCCTCTCAAAAAAGATCATCCAGACGATTTCAAAGAAATAAAGATTCACAGCTAATTCCAGGTATTAATCTTTTGTCAACAGTGAACTTTTTAAGTGATATATTTTACTCTACAGTGATGACTGTGCAGATTGAAACAATTAAGAGATGGGTAAGTCAACCACCAAAAGAATCTGGTTCAGAAAAAATCATTACTTCTTTTCAAAAACCCCCTAAATGATAGTATGCATCCTATATTATATAACATATAAATGGCTATAATGAATGGCTATCCTAAATTGAATAAGAATTCGTGCTTTATTTACAGTCTTACCTCCCATCCATGCCAAGAATTACCACTGTATTCTTTTGGTGACCGAAAGCAACAATGTAATGAGAACCCTCAGGCAAGCGAAACTGGGCAACTGACCACTCTGAGTTAAAATACTTGGGCAAAACTCCTGCAAGCACAAAGCTAAGTTAGATCCAGAGCCCCAAAAGAGATAAACATACTTTGGCAGTAGCCCCATTAAAAATAAAAAGCAAAAGATTAGTGTTTTATGGCTGCTTCAAGTTGACAGGTATCTAACATGCAACATTTGAAAAATGAAGGGTTTAGACAATGGCAATAAGGATTTTGTCCATTCAAGATTTACTTCATTGGGTCAATGTGTGAAGTCCAGCTGCAACAAAAGTGGTATGGTTTTAAAGGTCCACTTATAAGTACTCTAGGGTTAAAAACAGTTTCTAATTTAAAGTATTTTTTTTGCAATCAAGGGCAGAGGCTAGGAAGCACAGACAAGACATAACACAGCACAGAACACAACAATTTTTGAAAAACTAGGACATGACACGATAGGGACTCGAGTTAATTACTTAATTAATATCTTGAAAGAGCCCTCACATTAGTAAAGTATGATATGGAAATTATCTAACAGAGGAGTAGTCTCTGACCCAAATTAGGAAAGTGTGCTTCCCACTCAGAAGAAACAAAAACTCAGTCAATTCTAGACAGAGGATGAACATGATTATTTGACCAAGTGAAAGCATCACCTTCCAAAGGTAAATCCTACATAGCTTGAAATTAAAAAACTCAAAGAAATCCCACATCACCAAGGTAAATTCTAATTGCCTCCCTATTACTAGTAAACCGCACTATGTTAAAGTCCCCCCTAGTAAAAGCCCCCAAATCCTTCTTGATGCAGCTCCACTACCCTCTCCTTTATTTGTATCATAATTAATGGGGAAAAACATGTTCTTCAATTCCCTCATTCCCTTAAGACATACCTATTGGGCTCTTTGTTTAGCTACTGTTGTCCACGATTTGTTAAACATCCTATCTTGGAAAACAACCACATAGTTTCTACTTCAAAGACTTCAAGCGAGACCCCCAAAAATCTAGTGAACCATTTTACAAGCTACAAAACCCATACTAAGGTTTCTGAATCGTCATCCCCTCCATAATGGGTCTCATTAAGGTTTCAAAACTGTAACGCTTAGTGTCTTGTCAAACCCATACCAATCATGGATCCAACCAGTGTAACTTAACTTCTTCAGGGTCGATGTGAGGCGCCTCACATCGTCTCCTCCTCCTCCATCGATACTTCCCTACAGTGAAGCTCACTTTGTGGGGTGCTTTCAAGCTCAAAGCTCTGGGTTTGTTTACAGAGAGGAAGAGTTATCCTCATCTCCAACCAATTGAAGCCATAAACAACAACAAAACCAAGCAGGCTCAAAAACAAAGTATTCTGAGCCCTCTCACAGTCCCCGTCACCACCACCTGCAATAGCTTACTGTGCCAATTGTCTGTGCTACAATTTTTCCTAGACCAAATTTCCACTATTGCTTGTAAACCTAATTCGAATCCCCTCACCGCCCATATGACATCTAATTGCCTTGGGCTTGGGTCTGATTAAGTTTCTCCAGCCCAGAGTGATTTGACAATGAATCCCACCCTTCCTGGCCTTCTTCATGGCTTAATGGGCCGTCATGATTGATAAACTGAAAGGCTTGTCTTAACTTCCTGAGTCTTGGGCTGACAATTCTGGGCCATTAGTCCATTCACATGAGTTTGAGTAAGCTAGGCTTTGTAATGGCTTGGCCCAATACCCTTTTCAACGGATCCATGTGGACTTTCCACACATAAATAGATTTCCTTCCCACATTTTCCTCCCACAATTTCTGCCTGTTTTCTTCCACTATGGGTGAGGTGACCAAAATTTTTACCTCTCCATCCTTAGACGATCATGTTACCTTCGTTTCCCCTTGTACAATGTACACTGTGATCACAAAAGCCCCACACCTTGCTCTTCATGTTATAGCAACGTTGTCGCAAACTGCCCAGGAACATCCACTAGGATTGCCAACAACTGTTTGACACTCTCCTTACCCATGAAAGCATACCTAAAAAATTATATCCCTCACTCATAGGTACAAAAAATGAATACAGCCACCCTTCTTTTAATGTAAGTTAAAGAGACT
The DNA here is from genome assembly GCA_030021035.2 of Notholithocarpus densiflorus. Taxonomy (NCBI): domain Eukaryota; kingdom Viridiplantae; phylum Streptophyta; class Magnoliopsida; order Fagales; family Fagaceae; genus Notholithocarpus; species Notholithocarpus densiflorus. Next base: position 4,507,367 of record JARYZH020000005.1, read on the forward strand.
TGGACTCAATGAAAAGAATTTTGATCCACCAATTGCAAATTGCCTAATTGGGATCAAGATATTACCGCCCCCTTCACCAAGGGGGCTCCAACTTTTTCCATTCATAATCAAAATCCCATTCACCTAAATTATGTTCTAATAATTTGGTGATCATCATTATCATCAAGCATCTGAGAGACTAAAATGACATTGAAAAAAGTTGGAACATTCTCTTTTCTTTTTACATGGCATTTGAAATTATCAATTATCTTTACCATGATTCCATGACATCAAAGGAAATATAATGTCAACCATTAAGGGCTCCAATTTATTTGGGGTGGTGAGGATTGTGGGTTCCACTTTGTTAAATATATTAAGTCTTTCAAATTCCAGCAACAAAAAATAAATTATTCATATTATCATGGACATCCAAACATAACCTCAATCGTAAAGAATAAAATATTAATGTTCAAAGTAATAACAGCAAAATCATATCAAACAAAACATGGGAAAGAGGTGCTTTACCTCTGATGAAAGAGAGAGATGTGCTTGACTGTGTAACAGCAAGATTTGGATCAGATGCACTTCGAGGTTTATCATTCCCTGCTGATGCAGAATTAACCTTAAGGCTAAAAACATGGACAGTTCCCTTGTCACTTGAGACTGCTAACCACTGGGCAGTTGAAGAGAATGCCAAACTGTAGATCTCTGCCCTATCTGCACCCCTCCTTACCTACATCCAATATGCAATTAATTTCAAAATATACCTAAAGATGTTTTAAATGCATAATTATAAGTCAACATCGATATGAAGAAGAATTTCAAGGAAATCATAAATTTAGACATTTAATAAAAGGAATCCACTTCCTCACAGTACATAGAAAAAATAAACACAATATAGATTAAAAAGCAGTACAGAACCCAACATACAACATCCTTTCCTAATTCAAGGCCTGTCTTGGGTAAGATATCTCAATCAACTAACAATCAAAATATGCAAAAGAGGAAGAACAAAATTATAAGGAACTAGTAGTCTAGGAATTAAGGGTCACATAATTTGACTACTTAGCAAAAGAAAAAAACTAGTCCATATGGGTGAATCCCACATTGCTAAAGCTTCATGTGTGATACTTTAGAAGTGTCTAATCTACATTACAAGTCAAGTACTCCTTTTGGAGTAAGATTAAGAGTTTACTTAGGGGTCCCATCCTCCCCTTCTCTCCTTACAATTACATGGGAGGGCGTCCAGCTAGGGTTAAGTACCCGTTTGGGTACAGCTGAAATGCAGTGCGTTTGCGTTTCAGGCCAGTGGGTCCCATGCACTGTTCACGGGACCCACAAACCTCTTTTTTCAACAAAATTTTCATTAAAAATGGGTCCCACGGCACTATTCACACATTTAAAAATTATTTAGCTACAGTGTTTTCAATTTTCAACAAAATAAGCAGTATCCAAACGAATCCTAAGTATATGTTTGGATTGGGCTTAGTTCCTGCGCATCTGCGTTTTCAGCGTTTCCTCTTTTTTTTTTTCTTTTTTTTCTTTGATGCACGCGTTTTAGCTTTTAAGAGACAAAGTGCATTGTTCACACACTGTTCACAGGACCCACAACCACTTTATTCAAAAAAAAAAATTTTAAATGGGTCCCATGGCACTATTCACACATTTTAAAATTATTTTGCTACAGTGTTTTCAGTTTTCAACAAAATAAGTTGTATCCAAACGGACCCTAAGTTTAACTGACAATTAGACTAACAAAAAACATTTTCCACATTTTCTGATGTTTTGATACAATGGAAAATGCAAGTTAACAAAAAGACATTTTGTGGTCAATGGAAAAGAAGCCCAATATAGGGCAATGTTAAATACAAAATAAACTGCTACAAATAAACTCTATTAGCTGAATCTCTCTCTCTCCATAGATTGACTGTTATCATAATGTAATAATGTATACTAGGGCTGTCCAAATCAACCGCCCACCCGCCCGGACCCGAACCAGAACCACCTGATCCGACGGCTCTGGCGATCGGACTCAGGTCCCGATGTCAAAAACCCGACGCCGGCAGGTCAGTTTCGGATCTCTTCCTCTAAAACCCGTGAAACCCGACCCGCCCGAAGACCATTAACTCCAGCCATTTTTTCCAGATTTCCGGCCACTCCTTCACTTAAATCCGTCAATTTTTGGCACAAAAACACCGGATCTGGCCGAACCAGTGATTTCTCCGCACAATTTGGCAGAAATCTCGCCAAATCTGACGAGATCTCACCGGATCTTGGATGGATCTGTCAAGATCTCGCCACATTTCGGCAGATTCTGGTGATTATCGGTTTCACCCAAAACCAACAGCCACCCGCCAGCAACCCGAACCGACGAGCCCGTTACCGTTACAGGTCGGTTGCAGATTAGAAAACCACCCACCCGATCTTGTACGGGTTGGTTACAGGTTGGGCAAAAATCCTACCCACCCAACCCATGGACAGCCCTAATGCATACTATCAATGTTGTCCAACTGTTGACTTTTTTTACAAATAACCTTTTTTCACTCAAACAGACTGCTTTCCCATCTATTTTTTTGAGTAGATACCAAATTTGGGTCATGTTTTCCCATTTGAGACTCCCAATGGCCCAAACAGAGAAAACTTTTTCCCATTTAGGTTTTCTTTTTGTGAATGTAAAATTTTGTTTAGAAATATTAATAATTTTCCATGTGCACCAACAACAAAAAAATGTTTTTTTGCTTATTTTCAAAGTCAACCAAACACAAGAAAATGATTCATTTTTCTCAACAAAAAAAAGAATTCCATAGAAACAACCAAAGATTACAAAGCAACACAATAGAATTTATTAGTAATAAATTTATTAAAGAGCAAAAAAGGACAAAGCCCAAGTACATGGGAACCATAAAAGAGCTATCTGAAAACTAAGAACTAAAATAACTGACATCTAAGAATTCCACTAAAAAAATAATAATATCCCGAATAAAGAACTCAACAGAAGTAATGGGGGATCCCATCTCTTCAAAGACCTAGAATAGGCAAAAATCATCAATATTTCATTTCAGTTCCTTAAAACATCTAAAATGACTTCCTCTTAATTTTAACTTCAACACAAGCACCTTCTTACTTCTCAAAAGGAAAATTCATATTATTACATACACTCTCTTATCATGCCACTCAAATATCTCAACTTATCCTCCCATCAAATAATTTCATCTAATGTTTGATATGTGAGTAATTAAATTATAGAAAACTATTCTTAGACAATATACACAATAAAATCACTCCTACCCTTGCATTTATTCATTCAAAATTTCAGACAGCATACATGCTAACATCATTCCCGCCCCAGCATATGTTTCAAAGCTTCAAGATTCTTCATATCCAAAAGCATAGGCAACTTTTTTTTTTCTGACAAGTAACAAATTTTTATTGCAAAGAGAATTACTTCATGTTCATGAAAATGAACATGAAGGATCTTAAAAAATTATGAAGTATCAAACAGAAAAGCTAAGAGAATTGTGAAACTAAAAAATGGAAGTACAATATGTAAAACCCCAAGGTCAAAGACCACTCAAACAAGGTACGAATAAAGATTTCAAATGATCTAGGGACCTCCCAATATCTTTAAAGATGCAAGAGTTGTGTTCCTTCCATGCTAACCACATCAAACATGATGGCACTAACAACATATGTTAAACTTCTAATTGAATCTACTGAAGTAAAATGTTCAGCCTATTTTGACTGGTACAAAATCATATTGGGTTATTTTGACTTGTACCAGCTATTTCAGCCTATTTTGACTGGTACGAAATCATACGTATTGAGATAATATGGGTCTATTCTTACTATAATGCTAAGTTGGATGGAGTTATGTATATACACACACACCCCAAAACCCTACACTAGTATCAACCAACATCAAACTACTTCGTTACCTTAACCAAAAACCAAAATGGATTTTCTTTCGTCTATTAGAATATTAGAGGCTGCTTGTGTCTTTTTGTTCCTTATTTTTCTTTGTTCGCTACCGTGAACTTTTTGTATTTTTCTTGCTATTCTTTTATTAATATTAATTTCTTCTTACTTATCCAAAATAAAAAATAAAAACCAAAATGGCCCCTGGCCCTATTACGAGAAACGACAAATAAAATGTGAAAGGCATAAAAGTAAAATTATAGATTTCTTTCCTTTCCATTCCTTTATAGAACTCACACTAAGAAAATACAGCATATTCCATGTCATTTTTTTTATTTTATCATTAACCAATTACTTCATTGTGAACTACAAAGAATCTGAGTTCAAAGCCATGAAGCCTAACTAACCTTCAACAGTTACACTAGCAATTAACCATTATGCAACTGTAGCTTAATGACAAATTGCATTGCCTAACATACTTTTAGTTTACAAATTGTAATAATCCCAATGCCTTCAATCACATCAAGTATCTAATTAAGATATTTCCCTCACAAAGCTCATACAAAGTCACAAATTACACAATTAACAGTTCAACACCAGCAACAAAGACTACACTTTTAATTTACCACACCACTGTTTGGCTAAAGCTTCATACTCTAAACACATTCAGTCACATTCCTTTTTAAATCAGTCCAAAAGCTTTAACAATCACGCAATTCCAAATGCATGTAATTCATAAAGATAAAGCGAGGACAATTAAAGCTCATGTATGTATCAAAGTCACATACCTCTTGGAGCAAAGTTCCATCAATTGTATTGTAAACACGGACCAGAGTGCCTTTAGAGCTAGCCGTGGCGAGCAAGTGACCGTCGGGGGTGAGTGCAAAGCAAGCGATCCTGGAGTCGTGAGCCATGATGAACTTGGTCCTCTTCGAGGCGTAGTGCTCGACTCGAACCTGTCCCTTCTGAAGGCCCGGGCAGACGAGAACGAGCGAGCTGGTCTGCTGCGAGACCGCGCAGAGTCCCTTAGGGTTCGCAATGGTCTCGATCTGGTGAAGGAGCTTGAGGTCCGCGAAGTTGTACACGTACACCTTCTGCTCCAAAACGACGACGATCCGATCACGCCGGAGCCTCACGGACCGCACGTTTGACCGGAACGACAGCTCGCCGATGCACCTGCTCTGATGGTCGTCCCAGATCATGACCTTGTTCGGCGGGTACTGAGGGTGAGGTCCGCCGCCGACGAGCGCCAGGATGTTACAGCGGAATAGCATCTCCACGGCGGATATGCCGCCGCCGGATTCCTCCGCGGCGGAATCGGTGGACGAGGATATGAAATCGCGGCGGAAGATCTCGCGGAACGGGTCGCAGTTGAAGATCCGGAAGCCGTGGTCCGTTCCCGCCGCGAAGCAACCGTGGTCCTGGTTGAACGAGAGGTGCAGAAGATTCGGCTGCGGCGATGGCGGCGAATCCGGCGGCGTGGTGAACGGGTTTTGGATGTTCGGGTTCTGGGTAGGGTTAGGGTTGGGATTGGGGTCCTGAGAATGAGGAGGTTCGATCGGGTCTTGTGGCATGAGGGAATCGGAGTCGGATTCGAGAGGAAAAGAGTGGTCAGAAAAAGAGTCGACAAAATTAGGGTTAGGGTTAGGGTTAGGGTTTGGATTTGGGTTTGGCCATGGAGGAGAAGAGAAAGCAGAGAGAGTAGCCATGACAGAGAGAGAGATGAGACGAAGAGAGTTGTAGAGAATTTATTAAATTCCAGATATTTGAAGGATAGAGAATCTCATCTCATATCGGAGCTAGCTAAACCCAAAATTTTATCAGAAAAAGAGAGAAACGGTGAGTGATGGGACTGTATAACTGTAAAATTATTTAGGACTTTGACTCTTTTTTCTTTTTTTTTTCTTTTTTTCTTTTATTGTGCGGTAGAATTTGGGTTTTTGGTTTTGGATTTGGAGTAGTCTCTGAATTTGGTTAGGTTCGTTGAGTAGTGTAGCGACGAAGGTAGGTGTCTTTCCCTCCTCTTTGGCTTCTACCCTACGCGATTTTTTATTTTTTATTTTTTGCCTCTTGTTTTGCTTTAGCCCACGCCACTGGTCTATTATTTAAAAAGAAAATATACATATGGAGCGTGCAACCAATAATAGGAAATTCTGAGTAATATTCATTTTTCTAAACTTTGGATTTTGCCTGGGTTTCAGGGTAAGTTCCTCTGTACTTATCCTATGGGTGAGTAATGTTATAGGAAAATTCTTAGAAACTTTTAGTGTACGAAAAATGATGTCCCTTCTTCTTATATTCATAATAAATCTTACCATGAATTTAATAAGTGAACTCCACCATAAATGTGAGAGGAGAGAGCACAACATTCCGTGCTCCAAGAGTACCTAAAAATTACTCAATATTAAGGATAGTACCAAATTTATTGTTGAAAGTGTCATTAATTACCATAAATTAATTTAAATATTTGTTTTATTAAATGCTTAAAACCTATAAATTACATTTATTATTACTGCATTCTGCATATAAATATCACTTTTAGAGAAACCAAGCTCCTATTTTGTAGTAAAATTTTGAGCAAAAATATAAAGAAGTACTACGCTTATAATATTTTTACAACAAATTTACAACTTAAATTAGAAAGTACTATAAATATATTGTGGATATAGCATTTTTTCAGCAATATATATATAAAGACAGAGTGTTAAAGACATGTAGAGTCAATCGGTCAAGATTTTCTTCCATCGCAAATAGCAAAATAGTCTTTCCATCCATTTTTAACATCAAGAAATCACTAGAATGATTAAGAATCCTAAATATGTACTATTAATGATAAGTAATTAACCAAACACTATGAATGACAATTCAACCAAACAATATGATATCATATTGAAAATTTCTAAATCTTAACATTCAAATGGACTTAGTTATAATGACTACTATTTATGAACTAAAAATACCATTTATCCCAAACAAGTAACAAGATGATGCTTCTTCTTGTTGTTTTTAATAAAGTTTCATCCATATTATTTTTTAACAACCCAAATCCATTGGGCCCAACCTGAAAAATAACACCATAATATGTTATGAGTCCAAATGTAGTTGAAGACACTTCGACTTGTTCCTCAGTCTGTCTTGAGATTGATTTTCTAGGGCCTAGAAACAATCTCGGCTAAAACAGTGGGAGAGACCCATACTAATTTGGGTCGGGCCCTAAAAAAGATGTTCTGGCTGGGAAATGTTAACCGAAAAAGAAGATATTTGCGCCGTTGCCGGGGATCGAACCCGGGTCACCCGCGTGACAGGCGGGAATACTCACCACTATACTACAACGACTTGACGGTGAATATATTCGTATATATTTATAAACAAGTATTTGATTATGGGTTGTGTTAACGGGCACCTTAAGGTGCCCGTTAACAACACATTTTGGATAATTTTTTGGGTAGCTTTTTCAGCTTTTGACAGTTTTTCAGTTTTTGGCAATTTTTTTTATCTCTTTTAGCAATTTTTTTGACAACTTTTTTCCATTTTTTTAAGTGAAACACAAAAAAGGAAACGTTAACAAGCACCGCACGGTGCTTGTTAACATTTCCCTTTGATTAATATAACAGTGTTAATAACTTCTCCAGTGGTGGAAGGATGGTGGAGGACGATATCATTGGCGTCTAGAATGAGATGATGTCAGAGGATAGCAGTGTTGGTGGTGACTGGTGAGAAGTGGCAAAGAATAATGTTGCTACTGGTTGATCATGAAGGAAGACAATTTTAGAGGCACATGAGGTGGGTAGCGTATGGGCGTGTGGAATGATAAATCATAAATGTGGAAAAATATCATTTTCCATTTGAAATTGTTCCATTTTGTGGTTTAGATTATATTATTAAATTTAAAAGTGTATTTAGAATTATATCATTTAAAATTTAAAGTGTTATGATAGCTTGTACATTATTAGATTCAAGAACTAAAATTTCAAATCGTGAAATGGACACTTTGCATTTTGAGTGAAATTAAAGGTCTGTTTGTATTGGGCGTCCGCGTTTCAGGCCTTTGTTTTTTAAACCAACGTGTTATGCACTATTCATTGGCCATGAACAGTGTATTTAGGTCAATAAATAGTGCCAAACAATAATAAACAAAAAAATATATTTTTTTTTATTGTTTTCAGTTTTCAGCAAAATAAGTTGTATCCAAACGCACACTGAGAGTATCTTGTTATGTGAAATGAGTAGAGGTTGGTCCACATACACTTGTCTAGCTGGTGGCTAGCACATGAGAGTGCTTGAAGGTGAATGCGTACACATGTGAGGATTCAAGTGATGTGTGAAGGTATGTGATGCATTTTTTTGTTACAATTCTTTTGACATTATATAAAGTGGCCATTGACAAACCAAATCGTGTAATTTGTGACACAAAAGATCGGTTAGAAGGAACGAATACGAAGAGACGAGAGAGAAGAATTTAACAACAATAACATTGCTAATAAGGAACATTAAAACTTATGGGAAATGATGCCCAAGATGGAGAAAAGAACGGGGATTATGTTTAGTATTGAATTTCATGTATGATTAACACAATTAGGACTTTGAACTTACATCTATGAAGAATTAGAATTGCAACAAGGATATCAAAAGACCCACATGACTAATTTGGCTCATGTGTAGAGTCTTGCAAGTTATAACTCACCTCCCTTTTCTCCTTTTTTTTTTTTTTTCCACATACTATAGTTAATAATAATGGTATTACCGTATTAGTATTATAATCAAATAAAGAAGTGGTGCTAGAGGGAGAACACAACATCAGCATTAGGGATGGCAATTCGTGTTCGCGGGTCGGGTTCGTGTCATATCAAGCTAAGAGTATTCGGTTATATGGGTTGACTCGAACTCGACCTGTTTAGTAAACATGTCAGGAATCCTCAACCTGAACACAATCTATTTATTAAACAGGTTAACCTGACCCGATACGTTTAACTCGTTTAATTAATAAGTCATATAAAGGTCAATACAAATGACATATTTAATAATTTATTTAATTAATAGGTCATACTCTACCAATATAATTTTTATCAATTCTCATATATCTAAAATTAAAATATAATTACAACTATAAATATAGTAATAAACATATAAAAACAACCATAAGTTAAGTAATAATATCAAAATAACTAATAACTTTATAAGCTAAACGGGTCAAATAGGTTCGTATGTTGAATACAAACATGACATATTTATTAAACGAGTTAGCCGTGTCAACCCGATTATAACCTGAACCTGTTTAACTTCAACCCATGACCTGTTTATAAACGGGTTAGTCATGTCAGGTTCACGGGTCATGTCAGATTTTGTCACCCCTATTAGCATATTGTGGCACAGCATGTTTAAAACGTGAAAATGAGTTGACGACTTTCTATTTAAAATATAAGGATTAGGATGTACTCATCACCATGGTTACTAAATTTTGTAAGAGAAGTTAATGCCTAATGGAGATTCAATGGAAAATGTCTTAGAAAATTGAGGAAGGAGCTCCATGTGTTACAAGCAAGAACATACATCCTAGACTAATTCCTCTTGTTATTTATTTTTAATTTATTAATCTTTTTTTTTTTATATACAAGATAGAATTTATACTCTAGCCTAATATAAGTGTATATGTGTGTGAAATTCCCTCCTAAAGACTTGAACTCCGGCTCTTGCCCCCCACACTCCACAAGAATCTATGATTTTGTAACTTTTGTAGTGTCTTTTTGAGGTATTAATGCAAATAAGTAACACTGTAAGTTGTAGTTTTCATAATTTGATCTCTAATTATTATGATATTACAATCTTTACTTTTCTGCTAAAATTTATGGCAATGTTAGTTTAAGTTTCGTCATTTTGTAACAAAGAAAATTTTGCTTTCTTAATCGCATCATAAATAGTCAGGATATTCCCTCCATTTTTTTTTTTTTTTTGAGAAACTATTCCCTCCATTGATTTAATTGTTACTTGGTGTTAATCTCAATATCAACGAAGAGCAAAACATATTCGCAACCTACACTAAAGTAGCATGAATCATCGATATGGACAAAGTCCTCTTTATCGAGAAAGTGATCAACCCATGGCCCATAAAGAAAATTGGCCCAAGATGGATCTTCAAAAACGCACATAAATCATTGGGCAAGCCCACGATTGCCCAAGCTAGCAGCCCGTGAGATTCACCCAAGGCCCACTATGCTAATAAAAAGAACCAAATTTCTAGCCTAAGACCCATTCAAATTGGCTCATTGCCCATGCAAATAAAGCTTAAATTCGGTCCAAGTTGGGTCTTCAAAGCAACACATGAACCATAAAACAATGCCCAGAACCATTGAGCTTGACCCTTGTGGTTGATCAAGTGGGCACCTGGCATTAATCTGAATTAAGCCCAAAAGGTCAAGCCATTGTCAAATCAGCATGTGTGGGTATTTAAATAAGCCCAACAAAGATAGCCCCAAATCCATTAGCATAGCCCACGTGTTTGGTTTGTGCCGACACATAAAAAGCAAGAATGAGCCCCATGAAAATTCAATGTCAAAGCAGTAAGACCACTTGCTATTTGCTAAGACTCACAACAAATCAACAATTAATAGGCAGCTAAAACCTGTGATTCAAACAAGCATTAAGTTCAAATCCAAGTCTTTCCTTCATCATGTGAATCAATCTCACAAAAGGAGAGACAACTAGCCAAGGGAAAGAGATGAGAAGCAGTGGGTTGGCAGGCAACTTGAAAATTCATTCTCTTTCAAATATATCGTAACTTGATGTAATCTATGTCAAAAGTCTTACAATTCAATATTATAGTAATATTATCTTATTTTCCCATAAGAATAATTTGAATTTGCTTCCTTCTATTTGTTGAAATCATTATATCTTGGAAGACAAATGCTCAAGCAACTCAAAGCACTAGTTGTAAGAGGTAAAATATGTCTTAAAAGAGATATTGTCAATCATTAGCCTTAATCATAATTTGTATCATTAATTTTTAAAGCATATGAATTGTGAATAATTATATAGTTCTTGTGTGGGGGATTTTCCCGCACAAGCTATTTGTCCGCTTTGGGGAGCCAAACCCGCACGGTTTTGTTCTCAAGCGACATGAGTTTCCTCCTCGGGTTCGACCCATTTTTGGGAAGCCTTTGGATTTTGTCTCACATCGACAAGAGATGCACTCCACTCATACCTTATAAGCGCTTGGCACAAGCATGAGTGTACCACTAACACACACGGTTTTGTTCTCAAGTGGCGTGAGTTTCCTTCTCGGGTTCGACCCATTTTTGGGAAGCCTTTTGATTCGGTCCCACATCGGCAAGAGATGTGCCCCACTCATGCCTTATAAGCGCTTGGCACAAGTATGAGTGGAGCGCATCTATTGCCGATGTGGGACAGAATCCAAAGGCTTCCCAAAAATGGGTCGAACCCAAGGAGGAAACTCACGCCGTTTGAGAACAAAACCGTGCGGGCTTGGCTCCCCAAAACGAACAAATAGCTTGTGCGGGAAAATCCCCCACACAAAAAGGTGCTTTGGAGGGATAGTGCCCAACAAGGTATTGTCCGCTTTGGGCTCAAGGGACCCTCACGGATTTGTTACCCATTTAAGGCACACCTCCTAACTACCATATGCAAGTGTGTCTCTGGGTCCTGCCCTGTTACACATGTGTGTTAGTGGTACACCATGCTTTCGCCCAAGAGCTTATAAGGCATGCGTGAGGCGCATTTCTTACCGATGTGGGACTGGGGTGTCAATCTCAAAATCCTCACCTCCCACGTCGCTTGAGAACAAAACCGTGCGGGCTTGGCTCCCCAAAGCAGACAAATAGCTTGTGCGGGAAAATCCCCCACACAAAAAGGCGCTTTGGAGGGACAGTGCCTAACAAGGTATTGTTCGCTTTGGGCTCAGGGGACCCTCACGGATTTGTTACCCATTTAGAGCATGCCTCCCCACTACCACATGCAAGTGCGTCTCTGGGTCCTGCCCTGGTTAACCAACTAATGGTACACTACTCCTTCGGCGCAAGCCTTATAAGGCAGAAAGTGGGGGGAGTATCTTTCGATGTGGGACAAAGGTGTCAAGCCAAACGTTACAAGGCAAAAAAGCCCTTGGCCGAGGTGAAAATCCTGAGTATCTACAGTTTCTATTTTTGTTATATTGTGTAGAGAATAGAGATTCTATTATTATTCTTGTTTATACCATATGTTGGTGTTTATTTTATAATTGGATCTATTTGTGTCTTTGTTTACATAATCACAAAAATAATTTATTTTAAGCAATAGTATTATTTATGAATAAAAAGGTAAGAAGGGGTAGTTAGAGTGACTTTTCTACTGGACTTTACTATAGTAGAATTATATTCGCTGAATTCAGACCTACAAGCAAAAAAACTTGTAGATTATAGCTCTTATTCCATCCACACGATTACACTAGAAGGCTTTAAATAAAGTCAGATGTTCTGGAATAAAACGAGTAGGCTGATGTCAACCAATTGGCAAGTTGTCTTATAGCATTTAATAGAAAAGATAATTGGTCATTGTAGTCAAATGGGTGTTGTCAACTTGATTGTATGCATAACGAGTAGGCTAATGTCAACCAACAAAAAATGTGTTTTTAAGCCGTGTTTTCTAAAATCGCAGTTATAGGCGAGACTTTGAACTGCGTCCACCTTGGACGTATAGTCGCGTTTTTAAAAACGCAGCTATAGACTAGCTCTGAAGCCGCGTTTTATGATGTTGAGGCTGCGTTTAGCTGGGTAGGACTTAAGCCGCATTTTTAAAAACGCAGCTACAGACCCATCTAGAGTTTTTTTTTTTTTTTTTTCAATATGTCTGGAGCTGCGTTTGATTAAACGCAGCTTATACATGTCTGGAGCTGCATTTAACAAACGCAGCTTAAACTCAAACTCAGCTTATGCATGTCTGGAGCTGCGTTTGTTTAAACATGGCTACAGGTTTGGTATTAAAAAAAAAAAACCTAACCTACTCTCTGATCTCTTACCCGATCTCTCATGTTCTCTCTCACTCTCTCCCTTTGACTCCCAAACCCTCAGCTTCAACCCACCCCTCTCTGCCACCGATCCTCCTCACCATGGCCGAAGCCGTCACTCTCTCTCACTCCGATCACCAGCACCACCACTACGGTGGTCTTCTCCATCCCCGAACCAACTCTCTTAACCTTGAAATCTCTCTCTAATCCTCAGATCACCATGGTGGCAGCGGTGGTTGCAGCATCAGAGCCATCTAGATCCTCAACAGCCTCGATGCCATCGTTTTCTCCAGGTACTTACTTACGAAAATACCGTCGTTTCACATTCTTCATTTGCTGTGTACTAATCGATCTGACTCTTCTTCTCACATTTAGGGTTTTCACACTATAATTTCTGATTTCCAAATTTTCCCTCATTGTTTTGTGTGCTCATTGTGTTGATACTATTCTATAAAATCTACAAGGCTATTTTAGTAATCTATCAAGTAAGATTTGTTATATATTTTCGTAGATTCGTCTTTAGACTTTTGTGTTTTAATCTTGCTTTTCAATTTGTTTTTCACAACAAAATTTCATCTTTCTTTTGTTTTCTTGTTTTCAGTTAGCACATAGGGATTGTATACAGAGGTGGTGTAACGAGAAGGGCAACACCACCTGTGAAATATGCCTCCAGGTTTGTATATGAGTTTTGAGTTCTAAATTTTTTTTTTTTTTAATGTTCTGTTTTTTCTGTTGTATTAAATGAATTCTTTCTTTTTCTTTTCTTGTAATTCAAACTCAAACTGGGTCTGTCTTTTTTAAGATTGAGTTGTTAAAATTAGTTTGCATCATCATCCCCTTATTCTAGTTTTAGAATTTAGGTATCTCAAATTTGTCGTTTGCCTAACTTTCCTTTATGTTTAAGTATCTTTTTGTCTGTCTCTTTTCTCTCTCTTTTTATAATTATGAGAATTTGAAATGTCATATTGGTTTCACCGTGACATACAAAATCTTTTAGGCATCTTTTCTTCATTTTGTGTCAAAAAATAGTACTTTGAAAGCCATTCTATACTGTCCTTTTATAGACCAATTTAATCACTCTTGAATTTTGGCTAAAAAGGATGACACTCCAAAACCATTGGCTTGTCTTTGTCATACACACCAGGGATACTCATGTATGCCTGTCCTTTGTTGGGAGGGGAAAAAATTATCTTTGGTTTTAGATATCTTTTTAAAGACATTGATATTTATTTTTTATTTGAAAACTTTATTCCTAAAGATAATTAATTTATTGTTGTATTCCCATCTTGTTGTCCTCTAATTTTTCATAACTTGTCGTGTCCTGTGTCCATGCCTTTTAGATTTAGAGTAATCAACTAAAGATTATTTTAAGAGTTCCACTGAATATTGATGTTCTTTTATTTTGCTTGATCTTAGTAATCCACCCTGGTGAAGACCAATTTTCTCACCTTAGATGTTTTTGTGTGGAGCTGTTACTCAATCAATGCTTCTTGGGGTTCTTATTAATTGCTTGCTTATGTATTTATTTTTCCACAGTTTAATTTTGGAGATCTTATTTTCTTCTCCTTACATCTTGTTATAAAGGCACCTTGTATTAAAAAATATTTCTTGTGCTCTTAAATGAAATAATGAGAAGCTAAATTATTAAACTAGGAAGTAAACCAAGTGACACATTGAGTTAACAATACTTTTGGTTGGATTTATTGATTCTCTGAAAGTAGATGATATACTTACAACTATTGAACGGCCTACTATTGTCCTTCAGGTTCACAGTGAATTCCAGAAGGAATACGAGAAGGGGATTCATAAATCTAAGTAAGGTTCTTTTAAGCGTGTATGTTTTTCTAATTTGACCTATTTATTTACTAAGCTTGTATGTACTTTGTTTTTAGGTACTTGGAACCAACGTATGAGGACTCTCTTAATTTGATTGCTCGAGTGCCATTAGTGGCTGCTTATGTCTACCGCAAGTAAGCAAGGATATTATTTCTCATTTATTATCAAAATTTGGTGTAATTGCATTTTGGACTAGATCTGGAATGATGGTAAACTTGATGTTATAAAGCTTTAATAAATGTTAAATTTAAGGATAGTCCCTGCTGGTGTACGAATAGACATAATTTACTTTTGTAATTTATTATAAAAATAAATAAAATTGTTAAATGCAAGGATACATGCCCACCCCTACTGGATCTATTTTTTTTCCCCATGTAATGGAGAGATGATGCTGTTACTCATTTGTGTAAGAAGGTCTGAGATTGTGCCTTGTATTTGTTTCATTAAATATCATTTAAATTATAGGGGAGGACTTTCTTTTATTTTCCTTTTTGGCGTTTCATTTAGTAGTTTTTTTCGGCCTCTGAGATCATATAGTGAATGATATAAATAAGAGAGCTGCTAATTTTCTGGTGTAGGCTAGGCAAGTTCATCCAGATAAAAATCCAAACAACTCTCAAGCGGCTGAAAGATTTCAGGCTAGTTCATCCAGATAAAAATCTACTAATTTTTTCCTTATAGAAAAATTCAGGTTTTGGCTTTTCAATACTATAGAAACAATAAGGAATCTACTAACATAAATTTTTTAATTTTCAATACTATTTCCTCTACTCTAGTGTTGTGGAATGACCTATTTTACACAAATTTTGGCTTCATTTCTTCAACTTTTATTTCAGAAGGTGTTGTTAGACCAGGCCAACAGTCAAACACAACATTGCATTGTCCTAAACTTAATTATGATTGCATTGTTCTAATCTGCTTCTCTTGTGTTGATGGTTGGTTATTTCTTTCTCTTCCATATATTCTTTGATTATTTTATTTTTAATCCTATGGTTAGGATTTGTATGTTAATTTTATACCAATTTGGCTGTCTCTAGGCCTAAATTTTATAGCCAACTGCTTTGGGCTAGTGAACATTACCCAATCTACGCCTTTTGAGGAGACCTTCTTTGTCACTATTGTTTCTTGTGCAGTAGTAGTAGTAGTAAATTCAAAAGCAGAGTTTTGTGTTTGTATTACTTTTTGCAACCACCTAGGCTAGAAGAGAGGAAGAAGTAAGAAGAAGAAGAATATAGAGGTTCGATCCAGCAGAAGAGGCAGAGAAAGAGAGAGCAGCCCAGATAGGGTCAAAGTCTACAACATGCATCCAAGGGTGATCAAACCCATCAAAAAAGTACAAGTTGTTTACTATCTCTCAAGAAATGGCCATCTTGAACACCCACATTACATGGAAGTCACCCATTTAGTCAATCAACCTCTTCGTTTAAGAGGTAGCTATTCCAAAAATCATTTATTTCCTGCTTCTGTAAATTTCCATCTTCAAAGTTTTTTTAATTTAGTTTTTGTGTGAGTATAAGGAAATGGTATTCCAAGTTGGAAGTAATTGGAGTGTGGAATTATATTATATTATTTAGAATAGGCAGTATTGGTTAATCTTATTGGAGTGTGTAATTTTCTTGGGCCAGATTGTCGGATGCTTTAGCTCTTAAATATTAATTATTTAATCTACCGACTTCTATTGAACAATGGTATCTAGTTGTCTTCATTCTTTTTAGTTTTTATCAACATGGCGGGGTGCTACATTATGCATGATGATAATACCGGTTTTTTTCCAAAAATAAAATTTTTATATAAAAAAAACTGCTTACAGAAGCATTATGCACTATTTTCTGTTTGCTTTCAGTACTTTAGTTTTGATGTGTGATTAGTGTGCTGTCCAAATTCAGACTGAACTATAATTAGAAATTAGACTCCCAATAGTGTTAAGTTAGAGACGTAATGACAATGGCAGTTAATAGAAAAATATTCTCATGCAGGGATTGTAGATAGTCTTTTCATTTATGATTTTATAAGCTAACGCACTATCTGCATAAATTTCCATCATCTTATTTTTATCATCTTCATTGTGTAGGTTTTCCTGAAGCAGCATCTTACAAATGTTGTCTTTGACTCCAATTTTGCTGATGAAGGTTAGTTTTATGTTTTTGTCTTGTCCGTTATGAACCAAGCCAATTGTATTGTTTCTTGTGCTGTGATTATTCTATTAGTGGCATGTTGTTACATTTCGTGAACAAGGAATGATTGGGGGGACAGGTACCAGTAATGTAGTAAGTTTGAAGCAATTTATTGCTTATATATGATATGAGTGATAATTCTAACACTGGGCTAGAGCTAATGAGCTTTAGCTCAAATGACACATGCTCCTCCCTCATTAACGGGATGGAGGGTAAGGTAGGAAGTTCAAGACTCACGAGATGTGTATAGCTTACCAATGAGGAAAGGTCTTATCACTTTGCCCCCACCTGGGATGCCTCAGCAATAAGGGAGAGTGCTTGGATAACTGTAAACCTAGAAGTCTTTGATTCAACTCCTAGCTAAGGCATTTTGTGATTTACTTGATGCCTGCTCAGTGGGGGTATGTAGGCATCCTGGGTTTACCCCTCAGTGGCGGTCCCACTAGCCCATACCAGTGCTTGCATGTGTGTATTTATAGTTATCTTTGCATAATTTCTTGTCAATTGATGTTTTATTTTCTTAGGAATTTAAATTCAGAATGAGGACAATAATGTTTGTGACTCATTGTTTATAATATGAGTTATGTTTGCAAAGGAAGATGATACTGAGGAGCAAAAAATGGCAATGAAAGTATTGCGATTGGGCAGGGAAAAAAAGAAAAAAAAATCTATAGCCGCGTTTGAAAAAATGCAGCTATAGACAAAATCCTATGGGAGGTTGTAGCCGTGTTTCTAAAACGCAGCCAAAAATAGTCTCAACAGCGTTTCAAACGCAACCCAAAGTGGGTCTATAGCCACGTTTTTTACAAAACGCGGGTATAGGGGGTAGAAAACGCAGCTATAGGGTGATCTGTAGCCGCGTTTTTAAAAACGCAGCTCGAGGTCCCGTAGGGGCTATAGTAGGATAGGTCGCGTTTGAAAACGCGGCTATGAAAAACGCAGCTATAGCATTTAACAGAAAAGATAATTGGTCATTGATATATTAATTAACTTTTGGCAAAAATATCAACCACTCGAAAAATATTTTATTTACCTGCTCTTTTACTTTTTCGATATAAAACATTTTATCCGTGAAGAAATGTTCTTGATAGAACATACTCTTGAGATCTTAAAAAAAGGATTTTGGTCACACTAAAAATATTTTCATTAAAACCAACAAAAACTCATAAGAAATAGTAATTAGCTAGGGGTGTTAGAGAAGGAAGATGCCTCAACACAACTACTTTTCCACTGGATCTGAGATGTCTTACATTAATTATGATGTTCAACCTGTACCCGGTGAAGAAGATGACCACCATTAGTAATGCTAGAGCCATTTTTCTCATGGAGCTTCGGGAGAATACTTACATTGATATTAGTGCTCATGCCTTCTCCATCATTGCTGATGAAACAAGGACAACTTCAAGGGCAAAGCTGATTCTCCCTAGTCTTCTCATGAGGCTCTTTTGTGCAAAAGGTGTGGAAATTCCCCAAGACATCAGTCTCATGCCTACTCCTCTGGCTATAAATGCTCTAACAATTGCACGGATCAAAGTTCATCTCCCGGTTGATGAAGAGGAGGGTGATCAAGCACAAGGGGAGCCTATGGACACTGAGAAAGAAGCAGAAGGACAACCCTCAAGCTCACGAAGCCGTGGTAAAAAGAGCCGAGCTTCATCATCTTCCGAAGTGCCTCCAGATGCATTTCAGATCATCCTTATAAGGATTGACGGCCTGCAAGCTGTCCAAAATGAGCAATCTGATAGGCTGACTACTATCCAAGAACAAATTAATTTGCTTTCAGCCAAGTTTGATAGCTTCACTGCACAGCATTAGCCCTTTGGCCATTCTGGCCAAAAAGGGGGAGATATGGAGTAGGAGTAGCTCTTGAGGGGGAGAATTATGGGTTTATGTTTGAATTGTTTATGGTTTATGTTGTTTATGTTTGGATTTAGTTTCAATTATGGTTTTCATAGCACTTTGTTAAGTACTTTGGTTTGAACTCTATAATTCTAGCACTTGTTTTTCTTATTCTTGACTATGGTGTGTTGTGAATACTTGAATGCTTAGCTATTTAAACTATGTTTTTGTATATGTACCTTTTCTTTGTAGCTTAGTAATTTTAGTTAATGTTATGCATTTTCTTTAGTACATCACTCTTATGCCCTTGTTGGATTTTATATCCTTGATGCAATTACTTTGTGTTTTTGTATCGGTTGAGTGTTGGACACGCAAATGATACATTGCATTGAGCTTATTAGCTTGCATGTCCGAATGTTCATTCCTTGTGTGAATGATCATTGTAATCACTATTTATAGTGATTGTTCTTGTTTGGTCAAGCCATGCTATATTGCTATAGTCTTTACTACTTGATCGCATTGTGCTTGCTCCATATGCATTTCAAGATTTCTGCTTACAATGATCATCTTGTGTTATTGTTTTTAGGAAAAACTTGTTTGTATGGTTCAAGAGCTTCACAGTTTCTAGAGTTAGGTGTGAGTGAGTTTTGGTAACTGTTCCCAACTCACATGTTAAGTCTAGAGTATA
Source organism: Notholithocarpus densiflorus (assembly GCA_030021035.2). Taxonomy (NCBI): domain Eukaryota; kingdom Viridiplantae; phylum Streptophyta; class Magnoliopsida; order Fagales; family Fagaceae; genus Notholithocarpus; species Notholithocarpus densiflorus. The sequence goes on from JARYZH020000005.1 coordinate 4,526,793, forward strand.
TTTTAGGGTTTTGTCACGACAGCTAGAGCACTACAGGACAAAATGTACAGTCTAGCGAGGTAGTTAGCTCGCGACTCAGACTCGCGACTCGTTCCAGTCGCGAGGTTGAGTCACTAGAATGCCCTGTTTGGATGAAAACTGACTTTTCGCATTCCTCACACACACTACTATAAATACCCTTATACCCATGAAATGTAGAGAGCTTCCAAAGAGAATTTTGAGAGAGAAGCCCTAGAGAAAATGAGATTGACTCATCCACAATCTTTATCATTTGATTCTCTAAATTCCTCTACTTTCACCCTCTCCACTGACATATCCTTGAGAGGTACATTTGGCCAAATCCTTATCTCACCTTACCTATATCAGTGAGGAGGTATTTTGGTGCTTGGGAAGAAGTTCAGAGATGACCAATTTACTTGGTTGATGCAATGGGCTTATTACGGGATCCAGGAAGCTAAAGAAGACAAGGTTTGGCGTAACTCTGTTGGAGCAAGAAGCTTGGAGGGCTTAGGTGCACTGGGTAGATTAGGCTTGGAGGGTCTTATGCTATTCATGTATCCCAAGTTTATTCATTAGTGGATCATTTGACCGCTTGGAGGGCGGCAGAGAGGTTTTTCGCCGAGTTCTTCGGTTTCCTCTTCGATAACACGTGCTGGTGTTATCTTTGTGTTTGCATCTCTCTTCCCTTACTCTTTAACCATTAATTGCTTCTGTGTTTGTGATTAATTATGTGTTAAAGTAGTTTGCCAAATTGGGTATTGCTTATATTTCATATTCCGCACATATATTGTTTGAATATAGGCTTCTGTTGGTAATTTTGTAATTGGGGGTCTAAATATTCATTAGTGTTTTACACACTAATTGAACTTTCAATTGGTATCAGAACGGGTGCACTTGTTGTGGTTTCATTACCTAAGTGCGATCCTAGACCCCTTTTGAGATGGATCAATCTCAATCGCTTAATGCTCTTCTATACTTTGATGGTAGCAGCTATGCATTTTGGAAAGTCCGTATAAGGGCATTTCTATGTTCCATTGATGAGAGTGTTTGGGATGCTGTAGAGATAGGATGGACTAGGTCGGAGGCCGCCAAATCCAAATGGGATAAGGTAACCCTTGCAGTAGCTAAAGCTAATAGCAAGGCTTTAAATGCTATTTTCTGTGGTGTTTCTCCTGATGAGTTTCACAGGATTTCTCATGTTACAATTGCCAAGGAGGTGTGGCAAATCTTGGAGATGACCTATGAAGGTACCAAAAAGGTGAAGGACGCCAAGTTGCAAATGCTAACCACACGCTTTGAGGAGCTGCAGATGAGTGAAGACGAGTCATTCGACTCATTTTATGGGAAGCTAAATGAAGTGGTGATTAGGACATTCAACTTGGGAGAAAAGACGGAGGACTCCAAGATTGTGAGGAAGATCCTACGATCATTGCCGGAGAGCTTCCGTGCAAAGGTCACTGCCATCGAAGAAAGTAAAGACCTTGATGAGATTAAAATTCAAGAACTCATCAGTTCTTTTCAAACCTATGAGCTATCTCTACCATCACAAAGGAAGAGAAAATCTTTTGCTCTAAAGACAATCAATGAGAGAGTGGAAGCTCAAGACTCTTCAGATAAGGATGAGGTCGAAAAGGATGTGGCGTATCATGTTAAGAACTTCCGAAAGTTCTTAAAGTTCAAAAAGAATGGAAAGTTTGTTGAGAAGGAAAAATTCCCAAATTCCTGTGTACATTTTTAGACCCCTTAAAACACAAGTTGTTTAACCTAGTTATTTAGCCAAGTGATTACTTAGGTAAATTATTCAAATCTAGGTTAACACAAGTAAATCAGATCAAGTAAAAAATGGGGAAAATAAAGAACACAACGATATGATAACCCAGGAAAACCAAACCAGTAAAAAACTTGGGGAGGATTTAACCTAGCTATCCTCAAGGTAAAACAGATCCACTATGAAAGAATTAAAGTTTTACAATAGCAACTTTGACCACTAGACCTTGTGGTTAGGACCTGATCTAGACCCTGTGGTCTTTGTCATTGTCTATATACCTTGGCCCATATCAAAGAGTTTGGATCACCCGTTTGCATGTCTATACTTGCTTGCTTCTATGCTTTATCTTTCGTGCTAGCCTCTCTAGTTCTAGGCTTTGCTATGCTTGATGCCCTTAACGGGTTGTGGTTGTGTGGTTACATCTGACGCCCATGAGGCCTTGTTTGGATGTAACCACTTGGGAGGCATCTCTGTGATGTTGGTTGCTTCGTGCATACCTCTCCCTTTTCTGCTCCATGTGATGATATGCTTACCATGCTTGTTTGCATCACTCGTTGACTTCGTATGCATCTTTACTTGCTTGCTTACATGTTCATGCATGAGTCTTGCTTGCTAGTGTGTCGTCCATGCTTCAACACAATGAAGTCATGGACATTCGATCCAAACCTACATTTGTCCCTCGCGGACACCCCCTTTTGTGTGTTTTCCTTGCTTGTTTGCCCTTCTTGCTTGTTGGTTAGCTTTCTTGCTTTTGTCACATGTTGTGCTTGCCATATCTATCTTGCTTTTTTTCTTTGCGACCTTGTGCTTTTATCTACGCTTTTTCCTTCCATTGCTTGTCTGTTGGTTTTCTTGTCTCTGCCTTTGCATGTACACATATGGAGCGAGGACACATAGAGCTATGGCATGATCTCCTAGGCGCAAGCAAAAAGGGCAAGTACGCGAGCAGGTGGTCGAGCCAAGCGATTGCAGTTAGTAGGTTTAGGAGTTTATCCTTTTCCCTTTGGTTATGTACTCTTTAAACCCCCTCCTTCCTCATCCCTTTCTCCCTTAGATTGTTTGTTTTAGGTATATCATGTTTTGTACCATTCGTCCTCATCTCTAGAGTATGGCGACCCCTATTATTTTCCTGCACTTATATTTTGGGCCATACTCTAAGGATGTAGGCATTTACTTTCCTACTCTGTGTGCTAGCATTGTGCATGATGCATGTATATATATACCTACTTGCCCCTTTTCGGTGTGATTGTCACGATTCGTGTCACCTAAGGCTAGCAATGCCTAGTTTTCATCGCGAAAGTAAGGTGACCTCTTGCCAAATTTTCACAGTGGAAATCTGGCACTTTGCTCGAATGCCTTAGGAAAGCATAGATTGGGACCACCCTCTTTCAAAACCAAACCTCAAAGCCCCCATGCATGCAAAGCGCCAAAAGCCAATTCCAAAATCATCTTTTTACTGCCAATCTCCAAAAATTAAGGTTTTATCAAAACAAAGGACTGTCCTTGGGATAGGCGTTGTGGGGTGCCTAATACCTTCCCCACACGTAACCAAACTTCTGGACCTAAGAATCAAGATTTTTTGCCATTCACATTAGATTAGGAAAAATGACATTTTTCTTAACCTAGGATTGGTAATAAAATCAACTAGAAATAAGTGACCAATCACACCTTAGAAAAACCCAATGATTGGTGGCGACTCCACTTTACCTTTGGTAATCACCTAAAATTTGGCCCAAATTCCCGCAATAAAACCAAAGGTAGACCTACCTTTCTCCACCGAGTGAGAGAGCACCCGAAACTCCGCGCGAACCATACACATTCACATCGAGAGGGGCTTCCAACGGGCCCCGCGCGAGCGCGAGCTGTCACCACGGCGGGTGGTCGAACGAAGGCCCACGGCGGTGGCGGTTTTCTTTCCGTCGCCAAAGATTGAGGCCGGGTGTCAATAGACTGGCGACTCCATTAGGGATCGATGAGAGTTTAGCCTTCAGAACTTTTGATAGAACCATAATCTTTGGACATTGGCTTTTAAAAACATAGAAATTGGCGTTGGCCTCTGGGGCTTTCCTTTTGACTTCTACTATATCCTAGTAGACCATTTTCAAAAGAGCAAAAATCTTTTTTTTCCAAAAATCCTTTTTCAAGAAGGGAGGCTTTGAGGTATTTTCATATGGGGCTTTACAACTTTCCTTCACATGCAAACATAGGGTAGCAAAATTTAATTTCCACCACACCTTTATCCGCTTTCCATATATATATATATATCTGCTGTGATTTGAAATAGTCTTTCCCCTTCATTAAGAATTGCACGACATATACACCCTTTTGAGCCGAACCCGGGCTCCGCACTGCTGGCGTAGTCTCACCTATTTTGGGAATTTCATCACCCCATCTGTAGGTGTATGGAACCCAACACATCGGCCATGTTACCCATAGTTCGCTTCGGGGCTGATGTTGTAGGCACTTCTGGGTCCATGGGTGGACAAGAGTAGCTGAAAAGGCCCCCTCGATCCTTTTTGCCCCATAACTTCCATAAAGGGAGGGGTATGGCAATTGAGTACCCTAGGACAGGAACCACCTACCAGTTAAGGGGGTGTTTGGATTGGAAGTATCTCAAAACTCAAAACTCAAAACTCAAAACACATAACTCAAAACTATCACTCATTTCTCAAAACTCTATCTCACTCAAAACCCAAAACTAAAAATTTTTGTTTGGCTCCAATATCTCAAAACCGTGCCCCACATCTCAGTACTCAATTTTTTCACTTTTTGGTGGAGCCCACAGCTTGCACAGGTTAGAAGGTTGGTTTTCTCTCGCGTGTGTCCTCTTCTCTCTCCTTTCACCCAAAACATTGTTTTGTCTTCCTAACTCCGCAAACACACACACACTGAATGTAAGAGAAAGGTTTGTGGGTTTTTCTTTTCCTTTTCCTTCTCTATACTTCTGCCTCCATATCCTAAAGACCCATCGCCTGCAAATAGCATTACTGAAATATCAACATTTTCACAAATGTCACAAAAACTTTTTTATAAACTCATTAAATACATAAATAAAGAGGCCTTAATTGCTTTAATAGTGATATCTTCACATACACATTGGATATATATATATATATATATATATATATCTCAAATACATAAATAACCTGTGCATTATCAACAATGCTTTGACATAAATAAACTAATCAAATACATAAATATCAACATTCTGACATAACCTGTGCATTGTAAACAATCTAATTTGTTTACATATCCAGGAAACAATATATATATACAAAAAAAAAAAACATTTGAATATTAATATAAAGATGATATAACATATTCCATTGTCAAATTGTAGGAATAATATATAAGTTACAAAATACATTGTCAACAAGGCTTTGACAATGAAGAGGATGCAACCTCAAGTAGACAGAACCTCAAGTTTTATAGAATTACAAAACAAAGTTACAAAATAAAAGTGATGACTCAATCTGATCCAAGAGAAAGAATAAACCCAGTTGTACACTTTGTTATTAGAAAGAAAGCAGCCACTCTTGTCAAGAAGAAATGACCATAGATATTGAATTTATAATAAATCACACACAGAGTCCCTTCAAGTGATTATAAAGGAGTGCTTCAAAATATGAAATTTCTGATAAACCATCAATATAAAGAAAAGAAGGGAGACAAAAGCAACGAAATATTTATTAAAGACTCAGCACACACAATGGCAAACAAAGTCACAAAAAGATGGGATTTTTAGCATAAACCAGTGCTGACTCATACAATAACCCATAACATATACCTGAATCAAAGTTTCTCAGTCCACATTTCATCACAGAAAGTCGATTATTTTACAAAACCCATCAGACACAAATTTTTTACAAAACCCATCAGACACAAATTCCACCAGACACAAATTTCATTATTTTACAAAACCCATCAATGTTTAGAGAAATTGAAAAAAACATTGAAACACAAACAAAATCAAAACAGAGCACCTGAACAAAAACTTTGAAATACAAACATTGAAATTTAGAGGAACACAAAACAGAGCAAGGTGGGTTTACGGAGGGCAGAGGTCGGAGCCGATGAACTGAGAGTATCTCAAAACTATCAACACAAGACCCACATCAAGCAAATTAGAGTTTTTACAATATACCATAACATGTATGAAATAAGACCCATTTCGGGTTTTCCACATCAGTTGTTGCCAAAGTATAAATTTTTCACAAAACCCATAGATGTTTAAGAGAGTACATTGGAGAGACACAATCAACCAAGTTCATGAAATTTTTCCACAAAATTTATATTAAATGAAACAGAGCATAGTGGGTTTATAGAGGGAGAGAGGGAAAATGTTTTTACCTGAGCAGTACAAGGATCAGATTCTCAAACCGGTGTCGGTGCCGGTATCAGATGTGTCGGGGTATGCTTGTTTCTGGCTGGGACTCCTTCTTCTTCCTCTCGGTTTGTGCTGGGTTAAGGGTAGCTTGTGAAAAAATGGAACAAGTGAGAGGTCTGAGCAATAAAAGAAAAGGCAAAAGTTTGAAATAATGGTATGTTGGTAAGGTGGGTGAGAGGTGTTAATGGAGAAGCAGTAAATGGAGAAGGAGTGGGAGTAAATGGAGAAGTTGTAAATGAAGTAAATGGAGAAGTCAGAGGAGTAAAGAGTTGTAAAGAAAATAGAGGAAAACAGAGGCCATAATTGGCATTTGGCACAACCAAAGCTTCCAATGGCTCTGAGGGTGATGTGACCATACACTGAAGAGGGTCCCACATATTTGCAATTATTTACGAGTAATGCCACAAAACTCATTTCTCTGAAAGTGAAAACAACCTCTGAGGAGTTCTCATTTCTCATTCTCAAAACTCAAAATTTTGAGATATGAGTTTCGGAAACACAAACTGAAAACTGAACCAAACAATATTTCAGCTAGTGGGTCCCACGAATTTTGAGTTTTGAGTTAAGGTTTTTGAGTTATATAACTGAAAACAGGCCAATCCAAACACCCTCTAAGCCTTTGCATACAGTTGGCCTAGTTATGTCAAACTCGTGAGGACTAGATCAAGCCAGAGCCCATCAGGACTAGGAAAAACCTAAAAGGTGAACATCCAAGCCTAGGAAAGGATACCCTTCTAGGGCTAGAGGTCAAGGAAAGTGTCTTGTAACAGGTGAGCCCTTTTTGCTTGCGCCAAGGAAATCGTGCTCTACTCCAAGTTCCTTCTATCTTGCTTGCACAACATTCATGATTAAACCCCTAGGAAAAGCAACCCCGTTGCTCATACATGTTAAATCATACCCTATCCCTAAGGGTTTACAACCCTACAAGGGCACTCATGCATACACTAATTGGTTTCGTCACCTAATTGTGCAAAGATAAAATTTGTGGCAAGTAACTGAAACTCCGTTCAGGGGGAGATGCTGGCGAAAAAATGTCAGAAATCGAAAGGTCCAAGAGGTCTAAGTCACCTAGGTTGTCAAGATGTCTAAATTGCCAAGAAGACCTAGATGTCAAGAATCCAAGGACTCCTCCAAGAGATCCAAATCGCTAAGAGGCCCCATGATGTCCAAATTGTCAAGAGATCCGAATTGCCAAGATGTCAAAATAGCTAATGTCACGACCCAAATCCATGGAACATGGATTTAGATACATGACTAACCTACTAAACTTATATAACTCAATGAACATAATAGATCCAAAATAAATTAAAACTCCAAAGAAACAATGCTCTTAATAAATAACCTCTTACAAAAATCTAAACTCCACAAATTGGAAATAATCTCCAACATATAAAACATGAATTACAAAATAAAGATAACTGAAATTCTATAAGTCTTCAAGTAATACTGAAGTCGCCTACAACTTCCACGCTCTACCTTGCACCTTACAAAGCGATCCAAAGGTTCTATATTCCTAACTACACTTTAATCTGAAAATAGTAATTGATGGGGTGAGCCACACATCTAGTAAGTAATTATACAGAATACACAACAGAATAGAGTCAAGCAAAGCACGAGTATTTTGATTTTTCACAAACTCATTCAATGATATCAAAAATGATTATTCCAAAACATATAATGAATCACTTAATACATATGTAATCACATCTTAAAATCATTTGAAATCACATTCATATAATTGATCAGAGCACAGTGTCACATATACACATCACATATTCTCACATACAATCCTGTGAACGGATACCAACATCTAACCCCTGCTAGTGAGGGATCAACACATATTCTCATATACAATCCTGTGAGCGGATTTACACATATATCTGATATATCTGATCAATTCTAAATATAATAATTTATACAAAATATAATAATTTTCTTGATATTAATAATTATTCCAAATATAGAGGCATATCAAAGATCACAATATCGAATAGAACATAAATCAAAGGATGCTTGACTCTCTTGGGGAACGAATAGAAACTGAGGAGTTTATATAAATATATTACAATTCTTGAGTAAATTTGAAAATTTAATTTGCTAAAAGAAACATTTTAAATACCATTTGGAGAATAGGAATATGACTGAAATCACTTGGTTTTAACAAATTTAAAGAACAAGAACCTTTTTAGAAAACTTACTTTGAAGCTTAATTATTTTTGGAAAATAATTTAGTTTAGAAATCATCTTTTAAATGAGATTTGGACATTCAAAACATTATTTAGAATTCAAAGTTTCTCTTTAAAACATTATTTAAAAGTAGAAACTTCTCTTTCAGTAGTGTAAAAATGCTTTTTGATAAACTTTTAAAAATGTAAGCTTAAAAATATAACTTTTGAAAATCTTTAACTTCTAAGAACCTAAAGAACAAAACTTGTGCATATTATGCATAATTACTTATAGCACTTGAATCACTCTGAAAGTCCAGCTGAAACACCCTCCAAATAGTCTCAAAATACTCTTAAATAGGACCTATAATCAATCATGGAAATATACTTAATATCTTCTACAAAATATAAAGCTTATAGAACTATACAAATGGACTCACAAGGATTATATTTTGCTGAACTAATAACACTTTTAACACTAAGTTAAAGTTTCTCTAACCAATGATGCTCTAACCAATAATATTCCCTTATATTAATCGAAACTCATATTGCCATGAGGAAGGCAGTAGCCAAAAATATCATTGACCTAGGATTTAATATAAAACCCCAATGAAAACCGTAAGAGCCATATACCTGAATAGATATTGTAATCCATGGCTTGTTCACACAGTGGGCAACCTAGAATTTTATTATATAACTCTGATGAACACGTGAAGGCCATCTCCATGAATAATTATCTTGATCCATGACTTAGTTCATAGTTTACACACGGTGGCCCAAAACTAGAATTATATATATATATATATATAACCCAAGAAAAACGATAAATCTACCTAATATATATAACCCCAAACGTTAAAGCCATATTCATAATTAAGATTTGAAATTCCATGATAAGATTCTAACTTTTTAATTCTTTGTTTCTAATGGAGAGAAATCATACCTTGAATAATCTGATTGCCTCTTCAATTGTATGTGCTCTAACTCCAAGGAAAAACACCTCTTAGCCTCCTTGATAAAACCCTTCCTATGAAAACCCTAATTTATCTTTTCCTCCAACTTATATTTTAACACATCAGAGATGTGGGCTTGGTGGGGTAGTGGGCTGGAGTTTAAAATCCACTTGAGCTTATCTCTTTAGTCTCCAAGAAGCCCATAAAACATCTTCATCTTTTATTTATTATTTTAATTGCTGCACCAAATTGTATGCACTAAAACTTTAATTTTCTCACCTATTTGTAGCACCACAAAATTTTCTACTCCCATCTTACTGTGCACACACATACAGTACCTCAACTCTATATTAAAATTGACAAGGTACAGTGATAATCATAAAATCAAGATTGGGGTATTACAGCTAAGAAGGTCCTAGATGTCAAGAATCCAAGGGCTCCCCCAAGGGATCCAAAGGTCCAAGAGATCCATGCTGTCCAAGTGTCCAAAAGCTTCCCCGAGAAGTTTGCATTATCAAAAGCCGAGCTTTCTCCTTGCAGTCACATTTCTTGTATTGTAAACGGCCCATTATTGGACCCGTCGAACCCATCATTGTAAAAGCAAAGTTTGTACAGGCATGTAATCAAAGGAAAGGTCCTTCCCGCATTGCTAAGCGCGTCATGAAAGTTTCGGTTACTTGCCTATCTTCTACATTAATCTTGCATCATAGTAGAAACTCACCATGATGAATACCCGATTCAGGGTGCAAAGCCACATTTTTCTGAAAATGGTAGGTTCATGTTAAATGGCAAGAGCATAAACTAACTTGATTTTGGTGTTGTGTTTCCACTTTGTCAAACGCACCCCGTTTCTTTCACTTCCCACTATTTCTAAGGATCAAAAGATTGTAAGCTACCACTACATCGTGATCCCATCATCACTAGGTCTCGCGCAAGAGAGATGTCTACCAATGGTACTTCTCCTCATGAGGAAATTTTTCAGCAAGTCGCTCTTTTGAAAGAGCAAATGTCAGAACTAATGCGCATGGTGCAACAGTTAGTTATAAGAGGAGGACAAAACTCTTCCAGTCATAGCCAAGGAGGTCCCTAGACTGAGAATAAAAATCAGCCTCCACCAGTATAGGAACAAGGTCATAATGTACCACCCTAGTGCAATGACCAGGAAACTGATCCTTCTAAGGACAAGAACCCCGAATCTGGGTAAAGCCAAGTCAAGAGCCAAGTGGAAACTATAGCTGAGAAGCTTCGTATCGTAGAGGGCTCCAGCGTCCATGAAAGCGTTGACCTAGACAATCTGACCAACTTCCCTTAGGTCATTATGCCTCCCAAGTTCAAGGCGCCAAAGTTCATCAAGTATGATGGTATAGGAGATCCTTGGGCGCATTTGCTCATGTTCTGTAGGAAGATGGCTCCCTATGGGGATAATCACCCTCTGCTCTGCTAGATTTTCCCTGATAGTTTGACTGGCCTATGGCCACATGGTTTGTGAGATTAGAAAAGACTTTTAGCTGGAGGGAAATGGCCAACTCTTTCTTAGAGTACTACCGGATCAACACCGAGATAGCTCCTGACCGCATAGTTCTTCAGAAGACAGAAAAGAAGAGTAGGGAATCCTTCCGTGAGTATGCCCAGAGGTGGCCTGAGCTAGCTGCACAAGTGCAACCCCCCATGATGGAGAATGAGATGATTAAGTGGTTCATTGATGACCTCAAGCCTCCTTTCGTTAGCCTTATCCCTATTGGGGAGCGCATTGACGAAGGTATTAGGAGCAAGAAGATCATGGATGCCGAGTCTCTGAGTTCCATGATTGAACAGCAAGTCAAGAGAATGACTGGTCGCAAGACCAAGGAAGCCGATGTTCATATGGTCGATAATGCATCAGAAAGCCCTAGGGGTATTGCTCCTACCTATGCTCTCCCAGCTGCTAGACCTTAACAGCAACAGAATCAGTTTGCTCAAGCACCTAACAGAGCCTTTAATCAGAGAAGGAGACCAAAACTGCCTCGTCCCTTTAGGAGGGAGAATCGAAAGTACACTCCGTTACCCATGCCCATGGTAGATCTCTATGCTTACCTACTGGAAAGGAAGCTAGTGACACCAATATTTTCGAGACCCAGGGAAGGCCCTCCATCGCCTAACTTTGACCCATCCAAGAAGTGCGAACACCATTTTGGGGCCAAAGGGCATACCCTTGAAGAATGTTACCACTTGAAGGACCGTGTCCAAGATTTCATAGATAACAAGCTGATACAGTTCGATAATACAGCCGCTCCAAATGTCATCACAAACCCTTTACCTCCCTATTAGGAAGGGAATGTGAATGCCATCATCACAATGGAAGAAAGGGTTCCGGATTTCTCCTCACTATCATTCCCATGGAAGGCTATGCTCCAAGCCTTGGTCTAAGAGAGCCACCTTGATCTTAAAGGCGTAGGAACCCCAGGATTGGGGAATCTACTCATTCTGTGATAGTGAAGATAGCCACGCCCTGTTTGATTGTAAAATGCTTTGAGCACATGTTCAGAGTTTAGCCAAGCGCGGTATCATTTGGATTGAAAGAGAAACGGTGCAAAGAGATGACTGTATGGCAGCCAACTTATGTCCTCTAGCTACCCAGTCAGAAACCAGCTGCAATGCTATATCAGTTAGGTCAAGGAAGGATTGGGGCGAGTATTTACTAAAACGCCTTGGCTAGGTTGCTCCGACACCTTCCTCTTCAGTGGTCATTGAAGAGATCAAAGAATCACCCATGGATTTAGGGTCATCATATTCAGAGAAAAGGCAAACCCTGTCTACCATAGAGGGATTCACTCCTTTAGTTTCTGCCTTGCCTATGGTCACACGGCCAGCTTCATCATCAGTTTAGGAGGGAACCGCTATCGTTCCCACTATCCGAGGTTTCGATCCTCTTATTTTGCCAAGGCCTGCCTCGGGAATCTCTAGGGTATCCAGCTCAAAGGCCCTTGAGGCCATACTGCCAAGTCCCATGGTCATTAATCCAAATATGTTCTTTATAGTGCCCAATTTGGAGACTCAAGAGGGTGTTATCATTCGTATGCCGAAGCCATTCCCTTATGAAGATAGTCACCGCGTTCCCTGGAAATATGATGTGTCCTTGATCTCCACTTGAACTGGAAAAGAGGAGGTCTACTCCAATATATCTTCAGGTCTATCTGGGCTTACTAGGAGTGGCCGTTGCTATACCTCCGAAGAGATGGAAAAGAGGAGGAAAGAGATTGGCAAGGGTACCGTCAAACCCATTAGGAACAGAGTCACAACCGGAGAACTAGAGGAATAGGAAAACGGTATCGAATAGGAAAACGGTATCGAATGGTGATCTTATTTACTACTCTATTGTCAATACACATACGTCATTAGCCATCCTTTTTGGGAACAAAGAAGGTTGGATCAGCACAAGGACTTATACTCTCCCTTACAAGGCCTTTTGCTATCAACTCTTCAACCTGCTGTTACAACTCTTCATGCTCTTTCGTATTTATTCTATAAGTTGGTTTATTAGGCAAAACAGAACCAGGCACAAGATCAATGCAGTGCTGCATATCTCCCATAGGTGGAAGACCAAAAGGAATTTCATCAGGAATGACATCACCAAACTCCTTAAGAAAGGGTATCAACAAGGGAGGAATATCCGCTGGATCCTTCTCTTCTCTAACCACAATAGCAAACCCCTCACCACATTCTGTCAATGCTCTCTCTACCTCAGTTCTGGTCAATAAATTATTTCCCTCCCCAAGTGAAGGTTTGGGAACATGGATCATTCTTAATGGAGCTAAAGTTATTTTAACCCCATCTAGTTCAAAAGAATAAGTATTTTTGAAACCATCATAACTAGTCTCCCTATCATACTGCCATGGTCTCCCTAGTAACAAATGACATGCATCCATGGGTACAACATCACAAATTACTGCATCTTTATAATTCTTGCCAATAGAAAACTGAATTAAGCACCTCTTATTTACCTTCACCTCATTGCCTTTGCGAAGCCATTGGAGTTTGTATGGTTGAGGATGATTTTCAGTTTCTATCATCAACTTTCCACCATGGTTGCTACAACAACATTCTTACAACTTCCTCCGTCAATGATAACATCACAATTTTTTCCATGAGAAGTACATCTGGTGTGGAAAATATTGTTTCGAAGCCATTCATCTTCTGCATAGGCTACCTTGAGACTTCTTTGAACAACAAGCACCTTTCCTAGGTCAGCAAAGACCACCTCCTCATCATAAACAACAGGTTTACGAACAGTTGCATAATGAGGTTTTAGCTTACAGAAAATTGAGGCTTATGGTGAATGTAGAATGTACAAAATTAGGTACATTATGTGAAAAATGTGTATGTTGAATGCACTCAATCAGATACATTATTTGATATTTTGAGTATGTTCAATGTACACAGTTTTGAACATTATTTGAAAAATGTGTATGTTTAATGTACATAATTAGGTACTTATAAAAAAAAAGTACATAATTAGGTACATTAAAAAATGTGTACGTTAAATGTTAAATGTACTCAATTATGTACTTTTCTTTGTATATAAAAAGCGCAAATGCGCTAAAGCAACAGTAAAAAACTACAGTCATTTGGTTTATTCAATACTTTGCATTGTTTTGCTGCCTCTTCCTTCTTCTTCTCTCTCTTTTTTTTTTTTTTTTTTTTTTTTTCCTTCAAGTAATATCGTCTGGTCCTTTTTTTTTTTTTAATAATATATAGAGCTGATAGTTAACACAATAAATTGTCACAATATTTTCACAATTGTTAAGGTGTTAAATTGTTATATGTCAAAATAAAATATCATACTAGAACCAACCACAACTAAAAATAAAGGTATTGTGAAAAAAGAAGTACTACATCCACAACATTTTTTACAACACTTTCATAACAAAAGTGTGAATGCATAAAAATATAGTAGTAGCTACATTTTTTTTTTTTTTTTGGTCTGTTCAATTTGCACTGTTCACTGGCCTTTTTTTTTTTTTTTTTGGTAATATTGCCCGGTCAACTCTTTTTTTTTTAATATATATATATAGCTGTTAATTATAAACACAACAAATTGTCACAATATTTTCACAATTGTTAAGATATTAATTCCTTATAGGTCTAAATAAAATATCATGCTGGAACTAACCACAACTAAAAATAAAGATATTGTTATACTGATATAACAAATTTCACAATTATTGAGGTATCAATTTCTTATAAGTCGAAATAAAATTACGAAATATGAGACTGTGATCAATCAAAACTAAAAATAAATGTTTTGTGAAAATGTTGTAACACTTGTTGTGTGAATGTGTAAAAGCTATTATAGTAGCAACAGTACTTTTTGATTTATTCAATATGTACTGTTTATCATTTCATTAGCCTTTTTTTTTTTTTTCAGTCATTGGTTTGTGCTCTTTCTTTTTAATATTTATATGAGCTGACATATATATTAATTGTTATACTGATACAACAAATTTCATAATATACAATTATTGAGGTGTTAATTTTTTATAGGCCAAAATAAAATAACAAAATATGAGACTGTAATTGACCACAACTGAAAATAAATATTTTGTGAAAATGTTGTAACACTTGTTATCACAATATTTTCATAATTGTTGAGATCTCAGTTTCTTATAAATCAAATAAAAAATTGCTAAGTCCACAATATTTTCACACTAATTTCACAACAAATTATAGGTGGTAAAAAAGTGATATCAGTCGTGGGTCCATTTTAAAAATAGTAACAACTTGTTATCTAAAATCTGTTATGAAAATATTATGGAAATAGTATTTCTATAAAATAAACAATAATATATCAAACAGAAACTTACCACGGCTGAAAATAAAGGTTTGAAAATATTGTGACATTTTGTTGTGTTCCTAGACTTCTTTTTTGGTTTAGTCAAATTTGGTGAGCAAAAATTCACTGTTTCACTCACAATTTTCTTCTGTTTTTTTTTTTTTTTTTTTTTTTTTTTTTAATGCATAGTTTAAAGTGGTTGTCCCAATTAAAAATCAATAACAATTTAGCATCTAGGATTTGTTTTGAAAATATTGTGGACATAGCATTACTCTAAAATAAAACTATAAAATATCATACCAGGGCCCACCATAGCTAAAATAAAGGTATGAGATAATATTTTGACATTTATTGTGTTCCTGACTTTTTTTTTGTTTAGCCAATTTGTTGGAGAAATTATACAGTCCTCTGGTGGACTATATCACTTGTCCACCATTCTACTAAAAGACTCTCACTTGTTTAAAATTGCTGAGTTAGTAATCAATTTCTGTTTTAAAAAATTTTCTAACTCAACAATTTCAAACAGGTGGGAGTCTTTTAGTGAAATGGTGGATCACGTCACTTGTCCACCATGATATATAGCCAAAATTCATAGTTTTACGAACAGTTTTCTTAGGTTTTTTCAACACATTGTTTAAAGTAAAAAACACATAGTTTTACCAATAAAAAAAAATTATAGAAAAAGTACTTTTCCCTTTTATGTTTGGGGTAGTTTCATCCCCCCAACTTTAAAGTTGAAAAATTTTCTCCTCTATTTTTTGTACACAAACATATAGTCCCTGTTGTTACTCTCTTAGTTAAATTCTAACAAAATCTTATGATTCCTAGAATATTTCATTGTGCAATATCTAAAATGCCTCACTAAATTTTAATGTCCCAAAAATTTTCATTGTGTATTTTGAATTTTATGTGTTAGTCATACTTAAAAAATAAAAATGGTGATCTATGGTATTCTATTTGTTACCTAGAGAACACAAATTTATTAGAGGTTTAAATCTTCTAGAATTATAATTTTATCTAATAGAAACTTCAATGACATGTTATTTTGTTATTTTTTATATTTCTTTTCTTTCTTAAAAAGCTGTTCATTAAAAATTAAGTAAGCTAAGCATCGTAGTTAGGCTCATAAAATAAAATGATAAAGAAGGTAGTATGAATAACAAAATATTCTTTGCAAATGGTTATAAGTATTTAATTTGATTAAGAGTTTCAATTGTAGCATTTGTTATCATTTATTGCAAAAATTTAAATATTGTGACAATGTTTTATCAAAATTCAGTTGTTTATTGTTGGAAAATGACGACGTTTGTAATTATTCTTAGTAAAAAAAATTTTGTGAGTAGATATTGTCTTTAGTAAATAAGTTCTAAGAAATTATCATACTAAATAGATAGCCATAAGTTAAATAACTATTCTAAATTTAAATACATGATTTGATACTACTTCAAAAAAAGAATTTATCTAAATTTTTTTTCACTCAAGGGGCAGCGCGTGCCTTGCACGTGCAACCCTTACCAGTGTTTTAAAAAAGATGTATAGGTTGAATATATGAAATTGCACACAATTTTGAAATGCATACATTTTTTCCAAAAATGTATATGTTGAATTTTCAGAATTGTGTATATTCTGAGAAAATGTGTACGTTGAACTTATAGAGTTGTGTATATTCTTTAAAAAATGTGTATTTTGAATTTATAAAATTGTGTATATTATTTGAAAAATATGTACATTAAATGTACATATTTGCGTACATTATTTGAAAAACAGGTACATAAAATGTATATAATTTGATATTGATATCACATGTAATATTGTCACTAAAACAGGTATTGATATCAAGTTATGACTAAATTTATATGAGGAAGTAGCTACAATCTCTTATATTGATTAGTCATGTAGGGGTGATAGGCCCAGGTATGCATATCTACATATATATTGGGCCAGGGGCCCAGTCCGAGGACGGGTAAACACCTTCTTAAGAACCCGAGCTGGTAAGTAAAGAGGTGAGGTCTGATCAGAACCATCCGAGAAGGCTGTCCAAGGAGGATTAATTCCTCGGCAGGGCAAAGCCGATGTTAGAAGGTGTGGTCTGACACTAGGGGCAATGGTCCAGACGACTCCACTAATGCGAATAAGTATCCAGAAGGAACAGAACAGAGGAAGGTCATGAAATATCTCAAGGGAAAGCTGCTACCACCGCATTAATGCTTTGCAGCTAACTTTCTGGCTGCATTAATATGGAGAAGACCCCTGAACAGTGTTGAATTGGCTGTCCTAACGCACAAAGGGCCTAAGAGGGTGTTTGATGGGACAAACACTCAAGTAGTGGCTTGGATGATCAACAAGTGGAAAGCCAAGATAGTCTAAAGAGAACTATATAATGGAAGAGACCCTCCATGGTGAAGGGGGAGAATTAGAGGGAGAAATATTGTAGCAATCAAAAAATTGAACTTGTAATTAAACTTGAGAATATATATATATAAGAATAGATCTCCTTGGACTGTGCCGATGACGATTTTCTTTTAGATTAAACTTGTCTATCTTCATTTTATTGTCATCAATATCTACTTTACTTGTTGTCTGATCCACTAAAGCCTAGTTTTCCTACCCGCTCTCTACAAATTCATTATTTTGGGCTTCATGGGCCTAAGTCCATCCACCTTTTAGGCTAGAGACTCAAATCTGGTTCTTACAAGTCACTTTCTGGTTTCTCTAGTTGGAAGGATAGAAAATGTTGAAAAATATAAAAGATTTTATTTTTCTAGCATGTGTAAACACCCATTATTTATCATTCAACCAAATTTGAAATTTCCACACAACTATCCAATGGAAAACTTCCACAACCCTCCTATTTTCTTCGCTTAGTTTTCCATCATTTTATTTTTCCACCTAAACAAATGGACCATTACAAAACAAAAAGAAAAGAAAAGTTATAGGACATTAGGACTTATTCTTGTTGCAATGGATTGGGTCATTAAAAATGGATTAGGATTTGGTGGGTATTGCACTTGGTGCAAATTTACCCTTTTCTTTCTCACAAAAATATTTTACCACTTAACCATTTTTTTTGAAAGAGAGTTTCAACTTATGGCGTCCGCTCATAGTAATAACTCTTTATCATTAGATCTGAGATTTAATCCTCGCCTATACCACTTAACTATTAAAAACAATTGAATACGTTGCAATATCCTAAATAATGCACCTGGCCTCGATATATCAAAAATAGTTTTATAAAATAGAAAGAAAATCTATTTTGGTTGAGAAGTCCAAAAAGGCACAAGGGTCTTGCCTTCTTGAAGTTTGTAGGTACCTTTATCGGTTCAATTCTCCCCAACAATCCAATCCACTAATCCATAAAATTATCTTATTCCCATACCCCACTAAATTTCAAAAAGTCCACTAACTTTTATTCCCCACTAAAACAAAAAAGTGAAAGAAAAGAAAAGCTTCCGAAGTACGCCACTAAAAAAAAACCATAAAACGACCGTCCGATTATTCCCTGATATCCATCCTACGGTCCAGATCTAAAAAAAACCTGTTTCCACTCTCACCCAATCCCTACCCATCCCGCGCAATTCAAATTTCGTGTTTCACAAAATTCTAAAAATATTTTCAAAAAACGCAAATTATCACTATTATTATTATAATTTTTTTTTTAAACTTTATTTCCTCCTTCATTTATTAATCATTTAAGCAAACTCTCTCACACACACAGAGTTAGAGAGAGAGAGAGAGAGAGAGAGAGAGAGAGAGATTGATGAAGAAGAAGATGAGGAGGCAGAATAATATGCAAGTGCAGGTTTCAGTGAATCATTTTCAGCTCAACAACAACCAATCATCTTCTTCCACATCAGCATCTTCCTTCTCCGACGCCTCTTTCTTCCAGAACCTTCTAGAGAAAGAGCCCGCCGACGCCGCCGCCGACGATGCCTATCCCAATGCCGATGACAGAGACTTCATTCTCAGCCAAGATTTCTTCTGGTAAAAAAACATCAAAACTCAATATCTTTATCATATTTTACATTTTCTCGAAATGAATAGATAAAAAGTTTGGATTTTTAGGGTTTTAGTGTGAAATTTGGAGGTTGTTTGATGCTGTAAAGTGTAAATCGATGCTCAGGTTGATAAATTTTATTTCTAGGTTTTTTTTGTTTTCTGTTATAGGAGTAATTTTTGAGTTTGTGTGTTGTGTGTGTGTTCCTTTTAATGAATGATTGAAAGCACACTCTGTGAGTATCTGATTAATTTTGTTTGATTTTTTAGGGTTTTACTTTACCTGAGAATAAAGTTAAAATTGATGCCCAGTTTGATTTTTATTATGTTTAGGTGCAATCTTTTTGGAATTTGGGGTTTTAATGTGAAATTTGGTGGTTTTAATTGATACTTAGTTAATTTTATGCTAGTCTGACTAAATTTAGTGGAAATTTGGAAGGGGTGTTATATGATGAATTTTGTGTTTGTTTTGAATCGACTTAGTAAGTATCTGAATTTGGGTGTTGCTTTTTTTTGTTTTGTTTTTTTTCTGTAAATGCAGCACTCCGGATTATATCACACCAGATAACCAAAATCTTCTGAACGGTTTCGATTGCAACAAGGTGATGTAAATGAAGGTGTGGATTTCATGTTGAGGTTACATTTTTTTATGATTAGTTTTTGAATTGAAGTTATTTCATGTTGTTTCCGCAGGATAACATTCCTTGCCCCAAGTCACCGGAGAAGCTGAATACTGTGAAAAGTAAGAGGCGTCGGCCAGGTAAGATTAGCTGTTGCTCTGATATTTATTTATTTATTTATTTATTTATTTATTTTGAATGTTTTCAGGTGAGGGAACACATTGAATTGCATCTATCTTTTTAGAATTGTGATAATTGCCTGAGTTGCATAGCATGGGTATCTGCTATAATTAGTTACTGTTATGGAATTTGATATAACCGGATCCAAGACTATCAAAATGTCCATGTATGAAACTTTCGAGATATCTAGAATTGAAATTCTAGGCAGATTTGGTTGCTTATGCAGGTTGTTAAGCTTGCATAATGTGAGGCAACCTATATTCATGGTAACTACTTGTTTCAGTACTGGTTGAGATGCCATAGTAAACAGGATTTGAGAGTGAAGTGTCTCGTAGCAGAAGGTTTTGGGTACTAGTGATATTGCATTATTAACTCAAATTGTATTCAATTTCAAATCAAGCATTGATTGTTGCTGTACATTTGACGTTCCCTAAACACCATTTACTCACCAATGTAGTAGAACACAGATATTAGACAGCAAAGGGTATCTAGAATTTTTTGTAAGTGGTATTATGATGAGTGTATGTTCATTTGTATAATTGTATTGCACAGTAGAACTGAGATATTTTGGTTTTCTTGTGTCAAGTAGAAGTGTCCATTGTGAATGTGTATATTTGTTCAGAATTTAAATCATCATACTTATAAGAACCTGTTCTTTTAATCAACATCATGAAATTGGAGAGAAACTTATCTGAAATGAACATTACCATGATGCAACATGTGTACAAATGAAAGTCATTTGGAATGTGTGCCATGAACATATTTAGTGGGTGGAATGCTATACAGACTTGGGGTCTTGACCTCTAGTTTGATGGACATGAACTGCAAGACATGTTGTAATTCTTGTTGTATCTATCCATCCCTAGCCAAAAGTTTCCTTTTCCTTGAAGCAGTTTGCTACCTGGAAGTGTATTTTGATTAACCTTGCAGCCAATAAATTAATGATTTTTTCCTTTATATTCCATGATTTCCCACTCCTTCATTTTTAAAGCCTTTTTAGATGATAAAGTCAGTGCGTCCCTTTTTGAAACTGAATATTTATGCTTTTCACAGATAGTATCTTGGTAAATCCTCTTAGTCCTACCTTCTTTGACCATCAACAAGAGGTGGAACTTGCAAATGATACTTTTGGTACAGATACAGATGAAGAAAAATTAGATAAAGCAATGATATCTGCACCACAGAAGATTCATAGTTATGTACCACAATCTGCGGTTGCCTTACGCTGTCGGGTTATGCCCCCTCCTTGCATTAAGAATCCTTATTTGATGGGTGCTTCAGAAATGGACATAGATCCTTTTGGCAATCAAAGATCAAAATGTGCAGGTACTATGATAGTTTTAGAGGCTCATTGCAAGAGACTTTGAAAAAACTTCCATTTTTTCCCCTTTGTATTTTGAAGCCTTGGGATCAGACTGGCAAAAGTTTCTTTGAATTTCTTTGGCTTGAAGTTCTAATTGCATAATGCTGCTATCTGCAGGGTTTTTTCAGGGACTTATTGGTGGAGATGGCCTTTCACGCTATCACACTGATTTCCAAGAGATTGAGGTTCTTGTCTATATAACTGCACTTGTTCTTTTCTAAGTCGTCAAGTTTCTGGTGTTTATGTAACTTCTTAGCTTTTTGCTCTCTTTCCAGAAAATTGGTACAGGGAACTTTAGTCAGGTTTTCAAAGTCTTGAAGAGAATTGATGGTTGCTTGTATGCTGTGAAACATAGCACACGGCAGCTGCATCTAGACACAGAAAGGTAGCTGCATTATGCACTTAGATTCTTCTACTTTTTGGTCAAGTAACTTGCTTATGCAATAATATTTGCACTTTGCAGGAGGAAAGCTTTAATGGAAGTTCAATCTTTGGCAGCTCTTGGTATGTATGTGAAAATTTCATTAGTATTTCCATTTCTGCTTAATATTTTATTAATGAGTCTCACGGTCATTACTATGCAGGGTCTCATGAAAATATTGTTGGGTACTACTCTTCTTGGTTTGAAAATGAGCAACTCTACATTCAGATGGAGCTCTGTGATCACAGCTTATCTATGAGTAGAACTTCTCAATTATTCACAGAGGCGGAAGTATTGCAAGCCTTGCATCAGGTTATATTCTTTCTGGGAATTTTGTGTACAAATCTCATAGTTGGACCTTGTAAGATGCTATAAAAAATGTTGCACATGCTGTAGCATGAAGTCATTACAAGATTGACCACAATGAACATCATCTTATTGATTTTTTGCACATGCAATATGAAGATGGCAGATAAGATTGAATGGTTTTAAAGTAACTGGTTAACCTTTTCTTTAAGAAATATCAATTTTGGGTGTGAGTATTTTATACTAGGTTGCATGGACATGCCATTTTTGGCGTTGTGTTGTCGGACACCGGAACGGGTACGATGCGCCGGATTCCGGCGTCCGGCGGTGTCTTTTTTTTTCGCTTCACCGACACGGCGCCGACGCGTTTGACACGCCAGCAGTGAAAAAAAAAAAAAAAAAAAACACAGATTTTGACAGGTGGACTTACTATTACCGTTGATTTTGTGATAACCCTAAACCAATAAAGCAAGTTTAGTCTCTTACTCTTAGTCTGAAAGTTGAAACCATCTCAAGTTCTTCTCAACGACTCAACCCTGAACCCACCCTCCCTCTGTCGCTGCCGCTGCCCTCACCGGAGTTAGATTGGGCCGATCGGCGAGCTCCGACGTCCTTGCCGTGCCCTCTGTCCTCTGTCCCTTCCGATCTCTCTCTCTCTCTCTCGGCGTGGACAACAGGTCCGACTCTCTCTGTTTTTTTTTTTTTTTTTTTTTTTTTTTTTTTTTTCATATATAAATTTTGGTGAATGGGTGTTAGAACTGTTATTCACTTAGCCCCTCAAAAAAAAAAAAAAAAAAACTGTTATTCACTTTAAAGTTATAACAGTATTTTATGTCTAAAAATAATGGGTATATTGACCAAATTGCCCTCAGTAGCTGCCGTGTGGGGGTATTGGCTCTCCTTCAGTGGTGTGCACGTGTTTGGTGGGAGCTTCAGTTTTTTTTTTTTTTTTGAAAAGGTGGGAGCTTCAGTTACACAGCTAGCACTATTGGGATGAGATATTACCATATCAATTAGTGCCGTGTGGGACTTTAATTCCCCACAATTAGTGTACACGTGCTTGGTGGGAGCTACGGTTTTATGTCCTTGCCGTATTTTATGTCTAAAAATATTTAAAAATATGTCTAAATATAAAATTTAATTAATTATTTAACCGCCGTGTCCCCGCCGTGTCGTGTCCTTATTTTTCAAAAATTGTTGTGTCCTCGTGTCCGTGTCGTGTCCATGTTCGTGTCCGTGTCCGTGCAACATAGATTTTATATGTAAGATCCTTAATTCTTGTATGCAGTTCCTGCTGAATTCAAATTGTAAGATACTGATTCATGATATTCTTGTATTAATTAAACTATGAAGACACGTGGTTACAATGGAAACAAGCTAAATCATTGAATTTTGTAAAGAATTTAGAATTATGTATGTGGTCCCCATATAATCTGAAAATGGGGTATGTAGGTTTTGGTTTTAGATGAGAGGATGATAAAACGATATCAATCTATTGCTTTCTTGATTATGTTTGAATTACTATTATAAAATGAATGCCACAATGCTATGGATTTCAAGATGGCATGCATTCTTGTATTTTATTGTTAAAGAGAAAGATGGAATACATTCTTTTATTTTTATTTTTACTATCATCATTCATTTTTAGTTTTTCTTAATGTAAATTTCTATGAGGTATACAAGCCAACTTGATGCTCTATATTGATCCAAACATCTTTTGACACTAGGAATTTTCCACTTCCATTAATATTTGCATTCTGTTACTTAAATTTGCACAGATTGCAAAAGCATTGCAGTTTATGCATGGGAGAGGAATAGCTCACCTAGATGTAAAACCTGATAATATATATGTCAAGAATGGTGTCTATAAACTTGGTGATTTTGGATGTGCAACTCTTACTGACAAAAGCTTGCCAATTGAAGAGGGTGATGCACGTTACATGCCTCAAGAAATCTTCAATGAGAAATATGATCATCTTGACAAGGTTGATATCTTCTCCTTGGGAGCCTCTATTTATGAACTTATTAGAGGTTCGCCTTTGCCAGAGTCAGGATCTCAATTTTTGAAAGAGGGAAAATTGGCGCTTCTTCCTGGCCATTCATTGCAATTTCAGAACTTACTCAAGGTGCAAATTTTTGCTCTCTCTATATTGATAATGCTGTACTTTCTATGAAACTGAGGAAATGTTGCTGTTGCTCTTGTTGTGTGTGCATGGGAAGTAGTTTTTGATATTTGTTATTAGCATTACTTTCTAATGCAAGAATTACTTATCAGAATTCTTTATAATGCAACAATTGCTTGCTCTTTCTATTCATCCCTCTGTATCTTTGGTGCTGGGATACTTTTTATTATTGAAACTGGAAAGACTTTTCAATTGTACTTTTATGTCAATTTCTGATTTGTTGAGGATCCATAGCCGATCCCAAAAGTTTGGGATTAAGGTTTGTTGTTGTTGTTGTTTTATGTCAATTTCTGAATAATGTTTTGGAATATGTTGTAATTGCCTACTTAATGTGATTGAAAATTGGTTCCTAGCGGCTATATGCTAGTTTTGGATATCTTCATCTTTCATTTTACTCAAATCTTGCAGTAAAAATAAAAATCACTGTATGTTGGTTGAAGTTACTCGTACTTTTTGGAAATATCAAGTAGTCCCAATGTAATATGGTATTCGTGAGATTTGAAACCAGAAAAATTGTTAATGAATATAATTGATTTTGCTATTTTCTGCATTTCCATTCTGTTAAGAGGACATGCTATAAGATACTGCTGGATATAGTTTGAGTGACAATTGAGTAGGCTTCTTAAGCTTTTGCGCACTTCCTTTATTATGTAACAAAAGATGTGTTGTATAAGAAACTTTAGCGTGCATTATATATTGTTGCTGAAGTTTGTTTTTGGTTATCGGGAACTTGCAACTGCATGGCTGATTTTATCTGATGTTCTAATAATTCTAACAGGTGATGGTGGACCCAGATCCAGTCCGGCGTCCTTCTGCTAAAGAACTGTTAGAAAATCCAATCTTTTACAGGGTCCTCCCAAATGCAAAATCCTAAGTGCAGCCAGGATGATAGTTTGACAAGGACTTGAATGTTGTATGTGCAGCCATTTACAACCCAGGAAGAAGGGCATAGGGTAGAATATTAATGCCCAATTGTGAGAATACTTTTCTTTAACATATGCTGTGTTTATGCACCAGTTTTCCCCCCAGGGTGCATATTTTGTAAAGTATGTAAAGTGGAAATCTTGAACAATGATGTATTATGATTTATGAACTGGAGGCATGCAATGCTAATGGAAAATTCCCTTTATTTTCAGTGTTTCAGTATCAATTTACTTGTTTATTGATTGCATTTCATTAGATATTGGAAGGCAAACTAGAAAGAGAGATTATGGACATTAGCATTTCAGACGTTAATTAGTATATACCAGATTGAATAGATAAAACATTTATGCAGAATACGATTCTTATTTGAGATTCTTGTTTCTGTTTTATTTTATTTTTGTGTGTATTACCACCAAGTTATTGCACAACACACTAAAGCCTCCCTGTCTACAGCTTGAAATTTCAACCTATTAATTTGTTCTTGTACTGCTCTGTTTGTTTTGATAGAAAATATTGTGTAAAGATAGTTATCTCTATTTTCCAGTGAGTGATAGCATTATAAAAAATGAGTTAAAAGAAAACTATTTTTAGTCAACATAAAAAGTATGGCTTATTTTTAGAGATTGCTTTTCACTAATTTTTTTTGGAAAACAATTTTATCTTACAGCAAGTTAAATAAAAGAAGTTAAGGGCCCGTTTAGTAGAGGAGTTTGAATAGTGTTGTTTGTAGTTTTTTGAAATATGTGTGGATAAAAAAGTGTGTGGAAATATGTATAATGTTTAAAAACTGAAAATGAGTGTTTAAAATGCCCTACCAAATGGGCTCTAAGAAATTATTTTTCAACTCATTTAAGATTGCTACTAAACATAAAAAAATAAAATATTTTTATAAAAAATATTTTTTTAAAAATAACTCATTTTCAAGAAAATAGTATCATTGAAACAAATAGAGCGTAGTTTCCTTTGTGAACAATGTGAATGCTCAGTGGTTTGGTACTTTGGATGTATTGGGCCACCTTTGATTGGGCTGGACGATGTTTACTATTGCTAGGGAGTCTGATTTGTTCGGTTCAAGCCTGCATGTGAAAAAACAATAATTTTGTCATTACTTACTGAGTAATGATATTTGCTCTTTATTACATACTCACCATATACACTATACACACTGCTATATGGACTGCGATTTCAAAAAGGAGTGTATACGGATTACGGAGTGTACAATGGTGACTAGTGAGTGTGTAATAAAATTTTCTTTTACTTAGGCTTCGTTTGTTTTGGCGTAATACCATTTCAGGAAATGATTTTACACCTCACCGTGTGTTTGGTTGCGCATGGAAAATAGAATTTTCCGAAAATCAATTTCATTTGACCATAAATATTATGCCTTTGACCTGGAAAATGGTTTACATTTCTATTTTCACTACAAACCATTTCTGGAGACACGCAAAGAGAGAGAGAGAGAGAGAGAGAGAGAGAGAGAGAGAGAGAGAGAGAGAGAGAGTACCCAGCACCGGCAAGTTCGCGCCGCCGAGATCGCACCACCACCGAGATCGCACCCCAGCACCGGTGCCGCCATCTAGATCGTCACCACCCAAAACCGATCTCATCGGCGCCGACGTTATCAATCTCGTTCTCGTTCTCGACCCAAAGCTCATCGGCGCTGCCGATTTGTCATCTCGATCTCATCGTACCAATGATCTTGTCATCTCGATATCATCACACCAATGATCTCATCGTCTCGATCTCGTCGCCCATGACCGATCTCGTTGCCTATGACCGATCTCGTTGCCTATGACCCATGACCGATCTCTCCCTTTCCCTCAATTTTTGATCACTCTCTCTTCCTCCCTCTCTCAGTTTGACTGAATTGTGGAGTTTAACGAATAGTGTTGTTTTGATTTTTGTTTTTTCAAGTTTATATATTGAAAATTTCTATTATAAAATTTGTTTGGTAACTAAGAAAATGGGTGAGAAAATATGAGCTAGTAGGAAAATAGCATTTTCAGAATGCAACCAAACACATGAAAACATTTTCTAGAATAATTTTCATAATGCAACCAAACACTTGAAAATAATTTCCTTTCTTGAAAATATTTTACACCTAAAAATATTTTACACTCGGAAAATATTTTACATTCAACCAAACGCAGCCTTATATTTGGTTTTTGCTAGGTTTGCAAATCTTGGAAGTTGTGGCCCCGTGGGCAACTGAGAGTGACCAATAAAAAACCAGGCAAAACTTAGTTTTTCCATCTATATAATTTCATCAAAAGTGCATAGTATCTCATGTGACATGTATATATGCCTTGCTCTCTTGTATACATATGGATCTTATGACTTACATACAAATACCAAGAGGGCATTAGGTACACCAAGATCACATTCCAACTGCATTGCTATTTCTTCCTTCTAACACTATCGTGCAAGATATTCATCTATGATAAACTGAAAAATTTAGGTTGGTGTTATTGATGCTCATTGTGGGTGCCAAACCACATGTGGGCACATGATATCTCACACATATAAAGACTATCATTTGCTTCACTAAAATACCATTTTTTCTGGTTTTTACATGGAAGCTTAAATGGTTAAATTTACTCTTTTATAACTGTTTCAACTTTTGAAACAATTTGTAATTTATCATGGTATTGGAGGAGGTCTCCACCTTACCTTTGATCATGTGTCAAGCTCTACTTTTTTGAAGATAGATAAGATAAAATTTCAACCTATAACATTTGTTTCATGATAATTTTTCCTTATTATTAGGCCAAGACACTAATTGGTTTTGGTGCTGGCAGGGTTCGAATCTCAAATCTCTTATTTGACTACGAAAGACTTTATAAGCTTACACGTGAATGAAGTGTTAGATTAAATGATTAAATTCTCAATTTTCAAATAACTTATATACTTTTTGGACAATCAATAATTTATCATTAGTTTCACTGAAAGCCATTTTAGCATTCATTTTACCATGATATCACATTATATTTTTCAATTAAGGATGGTACATTTGCAAACTTTGCAGACGTTGAAATACATTATCCAAACGAACATGCCCTCAGTTAACAACTAACCAAGACGCTAAACAATAATAAACAAGAACTCATAATAGCCACACCACTGTAAACAAGTAAATCCATAACAATGAAACCACTTCTAAGTTCTAACGTTAACTTGTAGGAGAAAATAATAAAAAATGGACACCTACTTGAAACTAACTTCTCCATAGCACTTTCTCAAAAAAAAAAAAAAAAAAAAAAAAAAAAGAAAAAAAAAAGAAAAAAGAAAGAAAAAAAAGAAAAACTTCTCCATAGCATCAGGTAGCCGCACTGATTTTCAAATTGAGTAGAAACGTACGAGGAATTGTAAAGAAAAAGTTTCTCAAAAAAAAAAAAAAGAATTTCAAAGAAAAAGGAAAGAATGAATTAATAAAGAGAGAAAGAGAGATGAGATATATTTAATGAGGATAGAGATAATGTGGAAACTATTAATTGGATAAGTATTTAATGATATAATAGATAAATGTCTTTTTTTTTAATTGTTTGATCTTTGGAAAATCTATGGCTTAAAAAAGGTGTAACTCTTGTGGAGTTACACCAGGTGTAACTTGAACCCATTATATATATATATATATATATATATATATGTATGTATGTATGTATTTCAATGATTGCAGACTTTGCATTTGATGATGGCAGTGACATATACGACTGGTTGCATAAATTAATCAGCATCTGCTTGAGACCGTCTGAAAGGAAAAAACCTATCCACGTCCAACAAATAAAGAACAATGCTATCTAAACTCAAGAATCATTCCAAAGCCTTTTTATGAGGAAAATCCAAATTGAACAATCCATAAGTAGCATTCTTTTGTGTGTCTCGACATGGTATTAAAGGATAGTCAAGGACCACTATTTTTCTAAAGTATATGACACAAACATTTATTACTCAAAAAAATATAAAAAATGACACAGACATTTTCGATGCCAAACAAAGTACACGTTAATAATCTGTCTTAGGGTTCAAATTTTCTTGTTTGACATGCATATTTGCTTTTGCAACACAACTGCGACAGTTGAATAGAGCAAACAAAACAGGACAACCTATGTGCTCTGTTTTCAACCAATAATAGAAAGCCAGAAAGCTACTTGCATGTAGTATCTTTCAGAATCTCTAACATGCAATCAGAGACAGCCCAACAATTGCTATCAAACCTAAGATAAATATTTGGTCTTCCTTAATTTATTGTAAGTACCATATCTTAATCAGTAAATTTCCAAACCAAAAGAAAAGGAAAAATACTTTATACAAGAAATGAATTACTTTCTTATTGTTGGCCGAATATTTATTAACTTATTGATGGCTTACCTTTGGAAGCCTCTTCGTTGCTTTGAGAAGTAGGTGTTAGGGTTAACAAATCCAACCAATTTCATTACCTTTTAAGTGTTAGGGTTAAATATGTATGTGTTGGCAAATCCAAGTCAAAACACATTTTTTAATGTATTTGAGTCTTAGTTTTTAGTGTCCTCAAGTATATTGAAGACACAAGAAAAAAACTCAAGGATCTACTTAAGATAGCGATGTTTCTGTTGTCTTGATAACAACTATGAGGTCACTTAAACCTCAAAACCAAGCAATTGAGCTAACATGAGCAATGTCTAACACTGTTCTAAGACTAAAAAAATCTTTGACTAGACATGTTTTAGTTCTCAGTTTGCCAACTTACATAAAATTAGAACCTAAACATTTATTCTTAAATATTTAGAACCTAACAAGGATTTTTCCCATGGTCACCATATCGTTGTGTACTTAAATTTTTTTTTCCATTGCATGAAACTTAGAATTGGCAATATGATTGTGCCTATCACATAATTAAATTGGACCATTGCATAATTTGACTAATCAATCAACTTGGCTGATTGATTAATTGAACCGGTGTCAATCTTAACCCAACATTATTAAGATGTGGTAAAGCATGAAATGAAGCTTGCTAAAGAATATCTATGATATAAAAGGTGACAATAGAAGAGAAATTTGTACAAGATTGTTATGAGGTTGTAGGGTTTTTAGCCCCGGTTTTCAATTTAGTGGTCTCTAACTCTCTATGAAGGAATAAAGGGATGACTGATTAAGATATGGTAAACCATAACCACAGTGTGCCCCCTTATACCTAATCACCTAGATTTTTTTTCTAGAAAGATGACTGATAACTTCTCAAGTTGTTAATTTCTCCAGTGAGTAGATATTTCTCCCCCCAAAGAGTTGTATTTGTCCATAGAGTCACAACCTTACCAAAGGGTCCAATTCTTCATAAATGGATACATGGATGCCTATAAAGAGACACCAGATTGTCAAGCCAATATTCATCCTTGTCCCATTCATTTGCTAGAGAAAATCTATATGTGAGTTTCACCTTCACGAGACTGCAATGCTTGTTTGGGACAACACTCTATAGGAATCATGGGATTAGTTATAGCTACCGTGGAAAATGATCATTCCAGTAAATAAAAAATGATAATTAATGTTAAATAGGTAACAATATCATATTCGTAATTAAATTTGTGAAATACTTATTCTCTATATATCATAAAATGGACCTTTTCAATTAAAATAAATGGAGAGGATCCCGATTCCCAAAATATCTCCCTGTACAATCTGTGATTCTGTATCTGCTATAAAACTAAGTTCATTAATTCAAAGGGAAAGAAATAATAATAATAATCATCATCATCATCTAAACCAACCTCCTTCATTATGAACTCAACATTTTTTGTTGCTCTTAACACAGAACTCATCTAATTGTCGTTTCATATAATTAATCCGCAATTGTTACTTGCAATTCTCACGTTAATGTTTTACAAGCAATGAGAGATGAGAGAATAAATGTTGCAACATATATTACTAATATTGCATAAATTAAAGATAAACTTTAAAACAAGAAGTCAATGATTTATGTTTTTTCCTGATGCATTATAACCAATTGAAAAGTAATAAATCTCTCACATGTTCCAACCTAACACTCTTGTTAAGTATATATGGTCCAGGTTCACATATTCTAGGTCGCAAAGGAGAAAAATTTATTTGGTGCATGTCAAACGAAATACACGAAGATAATTGACTTTGAGTACGAATATGCTCGCAATGATTTGCATATGCTCTTTTGCAACTAAATTAGGTGGACCAGAAAATTCTGGGTTTCATGTTTAACGAGATCAACATGACCCATGAGGTCTTGACTCTTGAGTTCAAGTTTCTTGATCAATACCTTGAACTATATATATCCTCAAAGATTCTTTCTTATAATTATTTGATGCATGTATCGAGGACAAAACTAGGATTTCATTTTCGGGTGTAAAAATTGATTTTTTTTTTAATAATTTAAGAATTAAAAATATACTACTATATATCTTATGAAAATAGAACTAATATCCATTCAATATTAACAAAATATAAATAAAATAAAAATGTAAAATAATTTTTTCTCAATACATTTTTGTGGGGTCAAAGAATTTGGCCACCCCGGCCCACTTTATACTAAGCCCAAGACCCATGCCGAGGAGGAAGAAATGTCCGAGGACGAATGAAGGAAATCCTAACTACCAAGAAGCATAGCTGAGGACAACCATGTCCTCGGCGAACCGAGATCATAGAAGGGAAGAGCAGCACGCCATCAAGGGCAGTCTCGTAGAGTGTCCTAAGAAAAAGACAAGTATAATGGGTCAGCCATGGGAGCCTGGAGGAGGAGCAATTTCAGGAGAAGCTGTCACCTCCACATTAAATGCCTACAACTAACGTTCTGGCCGCATTAATGAGGAAATAACCCCTGAACAGTGTTGCTTTGGTTGTTGCAACTCACAGAAGGTTTGGGACGGCGGCTGATGGGACAAGTGCTCAAGTAGTGACCTGCACGATCAACAAATGGAGGGCCAAGATCAATTGAAGGAGGGTATATAATGTAAAGAACTCCTCCAGAAAGAGGATCAGAAATTGGAAGTAGAAAACACTGCAGCAACTTGTATCATCTTTGTAACCTCTGTAACCAAGCACTGAGGAAATAATAAGAACAAGATAGCTCCTCGGACCAGTGTCCAGGACAAATTTTCACACTTAAAGCCCATTTTCTTGCTACTTAGTTTACCCATAACTATGTTTATTCGTTGCTATCCTCATTAAAGCCTAGTTCTTAAACATATTCTCTACAAATCTATTGTATTGGGCTAGTTGGGCCTGAATCCACTTTTACAACAGCAGAAGTGCTCAGACCCAGTCCCTACAATTGGCGCCGTCTATGGGAAGAACTTGTGTCTTAGTAAGGGTAACAATCAAGTATGGTAGGGCCAGGCCCTCATCAAGCAGGTCCCCACCAGCCTGAACCTACTGGATCCCTACGACAAGGTAACTTTCCCGATCCTGAGCGTGATCGAAATGAAGAGAATGGAAGGTTTCGAGAGGGAAGTGTGCACACCACTCAAACGGGTAGCAGCCACTCTCGTGTGAAGAGTCACATGCTCCAGAGACAAAATAACAACCAGCCCATGCAACAAGAAGGGGTCAGAAGCCACGCATCTCAGGGGCGGAATGATAATCAGGCCATGCAACGAGAGATAAATGATTTGAAGAGAGAGCTGCGCCATGCACGACGAAGGCGGTCTCACTCCGGCCCTGACATGCCCTCCAGTGATGAAGGCGATGATGACTATAGACGGAGATCGCGAACCCCCCCAAGTGAGACCTTCTCTCACGAAGAAGAGCACCAACGGAGGCGTACATGTAAAAGCCCATCTCCCAGGGGCTTGAGGAACGACGCCATGAGCAGGGCATTGGACCAACTCTCCAAATCACCATTCACGTGCCACATAGAGGAGGCTGCGCTTCCTCGACGTTTCCAGCAGCCAACCTTCATTCCTTACAACGGCAAGACGGACCCCGTGGAGCATGTGAGCCAGTTTAACCAAAGGATGACTGTCTATTCTAAAAACGAGGCACTGATGTGCAAGGTCTTCCCCTCAAGCTTGGGGCTAGTGGCGATGAGGTGGTTCAATGGTTTAAAGGCGAATTCCGTAGATTCGTATAGGCAGCTAACTCAAGCCTTTGGCTCTCACTTCGTTACAAACAGCAGGGCTCCTCGGCCCTTGAGTACGTTGTTGTCACTGTCCATGGATAATGGAGAAACTCTGAAGGCTTACTCGGACAGATATTGGGAGATGTATAATGAAATGGACGACAACTGGGACGATGTCGCCCTCAGCACCTTCAAAAATAGCCTCCCAGCTGAGCACGGCCTGAGGAAGTCTTTGACTGGCAAGCCTGCCACCAGTGTGCGCCAACTGATGGATCGAATCGATAAGTATAAACGAGTAGAGGAAGACCAGCTGCAAGGAAAGGGAAAAGAGAAGGTTATCCCTCAGGAGAGGAGGGATTTCAGGTCGGACTGACATAACATCAACCGCCCGAGGAGAGATTTCGTGGGGCAATCCAGAGCAACCAGCACACAGACTGTCAGTGTTGTATTCCAAGAACTAATACACTAGGTGTTGGAGAAAATCAAGAACGAGCCATACTTTAAGTGGCCAAACAAGATGGCGGGAAAGTCCATGAGGCGTAATCAGAACCTTTATTGCCAATACCACCAAGACCACGGGCATACCACGGAGAACTGCAGGAACCTCTGGAACTATCTGGACCAGCTGGTCTGAGAAGGAAAGCTAAGGCACCTCCTGTATCATTCCAGCGGTCATCTGGGCTAGACCCATTAAGAGCCCCAAAGGGATAATGTCCTAAGGCCACCCCTAGGGACAATCAACGTAATCTTGGCTACGCCAGGAAGGACAGGCACACGCCCCTCACGAGTGCTATCTGTGACTCAGCTGCCTGCCGAGGAGTCCCATCCAGAGCCGAAGAGGGCCAGAGTGAATTCTCACCCAGTCTTGAGTTTTTCAAAAGAAGACAAGGATGGAACCACCCAGCCCCATGACGATGCGCTACTGATCACTCTGAGAATTTGGGACTACGATGTGAAAAGAGTGATGGTGGATGACGGCAGTGCTGTCGAGATAATGTATCCCGACCTCTATAAGGGGCTGAATTTAAGATCGAAAGATTTGATGCCCTACAGCTCTCCTTTGATGAGCTTCGACGGGAAGCTTGTTATTCCAAAGGGCATGATTAGGCTGCCAATCCAGACCGGCCCAGAGAGAGTGGAGGTGAACTTTATCGTGGTGGACACCTACTCTCCATATACCGCCATTGTTGGCAGGCCCTGGCTCCATACTTTGGGGGCTGTTGCCTCCTCCTTACATCAGAAAGTGAAATTCCCGTCTGGAAACCAGGTTCTTGAAATTCGCAGTTGCCAGTCTACAGCAAGGCAGTGTATGGTGGCTGCCATTTCACATCGGCTCGATATAGAGTCCTCGGCCTCTGCTGAGATGAACTTATAGCAATCAAAGGACCCGGTGTCGCCCCCTGATATGACCGCCGAGGAGGCAAAATGCAAAGACCTAGAGAGAGTGGTCATCGGTGGTGACCCAGAGAAGTTCTTTCAAGTAGGGGCTCAACTGCCTCCCCAGGAGAAGGGGGAGTTGATTGAGCTTCTCAAAGGCAATATCGACATGTTTGCATGGGATGCCTGTGATGCTCCGGGGATTGATCCAGCCTTCATTTGTCACCATCTCAACGTCAACCCATCCATCACGCCCAAGAAGCAGCCACCTCGGCGCCCCTCAAGAGAGCATGCCGATGCGATTAGGGGCGAGGTGGAGAAGCTTAAGCGTGCAGGGGCTATCAAAGAGGTTTTTTACCCCGAATGGTTTTGCAACACCGTGGTGGTCAAGAAGAAAAATGGGAAATGATGGGTTTGTGTAGACTTCACAGATCTAAATAGGGCATGCCCAAAAGACCCATTCCCCATGCCTCGGATAGACCGGTTGATGGATGCAATAGCGGGCCATCCTTGGATGAGCTTCTTAGATGCCTTTCAAGGCTATCACCAAATACCACTAGCCCTGGACGACCAAGAGAAGACAGCCTTTGTGATGCCTATTGGGAACTATCACTACAAAGTAATGTCGTTCGGTCTGAAGAACGCAGGGTCCACTTACCAAAGGATGATGACGAGAATGTTCGAATCGCAGCTGGGCAAGAGCATCGAAATCTATGTCGATGATATGGTGGTGAAGAGTAAGGTAGTGTCCGAGTATTTAGGAGACCTCGGCAATGCCTTTGGTGTCTTGAGGAAGCACAAGCTGCGCCTGAATGCCTCCAAATGCTCATTTGGCGTGGGATCGGGCAAGTTTTTAGGCTACATGATTACTCATAGGGGAATTGAGGTTAATCCTGACTAGATCAAGACTATTAATGATCTAAAACCACCGCAAAACGCCAAGGAGGTTCAAAAACTTACTGGAATGATTGCAGCCTTGAACCGGTTCATTTCCAGGTCAGCGGATAGATGCAGATCGTTCTATCTCTTGATCAACAAGTGGAAAGGGTTTGAATGGTCCGAGGACTGTATTGCGGCCTTCCAGCAACTCAAGGAATACCTGTCTCGACCCCCTATCATGTCCAGTCCTGAGGCTGATGAAGTCCTATACGCATATATTGCCGTGGCCCCTCACGCGGTGAGCTTAGTGCTAATACGGGATGACAACGGCCTTCAAAAGCCAGTCTATTATGTGAGCAAGTCGCTGCAAGAAACTGAGGTCAGATACTTACCCTTGGAGAAGGCCATACTAGCTGTGGTCCATGCTATGCGAAAACTTCCCCATTACTTCCAAGCCCATACAGTGGTTGTCCTAACACAACTACCCTTGAAGTCCGTACTTCGGACTGCTGATTATACTGGGAGGATCGCCTTATGGAACACAATTCTAGGAGCTTTTGACATCAAGTACATGCCTCGGACCTTCATAAAGGGCCAGGTCCTAGCTGACTTGATGGCTAAATTCGCTGAACCACTAGTAGAAATTGTAGCCGAGGATCGAAACATGGAAGGAAAATCGTTTGGGGCAATCTCTATACCAGGGCCCCCATGTTGGAAGGTGTACGTTGATGGCGTAGCAAATCAAAGAGGATCCGGAGTGGGGCTAGTCCTAATATCTCCTGAGAAGACCATCATTGAGAAATCCCTCAGACTGGGGTTCTCAGCCACGAATAACGAGGCCGAGTACGAGGCCTTGTTACAAGGAATGACCATGGTGCAGAAAATGGGAGGAAAAGCAGTAGAGGTGTTCTTGGACTCAAGACTAGTAGTGGGCCAGGTAAAGGGAGAATTGGAAGCCAGAGAAGCAAGGATGCAAACGTACTTAAGCCAGGCCAAACGCTTGCAGTCAAACTTAGATCTTTTCAGCTTGACATATGTCCCCAGAAGTGGAAACACCCATGCAGATTCATTGGCCACGCTCGCTACCTCCTCGGCAAAGGGCCTGCCTCGAACCATCCTTGTCGAGCATTTGGATAGAGCAAGAGAGGTGGCAATAGGCATAATCCATATCCATGAAGTTAGAGTGGGTCCTAGCTGGATGAACCCCATAGTGAGGTTCCTCAAAGATGATACCCTGCCCGAAGAAAAGCCAGAGGCTGAAGGAATACGAAGAAACGCTTCTCGGTTCTGGTTGTCAGAGGACCACAAACTGTATAAGCGCTCCTATTCTGGGCCATATTTACTGTGTATTCACCCAGAAGCAGCAGAATTACTGCTTGAGGAATTGCATGAGGGGATCTGTGGGAGTCACACAGGGGGAAGATCTCTATCACACCGAGCCCTTACTCAGGGATATTGGTGGCCGGGGATGCAGAAGGAAGCCCTGGAGTATGTAAAGAAATGTGATCAGTGCCAAAGGTTTGCCCCAAATATTCATCAGCTTGGAGGAGTCCTTAACCCCTTGTCCAGTCCATGGCCGTTCGCCCAGTGGGGCTTGGATATTGTAGGCCCTTTCCCAAGGCAGCCGGAAACAAGAGATATCTGTTGGTCAGCACAGATTACTTCACCAAATGGGTTGAAGCTGAGCCACTGGCCAACATCAGAGATGTGGATGCCAAGAGGTTCGTTTAGAGAAACATCGTTACACGATTCGGGGTCCCTCGAACCCTCATTTCAGATAATGGACTCCAATTTGACAGCAAAGCCTTCAGAAGATATTGTTGCGAACTGGGGATCACAAATAGGTACTCAACTCCAGCTTATCCTCAGGGGAACGAGCAGGTTGAGGCTGTCAACAAGGTCATAGTCAATGGGCTTATGAAGAGACTGGATGAAACCAAGGGAAGATGGGTAGAGGAGTTGCCACATGTCTTATGGACTTACCGGACTACCCCACGACGGTCAACAGGAGAGACACCCTTTGCCATGACTTATGTAGTCGAGGCTGTTATCCCTCTAGAGACAAGCTTCCCAACGCTGAGGACTAGCTCCTTCACTCCAAACGATAACGATGGACTGCTGGGCAAGAACCTAGACCTGATCGATGAACGAAGAGAAAAGGCGGTGATCCAGTTGGCCTACTACCACCAGAAGCTTAAGCAGGGACATGATGCTAATGTGAAGCTGAGACCATTGGCACCAGGAGACTTAGTGTTGAGGAAAGTCGCGGGGGCTGCCAAGAACTCATCCTGGGGAAAGCTAGGGCCCAATTAGGAAGGACCATACCGAATTACTGCAGTAGCAGGAATAGGTGCATACTACTTAGAAGACTTAGATGAAAAAGCTGTACCTCGTCTATGGAATGTAAATAACCTGAAAAGGTATTATTATTAACAAAGGAATTTCTCTAATTCATATTTTTAAGTCCATTTTAATTACATGTCTTACGTTTTGGCAACCATCTAAGTGTTAGACAGAACCAAGGTCTTGCATGGTCCTCGGACTCAAACCTATGGCAGCCCTTATGTATAGGGTGGAAGTTGATCAGAAATCAGCTCTTCACCAGCCCATAAGATTCTGTATTAGCATCTGGTTGTCTATCCCTCTTATTCTTTCTTTTCTATTGTAATTGCTATATAAAGCTTTCTTCTTAAGGATGCCTCCTGGAACTGCAAGAACACGACTGTTGATAGAGATCAGCTTCCAGAACAGATCTGGAACACCAGCTAAGTTTGCTTGCTGGAAAATATCCAGCTATGCACTTGGAACAAAACCCATTTTTACTGTAACTTGGGCATGTCTTTGAGACTTTCAAGCCATTTTATTTTTCTCTTCGTCAAAGCCATCATCTAACTTCTAAAGGCTTATTTGGACCTTTTTAGGACTTCACTATTGCTGTTCCAAAAACTGTCAGTACAAGGGATACTAACCAACGAAAAGGCTTTTTGTGATTGTTGTGGATATCTTTGGAGAGATTTTTAATTATAACTTACAGTAATTTCCTTTAGACCAACACTAAGTTGTGTGTAAGCAAAATGCTTATTGGTTTTGTTTTTTTTTTTTTTTTCTTAAGATTGTTGTGGTCCTTCAAGCTTCAACATCATTCTTGTTATGCTAGACCTAGACCTACACATAATTAAGAATTTGTCTCATACCAAAAATTTCTTTTTTGGAATTGATTTGTTTATTTAGCTGTTAGACAGAACCAAGGTCTTGCATGGTCCTCGGACTCAAACCTATGAGGAAACTAACTACTTCAAGAAAAAGCTAAGTGTTAGATAGAACTAAGGTCTTGCATGGTCCTCGGACTCAGACCTATGGGGAAACTAACTACTTCAAGAAAAACCTAAGTGTTAGATAGAACCAAGGTCTTGCATGGTCCTCGGACTCAAATCTATGGGGAAACTAACTACTTTAAGAAAAATCTAAATGTTAGACTGAACCAAGGTCTTGCATGGTCCTCGGACTCAAACCTATGGGGAAACTAACTATTTCAAGAAAAACCTAAGTGTTAGACAGAATCAAGGTCTTGCATGATCCTCGGGCTCAAACCTATGGGGAAACCTAGTCGGTAGCTAATTGTTTCCTTGAGGTCAATAAATTTTTGGAACATACTTCTAAACACACTTGCATTTTAAAAGTATGGGATCTAAAAGTTTGTCTTTATAAGTAATACGCGCTTAGCATTTTTAAACCCGATATAGAATTCATGTTACAAGGTCACTGCCTTTTATAGTCCGTTCAGCAAAAGCAGGTCGTAATAATAGAGTGACCCAATTGCTAATCACAGTCTAAGTGAAAATTATCATTATGGACTTTACATTTTTAGGTTGCTGTTTCAAAAATGGAAAACAAGTCGCACTGTTGAGACTGTTTAGCTAATAATCGAAGCGCAAGTTATATAAATAACAAATAATCAAAACACAAGTTATATGAATAAACAAAACCCATTACAGTGACAATTAACACACAAAGAGGGAATTGCGTATATTCAATCCATGCGTTCCATTACAACAGTCCAAAAAAAAAAAGAGAGAAATAAAAAAAAAGATAATGGGGCAGCCTATTTCTTTAACTTGGTCTTCGTTGCACCCTTGGAAGGCTGGTCTGAAGTGGCCTCAGGGTCCTCGGGGCTTTCACCTAGAGGAATAGCTTGCAGAGGCACTACAAGGAGAGCTGTCTCTTCAGCATGAGCGGCCTGGGCATCAGCTGGAGGCTCTACAACATCCTGGGGTACTCCTTGGCTAGGGCCCTTATCTGCCTCGATTACCCTTGACGGCTCGGCCTCCTTGGCAGGCTCATCAGAAGAAGTCAAAGCAAGGGCAGTGTTAGGATGGCCTGCCTCAGCCACCTCGGAAGAAGTGCTAGCCTCAGAGCTAGGAAGGTCGGGCTCTCGGATGGCAGGAGGGTAGTATACATTCTCTGCCTTCCAAAGGTCAGATGAAGCCTCAACTCCAGCTTGTTTGAGGGCTTCATTCAAAACCTGGGAACAGTAGAGCCTGCACACCCCAGGTACTTGAGCCTTGAGAATGGCCTGTGTCTCATTCACTCCCAAGGCATAAGCATCTTCCTCGGCCTTTTCCTTGGAGCTCTCGGCCTCAGTCTTGGCGAACTCGGCCTCCACCTTAGCCCTCAAGGCTTCATCCTTGGCCCACTCTGTGGCGTTCCTGGCCCCCTCGGCCTCGGCCAGCTTTTTCTTCAGATCAGCAATTTGTTCCTTGGCAATCTTCAGCTGATCCTCAGGCTTGAGTAGGCACCTTGTCTGGTCTTCAGCCTGTTTTTGGGTGTTGGCCAGGCCTGATTCAGCGCTGTCTCTGGCCTTGTTATCTCCTTCAGGTCCTCCCTTGCCTTCGCGAGATCAGCCTTGGAGTTCTTAAGGGTCCGCGTGGCATCCAAGCGCTTGTCACGCTCGAATTCCAGGGCCCTACTCTGATCATTGGCCAACTCTTCCAACCTGTAAGTGGCCTGGACAGCCTGCCAAATTGAAACAAGTTCACGATGAGATGGAAACTAAGGGACAAGGATCAATAAAGTCGTAAATGTTAGAAGTCTTACTATGCCCATGTACCTTTTCATGCTGAGGAAGACCTCCTGCCTCATCATATTCCCCAGCTTGGCCATATCACTGGGAAACAGCAAGCACCTCTCCAGTGCATCAGCCATATAGGCACCTTCGCCCCCTCGGAAGTCCTTGAGCGAGGCGTTTTCCATCAGAGGCTCCCCATGGAGCATTGGGGCAAGAAGCCAGGCCTGGAGCTCTAATTGAATGGCGACTTCCTTTTCTGGACCCTGGTGCCCGACTTTCAATTGTTTTGAAGCTCGCCGGGCTTCATCTTCCTCCTGAGAGGAGCGAAGCTGTCCCCCATCTATGGGATCTTTGCCTTTGGACGCCTTTTTCCTTTTTGGATAGGCAGGCTCGGGCCGAGGTGGCACAGTCGGCTGGGGAGGGGGAGGAAGTTTGGGCCATGGAGATGACGACTTCAACTGGGTGGAGGATGACTTGGTCTGAGCAGGTTGAGACTTGGGAGGAGGAGGAAGCTTGGGCTGTGGCCTCCCCGGCTGGCCCTCAATCAGGTCAAGCAGGTCGGTTGAGGGTTTCTTCTTAAAACCCATCTCAGCCTGAGAAGAAATCCCTACTGATGAGAGGTCCGCTTTAGTCAAACTGGGGTCGCCCAGGTCACTAGAGGGATCCTCAGACAGATTATCTTGATCAAATAGCCAAAATCGTCCT
This sequence comes from Notholithocarpus densiflorus, assembly GCA_030021035.2. NCBI lineage: Eukaryota > Viridiplantae > Streptophyta > Magnoliopsida > Fagales > Fagaceae > Notholithocarpus > Notholithocarpus densiflorus. The sequence goes on from JARYZH020000005.1 coordinate 4,567,953, forward strand.
CGGCCTCTACCACTTGAGGGGATGAGGAAGGACCTGCCAATGGAGCGCCTTCTGGAATAGGGGATCCTTCGGGAATCAAAAACCCTTGTTCTACTATGGTGATTCTGTGAAGCCAAGGATCTTTGGCTCTGATCACGTACTTCGGAGCCGAGAATGATTTCTGTATGGGATCGTACCCGAGCATCTTGTGAGCGGCTCTGACCTGATTATCAGTTTCGTTCACAAAAACCTCCGCCCTGAGTATGGTTGCTAAATCTTTCCGGTTGACCAAGTGAAAGTGTCGGCCAAAGGCGTGTGGATCTGTAAAAAAAAAAGAAAGTGCATCCGCATTAGCAGCCAAACGGTACAAACTATGACGATGCAAAAGATCAACCCTCTCCTACTCTGAATACCCCACCTGGTGCCCCATCTTCTGTAGGACAAGGAAGGCCGTCGTGTCACCTTCTTGACACGATGAGAAAGTCCTTATTCAGCCCTTTGCAAGACTTTGGGAGGCACTGAATAAGCCGAACCTTGTCGTCCCTCGTTTTCATATAGTAGGATTTACCCTTTAGGTGTTGGAGGTTGTAGCACCAGTTTACATCATGATGGGTCAACCTCAACCCCATTTTCTCATTTAAAGCATCCACACAATCCAGGATCCTAAACATATTGACGGCGCACTAGGTGGGAGCTAATCGAAAATGCCTAAGGTAATCCCTCATCACCGGTCCCATGGGGATTCTCATACCACCCTCAATGAAGGCGATTATGGGAATCACCACTTCACCATCTTCCTTCCTAAAAAACCACTTCCCTTCCTCACAGTATCTCAAGCCTACGTTATTGGGAATCCTATAATCGGTAATGAATTTTTCCATTGCCTCTTCAGACTCAACCAACTTCTTAAACCTACCCATCCCTAGGAACGGCTAAAGGACTCAGGGAAGGACGAAAGAAAGAGAGGAACAATAGAAAAAGAAACTTAGAGGGGAGAAAATATGAGTTAGAGAGAGAGTAGAAACTTACAGAAATGAGGAAAAGCTCCTCGGACAGGCTTTTTATGCTGAAAAGAAAGGCGAGTTGAGCTGGATATTTGACAGAACTCAGGAGACGTGTGCAAGAACTCTTGAATATGAAAATAAAGAGGCAAATCGGTTCGAATGGGCATTTATACTTTCGATTAAAAATAACCGTGCCGGTTTTCCCGCCATAAAGTTAAAAAATCCCCATCGTTGGATCACCATTACACCGTTGAATGTGAGGAGCACAGAGCCGCCAGAATTTAATGAGGGCGCGCTCCATATACCGAAGCGTCAGGAACGTGCCTTGGACAAGCGGAAAGGCTCTAGCGCTGACGAAGGACAAGACTTGACAAGCCATGACATAGGCCCGAGGGCATCAAAACCCTCCTCTCTGTCCTCGAATCCGGACAGCAGGATTTTGAGGGGCTATTGTGGGGTCAAAAAATTTGGCCACCCCGGCCCACTTTATACTAAACCCAAGACTCATGCCGAGGAGGAAGAAATGCCCGATGACGAATGAAGGAAATCCTAACTACCAAGAAGCATAGCCGAGGACAACCATGTCCTCAGCGAACCGAGATCATAGAAGGGAAGAGCAGCACGCCATCAAGGGCAGTCTCGTAGAGCGTCCTAAGAAAAAGACAAGTATAGCGGGTCAGCCATGGGAGCCTGGAGGAGGAGCAATTCCAAGAGAAGCTATCACCTCCACATTAAATGCCCACAACTAATGTTCTGGCCGCATTAATGAGGAAATGACCCCTGAACAGTGTTGCTTTGGTTGTTGTAACTCACAGAAGATTTGGGACGGCGGCTGATGGGACAAGCGCTCAAGTAGTGACTTGCACGATCAATAAATGGAGGGACAAATCAACCGAAGGAGGGTATATAATGTAAAGAACTCCTCCAGAAAGAGGATCGAAAATTGGAAGTAGAAAACACTGCAGCAACCTGTATCATCTTTGTAATCTCTGTAACCAAGCACTGAGAAAATAATAAGAACAAGATAGCTTCTCGGACCAGTGTCCAGGATAGATTTTCACACTTAAAGCCCATTTTCTTGCTACTTAGTTTACCCATAACCATGTTTATTCGTTGCTATCCTCACTAAGGCCTAGTTCTTAAACCTATTCTCTACAAATCTATTGTATTGGGCTAGTTGGGCCTGAATCCACTTTTACAACAGCAGAAGTGCTCAGACCCAGTCCCTACAATTTTAAATTAGTCATTTCTCAAAATGGAATTTGGCATTTTTTAAAATCTTAAAAAATAATTTATGATTGATTCTGTACTAAATTCGCAACAATTTTCATAGTTTTGACGATATCTATACTTGAAAAATACTTGTTTTGTAGTTAAAATAGAAACAAGAAGAGTAATTACAGGCACAATTGATTTTTTAATCATTAATTAGCACAACCATTTGGAACGATTTAGAAAGATATGACGATAAAAAAAGTCTTTGGATTTGGATTTACTACTATCCCATCAAAATTTTGAAGAAAAAAGCTATTTGAAATATATTGATAAAACAAAAAACTTGTACGCGCACACAATATGAAATTAACTTAGAATAGAAATGAAAGAATAATCTAATTTGAAGACTCTAGTCTCTTATTTCGAAATTTTTCCTTAATTTTCTACTAATTAAAGAATTTTTTTGTAACTAAAAAATTTTAGTTGCACAAGACAAAAAAAAACCTTAGAAAATCCTTTTCGAAAAATGTTATGTTAATTTTTTTTTTTTTTTTAGAGTAGGGCCACAAGTTATTGGCAAGCCGGCCAATTTTTTTAAATCTCTTTGGACTAATTGAATTTTTAAGAAGGAAAATTTTTATATCTATTATAAAAACTAGCTTGTAATCTATACAAACGCATGAATGCATTTAAAATTAAACACAAATTTTATTATAAAAACATAAATAATTAGTGAAATTATTATAAAAATAAAAAACGTGTAACATATGCATACGTATGGATACATTTAAAATTAAACACAATTTTTATCATAAAAATATAAATAATTAGTCAAATTATTTTTCTTAAAAAAGTAAACATAATTAGTCACATATTAAAATTATTACCTAAATTTAATACTTCTTATGATCATTTTCTTTTCTAATTTTTAATAAGATAAAACATGTGGTGATCTTTATTGTGTGGTAATTTTTATTGAGTATATGTGATTGAATTTTTTATTTATTTATAATTTTATAGTTAATTAATATTAGATTCTTAGTATTTTGCACTCATTAACTCACTTTGCACAAATATTAAAAAAGTTAAGTGGACATATGACACAAACTTTTTTTTTTTTGAGGGAGGACATATGACATAAACTTAAGTGGACATATGGCACAAACTTAAATAGATAATTATGGTGCGGTCCTCACATAAATTTAGACACATAGCATAAAATTGTATTTTAATTTCAAATTCTAATTGAACTTTTTTTGAGCTTTTTTTATTAATATATAAATATATATATATAAAAGTATTGATGAGTTAATCATGTACAATTTTCTTTGATATAACCAGGAGGTATAGCTACACGTGAGTCATGCAAATTGTATTCTCCTTGTACGTAAGTCATGCAAAATTCCTAGCAGACTTAATTGGTGGTATTAATTAACTATAAGTGATATGAGGAAAACCTATTTACACGTATTTATTACACGTATAAATAAATAACATACTTTTGCTGAGAGATGAATGTTTAATTTTGATATCATTTTGTAATCTCTTTATTTTATTAATAAAACCTTTTTTTTAAAAATTTTTTCAACCATACTTGTGGGTATAGGTCTAAAACTGAACCATATATATTTTTATGTTTAAAGTGTGATTGTCTTTTCTATTTCTATTTTACATAGACACACAATTATTTGGTTACACAAAATAAATAGGCATCAAATCTCTCCGCTATCTCAACACTTTCAATTTGCCTTCACTGTCTAGCTTTGCTAGAAAGTAGAATAACTTGCATAAAATCTAACAAAAAAAAAATTCAAACTACACTTCTTCTGAAAACTACGTTACGGTTGGCCCATGTGAACCGGCAACTTAGCCAGGTATTGTTGGGATAATCTAAACGAAACTAGCATAAACAAGTAAGAAAAACAAGCATATATTAATAAGAATTGAAGAGTGGAACATATATATTATATGGAACCGACATGAGATATCGTATAATATTGCAGTAATTGGCTCTGTATTCAATACCTAATGTTATATAATAAGCTCTTATTGCTTGTGGTCTGTGGCGTGGTTGGCTGGTTGCTTCAGATTCTACTGCTTAAGTGCTTAAACAATTTTTTTTTCACCATTATATACAATTATTGAGCTAAAGTCAGACTCTTGCATTTAATATTTAGGAGAAGGAAAATAACATTTCTAGACCTCCTCTTTTTTTTCGTGGGAGGTTTACTTAGCTCACGAATTATACATGCTGGATTCTTTTCTCTCTTTTCTTAAATCCTTATCTCTTGGTGTAAGTGGGATTAATTAATTGATACAAAAAATCTGTATGCTTTTATTTTTATTTTAATAAACAAAGAAAGGGATGCAATACGATCGAGAACTTTTAAGAAGTTGACTCATCCTAATATTACTCTTATCAACATATTTAGCTAAGGAATTTTGATGGACACAATTACATTATAGTATGGTGGTATGATTACACCCAATTTTATATGCTTTCTTACTGGAAAAGATTGGATTCGCAGTAGAAATTCTATTGCGTGGGTAATTGATAGTATGGAAAGGATAAAAAAATGGGTGACGGGTGTGGATATTACTTTACACCACTTAAAAAGATAAGAGTGATTAAGTTTATAAAATCCCAAAACATAAGTGAAGTCAAACTCAAACTTTTTGATGTTGTTCTATCAAGGCACCAACAAAATTAACTATTAATTTGAAGACAAATGTTTGGTGTTTTTGTTTTTTGGCCCTGAAGACAAATCAAATGATGAGACATGAAATAATTGAGATTATGTTTTCAATTCTAATTAGCTGCTAGATGGGGCACAAAAAAATGTTTTTTTTTTTTTTTTTAAATTTATTGCAAGAGTATTCGAAATGATGTTGGAAATATTCAAAATGAGCTCGATTTTGACTTTGAGCATCCTTCATTATTTGGTTTTCCATGTTGTAAAACTAGCTAGCTGCCACCAAAATACAATTCTTCCAAAATTACCATAACAAAAATTTTGGGTGTATATTATTCCAGAAAGTTTTTAGATAAACTAGTTGATGGCTTTATCAGTATACCTAAGTTTCAATAGAGAGGGTGATTTGTTCAAAGTTGAAAGACTCCATTGATGAACCATAAATGCATGCAGAAGCTAGGTATGATGGTCTAGTTGCTTAAGTTTGTGTCCTTTTCCCATGCTAGCACCCAGTGTTGATTTCTTGCTTTACGGAAGCAGTGCAAAATTATGGGTGTTCTTTATGCCATCGCTATTTTTTTCGCCCACCCACTTGTCTGGTTGTTACCAAGCAACAAAAACAAAATACACCTAACTGCCTATCTTATTGATATCACTTTTTAAGTCTTATATTCCGTGAGGCAAAGGTGCATACATGACATGCGAGTAATAAATAGCTTAGCATAGTATCATGTTTGTTCCCACCCTAGTTTATGAAACATCATATTAGCTGATTGAAACTTAAATAAGTGTGTATTGTGGGGTATATATCTATACTGAATCTCATCATGTTTTCTAGGTTTTTAAAAGTGATTTACGAAGAATTCTAATTATAATTTAACTAGTCCATTTAGAGCATAACTAACACATTTTCTTATTGTGATAAATGGTATCTAAATGTTAAATTTTTTTTAGTTTTTGAGTTGGATTAATAGGTATTCTTAGAACATTTGTTAATGAACTATTTAAAAAAAAATTATTATCATTTTTTATTAACTAATTTTTTCTTTTTTCATATAAATTTTTATAAATATATTACAAACCATTGCCCTTAGAATATTTGTTAACTTTTCTATTAACAAATATTTTAAGAAAACTCATTAATCGAATCTTAACTTTTTAAGTTGCATATTTATTTATTTTTTCACACGGTTTTTCTTTACCCTTGAAATTTGTTGTTTTTAGTTTCTAGAGGAAATTGTTGATTGAAAATTTCAACGGAGTCCGTGGTGTGCAATAAAAAGTTGGCATGCAATAAATTGCTCAGACACGTTGTTCCTTATTCATTGAACACATTTTTATTCACTTTTAATTAATAACGTCAATAATTTAATGACGTGGCTTCTATCTATTTGTCCTTTAAGTAGACTTTTGACGAAGCCGATCGAGGTGGCTTTCATTGGTCCAGAAAAGACAAAAACAGTCTCCAAAAGCCGAGATGGAGCCTCATTTGGTAGAGGAGTTTGAGTAATATTGTTGGAGTATTTTTGATATACGTGAAAGTGAAAAAGTATATAAAATATATATAATATTGTTTAAAATGTGAAAATATATATTAAAACTAAGCTACCAAACAGTACATGAAACTCTGATGAACTCTGAACTTTCTTACGAAACTAGCCGCACGTGACGAAGACTAACCCGCACGTGAAGTTTACTTCTTTATTCATTTTGTCACGTGACTTTTGCTACGACTTCCTCGAAAACCTCACCAACTACGAAGTACTGGAACTAATACACTGTCTCGCGAGTAGAGTCTTGAGAAAGACACTCGCTCCAAATTTTTTAAATATTTTTTTTAATGAATTAATTACTTTTTTTATTTTATTTTAGAAACAAATACAATGGAACGACGTTCTAATTCTCTTAGCAAGGAAGGGTAATAATTTCCACAACAGATAGTTTGCAAATTTGTACTTGTAGTAGTCAAATTTTTGTGATTCTAGTCTTATTCAAGGAATAACAAAAACCATAATTCCTTCCCCTATTCTGCCATACCTCACTTCTTTTTGCACGATTTTTTCAATTCCAAAAAGAGGTAGGACGAGGATGGATTTTTATCAAAGATTCCATTTGGTTGAAAGAATGTAAAAGTGTGCAATAGAAAATGTTGAGAGAATAGAGAAGTGAAAGATTGAAAATATGTGTATTTTAATTACATTATGGTAGCGTTTGGATCCGGCTGAAAACTCACGCATCTGGCATTTCAGCGTTTTGTTTTTGTTTTTTTTTTTTTCCATGCGTTTTAGCTTTAGGGGACAACTAGCACTGTTCATGCACTGTTGAGCACTGTTTACGCATTGTTTACGTACTGTTCACGGAACCCACAATCACTTTATTCAGAAAAAAATATTAAAAATAGGTCCCACGACACTATTTACACATTTAAAAATTATTTTGTTACGGTATTTTCAGTTTTGAGCAAAATAAGTTGTATCCAAATGGACCCTATGTGTGGTTAGTATAGATGATGAAAAAGTGAAAGAATAAAGAATTCAGAAAAAAAGATTGAAAGAATAAAGAATATATTAAAATTATACATTTATTATTAAAAGTAGAATGAAAAAAGTGAGGTGGTTATGTACTTTTTTTTTTTTTTTTTTTTTTCAATGCCATTTCCTCTCATCTTTTCTCCCCCAATTTAGCGAGAAAAAAAAAAAAAAAAAATTGTAGGCTCGGTGTGAAATACTCTATCCAACCAATTTTCTTTCTTCTCCCTTTTCATGACAACCAAACATTTTCCTCTTCTTTTTTATTCTCTCATTTTCTATCCTTTCATTTTTCACCCTAACTAAACATGGATTAAAGTTTTGATATTGGTATCAAATTTTTTAGTTAAAAAATCACATACTCTTTTGTGGACTCACCTCAATTAGACCCACCACAACACAAAAAATACCTAGTTTTGGTAAAAAGGTCAATGAAAATTTCAGTGTCACTAGACTTTTCCTTTTACATGCCTTGCCCAATGTGTATATATATAATTTAATTTTTATATATCATATTTATATTTAATTTTTGTCTAATTTTGTTACCATATTCTAAACACATTTTTTTTTCTTTCTCTCTTAGCGCTCTCATTCCTGCCCTTTCTTTTCTCTCATCTCTATCTCCTTATACTTTGTCCCATTCCCATCCCAAAGAGAGAATGGGCCCGTTGCCATTCGTAATAGAAATTCTAAAAAAGAAAAATTATAAAATTTTTGACAATTTGTTAGCAGTGCCGGCTGAATAGTGGAGCAAAAGAGGCGGTTGCCTAAGGCCCCAAGTAAAAAAAAAGCCCCCAAATTTTAACCAATAGGATTATTTATAATCAATAAATAAAATAATATTTTTTTACCAGATGAAAAACAAATAAAAAATAGAAAAAAATGCAAAATCCACAATATTTTTTACAACACTTTTACAATTATGCTAAGTAGCAGGTTGTTACAACCTGTTATTGATGAAAAAAAAAAATTATAGTGATATTTTCAAAGAAAAAAAAAAAACAACTTAAAACCTAGGATTTGTTGTAAAAAAATATTGTGAATGTTGTACTTCTAAAAAAAATAAGAATAATAATAAGAGTTTAGTTAGCAAACTTTTATTAGTTCTCTCCTCTAAGTCCACCACTAACACCATTCTTTTACTTACAATTATCAATCTACCATATCAACAAGTATGAAAAATTTTGTCAAATTTTTTCTGTTTATAAAATTTCTAAAAAAAAGAAAATTTTTTACGTAGTTTATGTTAATTAGTAGTAATTTTGCATCTAAAACAAGATAATCAATTTTCGCCTTAGGCCCCCAAATACATTAAGCCGCCCCTATTTGTTAGGTGAAAAGTTGTAGAATACAAATTCTTTATTCCACTTTTTATGTCTCTACAAATCAAAACTTGACATGTAATTTTTTTTTTTATAAAAATTTTCTTATAAAATAATCAGAATTTAAAATAGAAAAAAAAATTGATCCTAGGGGTCAATACAAATAATATGAAATTGATAGCATAGATTCAAAGGGTTAATTTGCAATGGACCTAAACCCCAGAAGGACTTTTGGCATTTTTCCCTTTAAATATTTCTCAAGAAATGAAAGGTGGACTAATTTTAATTTTTCTTGTTTGTAAACGGCATGCAACGTAAATAAAATAGTGAGTTATTTAGTGTTGAGTTGCTTGATTCTTATAAAACAGCGAGTTCAAATGAATTTTAACTAATGTGTAAAAAGTATTAAAAAATATATTTACAATAATGATCATATAGAGAAAAATATATACTTATAAAACTTATATGACATTGTAAAAAGAGCTAAATAAAAAAAAAAATTAAAAGGTTATATATATATATAAATATATATTTATATATATTCTAGAAGTGCTACATTTACAGTATTTTCACAATACTTTTACAACAAATTATAATTGTTAAGTTGTTATTAGTTTTAATTTGAACTTATTTTTGAAATTATTTTTTTGTCTACCAATAACAATCTATAATAACGTGTCACTTAGGATTTATTGTGAAAATATTGTGGCCATAACATTTCTTTTTAAAATTTCTACTCTCCAAATATTATAACAAATGTATTATCATACAAAAAAAGAATTTAAACTTTACATTTACGAATGCACAACTTTACAAAAGTATTGTATTTTTCAAAATAAAGCTTTATTTTTATGCAATAAATAAAATATAATAAAAATAAAATAAACTTATTCAAAATTTCAAATACACAATATTTATAAAATAAAAAATGCTACACTAAATTTACGTGATATGAGAATGAACGTATTAGTTATTATCGTGGGCCATATATATATAAAAGAGCTGGCATGCTAATTTAGATATATGATTTTTGTTGTTGTGTACTTGATATTATTCTAAAATTTGTAATACCATATAAAAAATCATAATTTTTATCACAATTATTCTATTATAGTGACCCGCTAGCTTCCTATCACTTTTATATATATATTTCTGTCGTGTGGACAGCTGCGACAAAAATTATGATATCTTACGTGGTCGTAGAATTTTTGTTCTAAGTATGTCGCGTTTCACTGGAATGGGTTAGGAAACGAGGGCATGGTGTAGTTTCTATGTACAGGTGTGGGGTGGTTGTGCTGCCACTATCGGTACAACTTGAACAATGTAACATAAGTTACATAAGCGAGCACGAGAGGATGACCATTGACTTGGGAGGGACGGTGGCTTCTATAGCCTCCAAAACGACGTCACAGGTGGCCACTGTCTCTGTTAGTTGACCCTGTGTTTTATTTTTTGAAGAATTTCTGTGTTGCCACTTGCCACCGACTTAAAAAAAAAAAGTTTGGATTTTGATCTATTGAAAACAAATGCTTTTCTTCTTTGTTTTTGATATAATAAAAAATAAAAGAGAGTGCCTAATGATCTCATGAACATGAATTAATCACAAATAAAACAGTGCCTAATTATCACGAAAAGACAAAAGAATATGCATAAATTACTGTAAAATAAATAAAAATAATGTTAATGATAGATTAATGTGAAAATGATTATTGCACTAAAAAAAATGTGAAAATGATTATAAATAAAAGTGGTGTTAATGATATATTATATTGATTACCACTTTCTATGTCAAAAAAGGTGTGAAAAAAATTTTGGATTTTTTTTTTGTGTGTTTCTAACGTTACTTTCATGAAAATGTTATTAGAATTACTGATTCTCAAGATAGAAAATACTTATTCTAAGAAAGAAAAAAATGATTTGAAAGATTAATCATGGTAAGTGGTAACAAATAAAAATTTTGCATTTGAACTTTTTTGTTTTGTTTTTTGTTTGATAAGTAATTTTATCCTTCTTCTACTTTACTTGTCATGGTTGAGCTCTAAACAAAATCCATAATTCAAAATGTAGAAAAAAAAGGGAAGAATCTCATATTAATTATGATGTGAAGGTTAAACAACTCTTAACACAGAGACGGCAATGAAACTACTATATATATATATATATATATATATATATATATATATATATAAAGAAAAATGCTGAGGCCACAACTATTTACCCTCACCCCTTATTCTTTTAAAGTTAATGTGATTTACTACTTCCATACCATAATAAATGACATGCCATCTTTAATCATCCCCTCTGTCCAAAGTCTTGGATCTAAATCAACTACTCTCATTATTATTATTATTTTTTTGATAACTAAACTATACTCTTATTCAGTGGATTTGAAAAACATAAAGAATAGGTATAAGAACGTATTTAAAGATTAAATTAAGGGTAAACTACGTATTTAGTCCCTATCCTTTACATTATATTTCAATTTGATCATTAACATTTCAATTGTGTCAATTTGGTCTCTAACATTTCAGTGTCGTGTCAATTTAGTCCCTGCTGTGATATTTTAGATGGAAATTGATGACATTGCAAATGACCAAAATAAAAAATTAGTTTATTGTCACGTCAACGAAAATTAATTTTTTATTTTGGCTGTTAGTCATGTTAACAATTTTCATCCAGAAAATAATGATAGAGACTAAATTGACACAACATTTAAAGTTTAGGGACGACCAACTTAACACAATTGAAAACTTAGGGAACAAAATGAAATATGGTGTAAAAGTTAGAGACCAAATACGTAGTTTACCCTTAAATTAACTATCTATAACAAATGCACTGCTTTTAATTTTTTATTGTATGATACTTCTTTCCTCTATTAAAATAGTTAGAGGTGATTTTCTTTTTTTTAAAAAAAACTTCTTTCCTCTATTAAAATAGTTAGAGGTGATTTTCTTTTAAAAAAAAAAATAGTTAGAGGTGAGGTCGTAGGTTCAAAATTCATTAAGTATATTACAAATAAAGATAATTAAAGGGATTGAAAAAAAAAAAAAGCAAGATAAGATATGATTGGTAAGTGTCAGATTTAATTTTGGAATGAATTACATATCCAGATATATATCCCAATTTTGTACAACAGAGTTATGAAATCATGTTCATTAAGTATATTACAAATAAAGATAATTAAAGGGATTGAAAAAAAAAAAGCAAGATAAGATATGATTGGTAAGTGTCAAATTTAATTTTGGAATGAATTGCATATCTGGATAGGGTTTGGCTTACCTTGAGTACTTTTTTAACAGGAATATTTTTTTATTTTAATGAAAAACTACCACATCATCCACTAATTAAATAAAAGGTGGAGATTAAAACCCACTACCACTTGTTATTGTGTATTTAAAATAAAAGGACACATCCAGTTAAAAAAGTACTGGAGGTAAGCCAAACCCATCTGGATATATATCCTAATTTTGTACAACAGAGTTATGAAATTTACAAGAATAAAATACTGAGTTTTTTCATTTTAAAGACACTAAGAGTGGAACAAACAATAAATACTATTTGTTCCACTCTTAGTGTCTTTAAAATGGAAAACTTAAACATATCATACTGTAGTTGGTAAATATAAAATGAAACAAAATAAATGAGATAAAAAATATTAAGAGTTTTGTAGCTTAACTAGCACCTCTTTTTCATTGCCTAGGTTACACCTTCGGAATACCCTAGAAGGGAATTTTGCTCTACTTCCCTCAATCTTCACTTTACACCACGTCGACCCCCCTTTCATCATAAGGCATGGAATTAGACCAAGGGGAATCCCCATAGGAACTAGTCCCTCAGATTTCACACGTAGGAGATCAAGACACAGCCCCAGGGCTATGGAGAAAGATGTAGATCGATCGCCCTAGATAGACAACTACATGGAGGGTCTCTACAAGTCTATATATTCTTTGATTTCGTTCCTCGTAAGATCAATATCACAACCAATGAGGTCTGCAAGTTTCACATCTAAGTAATACTCGATCTGATAGTTTACGATATAGATAGATATATATTTCACAACAACATTCTAAGAAAGGGTATTTTTAGATATCGGTAGTTGTCCGGTCGTACCTAAACAGTAATATTCCAGAGGGAAATGCACCTAAGATCAAATATTTCGAGCCGGCTTCTGTGGAAAATTCAAACTTCTTTTTGATGTTGCAATCACATAAAAACATAAATTTTGAGGCTCAATAGCTAAATATATGGCAATTGAATCATAAGCCGAGATCATAAAGAGCATACTGCGAGTAAGAAGTGGAATTAATACAATGAATTCAAAAGCATCAAACCTCTCCTGTTCGAAAGAATTGAAACACATCGAAATGGTACCAGTTGTACTTAATAATAGAAGGATTTGACAAAATTATGTAAAATTGTCCCTCCTGAAAAGATTATTCCAAAATAAATGGGCAATAATTAGGAGAGGGGTGCCAGCAACGAGCAGAAGCAGGGTTATTAGATACCTCAGGAAAGTCTGGCCAGAACCACACGTGTAAGTTTCCTTGCATGTGGCTCGTCCGTGATAACTTCTTCGGATTTGTGTGAACTAGCGGACCGATCACTAAGTGGGGATGCTCCCTCCAGCATGAGAAAACCTTTTCGGAACTAGTTAGGAATGGGCGCCACTACCCCAGCCTGGATCCAGCCAAGTTCTATTGATAATTTCCCCTTCCCAACAGTTCTACCTTGTCTTGGGGCGTCTTTGGCTTTACGAGAGAAAGCCCACCGAAGAAAAAAGTCTTTCTCTTCTCGTCCCGGATCATATTCTAGTGCATCCACAGAAGAGGAAATTGTAATGCATCTTGCTCAGCAGGCGTAGCTTGGAGTGGGAGTGTAGCGTGGGTAAGGTAAGGAAAGTGGCCGCTAGAGAGGAAGCCAAACTGGCCTATTAAGCGCAGCTAATCTAATATGTGTCGGAGAAAGCCAGGTGTCGGAGGTAAGCTATATTCGGCCCGGAGCATGGATTCCCCATATTGAATAGGCTAGCTCTATCTCTCAATTACCTATCCTGTGCTCGAGAAGGTCCTCCAGTTCCTCGGCAGCACCTCGAGAGGTGCATTTAGTTGTCTTAAATGAGACTCGGGCTATTCCTTACTCCATGGCATGGCACCTTTCGCTCATCTATTCTGCCCGCCCAAATGTGGCCGCCCTTTTTCATTATCATATATCGCCCTTTCATTCCTCCCGGCTATTCGAGCATGAAGATCATTGTATGTATGCCCGACTTCGGGTTGCCGGTGCTATAGGTAGGAGTACATTATGGCAGGATCAGTCACCCAGGCAAACCAACCCTCCTCTAAGACGAATTGTGTTATGCCCCCTCGATCCCTATAGAGGGAAAGAGCTGCCTGGTGATCCCTAGGTTGCAGCACGTCCGATCGTTAACTCCTCGCGTGGTTGCTGCCATTTCTAGGACCAATCGATGCCTCACCTGCACAGGTACCTACGTAGTGTAGTGTTGGTCGCACATTCAACATAGCGTTCGAACTCATGTGCCTTCCAGAATCAGGGGTCTTCGAGCCTGCTGCGTATGATTAGCTAGCCTTGCGGCGGCAAAAGGATTAAACGTCCCTCTGTGCTACAGTTCCCTGCGGTCCGAACTTGGTGCCTCATTAGGTTAGGGAGCTGGGCGATAATAGCTCCTTTGCATCCCAAAGCGCGCTGCCCTTCTAGGCGCGTAACACTAAGTAATCCAAGCCAACCCACATTACTAACTAACGGTGGATAATTATATTTCTTAGAGGTACTAAATAAAACTTCATGAATGAGCAAAATGGAGGTTGCATTAATGATAAAGATCTCTGGGGAAACCGCTAAGAAAAGATTGAACATGTGAGAGGATCCGAACGAATTCTGCTTTCATTTCCTTTGTATGAAGCACAGAGTTACTTACGTTACAGTCTTCAACAGGCAGGCTACACTTTAGGCGGTGGCTAGGAGGGATTGCTAGACCAACAGCCAGACCAACAATGAATGTGTAAGGTGATTCCACACCAGGCTTAATAAATAATTGAATGTAGAAAGGGGATCCTAAACTAAAAAGGAGTCCATGACCCCTTTTTAGAATGTATAAGGAGAGGTCGAATTCCAAACTTTTCTCTTGAGTATACCCATTACCAAAAAATGGACGTCACTTTGGGACACATGCAGATAGTCAGCCGCCACGTGTGGCTAAAAGTAAGCCAAAAGAGCTTAAACTCTCTTTTTTTAGTTCCACTGAGAAACTTGAGTTTTATAAAAGACGCCACTCTACGAGGGAAGTCCTAGTAGAGTGGCATCTTTGCGAGTTCATCCCAAACAAAGCGAACCCCTTCCGAGTCTTGGTCGGGAAGATGCGGATAAAATGCCAATGGCCCGATGTCAGCTTCTACGGCATAAGCTTTAAAGAAGAGAGCTATCAACGCTAATAATAATAAACATTTCATAAGAAAATCCTTTTTTTTTTTTTTTTTTTTTAATCTCAAAGGTATAGGTGAAATTTGGAAACAGTCATTTCAATCTTTTTCTTCCAATTCTAAGAAAGATAAATCCCAAAAAATTTGTCAATAAATGACGAACCCCATTAAAGAGATGATAGGACAGGGCTAAGGCAGTAATCTTGATGGAGATTAGGATGAGCTTTGATGAAAAAAAGAAGAATTGGTAGAAATTCTTATAGTGAAGCAAATCAAGCTATTTTCAGACAAAGAAGATAAAAAAACAAAACTATAGTGGCTAGGAAAGCCCCAAAGATTCTATGGGAAGTAGGAAACGTTGAAGTGAGCTGTGGCTTATAAATAGGAAGATGAGGAGATAACGGTCGAAGGATATTCATGATATTAGGTTGAATTTATGTTCATTCTCTCTGCGGCATACCGAAAAAAAACGAGTATTGGCTAATCGCTTTGTAGCCAGTGCCTAGCTCAGCTCTGAAGATTGACGAGAAGACCGCCACTGTACATCTTTCTTTCAAAAGATGAAAACACGCTCTTTACTAATAGAATAGAAGGTAAGGCAAAAGCAAGAGTGAAACTACGAGCTAAAAACGAGTGTGCTCCTATTATAAGATAATATGATACCACCTCCCACTTTTGGCGCACTTGTTTGATGAGCTAAGCCTAAGCGCCCTATAAGTCAAAAGCTAGCCTTACAACTAAAAGCAAGGTCGAAATCAATCCCTCTTTTTCCTGTGCTTTACTAGTAGGGCTAATGAACGACCCTTTGATTTATGTCGTTCCCAGTTCAGCTAGGTCTAATTAAGAAATGTTAAATTGAGTGGAGCGAAGGGTTTTAGAGGGAAAAAGGGGGTGGGAGGAAGCTAAAATGGAAGTAGCGAGTCAATTAACAACGAGGCTGTAGTTTACTAATAAGGACTATTGTGACTAATCTAGCTACCCCGAAGAGAAGGAGGGCCACAAAACAAGAGCATCTTTTTTAGATATCCCACAATTAGAGCTATTAGCTTAGCTGGAGTTTTGCTTTTTCGGCTGAGTACGGAACACTAGCTCTCTCTACTTTAACACTTCGTTCATTGCTGGCCCAGAGTAAGGCATGCCACCTTAATGCACTAGCCAGTTAGAAGGATTTTTTTCTATTACTGAACCGGCCTTTTAGCGTAACGCTCTATTTGTTTCAGCATTAATGTTTTTTGAAAAATTGGTCATTTTTTGGAAAACTATCTCATTTTCCAGTATTTGGTAACGATCTTGAAAATGAGCTTTAATAATGTTTTCTAGTGTTTGGTGTGCACAATTTTTTATATAAATTTTTTTATATAATTTGAAACATGTATAACATGTGTATTATGTAAACCCAACTAATGTAGTCAATATAAATAAAAAAAACCAAGTATGAATTTGGTTTTCAAACTAAAATTTTGATAACGGATACCATTAAAATTAGTTATCCAATTTTCATGATTTCTACCACTCATTTTGCTCATATATATGGATACAACGCTCAAAATTAGTTGTTCAATTTTCATGATTTATATCTAAAACGCTAGTACATTCTATTAAATTCCAAATATTTGGGCAGACTTATACGAAAGTACTAGATGAAGCATGTTAGGTTCTAAGTACTTAGGAACTAATGTATTAAAACTCTAATTTGTATTGTTAGTAAACCATGATCAAAACAAATGTTAGTCTTGTTTAGACTTGCTCAAAGTATAGATCTTTTATGTAAAGTTGGAATCGAGTTAACTACAGAATTGAGTGTGCAATTCTGACTGGTTCGATCGATCGAGAATTAGACTTGATCGATCGAAAGTCGGGCATAATGTTTTTCTGCAAAATTTTCCAACTCAGCCCTAAGCCCATATGACGTGCAGGGTTTTATGTTTTACCCTAGGTATAAAAGGGAAACCCTAGCCACGTTTTAGAGGTTGCTCTATTTTGCTGTGTGTGTGAATCTCTTGTGAGATCTGAGAGGTGGTTGCCTTCACACATGCTTAGGATTATCAAGAAGGAGATTTCATTGAGAGTTTGATGATCATTCAGTTGCTGCAATAAAAGCTTAAAGATACACAAGCAGGAGTGCTTGTACTTGCTGGAGAATCCAAGAAAGAAGGAGTCTGTGGTCTCGGAGCTTGCACGTGATCGTGTCAGTAGGTTTTCTATTAGTGGGTAGCAATAGGATGTTAGTGGTCTAAGTCACTATTGTAAAACTTCGATTCTTTCATAGTGGATTTAGGTTTACCTTGAGAATAGTTAGGTTAAATCCTCCCCAAGTTTTTACCGGTTTGGTTTCCTGGCTCATCATATCTTTGTGTTCTTTATATAGCGCACTTTACATTGATATGATTATATGATTGTGTTAACCTAAATTTGAAATTTGGACTAAGTAATCACTTGGCTAATTAACAAGGTTAATCTAATTGTGTTTTAAGGGGTCTAAAAACAAACAAAGCATTACTTCAATTCAAAATGAAGTTACTAATAAATCTAAAAGATAATGTGCAAAATATCATACATTGTCAATCACACTTCATAATGTTGTTCAAGCGGATTTTCTTCCAGTATTGGAACTATAACCTATGCAATTATACAATTAATTAATTCTCATATAGTTTGCCAACTCCCTACAATCTATAGTGACTCTTTCTTATATAAACATATGCATATGATTCGTTTTTGCAGGTTATGATTACTGGTATTGGAGCGGCATTCATAGATAAAGCATAAAGCTAGAAGAAAGCCCCTATTATTGGTAGTGTAAAACATCATCACCTGAAAGTTTTAAAAGCTTCCTTTATGAGTTTTAATAATTTTCAGATGTAAATAAATATTGTTCCAAGAATCAGGTTAAGGAATGTTACGTTTTTTTTTTTTTTTTTTTTTTTTAGCTAGGAGTTTTGTGCCTTTGTAAAATCAACTCCACAAACCTTTCCTGCAATTCCTCCTAACGATGTTTAACCCAAGCTCCAAATCGATGGAGCTTGCTGCTATGATTGTAAACGCAATTTATAAGTATGAAGACAAAAGGAGAAAAGAGAGAGAAGAGATACAGTCGAGAGCGAAATCGATGACCAAAGAGAGTGACAGTGAGAGCCTAAGAAGAGAGAAAAAGTAAAAGAAAGAGAAGAACTGACAGAGATACTATGAGAAGGACTTTGAAGGCACAAAAGAAAATATTGTTTTCTATGGCCAAAAGAAGATAATATAGGAGTAGTTATGGGCCAAGTTAGAGAGAGTTTGTTTTCCGACTTTTGTTTTTGGAAAACAACCTATAGAAAATAAGTTTTATTTTTCATAGGGTTTTCTGTTGACTAAAGATAGTTTTTTTTATGTTACTAAACACTGAAAAGTGTGGAAAACTATCTTTATAGAATGTTTTACAGCGAAACAAACAGAGCTTTAATGCTTTCAAAGAAGAAATTTAGAATTTGAGTTCCCCCTCTCCATTATATATATTGAATTTTAAAAAATGTGTTTATTTTATTTTATTCTATTTTAGTTACGTCCATATCGGCATCTTACCCCTAATAACCCTGGAAGTCTCTTTGGAGTCATATACATTTTAAAAAACAAATGTTACTATCGCTGTTGCCGCCCCATATTTCCCAAATTTTTTATTTTTTCAATTTTCTGTTCTTTCTTCTTATTATTAGAGAAACACATTGCATGAGGTAAGTATTTTTTTTTCTTTTTCCAATTCCTCATCTTTTCACTGAACAAAAAAAAAAAATATATATATATTTATATCTTTTTTTTATTTATTTTTTTATTTTTTGGGGGGAGGGGGACACAGCTCTTTTAGTTTGGATATAAATATGCCACACCCTTGCATCTAGGAAACCCCTCCCTAGGTCTCATCATCATAGGAAAAAAAGATAGTCATTGTGATTTCTTTGGATCACTTTGTACAATCCCGGAGTGCTATATATATATAGAAGCTAGCTATAGCTAGCTAAGGCGGACGGCAATCATGGAAATGTCAGGTGATGTAGTAGAAGATAATCATAAAACCGAAGAAAGCCAGCCGGAGGAGGAGGAAGTTCCTCCACAACTACTCAAAGGGAAAAAACTTTCATGGCAAAAGTTGCGAAGATTCGACTCTTTAGACATCGAATCCAGCAGCGTACGAGGTCATCATGCCCATGGCTCCAAGGTCTCTTTCTACAAATTCACTTTTTTATTATTTATTTATTTTATTTTTTATATTTAGATTCTGGCTACATGAGTAACATAACATCTTTAGATTCTTCACTGATGCATAAGTAACATATGATTGTTGAATTTTAAGGCTCTAAAACCACTTTTTGGTTAAGCACTTAGACTGTTGAATTCTTTCTATATATATGTAGTTTACATGTCAAGGTCAGTCGAAAATCTGGACCGATCATATGAAAGATGTCATCAATCATACCTCATTCAGTTTCTCAAAAAAAAATACCTCTTTCAGTTTCAATCAAATCTTTCACATAGGACTTAGGTGTAATGGACCATACTTTTTTGTTATAAACTTATAATACCGTTTTATAAAAAAATGATGTACATTTCGTTAATGTTCTAGTAAAGAAAACCAAATAAAATTGACAAAAAATTAAGTAAAGCCCATTAAATAAATTTTCTTATTCATCTTTATTTATTTATTAATTGACATAAATTCCAATTTCAACGTTCAAATTTATAATTTGTGGTATATATTTTTAGACTGTGGCATGGACTGTGATCTTGCACCTAGCATTTCAGAGCATTGGAATTGTATACGGGGACATAGGCACATCACCACTATATGTGTTTGCAAGCACCTTCCCAAATGGCATCAAGCATAATGACGACATTTTGGGTGTTCTTTCTATCATCTTTTACACCCTCACCTTGATCCCTTTGGTTAAATATGTTTTCATTGTCTTAAGGGCCAATGACAATGGTGATGGTAAGATTTTTGACCATTATTATTTATTTAGTTTCTCTTATGTTAATATTGAAATACAAGTTGCACAAGTAGTACACCAAGTGAATATATTTCTTTGTCTTACTAGAATTGTTGATATGCGGGATGCCTGCTTTGTTCTGCTCATACCAATTTTATTTTATTTTTTAACTGCTAACATTTATTTATTTATTTTATAGTATAGTGTATACACTATTGTTAGTTTTTTTAAGTCATTTTTTCTTTTCTTTGTGAGTGTGTTAAAATACTTAATATTCTAAAAAAATAAAAATGACATTAATTTTACGTGTTCAATGCTAAATCCTTTAACCTTCTTTTATCAAACGTTAGTTTCCTTGCGCAGATTTACACATTAATTTTAAAATTATTTACTTGAAAACTAAAAAAGTGAACGGGTAAATTTTTTAAGTGTAAAATTCTTTTATAGTTATATCATCTTTTCCATATTCAGCTAGCTTCTTCTAATTCATATACCAAATATTCCTCCCACCTCAATTTTGTTCTTTGTTTAATTACTAGTGGATTAACTGTGAAAAAAAAATGTTCACTCTCTCTCTTTAAAAAAAAAAAAACCCTTCCACGCTAATTTTTTTCCAATTCCGTTTGGGGAGAATGTTTAGGCTTTGTCAATTTTTTATCCTTCAAAGAAGAATATATTGAATTTATAGTTTTTTAAAACAACATATTTTTCAAGACATTAAATAATTTTATTTTAATACAATAAACAAAATAAACTAAAAATAAATTCATTCAAACACCTATTAACAAATTTTACTCGGCTTCAATTCCCAAATATTATAACAATGATTTATTATTTTAATAATATCTTTTTTTGGTACCTAATGGTAATAATATTATTTGTGATGTTTTTTGTCTGTAGTTCAAAACATCACCTTCTCTCTCACACTATTTATTATTATTATTATTATTAATTTTTAAAAGTACTCATATCTTTTTCAAAACATTTTAAGACTTTCTCTAAAGAAAAAGTTCACTCCGAACTCTAGTTTCTTCCAATTTCAAATTGATAAGTCTAAAACTTTCGTGTGTCACATTGTCAGTCTGCCATTTTGTGAACGAACATTGGCCCAAGAAAAAAGAGAGTGAGAAAGACTAGGTTGTAACTGGGCAGTAAAGTAAGAATGGAGGGCATGCATTAACTAGGGAAAAGCTTGACTAGCCAGGTCCTTCTATATAAAGATCGTTTCTGAACAACAGATTTTAGCGTCTTCTACCAATTAAGTCAAAAGTTCAGACTATATAGGGCAAAACTGGAAGCACCTGGACTCTTTTAGAAGAATAAAATAATAATAAATCCCTTTTGTTTTGTGGTTAAACTACAAATATATCAGCTCAGTGGGAGTCCATATTCAAATATTTCCACTGCTTGTGAAGAAAATTGAGGCTGATGGTCCATATCTGATCCCCAGCTTGGGGGGATGAAGACATTTTAATATACATGATCGAGCATGTATGCATGGGCCTGAAATATTATATTGTAATGTAATAGATCGACTTCCACAATAATGGTCCTTTTATATTGCTCATATCATATGGTTTTTTAAAAGTCTTTAACTTTCATTGACTAATCAAATTTATAATACGTAATAAAAAAAGAAAAAGAAATTTGTAATACGCACAGATACAGACAATACATGCACACACCCATATAAGAATTACCTGTTGTGAGTCATGCTACATTGCAGGTATAATTTTATAGTCATTTTAGTCCAAGTTTAGATGACATCATGAACATTTTTTAAATAGGCTTCTGATTATTCTAATTTTTTTTCTTCAAGAAACAACATGTCTTTGCCAAAAAAAGAAAAAAAAAAAAAAAAAGAGACTTGGAACAACTTTTTCGATTTAATAGTTTAGTTCCTTTAATACAGAGAGATTACATAATAATCTTATTTATTAATTTATTGAATTTTTTCCTAAGAAACAAAATTAAAGAACATGAATTGGTATCCCTAATTATTAATGAGTAATTAAATTATTTCAGGAGGGACATTTGCTTTGTACTCTCTCATATGCCGATATGCAAAGGTTGGTTTGATCCCTAGTCAGCAGGCTGAGGATCAGGAGGTCTCAAATTTCCAGCTTGAGTTGCCAAGCAACCGTCTAAAGAGGGCATCTTGGCTTAAGTCTAAGCTGGAAAATAGCCAGTTTGCCAAGTTCTTCCTTTTGTTCGCCACCATGCTTGGTACTTCCATGGTGATTGGGGATGGTGTGCTCACTCCTTGCATCTCAGGTTTGTTTATTTTCTCATTTTATGTTTCTCTAAAACTATAGCAATATAAAATAAAACATGTATAGGAATAGGACAATCACAACCGATGTCTCATATTTGGTGGGGACTATACTAGTTACTACCCCACATGTTGAAATATTGGTACATATAATCCTTACTAGTTACTACCTTTATGACATAGCAAAGAAAAAAAAAAGTTACTACCTTTATCTTCCTCACATATTGTAGGAGAGAAAGTATCAATTCTAGAAGAAAAAGGAATTACAAAAAATAGAGAGGTTTTATTTTACTAGCCATTGATATTATTTGAATAATTGGAAGCAAATACACTAAATACATTTAAACTAAGGTTTTAGAAATAGTTAAAAAATGTCATTGTCAAAACAAAATAGTAAAATGGTATATGGAGTTTTGAGTGTAACAATATTAATGATTTATGTTTCAAATTGTGCAATTCATAGAAGAGGCCGCCTTGATAATTTTCCTCGAATGTAGGCAAGGCATCTCTTGGCCGCATGTCAAATTGTGCAATTCATAGAAGAGGCCGCCTTGATATTTGTTGGAATTTACTAGAGTTTCGTCTCTTACTCTCTCGCTCATTTTCTTCTTCGACTTTTGACTTTTTTTCTTGTCACTTTTGATGGCAGTTTTATCAGCAGTGGGAGGGATCAAGGAAGCTACATCTGCAATGTCAGATGGTATTAACTACTACCCCACATAATGCAAAACTCTTTCCTTTTATGGATTGCCAATTCAATTTTTTCTTTTTTGTTGCATGATGCATGGTATATTTACAATATGACTATTTTTGACTCTCAAAAAAAAAAAAAAAAAAAAAAACCGACAAATTTTCGTTTCCAACTTTGACTGCTAAGTAGTAGACAAAAATGACTGAATTTAATGACTTACAAACAGGAATTTTGAATCCAATGACTCTTAAGGCCAGGCAAATGAGGCACGTTTTGAATTGGAATCTTTCTTTTTTCCAAAGGAAAATTAGACTATCGAAAATGAAATGTTATTTTGTGGCCAAATTCAAGAAGATGACTCTTCTGCACATGGAAAAGCATAATATAATATGCTGTGTTTCCACCCTATGTCACCTTGACAGTTATAGGGTCGATATATGCACAACAAATAGAAAGATAATTAGGTTAATTCTATTTTTCCGAATAATTAAGTCCAGATTGTAATTGTGTGATGGGCTGTTGAACGTGGAACTCTTTTAATTAAACCATTAAGTCATTAACTAAATGATATTCCCCTTTCATTTTGACTCATATTTTTAAACATGCTGTCATTTTGATCCATGTTGTCATCTCACTTATGGAAAACGCTTATATGATTACTGGATTACACTATTAGCTTAAAATTTCTATTTCTATCATGAGATGATGACAGAGACTATAATATCAGGAAGTTTATAAATATAAGGATTAATGAAATCACTACACCAAAATAAGTCTATTATATCAAATGTTAATACAACAACATTAGTATAGTAGTATAAGACATAATATTGCATCTATAAGTTAAAAATTGTTGCAATAATAACTTTAAAGTGGTAAATTATTGCATTTACAATAATTAATTGCAATAACTTATAATTATCAGTATTACATTAGGAAAATTTGTTGCAATAACTTAAAATAAAAATTTAAAATAAAGATATCGTTACAATAACTTGATAACAATTATTTTTGCAATATATTACTGTTAGGTTTTTTGATCCATGTAAACTAGATTGTTTAACCTAATTAATTAACCAAGTGAATACTTAGGTTTATTATTCAGATCTAGGTTAAAATAAAACAATCATATCATGTAAAGCAGCAAAAAATAAAGAACACAATTATATGATCACTTAGGAAAACCAAACCGGTAAAAAACCTAGGGAGGATTTAACCTATCTATCCTCAAGGTAAAAAGCAAATCCACTATGAAAGAATTGAAGTTTGTACAATAGAACTTATACCACTAACATTTTATTGCTACTTCGAGTAGAAAAGTTACTACCACAACCCTATGATAGCTCCAAGTCTACGGACTACTTCTTTCCTAGGCCTTTGCAACACAAGCACCCACACTTGTGATAAAAAACACAAACTCTCCTGTTTGTGACTCCAAGACCACCCTTGAAGGTTTAGATCATCAGCACATTTGATGACTAGAGAAGGTAGCAACTTCTGCAACACCGGATCTTGAGATTCTTTAAGGAATAACACCGGTAGAAGACTTGAGAGAGCTTTTTGGGTACAAAACCTTAGATACAAAAGAGGCACACTCTTTTCTCTCTAAAAAGCCTTTTTAAAAACGTGCTTAGGGTTTCCTTTATATACTAAGAAAAGTAGATCTGAAACCCTAATATTTAATTGGCTTGAACTGCTGTATGAGCTTAATTCAAATTCTGTAGATACGATTCTCAATCGATCGAGCTTTGCAATTTTGCACAGTA
Source organism: Notholithocarpus densiflorus (assembly GCA_030021035.2). Lineage (NCBI taxonomy): Eukaryota > Viridiplantae > Streptophyta > Magnoliopsida > Fagales > Fagaceae > Notholithocarpus > Notholithocarpus densiflorus. Next base: position 4,592,824 of record JARYZH020000005.1, read on the forward strand.
AGTTTTTGCATTCAACTCGATTCAAACTATAACAAATAAACTTTGAGCAAGCCTAAATCTAGACTCATTGTTTTGATTATGGTTTGCTAGCATATACAAAGTGAAGTTCTAATACATTTTGTTTCTAAAGTCTTAGAACCTAACAATTACAACAAAAATTTCAAAGCAATATTTTATTGCTATAAAGACATCATTGTAATCATTTGATATTAATTATTTTACAATCTATTGCAATGACAAACATGAAACGAATATATCATTGCAATAACTTGATATTAATTATTTTACTATATATTGCAATGACAAATATGAAACAATTATTTATTACAACGAATATATCGTTTCAATAAATTGTTTATTGCAACAACATATATATCATTGCATCAAAGTTGTCATTAAAATATTTAGTGATTATTGCAATGAAAGTTTTTATTGCACAAACTTATTACCTCAAAATTTATTGCAATAACTTGCATTAACTCGCATTAACAATTGTAATGACTTTGATGTTATTATAATAATTTTTTATAATTGTAATAAATATTTTTTCTTGTAGTGAATTAAAAAAACTTGAGTACCAAATTAAAAATGTTACAAAAATATAGGACCAAAAAGTTTTTTTTTTTTTTTTTTGCCCATTTTTATAAAGAAAACACTCTTAAACATACGTACAAGAACGGCCAATTTAACACTTTTAAACATCAAGCACTATGTTTTGACTTTGCCAAAACTAAGGGCACAGTAATCAAAAACTATCTGTACAAACTTTTTACTACTGGCATCCAAATGTGGTACCGGTTCTTATTGAAGCTCGAGTAGCTAAAATAGAAAACTACATGTACCAACTTTTTAGGGACGATTATATTATGATGCATAAATAAAATCAACCCAACTAATCCTTAATGAATCCTAGTTAATCATATTATCATTTGTGTATTGCAATATTTACACTACAGCTTCTTTGTGTGCAGATATGATTGTTTGGATATCAGTTGCCATCTTGGTCCTCCTATTCAGTGCTCAAAGATTTGGAACTGACAAAGTGGGCTACACTTTTGCTCCAATAATTTGTATTTGGTTTGCATTCATTGGTGGAATTGGCATTTTCAATTTCTTCAAATTTGATACAACTGTTATCAAAGCTCTAAACCCACAATACATTTTGGACTATTTTAAGAGGAACAAAAAAGAAGCATGGATTTCTCTTGGTGGCACTGTTCTTTCTATAACAGGTTAGAATTTGGTTGCATAATGAATCTGTATATTTGGATAACTTGGAGAATCCATTAATAGAGTAAACTTGGAGAATCCATTAATAGAGTGTGTGTTTAAATGAAAACAAATGCAGGAACGGAAGCTCTATTTGCTGATGTTGGGCATTTCACAGTTAAGTCCATACAAATAAGTATGTGCTCAGTGATCTATCCGGCTCTCATATTGGCATACGCTGGACAAGCAGCCTTCCTTCGCAAGCACAATAACCTTATTGGGGACCCCTTCTTCCAGTCTATACCACGTAAAACAATTAATTCAGTCTGCTTATTTTTTTTTTATCTTTTTGAAAATTGGATTGTTTAAAAAACTTGCATCTTAGAAAAAAGAAGAGAAATTTTAAAAAATTGTACTTTCAAAATGTGCGGTTTGAAACTGTTGTACCAAACTGTTGTTTATATTTTGCTTGATGAGGTTCATCACACATACCTTTGTTTATAATGTGTTATATTTTGACTGACCGTGGTGGCTACTTATGATGCAGGTTCTTTGTATTGGCCAGTGTTTGTTATAGCTGTATTGGCAGCCATCATAGCAAGCCAAGCTATGATTTCAGGATCTTTCTCTATAATCCAGCAATCATTATCACTAGGGTGCTTCCCTCGTGTGAAAATTGTGCATACATCGGCTAAGTATGAAGGACAAGTTTACATACCAGAAATTAATTACCTTCTAATGTTGGCTTGTGTTGGGGTCACATTAGGTTTCAGAAGCACCGCAAGGATTGGCAATGCATATGGTAAAATTGCCAATAACTTCTACAAAATTATCATTTAATATCAATTAAAATTTTTAACCTATGTTCTTTACTGCATGCAGGGATAGCAGTGGTGTTTGTTATGACTCTCACATCGTCCTTCCTAGTGCTAATCATGATAATGATATGGAAAACCCACATACTTCTCATTATCTCCTACGTTCTTGTTATTGGCACTATTGAGCTTATCTATTTAAGCTCAGTCCTCTACAAATTTGACCAAGGAGGATATCTTCCCCTAGCCTTTGCTGCAATATTAATGATTATTATGTATGTTTGGAATGATGTGCATAGAAGCAAGTACTATTATGAGCTTGATCATAAAATCTCTCCTGATAAGCTCAAGGAAGTTGTTACTAGCACAAACATGAGTCAAATGCCTGGGCTAGCCATATTCTACTCAGAGCTTGTTCAGGGTATCCCACCCATTTTCAAGCACTATGTTTCAAATGTGCCTGCGTTGCATTCGGTCCTTGTTTTCGTGTCCATCAAGTCACTACCTATAGGTAAGGTTCCAGCTGATGAACGCTTCCTCTTTTGTCGAGTGGAGCCTTATGAGCTCAATGTGTTTCGTTGTGTTGTGAGATATGGATACACAGATGTGCGCAATGAGCAAGAGCCTTTTGAGTACTTGTTGATTGAAAAGTTGAAAGGGTTTATTGTTGATGGTGAATTTTGGTTGTCCCAGAATGATCTCAACAAGGATGATGATAGTGGAGAATATTTAGATGAAGGGGAGGTTGATGGAGAGAATAATGAACATAAGGATGTAAAGCAAGTTGATGAAGAGAAGCGACAAGAGGCAATAGACAAAGAGATTGAGGTAGTGAACCAGGCATGGCGTGCTGGAGTTGTACACTTGATTGGTGAGAATGAGGTGGTTGCAAGCAAAGGAGCTAGTGTAGCGAGGAGAATTATAATAGATTATGCTTACAATTTCTTGAAGAGAAATTTGAGGCAAAGTGAGAAAGTGTTTGATATTCCTCACAAGCGAATGCTAAAAGTTGGCATGACTTATGAACTTTAGAACATGATTTGACGATGTTGGGATACAATGGGAGCATAGCAAAGCTATGGTGATCGTTGTCTCTCACACCTTAATTATCGGTTGCCACTTGTAATATTAATTCTATACATTAAGAATAAGCATCGCAATTTTGTACATGACAGAGGAATAGCTCATTTAGATGTAATACCTAATTATATTTATGTTAAAGAGAAGTTTCTTTATAGGCTTCAGGGATTTTGGATGTGCAACTCTCCAATCCTTGTTAAGTGCTTACCACTTCAATAAAGGAAAAAGGAAAACCACTTCAATGGTAACCAACCCCACAGGAAATTTCACTATAGAATAATAATTGTTACAAACTTACAACCAATCCATACTTCCACACTTTTAATTACAAAAACTTATCATGTAATGGACAAACACTAAAATCATAACAAATATCAAGTTTTAATTGGAGTAATATCATTTTTATTTAGACTTATAATATCATTGACATGACTTTAATTATGTACCAATCACAACAAATTATATGTCAAGGTATTATTAAAGATAGATAAAATTATGAAAACTTTTTATTGTGTCACTAAATTTTAGCAGGTATGGAATTGATGCATAATGGTGATGGATTATAATTTCTCAACATGTCTAAAGAATGTTGAATTTGATGGAGCACTGGACGTAAGCTGCGCCCGAATTTGATGACGATCCTATCTATAGTCCAGAAAACTGTCAATAATTAATCAAAGCACGTGATCCGCAAGCCTTTATATAAGGTTTAAGTGAAACATGACGGCCAGGACTTTTTTTAACGCCTTGTGGAGATGCTAGCTGGTTTGCAATTGCAATTTCCAAGTTGATAATGATATGAAAATGAAATATCTAGCAGGTGCAGGAAAACCTATTTATTTTATTATTTATTATTTCATGCGGCGTGCAATAACTTTTACGGCGTTTTGACTAAAACTGCAATCAAAATATGAATACGAGTTTCATAAATTGGCGCATTATCTCATGTGATGAAATTATATGACGAAAGTTAACACCAGCATTAATTTAAGAAATATTTTCAAAATTTTTTAATTAAAAATGATGTCAAAATTTTTCAAAATTGATTTATTAACAACTGTTTTGAGGGCACCCGTTAACTTAATTATTAATAATAAATTTCTTATAAGATATAATATATATAGTAAGAAGATTTGAACTATAAATGTCTTTGTTCAAAATACCAAAAATTGCCAATCAATTAAATTACAAAATTTTAACATTAACCCATTTACTCATTGGGATACATAATACGATTGTATTTGTGATTGTTGTAGGAAATAGGGATTTAAAGTATTGAGTTTTAACCTATCAAAAAAGAAGTGTATAGTTAGTTTTTTTTTTTTTTTTTTTTTTAGAAGAAAAAAAGTAGAGTTTTAGTTATAGAATTTTTGTGAAGAGTTTTAAATTTAAAAAAAAAAATTAACACTTAAAGACTACAATTATTATTATTTTGAGAAGAAAGACTACAATAATTAAAGTGCCTTGAGTAGTTATATCTGTTTAATAATCAAATTGATAAAAACGATTAGAGGTGAGAAATAAAAAAAGATATAAAAAAAATTGCATTGTATGCTCATATATATCTGAAATCCAATTAATTCAATTAATTACCAATTATTATTATTATTATTATTATTAATTATTGTTGTTGTTGTTGCTGTTAAACACTTTCCCTTCTAATTAAGCGATATACATGATGGGCCATAAAAACAGTGGACCGCCAAACTTTTTTTTTTTCTTTTTTTTTTATAGACACCAAACTTTTGTAGATTCATTGAACCAATTCTACTCATTTAAACTCTTCTCAAAAAAAAAAAAAAAAAAAACTCCACATTTAAAATACTCAGAAAAATCAGTTTATTTGATTTTCTACAAAAGGGTAAGATTTAAATAAATAATATCATCTTTTCCAAGATAGTTAAATGAAATCATATGGTTGATTAATCATTACAACCATATAGTTTAATTTAATTTGGGAATCTAATATACAACATTTACGTACATACGTACGTATGTTTTCGTGCACTTAAGGTATATATGGAGGGGTACATAGGGCTCAACCCAACAAAGAATGCACTCAAATTAGATGAGGTGACTTTACAACACTTTTCCACGACGCTTTGGTCTCATATATAGCTAAGGAGTCACCGACTAACCGTGACTAACTCAGTCCCATGACGTTGATCGCCCAACTAGAAATTTCAAAAAAGATATCTTTAATTGATAGGCATTACATCTAAAAGAAATGTGTACATGATATATAAATAACAAGAGGAGCACAAATAAAATTTTACCAAGTAACAATGAGTACGTACACGTTTGGCCCGTGGTGTTCACTCGGTCTTGGAAAAAAGGGCATTATTGGACCCCATAATTCAAACATGCCGGCTGTGTCTTTTGTATATTTACCCCATAAACTTTACCACCATCCTCACATCTAGGAAGTAGCTAGGAACCAGGAACCTCTCCTCTCAGTTCATTATTTCTTCGTTCTTGTCATCCATATTGTATTTATAGAGAGGGAAGGAGGGGTGATACATTATAGAATATTGTGCTACTTATTCAATGAGCACTAGTACTAGTAGAATTCCTGGGGTTACAGAAATGACTAGTGAAGTAGCACTAAAAAATCCTGAACAAAGTATGGAGCAAGTTGCTGAAGAATTCAGTGGGAAGAGAATTTTACGTAGGTTCGATTCCTTGGACCTCGAATCCTCCACTGTTCCCGGTCGTCATGGCCATGGCTCCAAGGTTTGCTTATATATTGCACTCTCACAAAACAAATTTCCCCTGCATATATAGTTACCAGCTCAAATATTATCATCGTCATCTAAGTGACTATTCTGGACCTCATTTGTTTTATTAATAGTTACCAAGTCAATTGCATGAATATTTTATTTTTTTGGGCTACTATAAAAGTTGAGAATTTTCTGGTTCGAGTTACTGTGAGCTATTGCATGGCTTGGAAACTAGGAAAAAACAAAAATAGTAGTTTCAGGTCTAAATTTGACTGATTGGTTATATTCTTTTTAATTTTTCAGGCTGTGGGGTGGTCAGTGATATTGCATCTAGCATTCCAGAGCATAGGAATTGTATATGGAGACATTGGTACTTCACCACTATATGTGTATGCAAGTACTTTCACTAATGGCATCAAGCACAACGATGACATTTTGGGTGTTCTTTCTCTGATCTTTTATACCCTCACTTTAATCCCTCTGTTTAAGTACGTTTTCATTGTCTTACAAGCCAATGATAATGGCGAAGGTAAAATCTAAGAATCCCTTTATTGCTTTTTCTTTTTCTTTTTTTCTTTTTTTTTTTTTTTTTTTTTTTGTGTGTGTATATAATCACGCAAAGCAATTATTTATCTATGTTCTCCCTAAAAGCAGAACCTTATTGTGTTGTTACATTTTTTAGGAGGGACGTTTGCTTTGTACTCTCTTATATGCCGATATGCTAAGGTTGGTTTGATCCCAAATCAGCAAGCTGAGGACCAGGAGGTCTCTAATTTCCAGCTTGATTTACCAAGTAGTCGTCAGCGGATAGCGTCGGTGGTTAAGGCTAAGCTCGAAAACAGCCAGTTTGCCAAGTTCTTTCTATTGTTTGCTACAATGCTTGGTACTTCCATGGTGATTGGGGATGGTGTCCTCACTCCCTGCATGTCAGGTATGTTAATCTTCCATATGTTACGCTGCAACTCTTTAAAAGCATAAAGTGTTTGAGGGTTAGAGAAGGGAGAAGTTCGAGCTATAAGATTAGAAATGTGTGATATATATGATGGTATCTGCGACCTAGTTTTTTTTTTTGTAAGCTAGGTATTTTTTTCAAATGGAACAAATTTTGAATTCCTATTCTTAATTTCTAGATAGTGAAGGAAAATATAGTGTGAGAAAAATTTTACAAATTGAAGACATGGTCACGATATTTAAATAATAGTACTATTTGTTGGATAGGTTTGGGCTTATACATACTTTTCTCTTCTTAAAATTATGATGAAAAATAAAAGTCAAAAAGAGATAATAAACAAGTTGTAGTGGATTTGACGAATAAAAATAAAGTTAAATTATGACGATGTTTTTACTTTCAATTGTGATATTATGTATCAAATAGAAACTTGTTATAAATAAAAAAAATGTATCAAATAGAAACTTAGTATGTTGAAGGATTTCTATCTGGGAGGCTTAGCCACACTTCTGTTATTGTCATTGTTGCCAATTTCTTAGAAAGTGGATTAGCAGAGTTTCGTAATTTAGTAGCTCATTACTTTGTCTGACTTTTTGACTTACAAATTGCAATTTTAATTTTTTTTTTCCAATTTATTGGCAGTTTTATCTGCTGTGGGAGGGATCAGGGAAGCTACAACTGAAATCACAGAAGGTACCCCACAATCAATAATGTTTACTCTGTTACTATTTTCCTCCCTTGTTACAAGTTATTTATATCACTTTTTTTTTTGTCCCATACAGATATGATTGTTTGGATTTCAGTTGCTATCTTGATCTTCTTGTTCATGGTTCAAAGATTTGGAACTGACAAAGTGGGCTATAGTTTTGCTCCCATAATTTGTGTTTGGTTTGCATTAATCGGGGGTATTGGCCTTTTCAATTTCATCAAATTTGATCCAACAGTCATCAAAGCTATAAATCCACAATACATTGTTCTATATTTCCAGAGGAACAAAAAAGAAGCTTGGGTTTCTCTTGGTGGCATTGTCCTTGCCATAACAGGTCAGTGTTTCATTCCCCATTCACATGAGATCTTATTTGATTATGTACTAAAACCTACAAAAGTAAGTTTGTATCTAAAAAAAAAAAACACTTTAAAAAACTATACATAAGTAAATAATCTAAAAGAGTAGAAGCTCATTGTTAGTATACACAAATTATTTTTTGAACTGAAACAATGTCTTGAAGTCCTAGTTTCAATTCAAAAATTGAAGAACCAAAGAATTTGTCTTACAAATTAGGAGAATTATAAAAGGTTTAAATTTGAATTGAAATCATGACTTTAAGACATGATTTCAATTCAAAAAGAGAATTGTGTGTACTTCATGTGTAATAGGGCCACGTATAATAAACAGTGCCCTAGAGTAAAACTAAAAATTTAATATAAAATCACCTTTACTTGGAATTACGTGAAGATTTTGTTAATGAAGTATAATTATAATAATTTTCAGGAACGGAAGCTCTATTTGCTGATGTTGGGCACTTCACAGTTAGGTCCATTCAAATAAGTATGTGCTCAGTGACCTACCCAGCTCTCATATTGGCATACAGTGGACAAGCAGCCTTCCTTCGCAAGCACAATGATCTTGTCAAAGAAACTTTCTATGAGTCCATACCAGGTAGAAGAAGAGTGTTTTTGCCTTAAATTTTCTCATGAATACTTTGGTTCTTGTATATGTCCATAATGTCGATTGTTCAATATTTATATAAAATGTATGATTTACTAGCTAATTGAGTTGGCTATTTGTGATGCAGAACCTTTGTACTGGCCAATGTTTGTGGTGGCCATATTGGCATCAATAGTAGCCAGTCAAGCCATGATTTCAGGGACTTTCTCTATAGTCCAACAATCTCTCTCTCTAGGGTGTTTCCCTCGAGTGAAAATCGTGCATACATCAACTAAGTATGAAGGACAAGTTTACATACCAGAAGTCAATTACCTTCTTATGTTGGCTTGTATAAGTGTCACTTTGGCTTTCAGGAACACCGAAAAGATTGGCAATGCATATGGTAATCCATCATCCCACATATCAATTTGAATCTTATCAATAATAGCTAGACTTGGTTTTTGTTGTTTTATTGGTTTGAATTTTCTGCCCACATGTTTGGTGGTTGAATTTGGCTATTCAATAAAGAATAAACATAGAAGCTAATGAATAATGTTTTCATCCTTTGCATGCAGGGATAGCAGTGGTATTTGTTATGACTCTCACATCAGCTTTCCTAGTGCTAATCATGATCATGATATGGAAATCTCACATACTTTTAGTTATCTCCTATGTTCTTGTCATCAGTAGTGTGGAGCTTCTCTATTTAAGCTCAGTCTTCTATAAGTTTGCTCAAGGAGGATATCTTCCCTTAGCCTTTGCTGCAGTACTAATGACCATAATGTATATTTGGAATGATGTGCACAGAAGAAAGTACTTTTATGAGCTTGACCACAAAGTCCCTTTAGGAAAGCTCAAGGACATAGCTGCAGACACAAATTTGTGTCGAATGCCTGGGTTGGCCTTGTTCTACTCAGAGCTTGTTCAAGGCATCCCACCCATTTTCAAGCACTATGTGGTAAATGTTCCTGCATTGCATTCAGTCCTTGTCTTCGTCACCATCAAGTCACTACCTATCAGCAAGGTTCCAATTGAAGAGCGTTTCCTATTTCGTCGAGTGGAGCCTAAAGACCAAAATGTGTTTCGATGTGTTGTGAGGTATGGATACACAGATACACGTTCTGAGGATGAGCCTTTTGAGAAGATGTTAGTTGAAAGATTGAAGGAGTATATTATAAACAATTTTTGGTTCTCTCAAAGTAAACTAAGTAATGGTGAAAATGATGGTGAACTGGATGTTGGGTTTGCTAATGGAGAGGATGAAAATAATGATGTAAAGGATGTTGATGAAGAGAAGCTGCAAGAGGTGTTAGAGAGAGAGATTGAGGCTTTGGACCAAGCATCGCGTGCTGGTATTGTTCACTTGATTGGTGAGAATGAAGTGGTTGCAGGCAAAGGAGCCAGTATAGGAAAGAGATTTCTGATAAACTATGCTTTCAATTTCTTGAAGAAAAATTTGAGACAAACTGAAAATGTATTTGACATTCCTCATAAGCGCATGCTAAAAGTAGGAATGACTTATGAGCTTTAGAGCATGTTGTGAAAAAGGTGTAGGTGCATAAGCAAGATAAGGTCTCTATGTCAATATACATGCCTTTTCTTGAATTAGTATAGATTTATTCATACTGTGACTGAAATGTTGGCTATGAAGTTTCCACTTTCCATTGATATGCTGTAAATCCCCTGCCCCATCCTATACTCCCAGGGGATTGTGCAGATCTTGTAAAGTGTGGAATTTGAACTAAATGTATGTACTGGTAACGGAAAAGTCCATTTTACATCTATTTTGTAGTCACATATTATTTGGTTCTACATTGGTTTCACTTAATTCTACTTTGGAATGCAACCCTCATTTTAGACTTGGTTTTCTGCAGCTATAACCAATATTTAAGAGACTGGAAAAGTAACATGCTTTTAGAAACAAAAGGAAATAACAAAAAGAAAAGAAAAGAAGACATTGTGTTACTATAAGGTTTAAGGTTTTTGACGACTACGCATTCCCAACTAAGATTGGATTGCTGTGTATCTATGAGAGAGAGAGAGAGAGAGAGAGAGAGAGAGATGTGTGCATATAATATGACAAGTACAACTCAATTACAATAGCCATTATCCCATTTTGATGCTACTAAATTTTTGGAGTCTTTCAGTAAAAGTCAAGACTACTAAAAATGTTTTTAAGCCTCGAATTTTACTAAGGATTAATTTGTACTAATTAAATGGGGAAAACTCTTTTGAGATCCAAATTATGGTCAACTGATGTCAAAACACGTGTTTTGTGAAAAATGCTTTAAAATTGCGAACTTAACTAATTTTAGGCTAAACCTAGAGTGGACCAAGTTTAATTGCGTTTTAACTAAAAATTCAACAGTATTGCAAGGGCACAAAATTTACCTTAGTGTTGCAGCGGGCAACAAAAGTTTTTTTTTTTACTTCACCAAGAGACGAAAGAGTCACCAAAAAGAAAGCAACACCTTTTACTTTATTTGTCTCTATCTTTTTAAATAAATAAGTAAAAAGACAAAGGCAGGCGGAATCAAAATTTTCATTTATGAGCATCTTTCTATCAAATTTTTAATGTCAAGAAATCACTAGAATGATTACCAATCCTAAATAAGTATTATTAATGAGAAGTAATTAACCAAAGGAATAACAATTCAACCAAACAATATGATATCATATTGAGAATTTCTAAATTCTAACATTCAAATGGGCCTAATGTATAGTAATAATGACTACTAAACTGATACCATTTATCCCAAAAAAGTTACAAAATGATGTTTGTTGGCTTTGTTTTTGACTTTTTGTTTTTAATGAAGTTTCATCCTTATTTCCAAAAAAAAATAAAAAAGAAATAAAAAAAAAGAGAGTAATTGGGGATTGTGATATATGACACACATTTTTGGGGCTAAATGTTAAGGGCCATTATCTTAATAACCCAAACCCATTGGGCCCAACCAGAAAAATGATACCACATGCCTTGAGCCCAAATAAAGATAAAATTTTAGCCTATGGATGGAATATCAATAGGGGTTTTGCAGTTGGATCAGATTTGGGCCTTGGATTTGACAAAATTTTGGCGTAGCTTCTGTAGTTGGAATTTGGAAATGACTAAATTTTAGCAGAGCTTCCACTATCATACCAAAATTCTCCCGAAAGTGGCTCACATTCTAAGGGCATTCACATCAAGTTTGTAAAAAAATACTTATTTTACACTCTTATAAAAGACAACTTTATCTATTTTTACTAACTCATTTAATAATACACCCCAATTCTTATTTTTACATACAATCCAATAAAATAATATAAACTACATAATAAAATAATATAAATTACTCTTTTCTCTCTTCCATTTCTTCCTCTCTATTTCTCTCTCCATTGTGGGAATAAAAAATATCATTTAATTTTAGCAACTTGCTATAGTAAGTTGGCATATTGTAGCAAGTTGGTATAATTTTTTTTATATATAACAGCTCGGATGTTACATGTTTTTAAGGGTTTGAGTTGTAAAATAGCAATTTACCAATGCTAATGCTCTATCCCTGACACTCAAGAATTTATTTCGAAAGGATAATGATAAGCTAAGAATGTATTGACCCTTTATGATAAATTAACCAATTAATTAGTCAAGTTAATTAATTAATTCAATTAGCATGTAATAAGCATGGTAGCACAAATAAATCACCAATTAAATGCAGCGGAAAATAAATTTGACACAGGTGATTTGTTTAAGAATGGGAAAAACCACCAAGGCAAAACCCCACCGGGTGAATTTTAGGTCACCACTCTCAAGAATTCACTATTATCACAACAAGCAGTTACAAGTAAAGTAATTCTAGTACCTTATATCAACCTACAGTTGAACCCTTACCCCAATACCCAATTGGACTTGTTCTGTAATGACAATCTCTCATTTTCAATGCACGGCTCCAAGTACGTGACTAACCAATCGATGCATAAATCCTAGTACGTGACTAACTCCATAGCAACCATTTGATTGTTGTAGTTGATTTGCAACAGTTTCACATAGAAATATCAATAAGATCTTCAATGATGGTGTGAGAGGCTTTATTTGGTTACAGAACCCAAAGGCGTACAAGAAACGCAGCAAGAACTCTTTCTTCTATAGGAGGAGGCTAGGGTTTCAAAAAGAAAACCTTATGAAACTCTCTAGGTTTTGGTTTTTCTTTTTCCACCTCCTTTAAATAGGAGCTTAATGGGCTCTCCTATTCTAAATAGGTTTACACAAACTTTGGACTTTCCTAGTCCAATAAGAATTATACAAACTCATAAACAAATAGCCTTTTAAAATAAAAACGTTACTGGCTATAATTTAAATCTTCTAAGCTCGATAGATCGAGAAATATGTCAAGCTTTAATGAATCTCGACAGATTGAGCTTCTATCGAGGAGGTATCAAAACCTGTAGATTGCACTTTTCTTGAGCAGTTCTTGAGTAATCTTTATGTTTTCAATTTAACCAATTGTAATGATAATCTTGAACCTACTTAGATTTACCCAAATATAAGTAAAGTGCGTTTTGTCAAAGGATATGCCAATTACATAAAAATATGTCCTTAACAATCTCCCCCTTTGGCAATCCGTGACAAAACCACAAGAGTACATTGAATGTCCTAGAATACATTCTACTCAAGATTACAGAATAAATAAGCCTAGTCTAAAAGATCTGAACCTTGGAAGTTGCTGCAAGAAGAAGGTTTGGAATCTTGACTTGGCTTTAACTTGTCTTTCCTGAAAGGCACTAAACAAAACACATCAAGATACCATGTGGAAAATAATGACAAGTTAAATAAATAAGAAACATGTGTATAAAGAGAGAAAAGAAACAACACATGTGAGATAATGAGTGAAACACATACATCATCATCATCAAATATAGAAACAACACATGATGTATGTAAATGGTTACAAAACCAAAAGATACACAACACAAAAAATATATCAATATCAAAGTATATCAAACTAACTCTCCCTCTAAGTTAGTTACATCAAAAACTTTCTTTCCTTTAAAAAGAAGTTCTCCCCTTAAGTCTATTACCCCCCTGAAGAAAGACATTCAATTCTCAAATTTCTCCTCATTTTTGACACGATTGTCAAAGGGTAGAAAAACCCAAAAGACTTGATCGGAGACAAACAAAAAATTGACATAGAGGGAACGAGGAGAACAATGAACTATAGACCTACAAGAAAAATAAAAACAAGATGCTATGGACATAAAGGGAAAAAAATGCAAGACAAGGAAAAATGAAATGCATGCAAGGGTATCTCGATTGATCGAGGAGGTGACGAGAATCTATCGAGAAGTGTCCACAGCTAAAGGATCTCGATAGATCAAGGTAGCTATCGAGCATCCAAAAAGTTTCTCGATGGATCAAAGTAGTTATCGAGAAGCTGTCGAGAATGCGATAAAAAGTAGCTGAAGGGTCTTGATAGATAGCCTAGCTGTCGAGAGGTGTCCAGCAGCTGTCGAGATTACTTAAAAACAGTTTTTCAAAGAAGAGAAAAACACAGATATGAATGCAATCAAGCATGCTACTCAATCAAACATCCAAACAATATTTTAAGCTCTCAAAATCATCTCTCAACAAGAAAAAAATGTTAAGCACATAGATCCAAAACACACACACACTAAATAAGTCTAATCAATTTTATATTTCAAAAATAAGTTAAGACAATTTAGTGAGCATGTATTAACACATGTATTCCTTGTGATGGCCAAATCACATTGTACCTGCACATGTATCAAAAGTAGCAAAAAATATTGCGTATTGTGTGTAAAAAACATCACAAGATTGCATAAGTGTCTACATATTATGACGATTTGAGATATGAGAAAATCATTTTAACTCACACACAATTATAACTGTTTGATGAATACTATCACCTTTGAGGTACATCTTATAACTCCCACATCTCCTAGAAGACACGCTTGCAATCATATATAAAATATTTTGATCTTTTTGTTTTTATTTTTCTTTATATATTTTTCTTTTAAGCAAACCATGCATGGACATATAAGAAAGAGAAAAGAAATACTCAATTATGTTAAGCATTTGACATTCCACTTTTGCTATACCGAAGCATACAAATGTTATTTCATGATTAGCGGGCAACAGTGGTAAGATGGTTATTTATGCATTTCTCTTACGATTTTCTAGTCCTTCCCGTCAAAAAGAGTGATACGAGTGTTAAGTACAAGAGACTACTTAATCTTACTCATCACAAACACGAGCCACAAAGCTCACTTGCTTAGTTGTGCATAGAAATGCTCATCTAAGTTACAAAAAATACAAATTTTAGAAAACTTTGTTTCAATGGCCATCCAAGGTACACAAGTACTAATGTACACAAACACACACTGTTTTTGTATTTTTCTGATTTTTTAATTTTTTTTTTTTTTTTTTTTATGAAAAAAAAAAAAAAAGCAAAACTGAAAAATAACCAAACAAAAACATGTTAAACAAAGCAATGCATAAAACTAGATGCAAATACATGAAAGCATGATTCCAAAAACAAATAAGAAATCAAAAAAGAAAGTCCAACTTAAGATAGAAAGAATTAAAGCAAAGGACAAACAGAAAGACAATTAAGTCTTAGGATCTTTTATCACCCACACAGCACGAGTCCTTGACCGTGAAAATGAAAAAGCACGTGTCCTAGTATGACTACTAAAGAATATAGAGGAATTAGAACTCCACTGAAATTGAGTCAAAAAGTTCAAAACTTTTAATAACTCACCAAGAATAAGTACAGACCCTTTAGACAAAGGATGAGACCTATTAGACACTCGCTTATGAGGAAACAACTTGAAACAATTAAGACGAGTGTGACTTGAAGCACCACAATGGCAACAAACATGAGTAGTTTTAGAATTACTCGGTTTCACAGAAGAAAGTCTAACCTTAGAGGTTGACAAAGACCTTAATTTAGAAAAATTTGACATAATATAACCAACAATATGATAATGATGACAAATGGGGACAAATTCAAAATTTTTATTCTTCCTAGGAGTTTTAGACATAGGTTTAGAAATTTCAGCGTTAACATTATATATTTTACCTTTGTCTATCCTAGCAAAATTAGTTTTCAACTCTTCATTATTCTTTTTAAATTGAGAAATATAAAAATATTTTTCTTTTGAGTTAGGCTCAACAAGAAGTTTGACATAAGTTAATTTTTCAACTTCAGTTTTAAATTCAACTAGTTGCTCTTCCAAACTTTTAATTTTGTCCACTTGAGATGAAATTTGATTTTTAAAATTCTCAATCAAATTATTGGTTTCGTCCAATTTTGCAATCAAATCATCTTTTTTAAATTTGATCTTTTTAAATTTAACTTTTAATTTTGTAGATCATTCAGGAGATTTTATACAAAAATTATAAAACTTGCAATAGGCATCTTGAATATCATCATCATTATTCAACATAAGATTATGCAAATCAAAACAATCAAGAGTTTCCATGACAACGGAGGTCAATGGATCACACAGCAAAGATTAAAACCTAATCAGAGTGTGCCTGTTTTGATATCACTTGATAGGCCAAGAATGTATTAATCCTTTATGATGGATTATCCAATTAATTAGCCAAGTTATTAATTAATTCAATTAACATGCAATAAGCGTGGTAGCACAAACAAATCACCAATTAAACTAAATGCAGCGAAAAATAAATTTGACACAGGTGATTTGTTTACGAATAGGGAAAACCATCGAAGCAAAACCTCACCGGATGAATTTAACGTCACCACTTCCAAGAATCTACTATTATCACAACAAGCGGTTACAAGTAAAGGAATCCTAGTACCTTATACCAACTTACAGTTGAATCCTTACCTCAATACCCAATTGGACTTGTTCTGTAGTGACAATCTCTCATTTTCAATGCACGGCTCCAAGTACGTGACTAATCAATCGATGCACGGATCCTAGTACGTGACTAACTCCACAGCAACCCTTTGATTGTTGTAGTTGTAGTTGATTTGCAGCAGCTTCACATAGAAACACTAATAAGATCTTCAATGATGGTGTGAGAGACTTTGCTTGGTTACAGAACTCAAAGGCGTACAAAAAACGCAGCAAAAACTCTTTCTTATATAGGAGGAGGCTAGAGTTTCAAAAAGAAAACCTTATGAAGCTCTCTAGATTTTGGTTTTTCTTTTTCCACCTCCTTTAAATAGGAGTTTAATGGGCTCTACTATTCCAAATAGGTTTACACAAACCATGAGTTTTCCTAGTCCAATAAGGATTATACAAACTCTTAAATAATAGCCTTTTAAAATAAAAATGATGTTGCCTATAGTCTAAATCCCGTAAGCTCGATAGATCGAGACGTGTCAAGCTTTAATGAATCTCGACAGATCGAGCTTCTATCGAGGAGGTATCGAGACCTGTAGACTGCACTTTTCCTGAGTAGTTCTTGAGTAATTTTCATGTCTTCAATTTAACCACTTGTAATGATCATCTTGAACTTACTTAGATTTACCCAAATACAAGTAAAATGAGTTTTGTCAAAAGATATGCCAATTACATAAAAATATGTCCTTAACAGATAAGACTTAGGTACAATATTTATGTGTTATTCCTTAAATTTCCCCATTAAGATTTTGCCATGTGAATTTTTTCTCATGAGATGAAATTAAGTGTATTTTTTAATTAAGTAACCATATGATTAAATCTTAAAATGAGTATATAAGGAACAACATCTAAGGTCTTATACCTAAGTTTTGTCCTATTTTAAAAACTACCCAAGAGTCTAAGAGATAATGTTGCCATGTGGGTTATTATTTATAGAGTTTTTGAAAATAGGATCCATGTTAGAATCAGCATCATATTGCACAAATCTACATCATAACGATTTGCACACGATGAAGCTGATTCTCCAATTGTCTCATGCAACATGATATGTCAAGAGAATCAACATCATACTAATAGATTTTGAAAAACGCAACTATAGGCTGTGAGCTGCGTTTCTATAGCCGTGTTTTCAAACGCGGCCTATCCTGTGCGACAATAGTCCCCTGCGGGGACCTATAGCTACGTTTTTATAAACGCGGCTACAGATCACCCTGTAGCTGCGTTTTTCATAACCCATAAGTTGAGACCTACAAAAACGCAACTATAGGTCTCGGCTTATGGGTTTGTATAAACGCAACTATAGGGTGATCTATAGCCACGTTTATACAAACGCGGCTATAAGGGTTTTTTCTATTTTTTTCTTCCTAAACACATTCCTGCCCAAAACAAGACCTGTAATTCCTGCCAACACTCAATAGATGCAACCAATTGGAACCAACAAAACAAATTGCCAACACTCAACAGTTCCCAACCAATTGCCAGCAAACAAAACAAGTTCATTGCCAAAAGATTAATTATGTAAACGCAACGAGTTCATTGCCCAAATAATTACATAAACAAAACAAGTTCCCAACAAAAGATTTTTACATCACAAAATGCATATCCGTCAAGAATTTTTTACATCACAAAAAATTGTTGGCAAGCACCATGGTACTTGATCAGCCAGTTTCCAGCAAGCATCATGGTACTTGATCAGTCAGTCCAATGCCCATAGCTACAGCCAAAATTAATATTTCCCTTCTGCTTGTCAGTTGAAAAGCTTCATAAAATACTCATGCCATTTTTTATAATCCCAAATGTCTTGTGCTGATGTTAAATGGATGATTTTTCTATCTTTCATGTTTGGTGCATTGCATTACTGTTGTTCTCTTTATCTCTGGGATAAATTTGTTTTTTTCAAAAATGAACAGGATTTTGCCTGACTCAAGTACATCATAGCATACTTTGTAGATTGTAACTGTATTATAATTTGTGTTTTCATTTGATTTCTTGGGCATTATTCAGAAATTCTGATCAGTTGATCAGAATTTCTGAATAATGCCCAAGATGTAGGGTGCTTAGTGAAATGATTTGTAGGTAATTATAACAACGAATGTAGCTGAATACATCCATTTGACCTGAAATTTCCCTATAGAGATGATGTTCAAAATACATGGAACTCAAAACTCAAAAACACAACTTACAAGGTTTGGGGAGATGATTCAATCTTTCATTTATCCATGTCAAAAAATACATGAAGATAGCATTGACGGGGCAGTAAGTATGAGTATAATATAGGATGCTAGCTTTAGTACTTGGTTTTAAACTACCTCTGCATTGCAAGGGCAAGTTTAAGAACTAAAATATCGAATCCTTTTTTAATATCAGTTGATATTTTAGTGTTTCATCATTTTGTTTTTCAACTTACAAAATAATTGTAAAAAGATGGTACTCAGAGCAGGAAATTTTCACATTTAAGAGGTATGAGAAATTATGATTATTGGTAAGTCCTAATTTTTTTATTTTTTTAAAGAGGTTGATTCTAGACTCAAACTTAGAACTTATTGTTTTTAATAAAAGACACTTGTCATCTCACCAAAACCCAACCTCTAAACTTACAAATATTAATTAAAAATAAAAATAGTTCCCTTTTCTCATTAGAACCATAGATAAGTTTTGGAACCATAGTTAAAGGGAATTTTTTTTTTTTTTTGATAGGTAATAAGACTTCTATTGAAAAAAAAAATTGAACATCATGTTCACGATGGTGAACACTTTGAACAATGAAACAAATACAAGAAGATCGAGAGCTAAAGGAAATAGAAACTAAAAATTAGATACAGCAGTACAGTTCGTACACCCCCAAACACGAGCCCAAAGAAACAGAGTATGAAAAAGTAAACATTTTAGATGTACCAAAGTTCTCGCCTTGTCTTCAAAAATGCAGGCATTACATTCCTGCCAGACTAACCACATTAAACATGCCGGGACCATTGTCCACTCATTTGAGAAACCAGACAGCACGAAAAACAAGAGGCATATATGAAAAGAAGACTATTGAAATAAGTAAATCATTGTATATGTGGCTGAGAGATGGCATGCTTATGTCTTCTTGGTTCTACTAATTTGTTGTGAATCTTAAACTTCTTCCCAAAAATATTTGTAAACCTTTCAGAATTGGGGAACTTTTTTGAGACTTAGGTGGAATTCTATGTATGTTTTTATTTATTTAAGCTTATATTTGTAGATTTACTATTTTTCATTAGGTTTGCTTTAATTTGAGCGCATTTATATATACTTTCTTTAAACTGTTCTTTTAATTTACATTTCCATCTTATTTATTGTATTCTCTTCAAGCATCTTTTCCCCCACGTCATAAAGACATCAGGTTCTATCTTATTTCAATGAAACTTCTTAACAAATTAATATATGCTTTGAGTAATGCCTACGCTAAAAGCATAAAATGAAGCTTTGGCAATTGGCATGACATTATATATTAAAGAAATAAAGGAGAATATGAATGCAATAGGAACTAATACAGATATGTGCAATTTCATGAATGTTAATTTATCATAGAAAACATGACCACTTTCCCTGTGGTTATAACTACGGCTACAGACTGTTTGGGATCACTAATCAATCAAATCAAGTTTCTTGAATAAATAAAACAAAAAACAAAATCAAGCATGTACATAAAAGAACTAGGTTCCTTGATTGCTACATTTGTTATCCAGAATTGAACTTAGTGCAATTGAAGAATAGCTTAATTTTATCATTCTGAGTATGATACAAATTATAAGCAGCAAAAAAACTGTTTAAGTTAACTGAAAGGGAAAACTATTATGCTTACTTTTAAACACCAAGAATTATGTGCTTCGGCAATAGTTTGACAAGGATTGTGTGTTTTAAGTGGCTTTAAATACATTGTAATATCAAAGGTTTTCAAACAAAAATGCATGCTAACAACTTCTATCCTTTTAAGATTCATTACAACAATATGGGCAACCCACATCGGAGAGAGAGAGAGATTTTACCTGTCAAAGTCTTTGTTTCAACTGCTCTATAAAATAATATCCATTGGATTAATAATAATGCCACAGTCCCTGCACAATAAACCATATGTTCCAACCGTTTATAAGAAATACTTTATCTTCTCACAATGAGTTGTTGAAAAAATAGACTCTTAAGCAACAAACTTTTATTTTGTCTAACAACTTTACTACGTTAAATATATTTTTAAAATTTTTAAAAATGGGAAATAGTCTAACAACAGAAAAAATTTTCAATGCCAAAAACATAAAACAGCCCAAGAAAAAATATTCAATGCCAAAAACATTGTCATTCTACAAAGAAAAAATTTGTAAACAAAACAGCCCAAGATTTGGTGAAGGTCTTGTGAACTAAACACCCCTTCCCCCATCAGGCAATTGATTCCATACCAATGTGTTTATGCTTTCTCACTCTATTGCTTATTAGGACAATCAGATTTCTAATTACTACTGATGAAACAAAGTATTGATACAAACAAAACAATTGGTGAAGAATAAAGAGACAGATTGAAACTGCTAAATACACAAAGTTAACAATTGGAATAAGATCCTTTATTTGCACAACTGACATAACTAATATAATGATAATTGCCATAAGAGTTCCTATGTTGCACGGACACGGACACGGACACGGACACGGACACAACACGGCGGGGACACGGCAGTTAAATAATTAATTAAATTTTATATTTAGGCATATTTTTAAATATTTTTAGACATAAAATATGTTTATGTCTAGAATTTAAATTATGTAAGAACTACAAATAAGTAAACTAAAATTATGTAAGAACTACAAATAAGTAAACTAACACCCAAAGTAGTACAATAATATACATAAAATGTTTAGAGTACAAATCAAAAGTTTAAATAGGCTACATTCAAATACTAATACTAATACTAAAAATAATAGTCAAAATAATAATATAAATTATTTTCTTTTGACCAATGGCATATCAAAGACATCATGGCACTGACATATGGTACTCAATAGTTAAAATTTGAAATTGAATGTTTGAAAGTGACTTTCATGTGGGGTTGGCAGAAGACACACAAAACAAAGAGGAAATATAAAAAAGTATTAGAAAAGTTAAAATGAACTAGACTACAAGACAGAAGGCATCTGGGTTTGAGAGCAAAGAAAAAGAAAATGAAAAAGAAGCAGAAGAAGAAGAAGAAGAAGAAGGAGAGAGGAGGAGCTCGCCGATCGGAAGTGATAGGGCACGGCGTCAACGTCTATGGAGCTCATCGATCGGCCCGATCTAGCTCCGGCAAGGGACAGAGGGCAGCGGCTGCGTCAGCAGGCAGCAGGCAGAGGTCAGAGAGAGGGTGGGTTGAGAAATTGAGATGTGGGTTTTTTTTTTTTTTTTTTTTTTCACTGCTGGCGTGTCGGAGCCGGGTCGGAGAAGCAAAAAAGAAAAAAGAAAAAAGAAAAAAAAGAGACACTAGCCGGACACTGGAATCCGGCAAGTCGTACCCGTTCCGGTGTCCGACACCGACACGACGCCAAAAATGGCGTGTCCGTGCAACCTAGAAGAGTTCCCCATCATGTCTACTTACTTTTCCAACATCAAAATCAATACAGAGCAATTATAATCATCCTTAACATTCAAACTCTCTCATGTACCCCCAAAATCAAACAACAAAAATGATAAGAATTCTTAAGATAATTTAGGACAACATCAAATTAATCTAAATCAAATTATTCATTGGGGAATTTAAACAAATAACATATAGAGAAAAAAGCACAAAGATGTCAATAACAATGAACTAAGACAAAACCTTTAAACCCACATTACTAATTGATCACACAGATACTTTCATGAAAAACAAAAAAGTGGATGAAGTTACCAAGTATTATCCAAAATTACAGAATAAAGAGATTCTAGTGGGCACCATTCAAGTCACTGTTACAATATAGAGAATATAGTTAATCTAAATGAAAATATTCACTGGGGAATTTCAACAAACATACAGATCTATATGTTTGTTGAAATTCCCCAATGAAAGTTAGAAAACTCAAAAGATCGGCTTGGTTCAGATATTGCAGAATTGAATCAACTAACAATCCTTTCAATAGGCTTGGGTCATGTGTGCCACAGTAAAAATCTAATGCAATGAGCGGATGCACACCATGGAAGATGCACCTGACAAGTTAAAGAAGCTCAACATGATGAGGGAAATTCTAAAAGGTCCAGTTTGAGAGGATAAAAGTAGGCCCAAAGTTTTTGATAAAGAAGACTAGAGTACTCTTTCTAGTCCAGACAAGGCAGAGAAACAATCAAGTTTCTTATGATCACATATTTGCATTTACAGATTGATAAACAAGTATAACCCCATCATACTAAAGTTAAAGTACAAAACTTGAAAACAAAAGAATAGTTGATACTAGAGAATCAATATATATATATACACACACACACACACACAATAGGAACATCATCACAGTTATCTACAAGCACAGGAAAAAAAAAAATTAAATAGGAATACTTTAACATTTAATATCAAGGCTGAATTAGGCACCCTATGCACAACAAGAAGCTTAACACAATGTATATATTGATTAAGAAGAACAATGACTTTCAGGGCTACTAAGCACCATCTAAACCTTTACAAGATTATTTGACTTACAGATGAATAACCAGAGATCCAGTAATTTTGATGCTGAAGCAGAGACACTATGGACTCTGCAACCATAATAAAAAGGAGAATGATACATAAGATAACATGTAAAACTAGCTAAAGTTTTAAAGCCTTAATATGTATGCAAGTGATAAAACATGACTTGTAGACAAACTACTGATGGCTATAATAATTAACTTCATCTCAATATTAGTGATATCAAACCATGCATTTTCGCCTGCCACCAAGGAAATAATTTTATATTTATTTAAAGAACATCAGAATTTATCTCACACACATAAACAACCAACCATAAACCATGCATGGGAAAATTGAGGGGAAAACATTTTTTGACGTTAACAAAGAGGAATTTGTTGTCACCACCCACAAACTAAAAATTTCATTAAACCATATAATCATGCTATCCTGTATTGTACATGTACTAGTTTAAGTTTAAAAATTTTCAAAGCCATATTTACAAAAAGGGCATAGATCTTTAGTACAAATAACTTTTAATTTGACAAAAGTCCTAAATACAGGATTGGGGGAAAACAACAGAGATTCAGTCATCAAAACACATATAGAAATTCTCTTGATGTTAATATGACCTATAGTTACACTTACATCATCATTATGTCATTGAACTTCAGAATACTCCCATAAGCTGTTGAAATTGAACAGATCTCTATGTTGACAATGATAGAATGGTTTACAATTTCCCTTTGTACATTTTATCTATCTATAAACACAATATAAAATTTGGTTCATAAAGATCATAACTTTATGTGAGACTACTACCATACAACTTTGAACAATATTATGCAGAGTGTTTCCAGAGACATCCCAGGTTCAAATCCCCCAACCCCAACTATCGAATTATCAAAATAGGTTTGCAGAGTTGATGAAACTCAAACAAAACAAAATTATAGATTACAAAAGCAGTTTCTACCATTCAGAAAATAGATAACAAAAGCAAAAAATATAAAATTTTACCAATATATAAACAATTTTTTTTAATCTAATCCAATCACTATTAAACTCTGGGAAAATCCCATCCAAAATTGGAGAGTACAAAATGAACTCAAAATTGAAATAAAAACACAGAAATTGAGAATGATAACAAAAGCGACTAGTTTTTCTTATGCTTAGACTTACCGATCTTCTTCAAGGTCTTGGTATTGGTAATCTTCTGAAGCTTGGTACCAGACCTAAGAATGTTCTCCTTCTTCTTCTTCTCGCGCTCCTCTCTCTTCTTCCTCTTGTCCACCTTGTTCTGCCTTATCGTCTCCTTCAACAGAGATTCAGTCATCAAAACAACGAACAACTTATATAAAGACAATACTAGCCACAAGACAACCAAACCCAACCCATTTATGACCTTTCCAAACCCACCAAACCTAAAACTGAAAAAAAGAAAAAAGGGGAGAGAGAGAGAGAGAGAGAGAGCTATGAGAACGAGGTTCTCGGCGGCTGCGTGGTGCTGAGAGTGATAGAGAGTGAGGGTTTGTTTGAGAGTGATAGATCGAGCTGAGTTTGTTTGGTGGTGATTAAGGATTTTTTGGCTTTATAGCAAGGCCTAAAGCCGCGTTTTTACTAATAAACGCAGCTCTAGGTACTTCTATGGCCATGTTTACTAAACGCGGCTTTAGAGCAAGGCCTAAAGCTGCGTTTTTACGTATAAACGCAGCTCTAGGTTCTTCTATGGCCGTGTTTTCCAAACACGGCTTTAGGAGATAATTAATATATATGAAATGGGTCTATAGCCGCGTTTTAAAAACGCGGCCTAAGCCCTTCCCTCATTGGCACACTGTTCAAACCCATGCTTGCGGGTACTTGCCTCACCCGTCGTTAATGACATGTGTATTTGATAAATGTGTTTTTTATTATTAGACCAAGATATCAATTAATTTTTGGTGTAGATGAGGATTGAACTACAAATATTTTATTTAAGAATTAGAGATTTTACTAGTTAAACTAATTAGAATCCACTTTTACTTTATATTCTTTATTCTTAGTAAATATGCGTAAAGATGCAATTCTAATTATTTTAATTTTTAGAAAAATCAAATGCTTTACTTAATTGAGCAAGAATTTACATGATAATACAATAATAAGGATGGCAAAAATGCCATACGCTATCCAACTTTTCCATGAAGAGGATATGTGAATGGCAAGTTTTGCTCCCTCTGCACCCACACAGAGGATATAAATATAAATATATTATTTTATATTTAATTTATTTATTTTTATACATATTTTATTACTATCTCCCAAAACACTAATATTTTTGTTTTTCTCGGTACTCTTATCTTTAACATTCCTCATTCTCTCTCATCTATTTTATTAGTGTTGGAGTCACCATATTAATCATGACAGAATGTCTTCACTCTGTCTTGCTTTGACTTACCTCACTCCTATCTTCAGGTTGAAATTGCCTCGTTTACTAAATAAATAAACATAACCAAAATTTTTCCTAAATTGAGCCTGAATTGTTCATTGACGACTTGATTCCTTTATAACCTTACTTCCAAGAACTTAGAAAACAAGGTGAACCCTTACTCCATGCATGAAAAACCGAGGCATGTCTATGAACACCTGTATTTGTTGATTGCACTAGTTTCTTTACATATTTTAAATTTATGATTCTAATTTATATCAATTGTACAATTTAAAAATAAAAAGTTGAATTTATGTATCCTTTAAAAAAAATAATCATGTGACATTGATGCGTAGAGCATATCTTCTGACTTTCATTTCATCACATGGAAGTACTTGAATACTAAGCCTATAAAGAATTTTTTATTTTTAAAAAATAAACACACGCACAAAGTAGAGGGAATGAGACAGCCCATGTCATATGTATATAACATGTATCTCATATACATTCAGGATCTATAAATGGATACATTTCAGTTCACACGTACCTAAAAGAAAAGTTCGAATATAATTTATATATTAATTGAGATAATTTCTAAAACCCATATGCATGGGTAAATTATAAGTAATAATGATCTAGAAATAAAAATTTTGGAAAGAGAAGGTCTAAACCTGAGATACAAGGAGTGAGAACGCCGTCCCCAATCAACATGGAAGTTCCAAGCATTGTGGCGAACAATAAGATTTGCTTCGCAAAGTTGCTGTTCTCTAATGCAGACTTGAGCCACGATGCTATCTGTACACGACGATTTGGGGCTCGTTTGGTAGAGGAGTTTGAGTAATGTTGTTTGTAGTTTTTTAAAATACGTGTGGGTAAAAAAGTGTGCGAAAAAATGTGTAATGTTGTTTAAAAACTTAAAATATGTTGTTTAGAATCTTTAGATAGTCTACCAAACAGGGCCTTGGCAATTCAAGCTTGTAGTTTGACACTTCAAAGTCCTCAGCCTGTTGATTTGGGATAAAACCCACTTTGGCATACCGGCATAAGAGAGAGTATAAGGCAAATGTCCCTCCTGAAATTTATTTTCATTATGTAGTATAAAATAAGGGTTATTATGCCTATGAAAATTCGGAAGTGAAAAGTAGTACACAGCCAGATTACTATTAGCTCTAGCTTTAATTGATGACTAGTCTTGATTCTTCAACACAAATAAATATCATGCATGTTATGCAATTTTGATTAATTATTATGTTAAATTACCGATTGTTTTAAAATTTTAAACTATTAAAATATAGTAAATTTTAATTATTTAACCACACAATTTTAACACTCTCCCTCACATGTGGATTGAAACTACCTTTGTAATAAGTAAATCTCAACACGTGAGATTTTAAATGAGAAATAAAGTGGAGAAGAAAATGATCAAATTCATGACCTTTTTATTATGATACCATGTTAAATTACCAATTTTCTCCAAAGTTTAAGCAATTAAGATAAGGTAAATTTTATCATTTAACTACTTACTTTTAACATATGAGGCATTCAATTGATTAAAAGGTCAAGTTAGTATTTGCCTTTAGGGAATACATTAATCATTCATTTTAAGAAACTTTTTATAAGAAATTGAAAAAATTGAAAAAAAAAAAAATCAATCACTAAGGCATACATTAGTAAAACCCTTGATTAAAAGTCAACTTTAAACTTTTTCAAACATGATTTAAAAAATGGAGTTTTTGTCAAACATTCTTAAAGTTCAAGCCTAAACCTTTTGTGAAAAAGTTTTGACAGAAGAAATTTTGTGCTAACAATATAAATATATTACGAGAAAACAAAATTTTGGTACAATGATTTACTTTTTTTCTTGCATGGCCTTTACTTAAACCACCCAAATTTTTAATTGTAACATGAAGAGAAATTTTTTTGTAGTAGGATATCTTACCTTCGCCATTATCATTGGCCTTTAAAACAATCAACACGTACTTGATGAGAGTAATTAAGGTGATGGTATAGAAGATCAAAGAAAGTACTCCTAGGATATCATCATTGTGCGAGATACCATTGGGGAAGGTGCTGGAATACACGTATAGTGGTGAAGTACCAACATCCCCGTTACCCTCAATTGTTCTGCATACTTATTTGGGACAGATGGTACTATATCTCATATTGTCGGAAGTATATCTATTCCCATGAATTTAAAATCAATATGTAATAAAACTGCTTTAGACAATGTAAACAACTATTTATTGAGAAGGGTTTTCTACCTATCACAAGTGAATAAGTTTTTTATTTTATTATTTTTTTATGAAGAACTAAAATTTATTAACCAAGAAATGAAAAGAGATAACCAGTACACAGGAAGTGTACTAGCAGTATATCAGAATTACATAGAAGTACATGAATCCAAAAATTATTGCAAACTAGAGAAGGAATGACCACTCATATAAAGTGCGCAAAAAAAAAAAAAAAAAAATCAGCTTCACCGACAGAATAGATCGTTCAGTGTCTTCAAATGTCTGGCCATAAGAAGTGAATTATGTATCAGATATGTACTCTAATCATTCTTAGCAATGTCCAGCTAAGTCACTCTTTAAACTGTTATGTGAAGCATCTCATAGTATAGACTTAGTACTTTTGTTTTTCTCTGGCTGTCATTTAAATTTGGAATGTGATTCAGAACTTTACTTGGGATAGCCTTCCAATTTGAGGATTAGGTTTTCAATGATCAATTAGACGGGGTAAAAGCTCAAGACATTTTATGGTTAAGAAGCCTAGTTTAAAGATTATGGAGGGTTTCAAGTTTGAATTGCACAAGTAATAATAATTAAAAAACGAAAAATAAATAAATAAATAAATTTGCTGTTCAGGAGCTGTCAACAGTAGCCACTAACAGAATTAGAAATGGTAAAATTGCTCCATTGTAAGTTTTCTCATGATCTGTGGAGTGAAGTCTTTCTTATGTATGGTAGTGGGTGATGCCGAATACAATTTTCTCTCTCCTTTTTGCATGGAGGAATTGGTTGGGGAAATTTTCTTCAAATGTTTGGAATATGGAGCTGGCTTGTCTTATGTGGTTAATTTGGAAGGAACGTAATTCCCGAACGTTTGAAGCATTGAGAGACCTGTAGATCTGTTGAAGTTTTTGCTAGCTGCAACTTTGTTTGAGTGGTCTCGTATTTGGGGTTTTACACATTGTATTTCCATGTCTGATTTCCTTATTTTTGTTAGCTTTTCCCTTGATTTGTTTGTATTCATTTCAAGTGCAGAGTTTACTATTGTAAACCCATTGTATTTTTCGTATCAATAAAACTTTTATTACCTTTTAAAAAAATGATCTTTTAGAGATTTTCTTTTGGGAATTACCTCAAATTGCTATTTTGACTCAGTTAACTATTTTGGTTCTTGTAGTGTGGAAGGAAAGTTTATTCATTGTTGAAGAAATATTGTGATATCACTTTTTGAAGAAGCTATTTGGTTTAAGAGTTGGAGCCTTATATATAGACAACAATGTAAATGGTTTGATGGCTTTGGGTCAAATAGTCCTCCCATGTGCGGGAAAGGAGAAGAATCTTAGAAGAATATAAGAGGGTTTTCTAGGAGAATAGTTTGGTAGTTCTTTTGAGGTTGAAGGATACCTTTGTTGTGAGTTGATGGTTTGTCTACTTTTTTGGGAAAGAGACATTAGTCTATTGTGGTTTTAGGCTTTTGATTGTATGTTTGTGAGTATTGACAGTTTGTTTTGGGTTTAATGGGATTGAGTTGGTTTGTTTTTGTGGGAGGTTTCGAGAGTTTTTGAGATTCAAGCATGACTTGTGAGGAATTAATTGAGTATAGTTGTAATATATAATGTTGATACCAAATTTTGGTTGGCATTGCCTATGGATGTAATGTGGAATTGGCTGAACCATGTTAACTTCTTTCTTGTTTGTATCAACGTCTTTCTGTTAGCATTGCTATCACAACAAACTGGTATCGGAGCATATTATCTAGTGTCAATCAAAGCAAATTAGTTGGGGAGAAGATTCTACAATTTTACAATTGTTTTACAATTGGTTTGATTTAGGCATGTGCGAGTTTGGGGCTTCAGCTATGGACACAATGTTATATGTTCAAGGAAAACTTGCTTGAGTTAAGGTGGAGATCTGTTGGAATTGTCTAAAATTCCTATTTTGACTAATTTACCTATTTTTTATATTATTCTTATACTTATCAAAAACTAATTTACCTATTTTTGTTTTCTTGATGTGGAAGGAATGTTTATTCCATTTAAAAAGAAGTTGTTTTATATTTCTTGTTCACCAAGAAATAGTAGCTGGAGCCTTAAAATAACATGAGTGGGTTTCTTTGAAGAGTAGTTTGGCAGTTCTTTTGGGGTTGAAATATACTTTTGAGATGATAATTTATCTCTTGTTTAAGTGGGAGAGCACAATTGGTTGTTTTAAGGTTTTGGGCTGTAAATTTGTGAGTAAGTGTTGAATGTTTATTTTGGTTGTAATGGGATTTGGGATAATTTGTGTTTGTGAGTGGATTTAAGTGTGTGCTTGTGTGTGTGTTTGGGAAGGTTATCAGTTTTGTTTGTGAGAGACAACAAGTGTTGTTTTTGAGGTTTTCATTGAGTGCAGTTATATAATCCATACCGTTCATAATGGATTTAAATTGGTGTTTTCTATAGATGTAGGCAAGGAGTTGGTTGAAGAATGCTGAACCTTTCTTTTTGTTCGGATGTTTTGATTACTTGTTCTTACTAATACCTTTCTGCGAGCCTTGCAATGGCAATAACTGGTATCAAAGCATAGTGTCTAGGAAAAATACAACTCTCACCAAGTGCCTCAAGGATTCTCACCTAGAAGAATTTAATGGAGTCTCATCTTTAAATATAAAGCAAAACCACTAAAGATTTCGATAATTTAGTTGTTCTCATATTAGCATTCAAGTCCAAAATTCCTGACATGCAGCAGTTGGAATTGAATCCAAAAGTCCCCTTACTTGTGAGGTAGTATTCCAAGAGTGGGTCTCTTGAAGAGCTAGTTTATTCTTTCTTTTCTTTAAGCAACTTAGCCTTCCAAAACAGCTCTCCTTTTCAACAATTTTTACCTCAACTCCCATTCCAATCCAAAGCATCACAAACTCCATTAGCCGTCTGTTCTGCAACCACAAGATCCATTCTGCTTGATCCTCCTTGAATAGAGGATCTGATTTCATGTGGCAGCAGCAAGATGTACGTGTGGGAATGACAAGAACATGCTGTGCATCACAATCTTGAGGTTGCCAGCACATCTGGAACCTAAATCCTCCAGTAGTTGATCCTTAATCAGTACTGCTGCCAAACTTCCATCAGCAATTGGCCTTGCTCAAACATCAACAAAGGTGTCTCCACTGGGAGCTTCATGAGGTCACAATCCATCATTCAGCGTGATGTGGAAACGGATGCTAGTGATGAGCAAACACAATTGACATGTTGACCATGAAGCCTGTATGCCGTGAAGACTGATGAGCACTAAAAACTTCTATGTTGTTGTAGTTGTTATTACTATTATTATTGATTCCCCTTCCCCCCTTGGGGCCAAAACTTACTTATCAAAAAAACTAATAATAATAATAAATTAATAATATTGGGCAAGTGTGGATTGCATTGTTATGGACATGTGATTTGAATGGTTATAATTGCCATGGTTGGGTTTCACTTATCAGTTAGGACCAATGTATATTTTTATGAGTTTTGATGAATGGGATTTCCTGGTCTGTGGAAATAATATTCAAAAAGTAAATTAGCATTTGTTTGGATTTTAATTGAAATTTTGTTTGCAAATATCAATTGCTTCAACCAAACACAAACTTTATTTGAAAAGGAAACGATTCTAATAACAAAGAGAGACTGAAACTATACATATACAAGAACAAACTAAAGCTAGAAGCATAACCAAAAAAAGGTTCCAAATATGAAAGCAAACTACCCAATGTTGACCTTTTGAAATCTTTGCTAGTTAGGACTTTGTTTGAGTGGTCTAGGATTTGGGGCTTTACACAAGGTTTTTCCATTTTTGATTTCCTACAATTTGTAATTTCCTCTTCTTGATTTGTTTGTAACTGTTTCAAGTACATTTTGTTCACTATCGTGAACACGATGTACTTTTTTCAATAAAGCTTTTATTACCTATAAAAAAAAAATGAAAGCAAACTACCCAATTGAAAGTTACCAAAATATCCTTGTTAAATTTTTTTCCCATACTCTGAGAATGCTGAAAGTACATTTGGAAATTATTATGAGGTTTTATTTTTTATGGAAGCCAGATTGACTCTGCGAATCCCAAGGATCCCATTCTTCATCATTTTCCTTTTGTTCTCTGGTTATTTGTTTCTTTGAATTGCAAATGTTTCCTGTATATTCTTTAATTCTGATATGTTCTAACATGTGTAGATACTGGATGATGATGGGATTGCTTCACCAGGGGAAATTATTAGCCCACAAGATATCTATATAAATAAACAGTCCCCTGCTGTTACAAGGGGGACGAGAGTACCACCATCAGAATTACCAAATATGTTAGTTTCACTTTCCGGTGAAAATTCTTGATAGATTCCTTTAACAACAAGATTGCTTATGCTTGTTTTTAAATGCAGAGGATATAAGAGCAGTAAACAAACATTTAAGGGTCCCGAAGGGGAGTCTTGTGTAGTGGATCGAGTGGCTCTTTATAATGATAGGCATAATAATTTATCTATCAAATTCTTAATTCGCCATACTCGTAGGCCAGAGGTAAAGAATTTCTAATCTGGCCTCAGTTTATATGCTAAACAAATCTTATATTTTAGGTTGACTTTCTTTCTTGTATTTCTTGCCCCCTCAGGTCGGTGACAAATTTAGTAGCAGACATGGGCAGAAAGGAGTTTGTGGCACCATTATCCAGCAGGAAGACTTCCCATTTTCTGAACGTGGCATTTGCCCTGATTTGATTATGAATCCTCATGGGTTTCCTAGGTAAACAAGTTAAAAGTTTGGAATAGTGGAAAACTTAACAAGGAAGTGCAGCAAGAAGATTAATACTGAATTTTCAGTACAGAAAGATTCTAGAGAGAGAGAGAGAGAGAGGAAGAAAAGAAAGAGAGGGAACTCAGACCACAATCTAAACTCAAATATGAGATTCTAAAATTCACTATCAATCTATCTATCTTTACAATCTATGTACATGGATATTTATAGCTTGGGAGTTGGTTATTGTTGATGACATCGTCCATAACTAACTCACATTTATCACATGCTTGAGTACAATTGTAACATACTAATTACAAGCTAGATTTAATAAAGCACATGGCTTTTGCTCCTAAAAACTTTCTAAAATCTAACATGTGCATGTGCCACTAATTAATTTTCCCTCCAATTTTCTACAAACTTGGCACATGTGGACACAACTGCAATAATCATATGGAACGTGAAATTCAGCCCTTATGCTTGACTGGCCTCGTGCCATGTCATAATCATCCATGTTTTGTGTTATAATCTATAGTTGCTAGCAGTGCAAGCACCCAAGATGTAACTTAATGTTTTGATATTCTGTTACCATCAGTCGAATGACAGTGGGGAAGATGATAGAGCTTCTTGGGGGTAAAGCTGGAGTTTCATGTGGTAGGTTTCATTATGGCAGTGCCTTTGGGGAACCAAGCGGTCATGCAGACACAGTTGAAGCTATGAGGTGCTTTCTGCATCTTTACTATGACATCTGATTATTATGCATTTTTCCATATTTCATTTTTTTTACCATGCTTCCTTGCTCTGTGACAGTGAAATTCTTGTGAACAAAGGCTTTAGCTACAACGGCAAAGACTTTCTGTATTCAGGTTTAAATTTTTACATCTGAAATATGTACATATGGGAATTCTATTGCAACCGTTCATTTTAATTCTTCTTTTGGAGCTTTGTTACGTATTGTGTTCAATTTTTTGAAACCCCAGGGGTGAAAGGAAACTTATTTTCAATTTAAATTAGACAATGGATTTCTAGCGTGTTTCTGGAAGTTACTATCACTAATATAAGTTGGATGTTCTCATAACAAAAATAATTAAATTGTGTCATTTCCTTTTTATCATTAGTGTCGCAAGTTTGGTGCATGGAATATGACCTTGGAATGGAATAACTATTTTGTGTACTTATGTTTGTGAACTAGACCTTGCATGCATATGAAAGGAAACTTCCTAATACTTTTTGTCTTCCCCAGGATTTGTTAACAATATCTTGATATTGAATACAATTTCCTAGGAAGTTTACTGTATATATGCAATTAAATGGCTATCATTTTCATTAGAGTCATCTTGAATTAAGTTGTCATTTTATGCATTTTATGACACTGAAGTTTATCCATGACAAATTGGGGTTAAGGAAATCACACTCAAAAAATTAATTATATATTAAGATTGTTCCTAAATTCTAAAAAAAAATGGAGTTAAAATATTTACAATAATGATTAAATTTTATATATATACACAAAATGTGTTCCACCCAACACGAGTCATTGAGTATAAAGGTAAAAATACATGTTAAAAGACATGGGTTAAGGTGATAGCGATCCTACAACATCAAGCTTTGACAATCTCTCCAATTTAGTTGAAGACAAATCTAGTTCATAATCTAAAAAAAAAAAAAAATTCCCATCTGAGAGGCACATTGATTTTTATAAGTTCCATTTAGTTTATTGGCCTCATCTAATTTTACAATCAATTCTCCTTTTTCAAGTTTGATTTAAAAAAAAAAATCTTGGGATTTCTTAGCAATATCTTGATATTGAATACAATTTCCTAGGAAGTTTACTGTATATATTAAATTTTTTTTTTTTTTTTGAGGTAAATAGGTAGAAACTTTTATTTCATAAAACGGTAAGTATAAATGGAGTATATACCCTGTTTCAACAAGCTGAAAACAGGGGATAAAAAACAACAACAATATAATGCTTAAGTATTTGATACATGGCAGTTGGTCCTTTATAATCTTGACTGTTGACCCTCGGCCTCTTTGTCCTGCTGCTGTGCCTGCATGAATCTCTGGTATTCTTGCAAGAAACCGTTTGCTTGCCTCATTATGTCTCTTGGATGGAGTTGGACGCGTTCAAAGTAATATTTGTTTCTCGCGTTCCAGATTGCCCAAACCGTTACTGCCCACTTCTCCACATCATGCACCTCTAGTTTATTCACCATCCTTTGGAGAAGCATGAAGAAATCACAGTTTGTATTTGGGGCATTTCTGAATTCTTCCACTGCTGAGAGCCCATGCATTCCTTGCTAGGGGGCATTCCCACAATAGGTGTCCAACCGATTTGGGTTTCTGACAGCACAACCCACACGTGGGGTCTACCTGCACTCTTCTCCTGTTTAAATTCTCTCTGGTTGGCAATATATTTGAGCATGCCCTCCACAGGAACATTCGGACCTTTGGTGGCATGTTCAAACGCCACATCTTCTTCCAAAACGTTCCATCTTTTCTGGCTGATGAGTGCTCTACTCGAAGGGTGTCCCTCATCCTTATAGCTACCTTGTAAGCGGATTTCACTGAGAACGATCCTGATTTTGTCTCTGTTCATATCAGAGTATCTCGGCTCGCATCCTGTGGCAGCAGAATATCCAGAATCTCCGTCCTTGTCCTGTGTGCAAAGAGGTCGAAAATCCTCTCTCTGTCCCATTGCTTCGTGTGTCCATCTATCAGGTCCTTTACCATCAACCCCTGCTATTGTTCTCCCATAAAAACCGTTTCATGAGAGAGCCAGTTGTGTGTATTGACGCCGATAGTTCGACCATCCCCCACCTTCCATTTGGACCCTTCACAGATGATGTTTCTTGCTGCAAGTAAACTTCTCCACACATAGGATGGGTTATTTCCCAAATCAGCATCCATAAAAGAGCAGTTTGGGAAATACCTTGATTTGTACACCCGATAGAACAGTGAGTGTGTATTATGGATAAGCCTCCATGCTTGTTTTGCTAGCAAGGCTAGGTTGAATGCTTGTATGTCTCGAAACCCCATCCCTCCTCTTGTTTTTGGACTGCACAGCTTTTCCCAATTAATCCAATGAATTTTCTTCTCATCCTTTGTTTGAACCCACCAATATTTAGCTAATGTAGAGTTTAGAGTGTCACATAAGGCATTTGGGATTTTGAAAATTCCCATGGTGTAGGTGGGGATGGCTTGGGCCACTGTTTTGATTAGTATCTCCCTTCCGGCCTTTGAAATAAACTTCTCCTTCCACCCCATCACCTTCTTTGTATTTTTCTCTTGTAGGCCTTTGAATGTGTTGACCTTTGATCTTCCTCTGGTCATGGGCAAACCTAGGTATGGTTCACAATCTTCCATAATTCTACCTCCCAATAGTGCTTGAATTTTTGCCTTAACCGAATCCCTTGTATTTCTGCTAAAGAAGATGGAAATCTTGTGTTCGTTTATAGCTTGTCCCGAAGCAGCTTCATACCTCCCAAGAATATTTAGAAGGTGTTGCCCCTCCTCCATTGTTGCTTGGCAAAAGATGAGGCTATTGAAAGTTCAATTAGTTTGTAAAACACTAATGAATGTTTAGACCCCCAATTTCAACAATACCAACACAAGCTTATACACAAACAATATATGTGCGGAATGATGAATATAAGCTATAATCAAATTGGTAAAACACTCTAAACCATAATTAATCACAAACACAGCAGCAATTAAAAGGTAAAGAGTAAGGGAAAAGAGATGCAAACACAAAGATAACACTGGCACGTGTTATCGAAGAGGAAACCGAAGAACTCGGTGAAAAACCTCTTCGCCGCCCTCTAAGTGGTCAAATGATCCACTAAAGAATAAAGTTGTGATACATGAATAGCAGAAGACCCTCCAAGCCTAATCTACCCAATGCACCTAAGCCCTCCAAGCTTCTTACTCCAACAGGATTACGCCTAACCTTGTCTTCTTTAGCTTCCTGGATCCTGCAATAAGCCCATTGCATCAACCAAATGAATTGGTAATCTCCGAACTGCTTCCCAAGCACCAAAACACATCCTCACTGATATGGGTATGGTAAGATGAGGATTTGGCTAATGTACCTCTCAAGGATATATTAATGGAGAGGGTGAGAGTAAAGGAATTTGGAGAATCTAATGACAAAGATTGTGGATGAGTCAATCTTATTTTTCTCTAGAGTTTTTCTCTCAAAATTCTCTCTGGAAGCTCACTACATTTCGTGGGTATAAGGGTATTTATAGTAGTGTATGTGAGGAATGCGAAAGGTTAGTTTTCATCCAAACAGGGCATTCTGGCAACTTAGTCTTGCAAGTGGAACAAGTCGCGAGTTTGAGTCGCGAGCTAACTGCTTGGCCAGACTGTACATTTTGTCATGTAGTACTTCAGCTGTCGTGACCCTTCAGTTCCCTGCATGCTTCACACATGTGCCACTTTGAAGACTTGCTAGTCGCGAGATCCAGTCGCGAGGCTCTTTTGTATGCACACATCTTGAGTTTTCTTCACACTCTCTCACACACAACCCTTACATAATTCCCACCTAAATACAGGGTATCTAATTGCTAAAATACAAGCAAATTTAGCACGGAATAAAGCCAACACATGATTGAATAAATTCAAGCTTACAGTTATCATCTGCAAACAAAAAGTGAGAAATGCATACTCCATTTTTACAAGATAAGATCCCATGTAGGTGTTTTTTCTCCACAGCCTTTCTAATAAGGGAAAAGAGGCCTTCTGCACATAGTAAAAATAAATAAGGGGAGAGGGGGTCTCCTTGTTTTAGACCCCGTGAGGGTGAGATGTACCCCTTTGGTTCTCCATTTATGAGCATCGAGTATGTTGCTGTATAAACAGTCGCCATAGCCAATTGAACCCACCTTCCATCAAAGCCCAATTTTAGCATGATTTGTCGTAGGAAGGACCACTCAACCCGGTCATATGCTTTGCTGATGTCCAGTTTGATTACCATTTGCCCTTTCTTTCCTGATCTTTTATTCATCATCCTATGTGACACCTCAAAAGCTACAATTGTATTATCAGTTATCAACCGATTAGGAACAAAAGCACTTTGTGAATCCGATATTACATTGGGCAGAATTAATTTCAAGCGATTTGCTATCACTTTTGAGACAATTTTGGATACAACATTTCCTAGGCCAATAGGCTGGTAATTAAATACATTTTTAGGCTTATTTATTTTTTGGAATAAGGACAATGTGTGTGTAATTCATCTTATGTAGAAAATGGCCGGAATGAAGAACAAATAAAACAACACTTGTGACATCATTACCTACTACATACTAGAATTTTTGGAAAAAGAATGGAGACATACCATCAGGTCCTGGAGATTTTGAGGGGTGCATGCTAAACAAAGCCTTTCTAACTTCTTCCGGTGTGTAGTGTTGAAGGAGTGTATGGTTCATATCTGGATGGACCACCTTATCCATCGAGTCCAAGACTGACTCCAAATTTGTTGGGTTTGATGTTGTGAACAAGTTCTGAAAATAATTTTCAGCCAATCTGGCTATGTTAGCATCTGATGTACGCCACTGTTCATGCTCATCCAGGAATCCATGGATATGGTTCTTTTGTCTTCTTTTGCTGGCTCTCTGATGAAAATATCTTGTATTTTTGTCTCTTGCAGGAAGCCAAATAGCCCTAGAACGCTGCCTCCAAAACAATTCATCCTGTAAGAGCAGACAATTTATCTCATCTCGAACTTTGTGAATCTAGTCTTGATTTTCAGCTAGGTTCATGGATGTTAGTGCTTCCAATTCTGCATACTTCACCTCAATTTGCTCTTTAGAATTTCCCAACGTTCGGCTCCACCTCACCAAGGCCATGAGGCTAGCCTTTATTTTTTCAAATAATTGATACATGGGGCTACCCGTGGGATTTACACTCTCCTAAGCCTCACGGATCACCCCCTCACAAGCTGGATCCGATGCCCACCTCTCTTTAAACCTCTTTGGCTTTCGCCTCCTTCTATTAACCTGTGTGACTTCCTGTGTGGTAATCAAAATTGGCTCATGATTAGAGTACGCCACATAGAGGTGGTGCATTCTTGCAGATGGATAGATCTCCCTCCATTTAGTATTTGTACATGCCCGGTCTAACCTCTCTTGGACAAAAGCCCTCCCTGACCTTCCATTCCTCCAGGTAAAGATGTTTCCAATGAAGCCAAGATCGCTCAACCCACAATGTAATAGTGCTTGGCGAAATTCCTCCATTGGCCTAGGTGGGTGTGGGAGGCACCTTTGCTTTTCATCTGAGGACAATATTTCTTTGTAATCACCCACACACAGCCATGGCATGGAATCTCTAGAGTGTAGGTGCCTTAAGAGCTCCCAAGACTTATGTTTTCGATGTGCCTCCAGTCTTCTATAAAAACATGTTATTCTCCAAGGTGTATGTGAATTATTCATGATTTGGGCGTCAATATGGTTCAAAGAAAAAGTTTGCACGTGTAGATCAACTCCTGCCTTCCACATCATTGCAAGGCCACCCGCTCTACGGACACATAGGACTGCTAGTATAGAATCATAGTGTAGATCGGCTTGAATAGTTTTCATCTCTTCAACTGTCTGTTTTGTCTCCATAAGAAACAAAATATCGGGAGCTTTCCCTCTCACCAAATGAGAGAGTACGGTGCCTGCGCGGAGGTTCCCAGGCCCCCGGCAGTTCCAGCTTAGGACGATCATTGTGGTCGGCGGGGCTGGTCATCAGCCTCCACCATTTTGATTTCAATATTTTTTGCCGCTACCCTTGATTTTTTCCTAGACCCATCGTGTGCTTCCCCTACTTGTGCTATTTTTTTCCCTGTTTCTATTCTACCCGTAGGTGTTGTATTGCTGGTTGAAGTTTCCCTAGCAATTTTGGTCCACTTAGTAGTCTTTGGCCGTGTGGTTTGAAGTGGACCACGTGAATGCCCCTCAAATGTGTGTGAGGCTAGGGTTTCACTTGGAGAATTATTTCCTGAATTTCCTATATTGCCCACGTAAGTTATTGGAACTGTAATAAACTCCTCAACCTGTCCTTCCACGTGTTGCTCCTTCCTATTCAGTTCCTTACCATTTGAGAGCTCATAATTATCCAAGTTTATTTCCCTCATAACTCCTGGAGTAATCCCCTCCATAATATCCAAATTTGCATGACTTTAACACTTAGACTTGAAACCTTGTTTTTTGAAGTATTAAACACATCCTAGATCTATCTAATTATAAGTAAAGTGCGTTTTGTTAAAGGATTAGCCAATTCTACATTGACATATGTTCCTAATATGATTCACATATGTCCTAACAACTGGTAAGTCAGTTGTCCGTGGAGCTGGGTGGTTCGTTTGCTGCCGACGGGGTGGACTTGGTGCATCCTTTCGTGATTGCTCTCTCAGCCTTCGACCCCCAGCCAGTAGCCAAACTCCATAAGGAAGCTCTTCCACCTCCCTGACACCCGGACCTGAACACACCTTTGCTTCTTGCCCCAGAAGTCCACACTGAAAGCAGCACAATCCCAACAGCCTTTTGTTTTGGAAAGCCACCCACACCATGTCCCCCTTCGGACTGAGGATTGGCGCCTCACGGCGAATCGGTTTGTCCAGCGGCATGTCGACTCTGACATATAGGAGTTTAGCTTGGTCCGCTGCTATGGCTTTACAGTCGACCTCGATGACCCTCCCAATTTCCCTTCCAATATCTCTCCCACCTTCCTCGTTAATCAAGTCGAAAGGCAGCCCCCATATTTGCACCAAAATGGGAATTGTTTTGAAACTCACCGAGAAGGTAGTCATGCCTTTTTCCCACCGTTGCAATAGTAGGATATGATTTTCGAAGCTCCTCGGTCCGTTATTCATAACCCACTTCAGTTGGCTCTCCATTGCAAACTTAAATTGGAACAACCCATCCCCCACCTCTGTAATCGTCAAATCCCTTCCCCATCTTCCATACGGACCTGAGAATGTTTTTTGCAGCTCTGAAGTTTATATTTTTAGTCGTATGGAATCTTCCCACTAGACTGAGTGAACAGTCCTCTTGTGTTTTCTCCCGATTTTTTGCACGTACTGTAATCACCTCGCCTTCATCTGCTGTCAACTTAGTTTTTTGTAGACGTGCTATAAACTCTGAGTCCATGTTGAGGAAAGAAAAGTAGGAAAAAAAGATGGTGAATGACAAGACCTACACCTAGCAGTGCAGGAAGAATTTGTTTTGTGACCCACACTGTAGGATAGGAAGAAAAGAATCTCACTTTACATGAGAAAGGAAACTCCTAGCAAGAGTCATCTTGAATTAAGTTGTCATTTTATGCATTTTATGACACTGAAGTTTATCCATAACAAATTGGGGTTAAGGAGACCACACTCAAAAAATTAATTATATATTAAGATTGTACTTAAATTCTAATCCCAGTTGAAAGTATACTTATACCCTTGTTTAGTTTTATAGCATAATTAATCAACTTCTTAAATTAATTGATTATACAATATCAATTAGAACAGGTTGATTACTATATATCAATAATCATTATATGTAAAGAAATAACAATAAAGTAATGAAAAGCCAGTTCGATACTTCGATTGAGGGAAACCTTCCCCAGTAAGATAATCCACTATAATACATAAGAGGAATTTTACAATCTAGTATAATGCCTTCATACCTAAAACTCTACCTAGTAGATTAACTTATTGCAGAAATTTTCTACAACTTTAGAATGTTTGAACTCTTCAATTACATGGAAGCCTTCATGCATGGATGATACATCCATGCTTCAAAACCGAAGCCTTCGACCAACTCCAAAAACCTCTTAAAAAATTGATGATTTTCGCAACAATGTTGGGATGATAGCTCGGTGGATTTAGCTTTTTATCAAACAACCCAAAATCTTTCTCTTATGAAGTTTGAAATCAAAAGTAGATGGGATGGATGAGGTTAAGGGCAATAAAACACTTCACAACTTTTTTTCCTTAAACTGCTAGCTTCTTGTACAAATGATGATCATAATCTTGAACGAACTTATTATAGGAGGAGGTATGCCAAACCCTTTTATTTTAAGAGCATTCACATTGGTGGAGCCATAATTTTAGCTATTTGGCTCTATTAGAAGCTACTTTATCTATTTTACCTTCTCATTTTACAAAACACCCAATATCAGTGGTTTTATTTTAGCTTTCAACACAATAAAATAAAATAATATATTTACTACAATAAACAATTCATTTATTTATTATTTTTTCTCTATTCTTCACTATCTTCAAGCACTCACGGCACCACCACTACCAGTGTGAAACTCCTATGGGAAGAAGAACCAAAAAGGTAGCAACCTCACCCCAAATCAGCCATAACACAAACACAAACCCAGCAATCCTAAATTAGCCAAACACAGACCCAACAACCTTAAACCCAGCCACCTCCATCAGCACAACCAACCCAATCTCAGCCACCCACCACCTATTGCTGCAACCACAACCAGCCTACCACAACTCAGATTAAAAAAAAAATTATCACCACAACCGGCCACAAACCAGACACCTATTTGACCCATAAAACCTAGTAAACCGATCTCAACCCACAACCCACACACCAACACGTCGATCTAAAAAAAAAAAGAAACGAAAAGAAAGAGATGGTCGGAGCTGGGCAGGCGAGGTTGAGGAAGAGAGAAATCTGAGGAAAAAAAAAATCTGAGGTTAAGGAAGAGAGGACTGAGCTTTGCAATGGGAATAAAAGAGAAGGAAAAAAAAATGATTTAAATAATCTTTATCAATGTGAATGCAATTATTATTATTATTATTTATTTTTTACCTTTGAGCTATAGTGCATAGTCAAAGATGGCTGTGCAATGTAGTTGAGAAGCTAAAATATATGCATTTAGCTCCACCAATGTGCTCCCATTTTTGTAGTTGGTGTTGCTAAAAATATCAATTTAGGTTTTTAGCACCACCAATACTAATGATCTAATAAAATCATAAAACCCTAAACATCTAAACTTCACATTCTCTCATTCAAGAACTCACCACTACCGCCATCCTCCTCAGTCACCCCTCTTTTTCAACTCTCTTTAAACTTCAATCTTTCTAGGCCCCTCCTTTCACAATCCTTTGTCCCTTCTATTCCTTATCTTTAACTCTAAAGGTTACAAACCTCTCTAATACTATAACTATTTAGTTAGAAGTCTCTAATCTCTGAGATCATGATGTCGGGGAAGCCTGAAGAAAGCATACACGATACTCTCTTGATGGAACAGAAACTAAACTACTAGCTTCTAGTAGTAAGCCTCGAATCCACAAAGGGTTTCCTTGAATACACAAGGAGAAGAAAATTGGAATCCACTAGAGAAATAATTTGACAAAAAGTTTGTATTTATTGATAATAGTCTGATTTGCCTCTGAAGGCTAAAACCCTAATTCGCACTAACTACGCGATTAGGTGACAAAATGCCAAAATTTACCAAAAATGGCAAAATTGAGTTAAATGCAAAATCATAAACTACTGGTCTTAAAGGTCAAAACACTATTTTCGAGGCCTTAACGAAGGAATTTGCCTAAATTTAGGCGACTTTATGGGTCTAGATCAGAATGCCATTTCCTTTCAACCTGCCAAATTTCATGCAATTTTGACATTGTTGCCTCGATGGCCTCCACTTGCACCCCCCTTTGATTTTGCGTTGTGACTTCTGACGCTCCTGCTGGTCTAGGAAAGCATGTGTTGTTTGTTCTACATCAAATCATAATGAGATTTGCTTCAATCCACACTTCGTTTTCTACGAAAGGTGGTCAGTTTTTCTTTGTTTATTTTGGGAATTTTTAAAAAAGTTAAAACTTTCACTATGTTATTTGGATTAATCAGACGAAATTTTAGTATAGAATATTACAATATGGATTGAAATTGATTGAATTTGTTGTGACGTTAATCTGAGCACAAATTTTAAATTGTTCGCTTGAAGTTAAGTTTAATTAGTATCATAAAAAAATTTCTTTTTGATGATGACTTGGCCCATCTTGGAATTCTTGTACAGAGATTCTAGAACATATAAAAGCAATATTATACACTTATTGTGCATTTGCTATGATGTCTGTGCGCCTAGGGTTTTGTACCGAGCTACTACATGTTCATCAAAGAGTATTTCTTAAAGAACTTTGCACCTAAGCTACATCAATATTTAATGGCTGTCAAGTTAGACATGAATAGGAGATTTGTGTAAAGGAGAAGTTTACTACAAGAAGGAGTCCAACGAGATTAAAGCTGAGCTTCCTTATAGATGTAGGTAGGTACTTCAAAATAGGGTATGATTCCTTGTACTTGTAAGTTGTAACCTTGATTTTTCATAGTGGATTTTTTCGGAAGTGGTGACTTAAATAATCAGTAGATGAGGTTTTGTGAAGGTTTTCCCCATCGTAACTATATTGTCGTGTCAATTTATTTTTCATTGCACTTAACTTTAGATTGGCGATTTGGTTATGCTGTTACTTGAATTTTGCATGCCATCGAACTAATTAATCAACTTGGGTAATTGATTAATTAACTAGGCTTAATTCTTAACCCAACAAGCCTAATAAAATAAATAGGATAAAATGCAAAACTTACCCTCTAAGTTTCTTCATAGTTCATTTCAGTACTATAACTTTGTTTTCATTTATTTCAGTCTTCTAAGTTTCAGATTTATTCAATTAAGGTCTTTCCGTCAACTTTTGTTAAAATTTTTTGAAAAAAATCTGAAAAATATTTTTCAATCATTAATTGAATTTTTTTAATTTAAAAAATTTGAAGAAAATTAACCACAACATATAATAAAAGTTGATGGAAAATCTTAATTGAATAAACTTGAAAGTTAGAGGACTAAAATGAATGAAAGGAAAGTTAGAGGACTGAAATGTATTTTCGTGAAACATAGATGTTAAGTTTTGTATTTTAGCCAAATAAATATGGTCATGACTTTGTTTTCCTCTCTCTATATCTCTCCTTACAAAACCGGGCCTATTGAGGGCTGCATTCCAAAATAGAATTAGGTATAAATTGTAATCAACAAAGAACCAAATAATATGAGACAGCAACATAGGCATTAAATGGACTTTCCCCTACCATTGCATACATTTTGTTAAAATTTTCACACTTTACAAGACCTAAACCACCCCCTGGGAATATAGGGAGGAGAAGGAGATTTAATGCATT
Source organism: Notholithocarpus densiflorus (assembly GCA_030021035.2). Classification (NCBI taxonomy): domain Eukaryota; kingdom Viridiplantae; phylum Streptophyta; class Magnoliopsida; order Fagales; family Fagaceae; genus Notholithocarpus; species Notholithocarpus densiflorus. The sequence goes on from JARYZH020000005.1 coordinate 4,637,278, forward strand.
GGGAAAATTACAACTTACCCATATGTGGTTTGGCCAAAATTTAAGTTGCCTACCTATGGTTTGAAATTTGACATTTTACTCACTTGAGATTAGTTCAGTTGGATTTCCCTAACCTACCCCTATTAAAAACATGGCTAAATATGTGATTTTGCTTCACTTTTATATTTCTCTCCTCCAAAAATACAAAAAACATAAAAATACAATATCAAATAAGATAAAAAAGAATCCAACAAAACACTTGCATCATTGGATTTCAAATCATTGGTAGGCAACTTAAATTTTGGTCAAATCTTAGGTGGGTAAAGTGTTAAATTTAAACCATTCAGCTAAACTACAAATGAGTAAGTTGTAATTTTCCCTAATGCATTTAAATGGAAACTCCATGGCCAACATTCAATCCCTGTATGATAAAAACTGTACTAATTTTAGAAAAGGCATGTATACAAAGACCTTAGCTTGCGTATACACCTTCACTACATGTTCTAAAGCTCATAAGTCATGCCCACCTTTAGCATGCGCTTATGGGGAATTTCAAATACATTTTCAGTTTGTCTCAAATTTTTCTTCAAGAAATTAAAAGCATAATTTATCAGAAATCTCTTTCCAATACTAGCTCCTTTACATGCAACTACTTCATTCTCACCAATTAAGTGAACAATACCGGCATGCGATGCTTGGTCCATAGCTTCAATCTCTCTCTCCAACTCTTCCCCAACATGCTCTACATCCTCATTTTCATCCTCTTCATTAACAAACTCAACTTCCAATTCACCATCATTTTTACCATTACTGAGTTTCCTTTGTGAGAACCAAAAATCATTTATAATAAATTGCTTCAATCTTTCAACTAACATTTTCTCAAAAGGCTCATCCTCAGAACGTACATCAATGTACCCATACCTAACAACACATCGAAACACATTTTGGTCTCTAGGCTCGACTCGACGAAAGAGGAAACGCTCTTCCACTGGGACCTTGCTAATAGGTAGTGACTTGATAGTGAGAAAGACGAGAACTGAATGCAGTGCAGGAACATTTTCCACATAGTGTTTGAAAATGGGTGGGATGCCTTGGACAAGCTCTGAGTAGAACATGGCTAACCCAGGCATTCGACATAAATTTTTGTCTGCAGCTATCTCCTTAAGCTTCTCTGAAGAGATTTTGTGGTCAAGCTCATAAAAGTACTTTCTTCTATGCACATCATTCCAAATATACATTATAGTCATTAGTACTGCAGCAAAAGCTAGGGGAAGATATCCTCCTTGATCAAATTTGTAGAAGACTGAGCTTAAATAGAGAAGCTCCACGCTGCCAATAACAAGAACATAGGAGATAACTAAGAGTATGTGGGATTTCCATATCATGATCATGATTAGCACTAGGAAAGCTGATGTGAGAGTCATCACAAACACCACTGCTATGCCTACATGCAGAAGAGGAATTATTCATTATTCATCATACTAATACTACAACGACAATAATCAAGTCTTAAGTCTCAACACTTTAGGATTGACAATGGATTATCACCATACTAATCAGCGTCAGCCACATGTATACAATCACCATACATCTAGATGAAAATTCAAACTGCGAAAAACACTAAATAAAATGTTAAGTGGGATAGTGGATTACCATATGCATTGCCAATCTTTGTGGTGCTCTTGAAAGCCAAAGTGATCCCTACACAAGCCAACATAAGAAGGTAATTGACTTCTGGTATATAAACCTGTCCTTCGTACTTAGCCGATGTATGCACAATTTTCACTCGAGGGAAACACCCTAGTGAGAGAGATTGCTGGACTATAGAGAAAGTCCCTGAAATCATGGCTTGACTAGCTACTATTGATGAAAAAATAGCCACCACAAACATTGGCCAATACAAAGGTTCTACATCACAAGTAGCAAACTCAATTAGTTAGTAAATCATGCACATTTTATATAAATATACAACAATAGACAGTGTGGATACATTAAAAAAAATATTCATGGTTAAAAGTTAAAGATAAAAAAAAAGCATGTTTGTTCTACCTGGAATGGACTTGTAGAAGGTTTCCTTGACAAGATCACTGTGTTTACGAAGGAAGGATGCTTGTCCAGCATATGCTAATATGAGAGCTGGGTAAGTCACTGAGCACATACTTATTTGTATGGACCTAACTGTGAAGTGGCCAACATCAGCAAATAGTGCTTCCGTTCCTGCAATCATTAAAATTATACTTCATTAACAAACTTTCCCAGTAATCCAAATAAAGATGAATTTGGATTAACCTTCTACTTTTAGCCATTTAGCTTATTTGTTTATATATAGCCTTTTAAAGTCTTGATCCTTTTTAGGTAGCACTATATTTTTGTCAAGTTTCAATAAATAAGCTTCCAACAAAAAGTTAATCCAAAACGTGCTTAAGATTTTCAGTGAATGGGGAATGAAATCCTGACCTGTTATGGCAAGGACAATGCCACCTAGAGAAACCCAAGCTTCTTTCTTGTTCCTTTGGAAATATTGTACTATGTATTGTGGGTTTATTGCTTTGATGACTGTTGGATCAAATTTGATGAAATTGAAAAGTCCAATACCCCCGATGAATGCAAACCAAACACAAATTATTGGAGCAAAGGTATAGCCCACTTTGTCAGTTCCAAATCTTTGAACCATGAACAAGAAGATCAAGATAGCAACTGATATCCAAACAATCATATCTGTATAGGGAAAAAAAGTGATTTGAATGACTTGTTACAAGGGAAAAAAAGAGAAACAGATCACTGTTTTATTTAACTTTGCACCTATGTACTACTTATCAAAGTAGCAATTCTACAGCACCATTTGTAAAACTTTTGTCACAATTTGCTCAAATAATAGCGGTAAATAATCACTTTCACAAAAACATGATTATTTATCACTATTATTTCTTCACAACTCATGGGTGATATGTCTCTAAACTAATTAAACGAGTGCAATTTGTAAAGGACTAAATTATTCTAAAAGTATTCATAAAAATAAATTATGGAAAAATACTCTTCCATGTAGTGTGTATTATCAAGTTATAAAATTACACAAGAGTGTTTTTGTGAAAAAAAACAACACCCATAAATTATTGTGAAAGTGAAAAGAAATTTTACTGTTACTATAATAAATGGGAAAAGTAAAACATTAATGTGGGTTACCTTCTGTGATTTCAGTTGTAGCGTTGGTGATCCCTCCCACAGCGGATAAAACTGCCATTAAATTGGAAAACAGGAAAATTGCAATTTGTGCGTCAAAAAGTCAGACAAAGTAATGAGCCAGCCGCTAGGAACGAAACTACACTTTGGGTCTGTTAAATAACGTTGTTTTAGTAATGTTGTTTGTATTTTTTAAAAATATGTATGTGTGAAAAAATGTGTAAAAATACATGTAATGTTGTTTAAAAATTGAAAACTGTTTTTTAAGCTATGGGTACCAAACACCTCCTTTGTCTTTTAAACGTTTTTTTCTTTCTTTTCTTTTTTCTCTTTTCTAAGAAATCTAATGGAATCGTGGCCCAATCTACACTGATAGGAATAATATAAATATATATATATATATATATATATATATTTATATATGTTAAGAAGGGGAATCCCAATAGAAAAATGAATTTAAAGCTGATTTGATAGAGTCATACGATAGAGCCAACATGATTTCACTATCGAAACTAAAATTATGGTCAATAATATCATAATTAATTTATTTATTTATTTGTCAAATCCACTAATATCTTGTTTATTATTTCTTTTTTGACCTTTTCTATTTATTTATACTTTTAAGGAAAGAAAAGTATGCAAATGTCTTTTAAACGTAAATCCAAGCAAATCCAAAGAATAGTACTATATTCGTAAATCTAATTTATGTGTGGATCAATTTAATTGCTCATATAATAAAATCTTTTATTGTTTAATAAGAATCCGAGTGTAGCTACGTCTACAATTTTTTTTATTTTTTATTTATTAGTTATTTTTTTCACTATCTAGAAGATATGAATATTAAGAGGGTGTTTGGTGAGTGTTTTTAAACAATAATTTTAAGTTTTTAAATAACATTTCACGTATTTTCACATCCTTTTTTACCCACACGTATTTCAACAAAAATTTTTAAACAATAGTTTTTAATTTTTAAACTCATATACCAAACGGGCCCTAAAAATTCAAAATTTGTTTCATTTTAAAAAAGCACACAGTTTACAAAGATATTATATAGCAGATTATACACATTTAAAGGTCATAAGGATTGTTTGCCAACAGTTTTTTCTTCTAGTTTTTTATTTTTTATAGTTTATTTGTTTATGTACCATCTTTTTTTAAGGCTCGGTTTTTTTGACTTATAACAATTTTTTAACCAACTTTTAGTACGTAAGCAAATCAACAAAGTGTTCATCCAAACACACCACTTTACAGAGTTGTAGCGTTACATAGAAGAATGACATACCTGAGATACAAGGCGTGAGGACACCATCCCCAATCACCATGGAAGTACCAAGCATTGTTGCAAACAACAAGAAGAACTTGGCAAACTGGCTGTTTTCCAGTTTAGCCTTAACCACTGATGCTATTCGCTGACGACTACTTGGTAACTCAAGCTGGAAATTAGAAACGTCCTGATCCTCAGCTTGCTGATTTGGGATCAAACCAACCTTGGCATATCGGCATATAAGAGAGTACAAAGCAAACGTCCCTCCTACAAAAAATTAATAACACATTAATGGAGTTGATATATAATGATAAAAGTTATGCCAAAGGTTGTGTCTTTCGGAAAAATATTAAAAGAAAAAAGAGGAGGAAGAAGAAGCTTTTTGTGTGATTATCATATAGGCATATATAGATGTCCTTATAAATATGTGAGAGAGAGAGAGAAACAAAAGGGTTCGAAGATGTTACCTTCGCCATTATCATTGGCCTGTAAGACGATGAAAACGTACTTAACTAGAGGGATTAAAGTGAGGGTATAAAATATCAAAGAAAGAACACCCAAAATATCATCGTTGTGCTTGATGCCATCGGTGAAAGTGCTTGCATACACATATAGCGGTGAAGTACCAATGTCTCCGTATACAATTCCTATGCTCTGGAATGCTAGATGCAATATCACTGACCACCCCACAGCCTGAAAATTTAAAAAGAACATATCCAATTAGTCAAATTTAAAACTTAGATTAATTATTAATTTTGTTTTGTCCTTGTTTCCAAGCCATGTAATAAACTTGTGCAAACCTTGATAATTATCTCCTTCGTTTCATATATGCATTATTGTTTTCTCTTACACGGTGTAGATTCTACAATTACATAAGATCCACATGATAAGAATAATTATGTGCATATTTAATGTGCGAGATACCTTCTTTTCAAGAACCTCTTTTGGTTCAATGTTTCAAAAGACTCAAACTTGAAAAGTTCCTTTGTGGTGGTAGTAAAACAAAACAAAACAAAAGAAAAATAAACAATAGTGTATATATATTTTGGAGAAGATAATAAACAATAGACTAGGTTACTATTAAAAAAAAAAAAAAGAGATAGACTTGGTTACAGTTAAAGATATAAGAATAAAAATTATATGAATAAAGTTCAAAAAAGTCAGTTAGATATGATGCTGATAATAATAATACTTAATTATTTGAGTTGGAAACCATGCAGGGGAAATTTGGTTTGTGAGAGTGCATGCAAACCTTGGAGTCATGGCCATGACGACCTGGAACAGTGGAGGATTCGAGGTCCAAGGAATCGAACCTTCGTAAAATTCTCTTCCCATTGAATTCATCAGAAACCTGCCCTATGCTTTGTTCAGAATTTTTTGGTGCTACTTCACTAGACATTTCTGTTATCCCAGAAACTCCACTACTGTCCATATATAGAACAATAACCTCAATATATGTTTATATAACTCTCTCTCTCTCTCAAACCGCAAGACTGCTAGAGATCAGCGATGACAAGAATGAAGAAGCAGTGCACTGAGGAGGGGTTTCTAGAAGTGAGGATGGAGCCGTGGAAGTGATGAGGTTTATATATACAAAAAGACTGAGCCGACATGTTTGAATTAGGGGCCAATAATACCTTTTTTTTCCAAGTCCGTGTGAACCCACGGGCTAGAAAATTTTTATTTGTGTACTTCTTGTTGTATAATCTCGTGTACACATTTCTTTTACAAATACTATTAATTAAGCATCTTTTTGGAGATTTCTAGTTAGCTGGGTGATCATTGATCAATGTCACGGAAGAGTTAGTAACGGTCACACTTTAGCTATGAGATTGATCATGCTATACACCAAGGCATGTCAAAAAGTGTTCTAAAATGCCTAAAAGGTGACAATATAGGAGGAAAAAAAATTAATATCATAAACTATTTCACAACTTCTTTTCTACAACTGTAATATGAAGTGTGATTGATGAAAAAAAAAAGTATGTCCATGTATAAATGATAAATTACTACACACAATTTGTCACGTCAAAATTGTAACAAAGAAGTTGTGAAATAATTTGTGATTCTAAATTTACTTGTAAGAGGAAGCCTTTTTGTCAAAGACAAAAAAGAGTGCAATGAATCTATAAAAGTTTGGTGGTCCAATAATGTCTAGTATTGCGTTTAAAAAGGGTACAGATAGTTTTAAACGTCTTAAAATTATGTAATAAAGTTTTCCACTCCTTGTTAAAGACCTTTTTCTTCCTAGAAAGCTAAAAGAAACAAAAACAAAAAGTTGTAATTTTAAACTTTAGAGTTATTAAAAATGAATAAAAACCATCACGCACCTTTGGCGCGATGATTACTTCACAAGTATAAGTGTTTGTGAGGTGTGAGTGGCAAATGCCGAGATTCAAGTCTCTAGAAGGGGCTTCACACATATATACACTTATATTAGACTAGAGTAGAATTTTTATCTTATATATAAAAAAAAAAAAAAAAAAATCAAAACACTCTTACCAGTATAGTTTTTGAGAAGATTGTCAGTATAACATTTCAAAGACTAAAATTCTTTTTAATTAAATTTCATTATCATAAAACTTTACAACTTTTTGATACAAGATAAAAATTCTACTCTAGCCTAATTTAAATGTATATGTATGTGAAACTTCATTCTGAAGATTTGAACTCTGACTCTTGTCTCTCACACCTCACAAGTATACCAAGAGTGTGCGGTGGTCATAAAACTCAACAACTAAAACTCTATAGCTTGATCAAGCTCTAGTTATTAGCTTGTAACGTAATTTGGTGTTGCTAATTATAAAAGCCACTCAGAGTTCAAAGAAAATTAATTGTGACATCAAATAGTATATCTTATAATGAAGCTATTGACAATTGAATTAATTAATTCCACCACATTAGATAATTCACCAATTTAAAATTCTTATATTAACACTATTTGAACTGTAATCTTAACATAACCTATCGACCTTAATAATAAAATAGATAAGAAAAAGGGACATCCATTGCTCCACACGGTGTATAAATATAAATATATATATATATATATATATATATATATTTTGCAAATTGTTTATTTGGGGACTGCAACCATCTTTCTAAAAATTATTAGACATTTTAAACGATTCAGAAATGACATTTCAAACTTAATGATATTGGGATAAAAGGATGTGAATGGTATAATTAATGCATTGAGCTGTTGAAAGAAACTTCTATGCTTTAAATTTATTTATTAAAAAAGAAAATAAGTTGTAAGATATTTTGTGATATATTAAACTTTTATTTTTGAGAATCATTGTGATATATTAAACTAATTAAGATCTTTAGAGAGATAGAACGAATACTCTTCTATTTTTCAATTTGATTTCTTTCATCACTTTGTACTTCTTATGCAGCACACCACAAAAACTGATAAGATCAAATATAAAACTCGGATTTTAGTCAAGGCAGTAAAAGTACTTGGAACAGGTTTTTCTCCAAACTAGTTTAGAGAGAAATCCTTCAAACTCTTTTTATATTTTTTATTGGATGTGAATTTTGAAAATCTAATGGTTGGATTGCATGTTTTTATTATCTCATCCATGCTTGTAAAATTTCAAGAAGATAAAAAATTAATAGTCATGTCATCAATCAATTGTTTAAATTTAAAGTTTTTACGGTATAAATTTTATATAAAAAATAACTTTATTGATCGAATAGTAAATAACATCTAATTTGATCAAAATTTGAAATGTATGTTAAGAACATAAAAAAATACAATTAATTCAACAATTAGATTTCCAAAATTTATATTCAATAAAATGATATATGAAGAGCTCGAAAGGTTTCTTTCCAAATTAGTTTGGAGAGAAATCTGCTTGTTCAAAGTACTAATGGCATGCCATACGAAATAACGTAAAAGTACTAGATATTTTCAGATATTGAATTTTGTATCTTTCTTCACTTTGTGTTTTATACAACACACCACATTAAACACATAAGAACAAATAAGATCCTTGATTTTAGTCAAAATTAAAGGCTGTAAACTAAAAGCCACATGAAATAATCCAAATATATAGGTCATACTACTAGATATTTTCATATAAATGTTTCAATTTTATTTCTTTTTTCACTTTGTGTTATGCAGACCATGGAGTGTACCACATTAAACTGATAAGAACATATACTAAACTTAGATATTAGTCAAATTGTCAAAAGACTGCAAAATATAAAGTTACAGCACGCCACATGAAAATTCTAGGTATTTCATTTCAACTTGCAAACCAGCTACCATCTCCGCAAGGCGTTAAATTGGTCCTGGTGGTCACGTTTCACTTGAAGCTAAGCCTTTCAAATCACGTGCTTTTTTGAGTCTTTGACAATTTTCTGGACTAGATAGGATTATCAACAAATTCAACATTGTAGGATGTGTTGAAATGATATTCATGAGAGAGAGAGATCAATACCTTGAACAATAAATTGAGCGACATAAAATTTTGCATCATTTTTCAAAATAATTAACATGACTTATTGTAATTTATATATAATAAAAGTGATGTAAATCGTTGGCTCATAAAAAAAGAAATTATTATTTTAATCAAAACTTATCACCTAAACAAGTTTTAAAATTTTTTGTATCCTTAACCTCTCTCTTCCAAGAAAGGTTTGCGCTCATTACAAACTGTTTAATCAATGGTTATCATTTAAACCATTGGTATTTTAATATAATATATGGTTTACATAATAAATTTTTGTTAGCCTGTTAGGTCGTATTTTCCATGTATTGGTATATCTTTTGACAAAATGCACTTTATAACTTGTAATTGGGTAGATCTAAGATGAGTTTAATGTATCAAGAAGTGTTTTGATCAAACATCACAAGTGGTATTATTAAAGACATGAAGATTGAACCAGAAACAAATGAAGAAAAACTGAAGCAGTGAACCTCGACACTAGTCTCGACACAAGCTCAACACTAACATCTATCAAGACTTAATGAATAATTCTCGACACTAAGTTTTACACCTCTCAATCTATCGAGCTTCACGAATCCAAAATTATCAAATTAGAATTTCGGCCCATGATGACTTGGATTGCTAGGGTTTCGTTCACTAAACCTCTAGACCATATAAAAACTTTATTTTAAAGTCATCAAAGACAAAAAGACTCAATTTAGAGAATTCATACACTCTTTGAGAAGTTACTGCGTTCTTGTACGCCTTAGGGTTTTGTAACAAAATGCTTCCAGATTTTCTAAGTGCTTGGAAGTGAAGAACTTTGCATCTAACAACAATCAATCAATTGCTGGGAAGTTAGCCACGTACTGAGATCTGTGCAAAGGAAGAAGTCTCTACAAGATCAAGTTCAATTGGGAATTGGAGTAAAGGTTCAACTGTAGGTTGGTATTTTGGGATAAGCTAAGTTAGTGGTAAGATTATTCTTGATTAGAGGATTCTTGGAGTGGTGACCTAAAATTCACCTGGTAGGGTTTTTGCCTTGTGAGAGGTTTTTCCCATTCGTCAACAAATTACCGTGTCAATTTAATTTCTGTTGCATATTAGTTTATTAGGTGATTTGTTTGTGCCTCCAGGATTTGCATGTAATTTAATCTAATTAATCAACTTGGATAAATGAATTAATTAACTGGGGTCAATCTATAACCTAACAATTTGTAATTATAAAAAGTATATATAGGATCCAAAATTTTATTAATAATATATTTAAAAATAATAATATTTAGTAAAAGATAACATATTACCAAAAGAGGTCTTGTAACTTAGCGTTAGGTAGTTCAATCTAATTTAGCCAAAAGAGAAGATAACAAAAGAGACTTAACTTCGTTAGAATTTTATTAGGTATTGTGGGCGCAACGGGGAGTATGCCTCGGCCGAATGGACCATGGCGGAGAAAAAATGGAGTCTCTACCTAGATTAAGTTTAGGAACCATAAATGCAGTGCCCTTTGTGGAAGGACTGATCTACTACCAGAGTACATGTCTGGAGTTTAGGTGTGGAGATGGGAAGGTGTTAAGCACCCAACCCCACCTGACCCGTGGGTCGGCATCCACTTATTGTGTCTTAGATCTTAATCTCATTAAAGGCAAATTCAACATTTATCATTCTAGATTCACACACACACACTAGCATATATCTAAGCAATCAACATGGCATATGTCCTATACTCATACATAGCATAAAACCCTACCATTCATCTAACACACGTATATCCAAGGGCAGCAAGCCCATCCAAGGAAGTAACATTAACAAGACATTTAATCAAGCATATTCATCATGTTTATCAACCATATCATGCTTACCAACCAAATCAAATGCATGTTTATATAATTATGCATGACTTACCTCACTTACCTCGCTGCACCATAACACCTCAGCATTTATGCATCAATGCATGTTCATGTTCATATGCATGTTCATATTGTTTATTCAAGATATAAACCCTAATTATCAAATCAACAAACAAGGCATGTGAAACATATTATTCTACTGATCCTAAACCTAAACATGTGAAAAATAGACTCAACAAGACCTAAACATATGATTAAAAAAAAGCAAGACAAATAAAAAAATCAAGAACCCTAAATCTGGGTTTTTGGGTACGAGTATGCGTATGCATGCTATTAATCGGCCCCTCAGTGCCTACACAACAAGATCAAGTAATAATCAAAGGAATCAAATTATTCAATAGTTCATAGGTAATTACAACTCAAAATAAAAAAGTTTACAGAAATCCTCTTAAGAACAAGTTTCTGCCTTAGTTTTGTGCTAGAAAAAGGTTTTGAATCTCTGTAAAAAACGTGGTGGCTGCTGCCCTAGGGTTTTTGAGAAAGAAAAAAAGGGTTTAGAAAGCAAAGAGGCACTCTTATAACTAGGGTTTTATTTTGGAGGCATAAGGTTGTATTTATATGTTTAAACTAGAGTTTTCAGGATTATTTAGAGGGTTTTGGACGTTCCAAAGGGTCTAAGGGCCGGGCCCCATCAAAGAGGGAGGCTTTGGGCCCTAAAAAAATGAAGTTCTAGGCTTCTGGAAAAGACCCTGTGTATGCAAGTACGTGCATGCGTATGCATGCATGATTCATGCGTACGCATGCGTCCCCAAAAACCCTAATTTTGAATGCTGGGTTAGCCCGACTTCAAACGGTTATAACTCACTAAATTTAAGTCCATATTAGGTAAAATTTGTGTTCAAATTGAAGCACATGATGTCTAATTTCCAATGAAACAAACCTCACTCAAAAATTCTTTGTGGATCAAAAGTTATGGTCAAAATAGTGAGCAAATGTCATTTTTCAACCTTGTTTTTAAAGCGATTTGAGTACTTTTGAATTGTGATTACTTCCAAACTATCAAAATAACTTCAATTACCTTTGGTAGACATGTCAAGCTCATCATTGGGACCGGAGACTAAAGTTTATTAATTGGGTACAAAATGAGGTGTCTATATATATATATATATATATATATATATATATGAGTAGAAATCTGAAATAAATAAATAAAAAGTAAAAAAAAAAAAATTGAAATTAAAGAATTAGTATAACATATTCAGCAAAAAAAGAAAAAAAGAATTAGTATAACATAACTGGGTTCAAAAGAGTCAAGCTTTGAATTAAGTCATGTTACTATATCTTAGCGATATACTTTTATAGCTATTGAAGTTGGTTTAAGATCTTATTACAGAAGCTACTAATCCTTTAAGATAGTCTAGACAAGTTTCCCTTTCTCCCTACAATAGACAAGCAATGAGAAAGTCTGATTTTGACATTGTAATACAGGCAAATTATCCATGACAACTTTCACACCTACACATACACCAAGCAAAAGATCACCCAATATTAATCCATTAAATACACAGGTCACACTATTAAGATGATCATTATATATATAATACATATTTAGGATCTCTTAAGATTTCTAACATGTATCGCATCGCTTCACATGGTTGGCGCTCAATATGGCTTGGAGAGTTGCAGTTGCACATCCAAAATCCTTAAGCGTGTAAACCAGTGGCGACGCCACATGCAACTCAGGGTGTTCTTAGGAACACCTTGACCTGAAAAAAAACTTGAAAATTTTTTTTTTAATTTTTTTTATATTTGCTTTGTATTAGGAACATCCTCAATCACAGAATTAGGAACACCCTCAAATTAAAAAAAAAAAAAAATTTATATGTTCTACTTCCAAGCCCAAAAAAAAAAAAAAAAAAAGCCCAAAAACAAAATTTGAACTAAAATCTGAAAAAAAAAAAAAAAAAAATATTGTAACAGAGCCAAGCCCATGGCAAGCCCAACATATTACAGAGGTAGCAAACCCACGGATTGTCCAAAAAAAAAAAAAACAGAGCAACGCCTCAATAGTCAGTCCCTAAAGGTCTAAATCAGAAATCACTAAAGGCTTTATAAAAAAAAAAAAAAAGGAAACCACTAAAGGCCTAAAGCAAACCTAAACTCAGTCCCTCAGAGCAATGCCGCTTGAGCCTCAAGCTAACAGATGGAGATCGAATCGGTCACAGCTCACTTGTCGGAGATCGGATCGGTCACAGCTTGCTCGTCGGAGATCAGCCCAATCCAGATCGTTGTTGTCGCTCGCTCGCCCCTCCGCGTCGTCGTCGCTCGTCGCTAACCCTCATTGGAGGATGGAGATTGGCAGATCACTCGTCGCGACATCACCTCGTCACTGCACCTCAGCCTTCAGGCCTCCCTGCTCGGCTGCTCTGGTGCTCCCTCTCTCAAGGTATTTCATTTTCTCTCTCTCAGTCTCTCAGTCTCACTCTCTCTCTCTCTCTCTCTCTCTCTCTCTCTCTCTCTCTCTGAACTGAAATGAAAAATATGAAATGAATTAAACTCTCTCTCTTTATTCTTTAATAAGACTAACTCTCTCTCTCTTTTGATTGGCCGAACTTTAGCTTTATTAATGTTTTGTCATTTTGTCTGTTTTTGACTTTTTGAATTTGGCTTTTATTAGTTTATCTTATCCGTTGGTGTTGGTGTGTGTAGTGTGTTGGTGTTGGTGAGATATTAATTGCCTTTTAGTGTAATGTGTGATTGTGAAATTTTCTGATTGGCAGGGGGCATCACTCATTAGGCATGAGGCGTGCTTGTGTGTTGAGTAGGGTGGGGGTAGATGGGCACATGCGGGGGCCGGGTTGCACATTACACTGCTTTAGTGCTTTAATTATTGTGCATTTGTGCTACACATGGGATGTGTTACATGTGTAATGTGCACATCAGTGGCTCTTTTAGTGTAATGTGCACATGGGGCTAAACAATATAACAAATTAAAGCAATATAATTAATGACAAATAAATTAAAGCAATATAGTTTATTGTTAGGCTAAACAACAATAATTAATAATTTAATTAACTAATACATTATAAAAGACAAACAAATTAAATTATTTTAGGCTAAACAACAATTAATAATTAATAATTAATGAAACAACAATATAACAAATTATAGTTTATAAAAGACAAACAAATTTATGAAACAACTAAACAACAATAATTAATAATTTTATTAATATTTCAAATGAACTTATAGTTTATTGTACAGGTACCTTTGTTCATTTCTTTTATTTTCAATTTTTTTTTCTTTTTGAGGTTTTTTGGTGTACAGAATACAAATTTGTTTTGGTTTTAAGAACATTTTTTTTTTAAGCACAAACTTCATGCTGGCCAAATCTTGAATTTCGGCCGGTATTTACCGAAACGTCTCGAAACAGACTGAAATTACCCGAAATTTTTTCAAAGTGGAATAGGAATACCCTGGACAAAATTCCTGGAGTCGCCACTAGTGTAAACAAACTTCTTTGAACATAAATATGGATAATTACTAGTGCACTGTGTACATTAGAGTTTATGTAATAGACACCACTCCATAAATATTATCAAGGTTTAAATCTAGGTGAACTATGCGATTGTCATGCATAAAACTGTGATGCTTATTCTATATGTACATATATCTAATATCACAAGTGTCATCCAATAAGATTGGGATTGCTTATTCTAAAGTTCATAAGTCATGCCAACTTTTAGCACACGTTCTTGAGGAATATCAAACACTTTCTCACTTTGTCTCAAATTTCTCTTCAAGAAATTGTAAGCATAATCTATTATAATTCTCCTTCCTATACCAGCTCCTTTGCCTGCAACCACTTTATTTTCACCAATCAAGTGGACAACCCCAGCACGCCATGCTTTGTTTACTGCCTCGATCTCTCTCTCTACTGCCTCTTTCTGCTTCTCTTCATCAACTTGTTTTACATCCCTATGTTCATTCTCTCCATCAACCACCCCTTCATCTAATTCTCCACTATTTTCATCATTGTTAAGTGCATTGTGTGAAAAACAAAAACCATCATCAGCAATAAACTCTTTCAACCTTCGAATCAACAGGTTCTCAAAAGACTCTTGCTCATTGCGTACATCAGTGTATCCATATCTCACAACACAACGAAACACATTGAGCTCTTTAGGCTCTACTTGATGAAATAGGAAACGCTCTTCTGTTGGAAACTTGCTTATTGGTAGTGACTTGATGGAGACAAAAACAAGGACTGAGTGAAATGCAGGCACATTTGCAACATAGTGCTTGAAAATGGGTGGGATGCCCTGAACAAGTTCTGAGTAAAATATGGCAAGCCCTGGCATTTGACTAAAGTTTGTGCCAGTAACAACTTCCTTGAGCTTATCTGCAGAGATTTTGTGATCAAGCTCATAATAGTACTTTCTTCTGTACACGTCGTTCCAAACATACATAACAGTCATTAATACTGCGGCAAAGGCTAGGGGAAGATATCCTCCTTGATCAAATTTGTAGAGGACTGTGCTTAAATAGATTAGCTCCATGGTGCCAATAACAAGAACATAGGAGATAATAAGAAGTATGTGGGTTTTCCATATCATTATCATGATTAGTACAAGGAAATACGATGTGAGAGTCATGACAAAAACCACAGCTATCTCTGAATGCAATAAAAAATGTGGGTTAACAATTTAGATTGAGAAGAGGCTAAAATGATAAGTTAGTAGAATTTGGAATTACCATATGCATTGCCAATCCTTGTGGTGCTCCTAAAACCTAAAGTGACCCCAATACAAGCTAGCATTATAAGGTAATTAATTTCTGGTATGTAAACTTGTCCTTCATACTTTGCCAATGTATGCACAATTTTAACACGAGGGAAACACCCCAGTGATAATGATTGCTGGATTATAGAGAAAGATCCTGAAATCATAGCTTGGCTAGATATGATGGCTGCCAATACAGCTATACCAAACATTGGCCAATATAGAGGGCCTGCACCATAAGTAGCCCATTACAGTTGGTCAAAATATAACACATATTATTAACAAAAGATATATATGATGAATCTTAGCACAAAACAAATGATACAATGAAAAAAAAATATGGTTGTAGAAACACATGAATAAATGTCATTTTCCTTTAATTTATTTGTGTATGTACTGGCCTTTTAAAATGTCACATTTTCTAATTATAACTATAAGTGAATAAGCTTTTAGTAAAAGGTTGCATCCAAACGGACCTGGTACAGACTTGTAGAAGGTGTCCCCGACGAGGTTATTGTGCACTCGAAGAAAGGCTGCTTGTCCAGTGTATGCCAATATGAGAGATGGGTAGGTCACTGAACACATACTTATTTGTATGGATCGAACTGTGAAGTGCCCAACATCAGCAAATAAGGCTTCAGTTCCTGCATGTTATCATTTCAACTCACATTCTATTAATGGATTCTCCAAGTTATCTAAATACAGATATGTTATGCAAACAAATTCTAACCTGTTATGGCAAGGACAATGCCACCTAGGGAAATCCATACTTCTTTTTTGTTCCTCGTAAAGTACTCTATAATGTATTGTGGATTTAGAGATTTGACAACTGTTGGATCAAATTTGATGAAATTGAAAATGCCAATGCCACCAATGAATGCAAACCAAATACAAATTATTGGTGCAAAAGTGTAGCCCACTTTTTCAGTTCCAAATCTTTGAACTGTGAATAGGAAAACCAAGATGGCAACTGATATCCAAACAATCATATCTGCTCCAAAAAAAAAAAAAAAAGTTGTTGTATAAATAACATGAATGATTATATAATTAACTGGGATTAAGGTTTGGTTGAGTAGAGTTGAATTTATTTATGTATGATAATATGATTATCCCTAAAAAGTTTGTACAGGTAGTTTTTAATTTTGGCTACTCAAGCTTTAAGATCACATGTTTTTTGGTAACATTTTTTATACTTTACAGGCCATAATATCCATAATATGTCATGTGATTTATTACTTTACCAACTATAATATGTCATGTGATTTAAAAAATTAATGTGTCTTTTTTTGCTCCCACTTTATGAAAACAAAAGTGGACTAAATATCATTCAATCTAAACATAATTATTTGGAAAAATAGAATTATTAACTATAAATTTACCTTGTAGCTGTGACTGTGACATAGGGAATGGAAAAATTGCACATTATACATGCACTACAACAACAATAATTAAAAAAAAAAAAAAATCTTAATCCTACAACCTTTTAGGATTAAGACTTATATATATATATATATCACTTTTTTTTTAGTTTATATATACAACACTCATCGTATTGAAATTTGAATTTGGCCACAAATTACTAAGAACTCTAGCACTTTCCCTGTATTTAAAGTTTTTTTTTTTTTTTTTAAATTTTTTTTATTAGTTCCTATATTTAACGTTCACAGTTTAAAACTCACATTTCATTTTCGATAGTTTATTTTTCCTTTGAGAAAAGGAAAGATTCCAATTCATAACGTGCCCCACTTGCCTTGTCTTAGAGTCATTGGGTTCAACATTTTATGTCCATGTATAGACAGAAAAAAAATTTCTGTATGCGTCAATAAATTCAGTCATATTACTGTTTCTTTAAAAAAAAAAATCAAAAAAAAAAAAAATTCAGTCTTATTTATCAACCTCTTAACACTAAAAGTTGGAAACCAAAATTAATCACGTCGTAAATATACCATGCAATGCATCATACATTTAAAGTGGAAGTTAACAAAATTGAAAAAAAAAAAAAAAAAAAATTTCATGTGGGTTTGGTAATTACTAATTATAGTACCATCTGTCATTGAAGATGTAGCGTGCTTGATCCCTCCCACAGCTGATAAAACTGCCATCAAAAGTGACAGAAAATCTTTTATTAGTCAATGGTCAAACAAGAAAATAAGAGTAAAAGCGTACGAAACTCTAGCAAATTCCAACAAATCCTAAGAATTTTGCAATGGCGTGCGGCCAAGAGATGCGTGCGTGGCCCACCCCCCGAAGAAAATTATGACAAAAATTTCTAAGATTACGTAAAATATGCAATTAACCATGGTGTTTGTGAGGGGTTGGTATATGCCGTTTGCTTTGCATGTATCCTCCCTTTATATTGGGGTGGACTTTACACACGCAGTAGAAATGGTATGTATTTTCTCGTGTGTGAAAGAGGTGAAAAAATAAAGTATAAAAATGAAGTGGTGAAACATTGAAGGTTAATTTTTTTATTTATTTAATGGTTGAGATTAAAAGTGACTTTTGCAACTTTTAATCTAAACCGTTAATGTCTTATTGTATGGTACAATAACTCTAGCTATTGCATCGGATCTTAATCAGTAAAATACCACAATTTTGGTCACAATTGTCAATGTAGCGAATTATGACTGGTAAAAAAAATGGGCAAGAATTTGTTGCAAACTAAGTTACAGCAACTCTTGCAAAATGCATACGTGTCAAGTTGCCATTTGGTGAAAAATTCATTCTTGACAAGGAAGTTTTCATTTAAATATAAGCCTGAACAGGTATCTATCTGAGGCATTGATACATGTACATTTTTACAGGAGTTGCGGCAATTTAGTTTGCAACAAATCCTTACTCAAAAAGAATTATGAATTTATACAAAAGTGACATGCAATAAATGATAGTCTGCCATATAAGATAGTTGTAACAAAAGTTGTAAAATTATTTGTGGTACTACAATTACTTAAATTATGAAGGCGTGATCTTCCATGATGGTTGGTTGCACAATTTGAAGCATAAATTATCAATCTTCTTGCACTCAACTCCATTATACTATTTTCTTTTGAATACAATGACAATTTTTTATTATTATTTAATTCTACTTAAAATCTCATTTATCCAATTATTCATACATTATCAATGTCAAGCAAACTAGAGACTCTTCTTTTTAAATCTATTTTCTGATGTAAGACAAGATATGAGATTTAATTTTATAATTTGTTAATTTTAGAATTTTTTATATAATTTTCATAATTTTACGTGATAAGAATTTTTTGGGGGTGATTTTAAGGATTTTCTAGTCAAATAAGAGTCTTCCTATTATGAATTTAAACAAGTTAAGTTCAATAAAATTGATGGTTTTATTATTTTTGGTGGATTTCAGTGTTTTTCTTTGTGGAGATAAGGGTCTCCTTATGAATTTAAGGATTTTAGTAAGCTAGAACGAGATCTAGCTCACTTTCATGTTTCCATTCTGTCATTTTCTTCTAGAAATATTGTTGCAAGTCATAGCTAGGGACCATAATAGATGACAACCATATGATTTTTTTTTCCTTATAACAACTGGGGTAGGGGGATTCAAATTTCAAAACCAAATTCTCCTCATAGAAAACTAGACAAAAGGGTCTCGGAACCATATAATTTATTTGTTTTATTATATTATAAACATGTATCAAGGCAAGCTAATATATATAGTTTTAGAGAAACATTATAAATAAGATAGTAAACAAATTAACCTGAGATGCAAGGAGTAAGCACACCATCTCCAATCACCATGGAAGTACCAAGCATGGTGGCAAACAAAAGGAAAAACTTGGCAAAGTGGCTATTTTCAAGCTTAGACTTAAGCCATGATGCTCTCTTTAGACGGTTGTTTGGCTCAAGCTGGAAATTTGAGACCTCTTGATCTTTAGCTTGCTAACTAGGGATCAAATCGACCTTTGCATATCGGCATATGTTAAGTAGAATAAAATTGTGTTAAGTTGTTTTAAAAAAAAAAAAAAATTGCTAAGGGGTTGGACCGCACGGTTCTCACCGGTTCGTGCGGTCCAACCCCGGTTTTAGGGGTTCACAGAATTAACAAAAAATCCGGTTCTTTATGCTTAAAAAACCGGTTTTTATCTCGGTTCTCGGTTTTCACGGTTCGACCTCCCGGTCCGGTCCGGTTCTAAGAACTATGATTAAGATAAGAGCGTATATCCTCCATTTTTTTAGAATATCGTGAAATTTAATTGCCAGAGCATAGGCAAAGCCATTGCACCGCCCGGCATTTTATTACATGGCTGAAAAAATGCCATTTTTAAAGCCAAGGCTAACACTTATGATTTAGATGCTATGTTATCGTAGAGGCTAGAACATTTTTCTAGTTAGCTTCAACTTGATTGAGTTTGAAGGGAGAGAACCGTGTTGGGGTATGGGTGAAGCTCGGGTTGGGGTTTGTTGATGTGGCAACAATGTATACATGATAGGTGACGTGGCACAGACTCTAACGTGGCAGATGATAGGGCTTTTGTGCTGGTATGGTGGGGTGACATGGCAAGTTGATGTGATTGTGACGTGGCACCAAAGGCTTGATTTGCTGACATGGTAGGGGCACCCTAAGGTTGAGATGGTGACATCTTTGTGTGACACATGGCATTGGCATATAAACCCGTTGGACTTATATTCTAACACTCCCCATGTGTTCTATAAGCTAGTATATGCTCGCGTAGAGGTGCATATAGTATACTCTTTTGCAAATAAGCTAGAGACATTGATATATGGACGCAACGAAGCTAGGATGATGTGCAATTTTCTTAGAAAGCTGTGCCTAATCTGGATCAGAGTCTTTCAATTTGAGATTGAGATCAGGTGCAATACCTAAGATATTGTACTTAATACAATTCTTTTGAATGATTGAGATTGATAGTTGCAAAAAGCAATTTCCAATCTCAACCATTAATTCATAAAAGTTAAGAAAAAAGTTTAGAGAAGTAAAAAATGAAAGTTAAAAAGGTGAAAAGTGAAAAAAATTTATGAATGAAAATGGTGAATTGCACCAGTGCAATATCCCGGATCCTAATCCTTCAATTTGCATGCTAGAAAGTTGAATAATTTCCAACAAACATAATAAAAATTTCAAACTACGTATACTCATTTTGAAAACTATGTGCATATTATGTACGGTTGGCCCATGTGAACCGGCAACTTTTTTTTTTTTTTTGAGAAGGATGTGAACGGGCAACTTAGCTGCAGGTTTTGTTGGGATAATTTAATACGCTAGCATAAACAAAGAAAAATAAGCATAGATGATAGATCAAGTCAAAGAATTGGAAAGTGGAATATATATGGAGGAATCGAGAAGAGAAGAGATACTAATTAGTATAATATTCCAGTAGGCTGTCTACTGTCTTCTCTAGAATCTCTACCAAACGTTATATAATAACTAATAAGCTCTTAATAATGCTTGTATTCTGCGGCGTTAAGTGGTTGTCTCAAATTCAACGGCCAAAACCGATTTTCTTTTTATCTTTTGTTCATTAAATCTACAATTATGAATTATGGAACTAAAGTCAGGTTCAGGGTCAATTGGGCTTACGGATTACTCATGCCAAATTCTTTCTTCTTCTTAAACCTTATCTCTTTTGTTTTGGTGTTACAGTGTGATACATTCCCATGTTTTTTGTTTGACTACATTATTAGTTGAGTCCAATACCAACACACAAGTTTTCCATGGTTTTATTTTATTTTTATTAATTATGGGAAATGTTAACTAATGCCCTAAGGGCATTAGTTTAAAAACTATTTTTAGAAATATTTTATTGAGAAAATGATAAAATAATAAATGTTGTTGATAACTTTTTATATTTCCAATGAAAGTTGTAACAAAACTTTCCTATTATAGTTTATTAACAATTGCTCTAAGAGCATCTTTTAACATAACTCTTTTATTATTGCAACACAAGAAGTTTGGAAGAGATTACCTTCTTCTCTAGCCCTTTTTTTTCCCTTCAAAATAAGTAAGGATTTGTTAAAGAGAAGAAAGTCCAGAGAGTCCAGGCTATGTACTATTGTTGCATCCAAAATGTGGGTGGGGAGATTGGAGATTGGAGATGGGAAAGGACCTATTGTTGGTGTGAGTGTGTGTTCTAATCACTTTGTTTATTATTACTAGTCCCACAATAGTCCCAAGTGAGCTTCCCTTTGTGTTTATAATCCATTTTAAGCCTTCAATGATATCTTTATTCTTTAGATATATTTATATATATATATATATTTATATATATTGGGCTTATAGCATTAACAATAGAGTTGTCAAAAGCACTCGAGATCTATTTTAGCAACTTAAACCATAAAAACCATGCTACATCAAAAGTTCTATATCTAAAATTTTTCCACTTTCAGCTATAATGAACTCTTAATATTTTTTAATGATTTTTAATTCTCTCACCCTCTCTCTCTCTCTCTCTCTCTCTCTCTCTCTCTCTCTCTCTCTAGCAACTCTTATATTATTTTATTGTATTGTTTATATTATTTTAATGTGTTGAATGCTAAAATAAAACTATTGATGTTGGGTGTTTTGTAAAATAAGGTGGTAAAATAGATAAAGTACGGTTTTGAGGTGCTAAAAGCTAAAATTTTTAGCTCATTTGAAGTGTTTGCTCTTATTGTGGACTTGGGTCTATGCATATCATACACGTGCTAAGCTTTTGCGTCTCGCATGCATGCACGTGTGAAGTTCCAATTAGTTTTTTTTGGGGCTTTTATTTTTTATTTTTTTCTCTTTTCCAAAGTGTTGGGTATTTATAAGTACGCGTTTGGCATTTATCGGTAATTTATGAGTTATTAGGAACCGTTAACCATTGCATATTTTGCCTCCATTCCATGTGTTACTATTGAAAATTATTGGTTTTCATTTATGATATATAAGGGTTACTTATAAGCCTTACTCTTTTGAATTTTTATGAAGCTAATCCCAATTTTCCTTAGTCTATCACACATTTTGTATCTTATTTTTCATGGACATGATTAAAATGGTCTTATTTCACATGTTGAACTATTTCTTTTAAACTATCCTCTCTTTGATGGAAATCTTGAACCTAATATTAAGCCCGTAAGTAAATCGAGCTATTCTAAAAAAGCTTTTTATTTTTTATTTTTTATTTTTTTTAATGCATAAAAAGTTAATTTGGACTTGGTTCTGAAAAAAAAAAAAAAAAAAACTTGTTTATATTTTTTATTTAACAAACATGCTAAGTTTAAGCTTGGTTATTAAATGAGTTTAAGTTCAAACATAATATTATGCTTGCAAACAAGCTCTCGAGTATAAGGTGATATTATATGTTTATTATACATGTATAAAATACTATATGTAGTCTTGAGATTAAATTGTATGTTTGTAAAATATAAAATTATTATTTATAATTTATTGATAATTTTTTAGTGTTGGTTAATCTCAATTTTATAAGTTTATAAATAAAATCATTCTATTTAGTTAATTAACTCAACTATATTTTAATTATTACTTATTGACATATATTTGTAGAGGAATACAAAAATTTAAATGTAGTATTTACTATTTAATTATGAGAAAATAATAAGTTTATCAAGTATCTCGTAAAAAAGTTCTAACTTATTCGAAAATAAAATAAACCAAGTATAAATATGTAATTTAGCTTGGTGATACATGAAAATGTAGGGACCAAAATGAAAAAAAGCCAAAATGTAAGGACTAAAAGTACATTTACGCCTTTATTTTTTAAATAAAAATAACTCTGACTTGAACCGTGAAAACCGCTCACGGTTCTCAAACTCGGGCAGTTCAACCGTGGTTTGAAAGGTTCCCTGTTTTTCTTACTTAGAACGGTTTCTAGGGGTAAATGAACCATAATAGCGAGAGGTTCGCGGTTTTTTTTTTTTTAATATGTTAGATGTGGGTACCTCAGGCATGCTTGTAACCTTTGGCTTTATGCAACTTTCCTTAGTGTCCCACATCGAAGGCAACTCCCTCCCCCCTCTGCCTTATAAGCGTAAGTTGAAAAGAAATGAGCAAGCTAAGAAAAGTTGCATAAAGCTAAAGACTACAAGCATGTCTGAGGTACCCACATTAGATAAATCTGTTTCTTTAAATCTAACTCATATACAAGGGAAACAATCACTTAGTTACAAAAAGAAAAAGGAATTAAGAAGAAGATAATTTTAAGAACATTTAAAGATTTTCAGCAAAAAAAGAAGAAGAACATTTAAAGAAATTTCTCATACACAGCACAAATGACAAAACTCTGTTTTGAACAGAGTTGGTAAAGTAGCCATTACCTTCAATTCTCCTTCTAACTTTCCATTAAATGATTTTATAATCATTGAAACCATTTTATTCACTTAATTTGTCAACAATTTACTTCTAAAAAAAGAAAAAGAAAAAGTAGTTAGACAACAATTTTGCTACTTTAGTAAATGATATATATATAAAAATTTGTTTTAGAAGACTTTCGAGGACACCCAGGCATCTTCATTAATCTCTGAAAAGACAAAAAAAAAAAAAAAAAAAAACCTTGTTCTGAACTTTCACACACGAATTTACAAAAACCAGACACAAACCGCACGTGAGTGTCTAACCCGTACGTTATTGTTCCTTTTTTTATTGCTTGAGTCGATCAAGTGATTTTTACAGTTTTACTTCCCACTCTCCTTGAAAGAATTCTCCGACTACGAACTATATACGAAGAACTGGAAACTAATATACACTCGTGCCAGTGTATGTATCACTTTTTCATTTATTTTTATTTATTTTTATTTTTATTTTTTATAATTCCGTAGTTAATAATAAAAGGAGAATCTAAGCCCTACATTTCTTTGTAAGAAATATCAGAAGATATTAATTGATTTATTACAAGATTCTTATTCATACTTCATATCACCCTATATTTTATATATAAAAAGAATTGTAAACACAGAGAGAGAGAGAGAGAGAGAGGCCAAAACGCTCGAAAAAGGAAATAATTGAGCAGAATTTGGGTCCAAGTGTTGATTGGCATTTGGACTAGATTCTCCTAGATTTTTATTTTCTTTTTTGGTCTTTGCTTGCTCCTCATTCAAGTCAAACCTTGCCAACTGAGAATTTCACTCAGATTTCACATTTTCCTTATCGCCACATTGTTCAGAAACTCATTCTAAATCCCAAGCATCCGGTATATATACCCATTTTCAGCTTCAGTTTAAAGGATACCTAGAAAACCTTAGGACCTTGGAAAGTTTTTCAGTCCTCCAGCCCCTAGGGTTGATTTCTCAAACATCTCTAAAAGGATTCTCTTTGCTTAGAATGCTAGTGCATGCAGGTAAAGTTTTCAACCCTTCTCTTCAATTATATCCTAGTTCTCTCATACTTCTATTTTATGTTTTTCACATGTTCTTGTATGTTATTATGTTAGATTTAGGTTGTTCTTAGTTTTCATAATCAATATGTTTCTATAGTTTTCTAATCAACTTTTATGTTCACATGTTTACAATTAGGGTTTCTATCTAATTATGAATTTGTTTCCACGCCTTTATTTTAACAAATATAGTCACATATTTAGATTATTAGGGTTGTTCATCTAGAACACACATATTCACTATCTTTCAATTCCAATTTCTTCACATGTTATTGCATGCCTAGTTTTGGGTTTTCTCACCATGTTTGTATGAATGCTGGTTCAATTTTTGATAACATGTTCTTGAATGCTATACTTGTTATTTGGATAATGCAATATAATAATCATGGGATAGTCTAGAAAATCGGTTTTATTGGGTAAGGTGAGTGTCTAACTCATTTCCATCTTGAAACCTAACCTCCAAACTTATATAAAAGGTTGGTAGATTGATATTTTTTTCTTATACTTGTCAATTTCTAGATTGTAACTAGGAATTAAATGTACTACTTTTGGGTGCTACAACCTAGGCCTCCTAAATTTATAAAATAGACTATTTTGAGGGAGTCTAACGTCCTAAACAACTTGTGTTTTTAAGGAAATAACAATTAATGATATTTTATTGATAATTCAGTAGAATTTATACACATAATTCAAGTTCAATAATGTGAAAGATAGACCTACCTCCTAACCACAATGTCCATACTCTTAAAGACTAGGACATTACTAAGATTAACAATGCAATTAACCCATAGTTCAACTCACTAACCCGTTGGCCATATATAGCTTTGTGGTTCCTATAAACCCCGAGTCGACTAACTAATAGATAGTCTTTAACAATTAAAAAATGAAAAATCAATATGCATAACGTACTTCACTTCTTATTATTGGCGAAACACACATAGGGTAGGCTTTTTTTCCAACCTATTTTTTAATCCTTAGTTTTTCTTGTGGTTTTTTTTTTTTTTTTAATTGGTTTTTTGGGGGTGTGCCTCCTGTTTTGGATATAAATATGTATCACCCATTCTTGCATCTAGGAATTAAACCCTCCCGAGCCTCATCATCGCCACATATTCATAGATCCTTCTCACTTCTAAATCTAATCCCTCCTTTAATTACATGTATGTGAGTTTATGAGAGACTTTCCAAAAAAGAGATTTAAGAGACTGGGAAAAGGCTAGGATAGTTGTATTGTGCTTTCTTTGGATCACCTTGTATACAATCCGTGATACATAGAAACATGGAAATGTCTGATGGTATAGCAGAAGATAAAATCGAACAAAGCCAAGAAGAGGAAGTTCCTCATCAACAACTCAAAGGGAAGAAGCTTTCATGTCATAAGTTGCGAAGACACGACTCCTTAGACATCGAATCCAGCAGCGTACGAGGTCTTCATGGCCATGACTCCAAGGTCTCCTTTTGATATTAATAATTAATGTGTTTTTTACTTTTTTTCATATTTCCAGTCTAGCAAGAGCAACATCTTACATGACATCTTTACTAAAAACACTTTCTGGTTAAACGCTTAGATTTTTCAGTTATTTCTATATATCTAGTTTCAAACCGTTTTTTTTTTTAGGATTTCAAATCGTTTTCATGTCAAGGCCAATCAAAATACTAAAAGAAAGACTGGGCCTATCATATTAATTGATGGATGTCATTTAGTACATCAATCATACTTCTATGAATTCAAACCTTTCATGTACATTTTTTTTTGTTATAATACTGTATTATTAAAAGTGATGTACATCATTGATGATATAGTAAAGAACACGGAGTAAAATTGACCACAAAAAAAAAAAAAAAAAAAAAAAAAAAAAACCAAGTTAAGCAACTGTAATAATTCTTCTTCTTCTTTGTCTTTTTTATTTATTTTTATAATCATTCTTCTTCGCCTTTTTTAATTAACACAAATCCTGATTTTAACATTCACGTGTATTTTCTGGATTTTTTTTTAGACTATGGCGTGGAAGGTGATCATGCACCTAGCATTTCAGAGCATCGGAATTGTTTATGGGGACATTGGTACATCACCATTATATGTGTTTGACAGCACCTTCACAAAAGGCATAAACCATAATGATGACATTTTGGGAGTCCTTTCTATGATCTTTTACACCCTCACACTGATCCCTTTGGTCAAATACGTTTTCGTTGTCTTACGAGCCAATGACAATGGTGATGGTAAGATTTTACATCCTTATTTAGCTGCTCTTTAGGTTAATATATAGACATACAAGATTTTACATCCTATGCGTTTTCCATGACAATTTACTGTGCACCAAGTGAATATATATATTCTCTGTCTTACCAGATTTATTGATCAGCAGAATGGCAGGCCTTGTCCGGCTCATACTTTTTTTTTTTTTTAAAATAAAAAGAGAGCGGATATTTTAAATGAGTTCCATGCTAAATATTTTCATTATTCTATTGTCAATCATTACTTGCAAATATTTACACATTGATTTTTCAAATTATTTCTTTGAAGGGGTGAATTTTCTAAATGTAAATCCTCTTCTCTAGTATTCAGCTAGCTTCTGAATATACTAAATCCTCCACCACAGTTTTTTTTTTTGGGTTTCTTTAGTAGTGGATTAAATTTGAGATATTTTCCCAATTTCTTATAAATGTAAATAATATTACCTTTAAAAAAAGAAGTCCTCTCACCTCAATTTTGTCATGGGTGCATATTTAATTGAAATTCAAAGCCCAAATACTTGCAACTAACTCCAAAACTCTACAATAAGATTAGGTAAAAATGATACATTAAAAAAAATGGGAACCTTTGAATAACCTACTATATATTTTAATATCTTTTTAAAACATTTTCAGATTCTCTCTTGAAAGAAAAAGTTCAAGACGAACTCAAGTTTCTAAGGATTCCATTGTATTAAAGTATAGAGCTTTCATGTGTTATAAAATTACCAAAGCTTCTACAAATTTTATTACAAGAAATTTACAAGTTGATGTAAAAAAATTAAAATTGGTACCACTTATACAATATAATAAATGATTATTTAAGTTTTTTCTTCTGATTAATAACAAGTTAGTTTATAAGGTTTATGTAATAAAATTTATAGTATTTTTAATACTATTTAAATAAAATAATTAAAAAAAAAAAAAGGAAATTTTGTTGGTATGCATTAAAGTAAACATGGAGGGAATTCACGAACTAGGGAGAAGCTTGACTAGCCAGGTCCGATCTATATATGAAAAGACCGTTTCTGAAAACGATTCAGCGCGTACCAAGTCAAATGATCAGACCTTAAAAGCCAAAATTGCAAGCACCTGGCCTCTTTTAGAAGAAGAAAATAATAGTAATAAAGCCTTTTAGTTTAATGGTTAAACTTCATATGAGCTCAGTGGAAGTCTGGAAGATTCAAAATATCCAAACTTTTCCACTGCTCGTGAAGAAAAGTGGGGTTGATGGTCCATCTGATCCCCAGATTTGGGACATGGCTTTACTTTTTAATATTCCTGAGCATGCATGTATGTTATAATTTAATAGAATAAACTTCCACAATAACTGTCCCTTTTATATTTCTCATATGAATTCTCAAAAGTCTTTTAACTTTCATTGACTAATGAAGTTTAATTATAATACGTACATACACATGCGCACCCATAATTAAAAGAAAAATTACCTGCTGTGAGACATGCTACATTGCAGGTATAATTTTATTGTCATTTTAGTCCAAGCTTAGATGTGACGTGACCATTTTTAAAAACGTTACCCAATTATTCTAAACTTTTGCTCAGAACAAGTCTAAAAAAAAAAAGAAAAAAAGAAAAAAAAAAGAGAGGACTTGGAACAACTTAATCAATTTAACAGTTTGCTTCCTTTAATAGAAAGAGATTGCATAGTAACATTGTTTCTTATATATTTCTACATTTAAACTTTTTCCTAGAGCAAGAAAGAAAATTAAAGAACAAATATATTGTTACTCCTAATTGACGACTAATTAAACTATTTTAGGAGGGACATTTGCTCTGTACTCTCTCATATGCCGATATGCGGAGGTCAGTTTGATCCCTAGTCAGCAAGCTGAAGACCAGGAGGTCTCAAATTTCAAGCTTGAGTTACCAAATAACAGTCTAAAGAGGGCATCATGGCTTAAGTCTAAGCTTGAGAATAGCCAGTTTGCAAAGTTCTTCCTTTTGTTCACCACCATGCTTGGTACTTCCATGGTGATTGGAGATGGTGTGCTCACTCCTTGCATCTCAGGTTTGTTTATTTTCTTATTTGATGTTTCTCTAAAGGCCAAACCTACTGAGAATTATGAATTATCCCTATACTGCATGTTTATATAACATAAAACAAATAAATTATACAGCTGTTAAGAAGAATCCTGTAGCACAATACTGTAATATAAAATAAATAATTTATATTATATGGAATCTCTCCCATGAGGAAATTTTGGGTTAGGTTTATTAGTATGACTCTTATAACACTTATAGAAGAAAAGGGATTTTTTTTTTTTTTTAATGTGAATTTTTAGTTTAGTTTCCATTGATAGTTTGATATTGTATGAAAAATTAGATAAATACACTAAAATTAGATTTTAGGAATAGTTTAAAAAAAAAAAGTCTTTGTCAAAAGAATATAGTATGTGTTTGGATTCGAATTATAAGTAGTTTGCGTTTTCTGACCCTTTTTTTTTTTTTTTTTTTTCAGCCGCACTATTTGACCAAGTCAATTGTGAACAGTACACGGGTGCACTGTTTACGGTCCCACAAATTCCACTCTTCAACTACTTTTTCATTAAAAATAGGTCTCACGGCACTATTCACACATTTAAAAATTATTTCGCCACAGTGTTTTCAGTTTCAATTTTCAGTTTCAGCAAAAATAAGCTCAATCCAAATAGACTCATAGTATAATATGACAAGATTGATGATTTATGCTTCAAATTGATGCTCTACGCATCCCTTGTCCGCACGCCATTCAAATTTCGTAGGATTTGTTGGAATTTATTAGAATTTAGTCTTTACTCTCTCATTTTCTTATCTGACTTTTGACTTTAAAATGATTTTCTGTCACTTTTGATTGATGGCAGTTTTATCAGCCGTGGGAGGGATCAAGAAAGCTACATCTGCAGTGACAGATGGTACTACGTACATCACATTAACTCTTTTTTCTTGGATTGCCATTTCTTCTTATCTTCCACTTTAACGTGTGATGCATTGCATGGTATACATATATATTTACAATGTTATTAATTTTGGTTTCCAACTTTGACTGCTAATTAAGAAGTAGATAAAAATAGCTGAATTTATGACTTATAAACATAAAATGTTGAATCCATGGACTCTAAGACAAGGAAAGTGAGGCACGCTTTGAGTTGGAATCTTTCCTCTTTTCAAAGGAGTACCAAACTATCGAAAATGAAATTTTGGAGAGTTTTAAACTTTGAAATTTACATATAGGCTAAGCGCTAGAGTCCTTAAATGTTTTGTGGCCAAATTCAAGAAAACGAGGGTTATTTACGTTGAAAAATTGCATGTGCATGGAATTTTGTATCCGTGTATAAAGAATATATAATCTAATAGTGTGTTTTCAAAATATTGATCTAATAAAATTTTATTAAATGGTATAATATCAATTATATTGACATCGTTTGCAATTTGAACTCAACTATGTATATAAAATTTATAGCAAAAATGTATAGTGGTCCTATTTTATAGTAAAAAAAAAAAAATGGTTATCTTTATTTTTTATATATAATTTTTATTTTGAAAATATAATTTATAAGTGGATAAAGCAATTTGAAAATTAATAGGAAAGTAACTTTATTTTTTAGGCAATGTTTTAGTGGGAGTTAGAGTTGTATTTTTATCGGATTGTCTTTCAGTTTTGCCTTTACTTAAACATATAGGGGTGTAGGGGCATTTTTGAACAAACAAAAAATGAAGATCCCAAACAGGGGACACCCCTTAAATAGTATATATATATTAAGGCCTTGTTGTTGTATTATATAATACAACATCCTCAAGCAATAATATAGTTAATCCATTCCCTATGAAGAAATGATATGTCCACAACATTTTCACAACATTTTTACAATAAATCCTAATTGGTAGATTGTTATTGGTTGTTATTGTTAGGGCAAAAAACTAATCTTAGTGTTAGGTTCAAATTTGAACCAATAACAACTAACCACCTATAATTTGTTGTAAAAATGTTGTAGACGTAGCACATCTATTTCCTATGTCACCGTGATAGCTAGACGGTCAATTTATGCAGAAAGATAGAAAGACAATATAGTTTATTTAAATTTTTACGAATAATGTTGTCTAGATTGTATTATGGGCGGTTGAATGTGGAGCTCTGTTAATCAAACCATTATCTGAATGATATTAATTTAGTCCACTTTCATTTTCTTAAAAAGATTGTATGACTTTTATATTCAGTAATCACTAGAAAGACACTTAGGCAATTCATATATTTTAGAAAACTTTTTATGGAAAATTGAAAAAGTTACCAACTTTTTCAATTTCTCATAAAAAATTTCTTAAAATAGTTTACTAACATATACCCAGACATATATTAGTAAGAGAAATGCTAAAGGATGCCCTTAAGGGTAATGGTTAATAATTCATTTAAAGAAAGTTTTTATGGGAAAAGAAAAAAAAACAATTAATGTTTTGACATCTTTTTCCATTTTCCATAAAAGTAGTATCAAAACTTTTTTAAAATGGATTGTTAACCATTGTCTTAAGGACACCCGTTAGCATAACCTTATTAATAAAACCCTTGTTGTAATTAATTTGATAATCTAAGCAATCAACCTAAGAACTTCTAAATAGTAAATACAGTCAACTACAGTGCAATAAGCATTAGGCATTAATCAAGTACTAAGTTTTTCTCATTAAAATAAATAAAAAATAAAAAAAAATAAAAAAGGTACTAAGTTTTTAAACTATGGGCACAGTAATTATTGGGCTCTCTGTTCTTTTCTGGCATCCATATGTCTTCAATGATCCTAATTGAAGTTTGAGTAGCCAAAATGAGAAACTACCTGCACCAACTTTTTAGAGAAAATTATATTATCATACATGTATTACAATATTTATACTACTTCTATATTTGCAGATATAATTGTTTGGATATCAGTTGCCATCTTGATCTGCCTATTCTCGATTCAAAGATTTGGAACTGACAAAGTGGGCTACACTTTCGCTCCAATAATTTGTATTTGGTTTGCATTCATCGGTGGCATTGGCATTTTCAATTTCATCAAATTTGATGCAACAGTTGTCAAAGCTCTAAATCCACAATACATTATAGAATATTTTCAGAGGAACAAAAAAGAAGCATGGGTTTCCCTTGGTGGCGTTGTCCTCGCCATAACAGGTTAGAATTTGGTTGCATAATGAAACAATATTTGAATAACTTTGAGAATTCATTGATAGAGTGTTGAAATGAAAACATGCAGGAACTGAAGCCCTATTTGCCGATGTAGGCCACTTTACAGTTAGGTCCATACAAATAAGTATGTGTTCAGTGACTTACCCCGCTCTCATATTCGCTTACACTGGACAAGCAGCCTTCCTTCGCAAGCACAATGACCTTGTCGGGGACACCTTCTTCAAGTCTATTCCTGGTAAAACATTAAGGGTCCATTTAATAATGCAGATTCAACCTACATTTTTTTTCAAAGTAAATTATATATTTTTTAAAGAAAAATTCTAAATTTACATTGTAGACTAAATAAATGTGTACAATGTTGTAGACATTTATTTTATTCTAGAATGTAAGATTTACATTAATAATACAATATAAACCTATAATTACCATTTTTTTAAAATTTCACCTTTTTCTAAGTATAATATTTTTTCCAAATTACCCTATTTTTTAAAAGTTGAAAATAAACCCTATTATTAATTGTTTCTACAGCCACACTGTTTCTTCATATTATTTATATGGACAAAACTTAGATATAGTACTTAGATGTTGAATTTTAGATTCTCCTCTTAAAATTTACTATGGCTGAATTTAGCTATGAAAAAAAAAAAAAAAAAAAAAAAAAAAAAACAACTTAGGTGTTCTTTTGGTTCCTAAGGTTCCCATTTTAAAATTTAGCCGCGAAAAAAAAAAAAAAAAAAAATCACATATTTGAATTTTAAGAGGAGAACCTAAGAATCAATACCTAAGTATAGTGCCTAAATATATATATATATATATATTTATATATATTGCCCCTCCTTCGTACGGAGGTTCATAATACATATCTTTTGTTAAAATTTTGTGTTATATATTTTGTTTGATTTGGTGTTTGGACTATTTCTGATGCAGGCCCTCTGTATTGGCCAATGTTTGGTATAGCTATATTGGCAGCCATCATAGCTAGCCAGGCTATGATTTCAGGATCTTTCTCTATAATCCAACAATCATTATCACTGGGGTGTTTCCCTCGTGTGAAAATTGTGCATACATCGACTAAGTATGAAGGACAAGTTTACATACCAGAGATTAATTATCTTCTAATGTTGGCTTGTGTTGCCGTTACTTTAGGTTTCAGAAGTACAAGAAGTATTGGCAATGCATATGGTAATGCCAAATTCTACTAACTTTTCATTTTTAGCCTTTTCTTATCTAAAATTTTAACCCACATTCTTTATTGCATTACAGGAATAGCAGTGGTGTTTGTCATGACCCTCACATCTTCCTTCCTAGTACTAATCATGATAATGATATGGAAAACCCACATACTTCTCATTATCTCATATGTTCTTGTTATTGGCACTGTGGAGCTAGTCTATTTAAGCTCAGTCCTCTACAAATTTGACCAAGGAGGATATCTTCCCCTAGCCTTTGCTGCAGTACTAATGACTATTATGTATGTTTGGAACGATGTGTATAGAAGAAAGTACTATTATGAGCTTGATCACAAAATCCCTCCAGATAAGCTCAAGGAAGTTGTTACTGGCACAAACATTAATCAAATGCCTGGGCTTGCCATCTTCTACTCAGAGCTTGTTCAGGGCATTCCACCGATTTTCAAGCACTATGTTGAAAATGTGCCTGCATTGCACTCGGTCCTCGTTTTTGTCTCCATCAAGTCACTACCTATAAGTAAAGTTCCAGCAGAAGATCGTTTCCTCTTTCGTCGAGTAGAAACTAAAGAGCACAATGTGTTTCGTTGTGTTGTGAGATATGGATACTCTGATGTGCGCAATGAGCACGAGCCTTTTGAGAAGATGTTGATTGAAATGTTGAAAGATTTTATTGCTAATGATGTTTTTTGGTTGTCCCAAAATGTGCTCAACAATGATGAAAATGGTGGAGAATTAGACGATGGAGTGGTTGATGGAGAGAATGAAAATAAGGATGTAAAGCAAGTTGATGAAGAGAAGCAACAAGAGGCAATAGAGAAGGAGATCGAGGCAGTGGACAAAGCATGGTGTGCTGGGGTTGTCCATTTGTTTGGTGAGAATGAAGTTATTGCACGCAAAGGAGCTGGTATAGGAAGGAGAATTATAATAGATTATGCTTACAATTTCTTGAAGAGAAATTTGAGACAGAGTGACAAAGTGTTTAATATTCCTCACAAGCGTATGCTAAAAGTAGGCATGACTTACGAACTTTAGAACTTGTTTTGACGATGGTTGGATGACACTTTGATAAATTTGTACATATAGAATAAGCATGGCAGTTTCATGCATGAGCATGACAGACATATAGCTCATCTAGATGTAAACCCTGATAATATTTATGTCAAAGAAGTTTATGTATACGCTTAAGGGATTTTGGTGCCACGTGGGAAGATGTGATATATGTTAGAAATCTCAAGAAAACATAACAAGAAATTATATCATCTAGGTAAGCTTGACATGTCCCCCTGGTGCTACAATCTGATGTAAGACAATAATGAATTTGCTTTTAAATTATTGAAAGATAATTTGTTTGGGTTTCATAAAAAAAAAAAGACATGTCCTTTGGTGATACGGTTTCATGACCTTATTAGAGTGTGACCTTAGTATTTTAAATTTTTCAATGGGTTAGGTGATCTTTTGCTTGGTATATCAGAGTTCGATCACATGGATAATTCGGCTCTATCACTCAGTCAAAATATTAGACTTGTTCATTACTTGTCTATTGTAGGGACTAGGGAGAATGAGAGACTTGTCTAGATCATCCCAAAGGATTAGCAACAGTTGGATTAAGATATTATATTAACTTCAATAGCTAAAGAAGATTACCCCAAATTTTTTTTTTTTACTATAATATTGTAGCACAGCAATATATCTGAGCCAGGCCAATTAGTGAAGTACTAATTGTTTGTTCAATGTCAAAATTTTATCTCGAGCTAACTTTGAGGCTATTTCCTGTTCCTGCCTCGAGATGGTCTCAAGAATGTCTCTTGACTTCGTGTTTTAAGGTTATAGCAGGTTTGGTAATATATACGTCAACTAAGAGAACTTTGGCCAAAATGTAATGACACAATAGTGTTTTTAGCATAAATGTGTCGACCCTGACTAAGTGTAGAACCTAAAAATAAAACAAACTGAAATTAAATAACTCATTAATTTGAAGTGATTCTCGACCCAAAAAGGAAAAAGAAAAAGAAAAAAGAAGCTATTTTGATGAATGCAAGAAAGTAAATTTGATGCTACATCAAACGAAACGGTACTAATTATTGGAAATCTAAAATGTTGGATGGAAACTTGCATTAACATAATAATATAACTATAATTAAGGCTAGATTTGACGATAAAGGGGAAACTATAGGGATAAACAAGCAAAATTTGGGGCGTTTGATGTAGACTCTTCTGAAATATCAACCTTATTTATAGTAGAGGCTCGACAATTACCCGTGGTTTTGGTAGGCCACTTATCGTCTCATCCTTGATCCCTTGGGACAATTGTCTCGATGTGTTGTTATTCCTTCTTTTATTTTTGGGTGGTTACTATATTGACTATTTAAGAGTTAGACGCTTGTGCTCTCCTCATGCAACTTCTTGTTCTTCAATTAGTCAATTATTAAATTTTTTAGTAACCCTATTTGAATTTAGGATTCTCATGTCTTGAATGAGCGAGCCTTAGTTAAAGGAATGTTGAGAGGACTGTCTAGATCGATTGAGACTCAATCTAAGGCGAGTCCAAGAAACAGTCTTCCTTCTCTTGTGCTGATTCTTGAAACTTGATCTTGTCCTTGAAAATCAACATTACAAGCCAAACAAGATACATTTATGAAATTCACCAACACTTTAAACCTAAAAGTTGGCTAATTCTTTTGAGATATTTTCAAAATTAATTTTAAAAATGATCCAAAAATACTTACTAAGGTTATGCTAAAACCTCATCAATTAAGGTTTCATTTTTGCTAGCTTGTTTGCTTGATCATGAGATACTCGGGTCTCACATTGTTCTTGAACTACTCCATCAAACGAAGGAGTTTCATGCAGTGGTGAAACCAGAAAGGTTTCTTTGGTGGGGCAGGAGGAGGAGGGGGGGGGGGGGGGGGTTGGGTGGTTGCAATTGACTTGAATATTATACATACATACATACATATATATATATATATATATAATGTACTTATATATGTATAAGATTGTATCCAAGTACTTTATATCTAAACAACACATACCTACAAACTTAAGAAGAAGAAAAAAAGTTCGTATCATTATCATTTACATGTAAAATATTTTGAAGAATTCTTTTTATATATTATTTTGAAACTTTTTTTAAAATGTAAAAGAATACCATGTCACTACACGCGCGCCAGCACACACATAGTGGCATAGTACTCTATGATTTATAAGTTACATGAATATTATATGAAACCTGTTTTTTTAACAATTTATTGGCAGCCAAAGATTGTATTAAATTAATTATAAATTATAGATTTGTGGTTAAAACAATTGAGAACTACATGGCATAAGAAGAAAAGGATCACACCTGGAAAGATATTACAAGAGGATTATCACTTAATTTGTTTGTGTTTTATTTATAAGTATACTTACAGTAAAAAGAATTAAGACATTTAAAAAATTGAGGGGCAAAGTTGTATTTTCCAAAAGGGCTACTTGTAAATATATATATATATATAATCACATCATATGGTAATATAGATAATTTTCAAAAATTTTGGGGAGACCTTGGCACTCTGACCCCTTTGATGCTCTGCCAATGGTTCATGAGAATTATACTTTCTCAAACATTTATTAAAATATAAGATTATTTTTAAACTTTCTTTTAAACTCAAGAATCATAAACAGCAAAAAGATTTTATATTTAATAGATGGTAAGGAGGGTTTTGGTTTGGAAGGATATATATATATAGACACACAAACGAGAGAGAGGATTGAAAATTTGACTTTTTCATTAAAAATATTAGGAGGTGTCAATTGAACTATAAGAATAATTAGAGTAGAGAGATTTTATATTTAACTCATGGTACGATTGAACTGAAAAAAATCAAGAATTGACTAGTATTTCAGTTAATACTTCTTCCTATTTAGCATTTATAATGAATATTGGTTTATCCACTTGATTTTTCATGGGTCAGTCCTCATCTCCTCTCTCCTCAGCTGGGTCTTTGTCTTAGACTACAAGGGTTGAGATGAGATAGTCCTGGCCTAGATTTTCTTTTGGGCAATAAAACTGCTTTGACTTAATATGTGAAAAAAGAAAAAAAAAAAGAAAAAAAGAAAAGAAAAGAAGATTTTTCAAAAAATACACTAAACCTTGTATTTTCCGTCTAAATTGACCGAAAATTACAAAAGTATATCTTCCCTTCCATTTGTTCTCTCTCTCTCTCAAACACAATAGGTTTAGATTCATCTAAGACTAAGATATGTCAAAATTATGTTGGATCTAATTATGGGGCTTGAATAGTTGAATACATGTTACTAAACCATTTAATTGCATAAATATTTCAAATTCATTATGGCCGGTGATTAAAGCTAAAAACTTGAATGAAAAATCAAATTAAAACACAGTTTTTTGTTTGATTAAATTAATGGGCATTACCTTCTCAAAAAAAAAAAAAAAAAAAAAAAAAAGAAGAGAAGAATTCACGAGTTAAGTGTATGATGTTGAGAATATAGCTAACCTAATTCCCAAAACTAGTGAGAAATAAAAATAGAAAGAACACACAAAGAACAATCGCATAACACAAGATTAATGTGATTCACCAATAAGGGCTACGTCCATAGAGTTGCACCAATTTTCATTATGTCGGAGAGAATAGTACAAAGACAGCAGTACAATACAATAATATAGCAAACCTTAATTCTGAAGAGACAAAAATATACCTCAAACATGGGTCCATGGATTATGTCTCACACAAAATCTCATTTAAAATTATAATGCTTCCAAGTTGGATCTAGTCACAAACCAAATTGAACATACAAAACTAGGCTTTATATTGCCCAACATATGGATTGCTCCTCTCAAAATTTGTTGAACCCTATATACATATGGTATCCAGATGTAATGAGAGTACTGTGAGAGAGGGACACTCCAGACCTCTATACATGATTCATAAGATAAATTTTTTTTTTTCTCTCTCTTTTAACGTGAGAGAGTGTGAGCAAATGGAAAGGAAAGGAAAGGCCGTACATCATTAAGTTTTTGTATTTTAAAATGAGAGAGTGTGATTAATCACCAAAGTCTTCTAGCTTAATTGATATATTTTTATACACAAAATACTTGAGGTTTTTGAAATGCGAATTTAGCAGGCAACCATCTAAAAAAACACTCAAATCTAATGTATTATTTATTCCAAAAATGTTAGGACCACAACTTATCTATTTGTTCTTATCAATTTAATGTGACTACGGGCAGCATCCTAGTAAATACAAGGCCCTACTCATTAAAAAAAAAGTAAGAAGTCAACACCTGCCGCTTTTTTCTTCTTTATTGCAAAATATCTTAGTCTAATAAATCACAAAATATCTTATAACTTGTGCCTAGGGCTGCAAATATATGACATGATCTGTGAATACAATACGACTTTTTGCAGGTTTATTTTTAGTGTAAATGTGTTAGAACACTCACATCAATGTGTGTAAAATAGTATGAGGAGTGAATTTTGCACATTTAAACCAAAAAATTATTCACATCAGTCAATCTAAAAGTGTGTAATATTAAGTTTTAAAATTTTAGAACAATTGGTAAATCGTAAACACAAACTTGTCAAAATATAGATCTTAAAGTCTATAAGATTTATTAGACATTACTCAAGTTGATATATTTCAAGATACAAGAATATTCAAGCTATAGAAAGAAGAATTCAAAAACTGCTTTGCTCGACCGATAGAGAGAACAGGTTCGACCGATCAAAAGACGGATTCTACAGAATTTAATTAAAGCCCAAAAGCCTGTTAAGCCCATTAAGTGATTAGGATTTCAGATATATTTCACCAAGTATTTAAAGTGTTAGGTTCTAAATGTTTAGGATTAAATATTTAGATTTCTATTTTTATGTATGTTGGCAAACCGAGATCAAAACATGTCTAGATTATGTATTAGACATTGCTCATGATAGTACAAATCAGGATTCAAGAACTTACAAGCTGTAAAAAGGAGAAGTTAATTTTTATGAGGTTCGACCGATCGAAATTAAGCTTCGACCGATCGAAAATCGCAGTCATGATTTTTTCTGCAGAATTCTATTTCAGTCCAAACACTACAAAAACGTTTAGGGTTTTAAGTGAAACACTTCTTGGTATAAAAGGATAACCCTAACTACATTTTAGAGGTTCTTGGAAGTCTTGTGAGTTATTCATGTGAGATCTGAGAGGTTCTATACCCTCTAACTCAACAAGCATCTACCGTATCAAGAGATCTACAATCAAGAACTAGTGGAACCAAGTTGCTGCAAAGGATCAACTACTGACGGTGATCTGAAACTTTTGAGTGGGATCTCAAAGTCACAAAGAGGGAGTTTGTGTTTAGCAAATCCAAGATAGAAAATTCCGTAGAGTCATATCTACACGTGGTTGTGTTAGTAAGTTCTACTTGAGGTAGCTTTAGATTTAGGGTTAAGTCTATTGTAATCTTCCATTCTATCATAGTGGATTTGTTTACCTTAAGGATAGTTAGGTTAAATTCTCCCCAAGTTTTTACCTTGAAATGGTTGGTTTCATTGGTTTTCCTAGGTAATCATATCGTTGTCTTATTTATTTTTCCACACTACATGATACGATTTATTACTGTTTAACCTAGATCTGAGTAATAAACTTTAAATGTTCAAAATGTGTGTAAAACACCCTTGAATGTTTAGACCCCCAATTTACAAATTACCAATTCAAGCTTAATATCAAACAATGTATGTGCGGAAAATGAACATAAGCTTATAACCGAATTGATAAATAATCTAAACCAAATAAAATTACATCCACAGCAGAAATTAAATGGCAAAGATTAAGA
The DNA here is from genome assembly GCA_030021035.2 of Notholithocarpus densiflorus. Lineage (NCBI taxonomy): Eukaryota > Viridiplantae > Streptophyta > Magnoliopsida > Fagales > Fagaceae > Notholithocarpus > Notholithocarpus densiflorus. Next base: position 4,677,515 of record JARYZH020000005.1, read on the forward strand.
GAAAAGAGATTCAAACACAAGGACAACACAACGATGTGTTATCGAAGAGGAAACCGAAGCCCTCGGCATAAAACCTCTCCGCTGCCCTCCAAGCGGTCAATAATCCACTAGAAAATGTAGTTGTGATACATGAACAGCAACAGACCCTCCAAGCCTAATCTACCCAATGTACCTAAGCCCTCCAAGCTTCTTGCTCCAACGAGGTTGCGCCAAAACTTTGTCTTTTCTAGCTTACCGAATTCTGCTATAGCCCATAACATCAACTAATAACCATTGGTCCCTTCTTAATTGCTTCCCAAAGCTCTAAACAGCCTTTTCACAAATATGGGTATGGTGAGAAAAGGTTTTGGTAGTGTACCACTCAATGATGTAACAATGGAGAGAGTAAGAGTAGAGGAATTTGAAGAGTCTCTATGTAAATATTGGGGATGAGTCAATCTTGTTTTTCTCTAGGGTTTTGCTCTCAAAATTCTCTCTAGAAGTTCTCTATATTTTGTGGGTATAAGGGGTATTTATACTAGTGTGAGAAAGGAATGTGAAGAGTTAGTTTTTCCAAAATAGAGCTGGCTGGCGGCTTGGCCTCGCGACTTGACTGAGTCGCGAGTTCAAGCCGCGAGCTAACAGAACGGCCAGACTGGACTTTTTGTCCTATAGTGCTTCAGCTGGTGTGACTATTCATCTTTTCTGCACGCTTCACTCGTGTGCTGTAGTTGGTGGCTTGCCAGTCGTGAGTCACCCGCGAGTCCCAACCGCGAGTCTCTGCATCCTTGCACAATCTTGAACATTTCTTCTCACTTCTCTCTTATCTCACACACTACCCTTATATGATTCCCACATAAATACAGGGTTACTAATTGCTAAAATACAAGCAAATTTGGCACGGAATAAAGCCAACATAATGGTTGATTAAATTCAACCTTACAATCTCCCCTTTTGGCTATTCCGTGACAAAACCCCTAAAACAAACTCTAGACTTAACATGTGAGTTGAGAACAATTAAACATAACTCACTCACACCTAACTCTAGAATCTGTGTAGCTCTTGAACCATAAGAACAAGTAACTCCTGAAACACAACAACATAATATGATCCTTGTATGTAGAAAACTTGTAATGCATATGGAGCAAGCACAATGCGATTAAGCAAAATGGAATATAAGCAATAAACCATGGCTTGATCAAAAAGGAACAATCACTATAAATAGTGACCACAATGCTCATTCACACTTGAAATGAACATCCGAACATCCAAGCTAATAAGCTCAATGCAAATCACTTGCATGTCCAACACTCAACTAATGCAACAACTCGAGATAATTGCATTAAGGATAAAAAATCCAACAAAGGGCACAAGAGTGAAAGTACTTAAAGAAAATGCATAACATTTATCGACAAGTACAATGCTACAAAGCAAAGGTACAAATACATGTACGGTAAATAAAATCTTTAGTAATAAACCAAAGTTTCACACCCAAACATATCCATGAGTTTTAAACCTTTAAACCAAAACTTTAACCACAGTGTATCAAAACCATAATGAGAGTATTATCCAAATATAATACCATAAGAAACATAAAGTAAAACTGAAACATAAACTAAATAAACACTGTTTATGGCATGCTCCCCCTCAAAATGGCACTCCCCCTCAAGAGCTGCCCCTCAAAAATTCTCCCCCTTTTTGACTGGAATGGCCAAAGGGTCACTGCTGGGTGTTGATGTTGTCAAACTTGGCTGAAAGTATGTTGAGCTGATCCTGAATTGCTGCCATCCTATCAGTATGCTCATTCTGGACCTCTCTAAGTCTATTAATCCTCTCCAGGATGATCTGAAATGCATCTGGAGGTACAGCTGATGAGGTTGAAGCCTTGCTCTTCTTGCCTCTGCTTCTAGATGTGGACGTCTGTCCTGCAGCCTCTGCTTCATTTTCCATTGGATCACCTTCTCCTTGGTCACCCTTCTGTTCATCACTTGGAAGACGAACTTGTATCTTGATGATGGCTGAAGGTGTAGACATGGGGCTGATATCTTGAGGGATTGCAACACCTTTTGCTCTGAAAAGCCTCATAAGAAGGCTAGGAAAGATCAGCTTGGGTCTAGAGGTGGTTCTAGTCTCATCCACAATTGTGTCAAATATGTGAGAGCTGATGTCAATGAATGTTTTCTCTTTAAGCTCCATGAGGAAGATAGCTCTGGCATTGTTGATTGTAGTCAGCTTCCTCACTGGATACAAGTTGAACATCATGATGATGGTAAGGCACCTCATGTCTACTAGAAATGCTATAGTGTTAAGACATCTCCCCTCTCTTTGTCCACCAATGCGATTCTAAACAGTTTTTATAGATAGCATCTTGTCCTTGTAATTGGTGAAATCATGATCTTCTAAACCCTCAAGCCCTAGTACCTCGTCAATATCATGTGCATCTAGGGTGAACTCATGTCCTTTGATCCAGCAATTCAGCTCATCCTCCCTTATAACAGCATTTGCATAGAATTCCCTTATTAAAGGCTCATAAACTGCAGGTAGGTCACTCAGCAACTTATCCTATCCTCTGCCCTCAAAACAATCTGGAATGAAGGTGTCCTTCAAGTCCCCTAAGTCTACAAACCTTTCCTGAATAATGGTTCCCTTCAAGAAAGAATTTTTGTATCTCTCAAAGTGTTGAACAGACCTAAACATGTTATGATCCATTTTCAGCCTTTTGTTAGCCTTTTGTCAGCCTTCTTAGTAGGAGTCTTCTTCTTTGTAGGTGTGGGAGCCATCTGTAAACAAGTAGAAAAGGCCACAACAACAAAGCATAATAGATGGACACAACCATTAGTAGCGGGTTAGTGGTATAGAGAAGAACAGAAGATCAAGCCAACACGAAGACCATATTCAGCTTAACAACAGTCATTGAAAGAGATAGCTCATACTAATGCATAACACATAATGATATCAATGATCAAAGAGCACAACACCTTAAACATGAAAGCTCTAGGGGACATTACCAAACATATACTTCAACATGCAGTAATCAATTGTAAAGACCCAAAAGTACCCCACAAGCAGTGTAAAACACACTCAACCAAAAGGGGGCATATGACAATGAGATATGTCATAAAAAGTATGAAGTGTTCAAACCAACATAGAGCAGACAATATCCACAAGATAGTAGCAACACACATGATAACCATAAACAGTTTAAACAAATAGCCCAACCATTTAAACACAACCATTTTGAATCAACCAAAAAAAACACATAAAGTGCATTACAGTAAACCCAAAAAAAATCATAACATAATGGGTATGAGATTCAAACACCAAACAGATCAATAGACATACTCAGTCAATATCAACCATGAAAGCAAAAAAAATAGAGTCCTAAAAAGCCTAATCAACAATACCCAAAAATCCAAACATAACAAACATTCATCCAACCCATCACCGAAACAACAAATATCCCAAATCAAACCAACAACTCACAGATTCAAGTAAACAAGACTCAGATCTTGAAGTATGTAGATAGAAAGAGAAAACCCATACCTTTTTCTTGAAGATTTTGAGTTGAAATGATGTAAAAATGGAAGTTTGTTCGAGAGTGACACAGTGAGTTTGAGAGTGTTTTGAAATGGGGAAGACAATGAACAGTCAGAAATGTTCGAGGGAAAACTGAAAAGTTTTAAAAACTGACTTTAAAACGCAAAACACGTGTTTTTCACGACTGAGTCAAGTCGCGTGAAAGTCACCAGGGCTAGCCGCGAAACACTTTGAAAACAAGATTCTTGGAAGTTTTTTCTAAGTGTTTTTCGCGACTGGAAAGTCTACCTGCGAGAGAGTCGCGAGGTAAGCCGCGAAAATCTCTGTGTACCCCTCGCGATTGGACCTTCCACCCGCGAACAAGTCGCCACACTAAGCCGCGAGAAACATAAAAACCCAAATTTTGAATAATATTCTAAGTATTTTTCACGACTGGGACATTGACCCACTAGTAAATTGCAAAAAATCTCTAAGTGGGCTCGCGATTGGGGCATGCGACTGGACTAACCCGCAACTGAGTCGCCAAAACAGGGCAACACTGTTTTTGAAGATTTTGACAATTTTTGCAAGAACAAAATACTTTCCAAAAACAACTAAAAGCACTCAAAAATCTTTTTGTATTCGATCAACAAAGATTGAGCATGTAAAAACACATTTAATCAAGTACAATTACACGAATGAATATGGCATTCATTGAACATAGACATGTGTGTTGTGTGTGAATATCAAAAATGAGATAGTCCTTAGTCTAATGTGAAGCTTCAATGATCAATTCAATCAAGACATACACAACTAGCACTAGATAATGTGACCCATCTTAATTATAGAAATATGCATATATGACCTCTCACATAAACTTGAGAACAATATCTTTGAAGCTTTTCATTTGGCTCTATGTTCAATATATCTGTAGACGACTAAATTTCTCGGTTCGAAATAAATCAAACAAGTAAAATAGTTTCACAAATGCGAATTTGTATTGATGATTGTGTGGTACAATTCTCTGTAATTACAAAAGAGTGATCCTCTGATTCGATCTCCTTAAAAGACTTGTTGATTGGATTTGTAGTAATGTGATTTTGACTTGAATACAAAATATCCTTCAATTTGGCTGAGGAATGGATCGAAGACCTTTGAAATGGAATTACAATGAATCTCTGGCTATGAGCTTGTTAGAAATCCTTTGTTCTTCACGTTCTTCGTGTTCTTCGTATATTCTTCGTCTTCGAAGATTTGTGGTGGAAGTTCTTCGGGGCTTTGGAGGCTTGAATCCGTAGAGCTTCACTGATTTGTGATTTGTTGATGTTTTCGGACGCTTTTGGCTTGATTCCCGCAAACTTTTGGATCTAGGCAGATAGTTTGGATGATTCTGCTTTGAATGTTCTTCGTATTTGAATGTTTGTGGTGAAAGTTCTTCGGGGCTTTGCAGGCTTGAATCCGTTGAGCTTCACCAATTTATGGTTGTTGGAGTTTCTGGAGGCTTTTGAGCTTGATTCCAGTGAACTTTAGGATCTAGGCAGATAGTTTGGATGATTCTGCTTCGAGTGTTCTTCGGTTTTGAGGTTGAAGTTCTTGAAGGCTTTGAGGCTTGATTCCTGCAGAGCTTCTGTACTTCTGATTGCTTCTGAATGGCTTCCTCCTCCAGATCTCTTCAAATGCCTTAGAAAGGCTTCTATTTATAGGAGTTTGGGAGTGGGTGAGCGACATGTGGCGGAGTCTGATTGGTGACACATGTCACAGCCTGATTGGTCCGCCTATGTCATCGCTTACACGAGCGGGACTGCTTGTGTCATCGCTTACACGTGCGAGGCTACTTGTGTCATCGCTTACACGCGCTGATGCGTGATTGATTTTTGTATGACACTTGGCAAATTTTCATTGGCTTCTGAGTAGTGATAATAAAACCCTAGCAGTAATATGTGGCATTTTGTAATTGGCTGTATTTTGTGGACTTGGTAGTGTGACGTGTCAGCTTGTGATAGGTCGGGAATTTTCCCTCTCTACAATATCATTTGATCTTTTTGAATCAACACATCTCATTGTGAGATCGATACCTGAAATTTTTGATATTTCACTTTGATGAGTTAGCCTTTGGCTTTTTGGGCATCATACAATTTTATTTTTGGTCGCTTTCCCTTTTTCCTAGTCAAATACTAGTATGTGCGACAGGCTTTTGCAGCTCAATATCTCTTTTCATTTAGAGATTTACATTTGATGAGCTCTTTTAGCAAAAACAGTAAAATAAAAGAGTGGGAAGATATATAGGCACAAGACTATGCATGTCTCAAGATTAACAAAATCATTCACTAGTCATTTATGACAAGATTGAAGATTTATTTACAACAGTCACATAGATTTCAAAATTTTTCCCACAATGATATGAGTGCATAGGAAACAAGCTATACTCGTAGATGGACAAAGCCATTTGCATAAAGGTACAAGGTAAAACATATTTTGAGACAAAACTCAACAATGTCGATCAAACTTTTTGGATTTTCTACTTTTTATGTGGTTTTTGGATTTTTGACACACAAGAAGGAAAAGATTGATAAAAAATAACAATGTAAAAACATTTAAAGCAAAAACAAACAAGCAAAACAGTTTTTCAACTCAAGCTAGCAGCAACACACAACCAAGCATAGTCACAAAACATTGGAAGTATTAATGCATGGACATGTTGTAATGCTTATGCATGAGTACCCCTCTTCACCCACACGTCACGTGCGTTTGGGGTGATTGGGTACGAGAGTTAGGACTTTCAAACCTTCTAGTGAAGCTTTCCAAGCAAGTGGTGAATGCACCGATCATCTTCATCACATCCATCACACCGGAATCACCTCGGTCTCTTAATTGCTCAACAACCCAATTTCTTTTGTCATTTCTTGGTCCTCTTGGCCTTTGAGCACCTGAATTCTTCAATGCTTGCAGCTTATGGCAATTGGGTCTGGTGTGACCTTGAAGTCCACAGTGATGGCAGAAGTATTGGGTTCTCGGACCTCTTTGTGACTTTGGAAGTGAGTTCCCTTTGTCCTTAGGTTTGTCCACTGATTGTTTAGGAGGTTTAGTCATAAACCGTTGGACAGTCACATCCTTCTTCTTCTCCGGCTTCACTTTCTCAGGATTTGTGGCAGCCCCCTTCGATTCTTTGGCTTTCACAAACTTCATTTTCTTGTATTTATTTTCAGTCGAACTGCTCTCTCCGGTGTATCCTAATCCACCTTTGTCAGAAAATGGTTTTTGATGAGTAAGCATTTCATCAAGCTTCTAAGAAGAGACTCGGTCTACTTTAGCATTTGCTTGAACCACCTCATGCTCAAGGAATTTGATTTTTGAATAAGCTTCGATTAGCTCACCATTTAGCGTCTCAATCTCACACTTGGCCTCCTTATGTCTTACTAGGAGACTTCTATAGTCCTCCTCTACTTTCTTCATCTTCTTCACAGCTGTCTTGGCCACCCTTGCATACTCTCCTGACTTCTCAAGGAGTGAGTTGAAATTCTCTTGAAGATCGGCTGCATCTTCATCTTCTTCAGTATCCGATTCTTCTGCAATTCCTATGGATTCCTTATCACTATGCTCCCCAAGTTCTTGCACAAGTAAATTCAAGTCCTCCGAAGACTCAACATGAGCAATAGTCATAAAAGCAGAGTAATTCTCTTCTCCGTCACAACTTTCCTCAGAATCAGAATTAGATGAATCGGAGTCACTAAGAGTTGTGGCATATACCTTGCCCTTCGATTTCAAATAATTGGGACATTCTTTCTTGAAATGTCCATGCCCGTTGTACTCGAAACAAGTGATTCCTTGTGTAGATCGGGATTCCTTTCCATCTCTCTTTTTGAATTCCTTTTTCTCTTTCCCGGAACTTAGGAATTTCCCTTTATCACCAAATTTTCCATTGTTCTTGAATTTCAAGAATTTTCGGAAATTTTTCACAAGGTATGCCACATCTTTATCTACAACATCCTCCTCCGATGAGTCATGAACTTCTACTCTTTCATTTATGGTCTTTAGAGCAAGAGATTTGCTCTTCCTTTGAGTAGGCAACGACAATTCATAAGTCTGAAGCGAGCCAACCAGTTCTTGGACTTTGATATCATCAAGATCCTTGCTCTCCTCAATCGCCGTCACCTTGGCACAGAAGCTTTCCGGCAATGACCGAAGGATCTTCCTTACTACCTTGGAATCCTCCATTTTCTCTCCCAAATTAAACTTGCCGATGACAACTTCATTCAACTTACTACAGAAAGAGTCAAAAGATTCGTCCTCACTCATTCTGAGCTCCTCAAATCGGGTGGTCAACATCTGTAATTTCGTATCTTTTACTTTCTTCGTTCCCTCATATGTGATCTCCAATATCTGCCATGCCTCCTTGGCAATGGTAATGTGAGAAATCCTGTGGAACTCATCTGGAGACACACCACAAAAAATAGCGTTAAGTGTTTTGCTATTAGCATTTGACGCCGCGAGGGCTGCTTTATCCCATGTGGATTTGGCTTCCTCCGGCCTTGTCTAACCTATTTCAACTGCATCCCAAACAGCTTCATCTATAAAGCACAAAAATGCTCTCATCTGCACCTTCCAAAAGGCATAGTTGCTACCATCAAAATATGGTAGAGCATTTAAAGATTGAGACCGGTCCATCTCAAACGGGGTCAAGGATCACACTCAAGTATTTAAACCACAGCGAGTGTACCTGCTCTAATACCAATTGAATATATAAAACACCCTTGAACGTTTAGACCCCTAATTTACAAATTACCAATTCAAGCTTAATATCAAACAATGTATATGCGGAAAATGAACATAAGCTTATAATCGAATTGATAAACAATCTAAATCAAATAAAATCACATCCACATTAGAAATTAAATGGCAAAGATTAAGGGAAAAGAGATGCAAACACAAGGACAACACAACGATGTGTTATCGAAGAGGAAACCGAAGCTCTCGACGTAAAACCTCTCCGCTGCCCTCCAAGCGGTCAATAATCCACTAGAAAATGTAGTTGGGATACATGAGCAGTAATAGACCCTCCAAGCCTAATCTACCTAGTGTACCTAAGCTCTCCAAGCTTCTTTCTCTAACGAGGTTGCGCCGAACCTTTGTCTTTTCTAGCTTACCGGATTCCGTTATAGCCCATAGCATCAACCAATAACCATTGGTCCATTCTTAACTGCTTCCCAAAGCACCAAACAACCTTCTCACAAATATGGGTATGGTGAGAAAAGGTTTTGGTATTGTACATCTCAAGGATGTAACAATGGAGAGGGTAAGAGTAGAGGAATTTGAAGAGTCTCTATGTAAAGATTGGGGATGAGTCAATCTTGTTTTTCTCTAGGGTTTCTCTCTCAAAATTCTCTCTAGAAGCTCTCTACATTTCGTGGGTATAAGGGATATTTATATTGGTGTGAGAAAGGAATGCGAAGAGTCAGTTTTTCCAAAACAGAGCTGGCTGGCGGCTTGGCCTTGCGACTTGACTAAGTCACGAGTTCAAGCCGCGAGCTAACAGAATGGCCAAGCTGGACTTTTTGTCCTGTAGTGCTCCAGCTGGAGTGACTGTTCATCTTCTCTGCCCGCTTCACTCGTGTGCTGTAGTTGGCGGCTTGCCAGTCGCGAGTCACCTGCGAGTCCAAGCCGCGAGTCTCTGCATCCTTGTACAATCTTGAACATTTCTTCACACTTCTCTCATACACTACCCTTACATGATTCCCACCTAAATATAGGGTTACTAATTGCTAAAATACAAGCAAATTTGGTACGGAATAAAGCCAACAGAATGGTTGATTAAATTCAACCTTACAAACTTAAGTGTCAACTTGGTTAATTAATTAAGTTAAACAATTTATGCGTTCAGGGGTCTAAACAAACAAACATAAAGGAAACTCTAAAACACATTTTAAAGAGACTTTGGAGGTGCTCTTTTGAGATCTAAAAGGTACTGTCTCTTCTCATTTCAAAGTCACTATCAGAATTCCATCTACACATTTTAGAACCAGTAGATCTGAAGTTGCTACATACAGGATTATACATAGTTGATGATTTAAAGCATTGAGTGGGATCTCAGAGTCACAAATGTGGGTGTTTGTGTACGACAAATTCAAATAGAAGAGTCCGTAGATTTGGAGCTGCATGTGGTCGTGTGAGTAAGTACTACGAGAGGTAGCTTTAGATTTAGAGATTAAATCTATTGTAAAACTTTCATTCTATCATAGTGAATTTATTGCCTTGAGGATAGATTAGGTTAAATCCTCCCTAGGTTTTTTATTTTGAAACTGTTGGTTCCATTGGTTTTCTTGAGTCATCATATTGCTTGTCTTCTTTACTTTTCCACACTAAGTGAAAGCTTACTTATTGTGTAAAACACTAGTGAATGTTTAGACCTCCAATTACAAAATTACCAAAGTAAGCTTATATTTTTCACGACTGGGACATTGACCCGCCAATATATGTGCGGAATATAAAATATAAGCAATACCCAATTTAACAAACTACTTTAACACATAATTAATCACAAACACAGCAACAATTAATGGTTAAAAAGTAAGGGAAGAGAGATGCAAACACAAGGATAACACCGGCACGTGTTATCGAAGAGGAAACTGAAGAACTCGGTAAAAAACCTCTCCGCCGCCTTCCAAGCGGTAAAATGATCCACTAGAAAATAAAGTTGGGATACATGAATAGCAAAAGACCTTCCAAGCCTAATCTACTCGATGCACCTAAGCCCTCCAAGAATCTTGCTCCAACAAAGTTAAGCCTAACCGTGTCTTCTCTAGCTTTCCGGATCCTACAATAAGCTCCATATTGCATCTGCCATCCTTAGCATCTTCTAATGCTTCTCAAGCTCCAAAAACACTATCAACACTCTAAATGGACGTGGGTTGTGTTTGGGTACAAATCTCCTCTCAATGGGTATATCAATGGGAGAGGGAAGGAGAAGAGACTACAAAGATTTCTCTCCTAGAATGAGTAGCTCTCTCTCTCTCATAAGGTGGGTGTGTTGTAGAAACCTCTCTTAGGGTTTTTCTCTTAATAGGCTCCTTACTATTTCTATGGGTAATAAGGGTATATATAGTATAGGTGATGGGCAAATAGGTCACACTCAAAAATCCTATAACTAGTGAAATTTGTGGGTCACTCGCAGGTTGACTGAGTCGCGAAAACAGCTGGCACAGCTAACACATGACTCTTCAACTTTCACAGCTGGCACTTGACTCTTCAGCTTCTGACATGTATTCCTCATGTGACTTTTAGCTGTCTTGATCAAATCTCCACCACTTAATACTAAACCAATTACAAATAAATCCCACAAAAATACAAGGAAGCAAATTTATGCAATTACAACACTTTTTGTCATGGAATAAGCAACACTAATGTTATGAGAAAAATCATAATTTAACACTAAGTAATATGATTGTATGTGTTTAACCTAAATTTATATTGTTGGTATAGTAGTTGTGTAAAGATACACAGTTACTGTAAGTCTGTAACTTTGTATTTTATTATTTTAATATTTTTTTCTCACCTCTCTCTCTCTCTCTCTCTCTCTCTCTCTCCTCTTGAATCCCAAGCCTCGACAACATTCTCTACAAATCCATACAAATCATCAAATTCGTCAAACTCAGCCTAAATCTAGATCTCAAACTCATCAAACCCATACACAAATCCTTATAAAACATCAAATTCATTAAACCCAGATTGCGAAAGAAAATCGACCCAAAATCAATGTCCACCACCACCGTAACCCAGCACCACCCAACCACCATCACCCCAACCCATTACAATACTTGAAAATTCAAACACAAAATCAACCAAAAATCAATGGAAAATCAATCCAAAATCAACTCAAAATCAATCTAAACCAATCAACAAAAAAACCCAAAACCTAAAACCGTAATTTGTTACGAAAAGCCCTCATTGGAGTGACATTTCTCATCATGGTTGTAAACAAGCATTTCCATAAAAATAAAAATTAAGATTTAGATCAATGAAATCCCTCTTTCTTCTTCTGAAACCCTAGCTCTCAATTCTTCCATTTATTTTAGTTCAAGATTACAAATCGCACCTCTAAGTACCGAAAGCAACTCGAAATCTTCAGACTTAGTGAATGAAAGGATTGTGAGTGTTACTGGAAAAATGCAAGAATGCAATAGCAACACACTTTTATTATTTTATTTCTTAATCTTTAAATTAAGGTGATGTGATTGCAAAGGCTCCGACTACGAAGAGCTAGAAGTGGATAAGATTTCAATGTTTTGTTGTTGGAGTTTTGATGGTCTGTTTGGTGGCTTGTCGGTTTTAGAGATTGGGGACGCTCAGCGATAATTGTGGTTTTGGAGATTGGTTTGTGTGGTGATCTGTTTATAGAATAGGGTGCTAGTTCTTTGTTTAGATGCTGAGAAAATATTAGATACTTTTAGTTATCATTTTATTTTTAAATTAAATTTTTAGTTAACATAGTTATTTTAATTACTATAAAATTTTGGAATTATTTAATTTACTTGGCATATTTTAAATGACATGACATGTTTTAATTGGACAGATTGTGAGTTTGAGACATATTACTGGCTTAGGTGACATTTAATTGTCACATTAATAACAGGAATGGATGAAAATAAGACATTGCAAATAGCCTTTAATGTTTAAGGCTAAAATAGAAAAAAATTAAACTTAAGGGATTAAAATCAAAATGACTCAAACCTATAGAGTGTGATTTATATATAATTTAGTCTAAACTAATTGTTTGTAACAAAAATTTGTTGCTCAAATTGATGTTAATTTTACTAGGTAAATAAACTCCTCCATAACACTTGTTATTGAGATAAACAAAACTTTGGAATCTCTCCTGGCAGCATGAGCATCCAAACTTCCAAAGTCCCCATTGGTCTCCAGCCCTGCTCATATGGACGAAATTCAATTTTGATGTAGCTATTACTAGTAGGGGATTTTCCATTTTTCTTTCTTTTTTATTAGCAACACCCGTAGGGACACATGCAAAACTAAAATACAAAAACTTAATTAATAATTTTGTATTTCTAAAAGCAACAAACATTTAAATACCGTATTGTACTGCAAAATATAGAAAAGATCATATATAATTAATTATCTTTTTAAACCTCAAATTGTGTTGAATCGACCTTTTGAGTTTTGACAAAGTGGGGCCAATTTTCTTCGTCGTCCTCTTTAATTAAAAATCTATAATTTTTTATAAAAAAACCGACAAATTTGTTGACCATTATGCCCATGCCAAAGTGGTAATGCAAGCCACACCTTTTTTTTTTTTTTTTTGGAGAAAATAATGCAAGCCACCTTAAAGCCCTTTTCAAAGAAAAACTAATTCACATAATCCAAATTTAGCATTTGCATCTATCCGTACGGTTCCAAGGATAATCATGGGCCCCAATTTCTTCACGTTCGATGTCTAAGATTTCAAACTTCAAGCAAAATACAAGCTTCTTTTTGTCTTTTTTGTGTGATACTCTCAATGCCCATACATATTTATATTAGTAAGCTGTTTAATAAGAATCAGATTCTCAGAATCCCGGGAGTCCAGGACTATGGCCTCAATAGAAAATGTACTATTTTCTGATCATAATACTTAACACAAACTATTTATGCCTAAGATACTTGAGGGTCAAGAATACTTATTTTAAGGCTTGGGAAATAAAACCTTTCGTTTACTTTTTTTTTATAAATTAATTAATTGCAATGATTGAATGGTACAGATACGTACAACCAGATCGAAGTCATTGATAAAATAAGCATAACATTACATTGATCTGCAAAAGTTTTGTTTTTTTACCCGCCTGTAGCAATCAATGGATTCAAGAAATTGCAGAAAATAAGTTAGCAACCAGTAAAAATAGCTAATCATTAATGATTGTGGTTCTTATCTGTTTTTCTCAGATTATCATATACTTAAATGATGTCGAGTGTTACTAAGCACCAAATATTATTAAAAATAGCTAATCATGTTGAGTGTTACTAAGAGTCGCATTATCTGGTTCACTAGGGTTGCACTTGCATAGGTACAACCGTACAAGCATGTTCGTTGAGAGGTCAAAGATATTTATATGTATATTTGAGAATTTAGGATTCACATGAGTTCAAACTTCAAACTACTGATTAGATATTAATGTCCGTCAGGTCCTAAAAACTGAGATATAGAAATGATGAGAATTTATGTAAGTTTATTGGGAGAAAACAACTCATATAATCATTACAATATAATTTTTTTTTAAATGTTTCTAATAAAGAGGATGTAAATGTGTGATGCCCAAGAACTGAAATGAAAAATAGTACAGTAAGCGTAAAATGTTTCAAATTACGCACTATATATATATGCAGTGATTGCAGTCTTCCAATCAGTTGCCTTCTTTCATAGTTACAACTTACAAAGTCCAAAATTAAGGCTTCATTGGAGGTTCCGTCAAAATTTATTTGATAGACAAATTCACAAGATAAAGTAATTTCGGAGATTCTTGCCTTTCATAATTTTTCAAAAGAAAAAAAAAAATGAAAAATGAAAGAATGGTTTTTTTTGGGGGGGAGGAGGGAACCTCCTGTTTTGGATATAAATGTGTATCCAAAACATAGATCCTTCTCACTTCTAAATCTAATCTCTCATTTAATTTATCTCGTATCCGTGATACATAGAAACATGGAAATGTATGATGGTATAGCAGAAGATAAAACCGAACAAAGCCAGGTGGAGGAAGTTCCTCATCAACAACTCAAAGGGAAGAAACTTTCTTGTCATAAGTTGCGAACACACGACTCCTTAGACATCGAATCCAGCACCGTACGAGGTCTTCATGGCCATGACTCCAAGGTCTCCTTTTAATATTAATAATTAATGTTTTTTTTAATTTTTAATTTTTAATTTTTAATTTTTAATTTTTTTAATAACATATTTCCAGTCCAGCTAGAGCAACATCTTACGTGATAGAATATTCACATTAGTGATGCTAAAAGTTTAGTTTTTAATTAGTACCTTAAAAAATTATTTTATCTATTTTACTACTTCACTTTACAATAAATATAACTTCAAAAATTCTATTTTTTTACTATTTCATTTAATAAAAAAACAACCACTGCAAAACCCTATATCAACTAACCATTATGACAACCACAACCTACTATAGAAGAAAAGAAAAGAAAAAAACATAACAAAACCACAACCCATCATAACCAGCAACAAACACAATTTTATACAATTTATTTTTTGATCTTTAAATTAAGGTGATGGGATTGCAAAGACTATGGGTTGCCGACACCAAAGAGAAGAGGATGAGGTTTTTAATGTGGTGTTGTTGGAGTTTTGATGGTCTATTTGGTGGCTTGTTGAAAGTGGTGAAAGTAAATTATGGATGATTTAGTGGTGTTAGAGATTGGGAATGCTCGGGGATGATTATGGTTTTGGAAGATGGTCTGTGTGGTGATCTGTTTATAGAATAGGGTGCAAGTTGTTTATTTAGTTGCTAAGAAAATATCAGAGTCTTTTAGTTATCATTTTATTTTTAATTTATATTTTTAGTTAACATAGTTTTTTTTTTTTTTTTTTTTTGAGAGAATTTTAACTTTCAATCTTTGGTGTTCGCTCCTGATGATAGTTCTTTATTATCAGACCAAGATACTAGTCGGTTTTTTATGTAAGCGGAAATTGAACTATAGATTTCTTATTAGAATTTACTAGTTGAGCTAACTAGAACCTACAACATAGTTATTATAGTTACAATAAAATTTTGGAATTATTTAATTTATTTTGCATATTTTAAATGATATGAGGTTTTAATTAGACCGGTTGTGACTTTTTGGCTTAGGTGAAATTTAACTGTCACATTAGTAACAAGAATGAAGGAAAATACAACATTGCAAAAAGCCCCTAATGTTTAATAAGGTTAAGATAGAAAAATTTAATCTGTAGGGATTAAAATCAAAATGACCCAACAACTTAAAAAGTATGATTTACACTTTAGTCTAAACTTATTGTTTGTACCAACAACTTGTTGCTCAAATTGATTTTAATTACTAGGTAAATAAACTCCTTTATAACACTGGTTAAATCGGCCTATCGCGTAGCGATTCGCATGAGGCAAACTGAATAGGTGGAGCATTCCTCGGCAAGGCAGGATAAAAGGTTGTGGAACCGTATTTGGCAGCTACAGGTACCCCCTAAGGTTAGAACTTTTATCTGGCAGGCGTGCTCCGACATACTCCCAACCCGAACGAACCTATGTCAAACGAAGATCCCACTGGACCCAGCATCTGTAGTTTGTAATCAACATGATGAGACGGTGGCTCACGCTCTTTGGGGATGCCCCATGGCTAGAAATGTATGGGCGATGGTGGCAGGAAAGTTGCAGAAACGATGTTCAGCTGCAGAGGATTTCTATAGCTTGGTGAGAGAACTGATGTCTGTGTTGACGACAAAAGAAGTGGAGGTGTGGGCTATAGTATCATGGGCCATCTGGAATGCACGAAACAGGTACCTATTTGATAGAAAACAAATCCACCCTAGCGACATTTTACGAGGGGCAATGACACTGCTACAAGAATACCAGAGGCTCAACTAATGATGATGTACACCAGTGGTTGTTTTCTTTGTCTGCAATGCTGTCTTTAGTGTGGCCAACGACTTTTTCCCATGCATATCCATGCCAAGCTAATACTTCAACATTTTGTATTACGTGGGCCTGCCCGGCCTGGCATTAGTTTTTTTTGTACCTCTATACTTTTGACTCAATAATATTTCTGACGTTACTGTCAAAAAAAAAACACTGGTTGTTGATATAAATAAAACCTTGGAATCGGCAGCATGAGCATCCAAATGTCCAAGGTCCCCATCAAGCCCACCCATTGGTCTCTATCCCCGCTCATACGGACAAAATTTAAGGGCACAAATGGATGCAAAACTTAAATACAAAATTTTAATTAATAATTTTATATTTCTAAACTCAAGAAACATTTAAAATAATACATTGAATTGCAAAATTAATCAAATATAAAAGACCATAATTACTTATGGTAGGGGTGTTCACTAAACCGCAAAAATCGTACCAAAACCACCTATAAAATGGCATAACCTCACCGCACCACAAGTAACAGTGTACCACACCGCACCGCATGGTGTAGTGCAGTTTGTGGTTTTATAATAAGAAAACCACACAAACCGCACCGCACCCTTTCTATATATTAATATATTTATTTATTTTTAATATTAAATATATTATTAATATTTTAATAATCCTAGTTTTCAAAAAAAAAAAAAATAGTTTGATAACCCTAGCAAGTGTTGACTGGGAAAGCCAGCCCAAAATAAAGAAAAATTAGCTCAATATTTTAAAACTTGGCTCAAAATAAAGAGAAAAATTAGTTTTGGACTGGGTAGAAAAAACCCAAAATTTACAAAATATACCGACTTCAAGTTGTTCAAACTGCATCTTATATACTGCACCGCACATGTGACTGCAAAAATGAGGTGTGATGCGGTTATGGTTTTGACTAAACTCTAAACCGCACTGCACCACATCACACCGCACATGTGATTGCAAAAATAAGGTGCAGTGCAGTTATGGTTGTTAGGGTACTTTTTTTTTTACACCTAATTTTATTTGAGTACCACCTATTTATTTTCAAATACCACTAATAAGTTATTGGGTTTTCCAAAATATTTTTTGCTCTGTTATTATGTTAATTACAAATGTTTCATATCTCATTATCTAAATTGGGTCATGATATAAACTATCACAAAAAGCCCAAAAACTCATATTTTATCTAATTTTATTATCATTATTTAGCTAAGCCCAAAACTGGCTCTATGAACCCAATAAACACATCCTATTCTATTTAAAGCCCAAGAATACTTATACTTGGCAATATTTGAAAAACCCATGATTTAAACCCATGTCAATTTATTTATTCAAAGTCCAATTCTCATTGGCAATATCAAAGCTCAGTTTTCGCTGGCAATATTTGAAACCCAATTTTTATTGGCAACATCAAAGCCCAATTCTCATTGGCAATATCAAAGCCCAGTTCTCGCTGGCAATATTTAAAGCCCAATTCTCATTGGCAATATCAAAAGCCCAACTTACGTTGACACTATTAAAAGCACAAGCTAACTACTTGGCACTCTTTTATCAAAAGCCCAAGGTTATTAATACTTGGGAAAATACTATATCATAATTATTTCACTTAAAAGTCTAATAATGAACAATAGATTCTTAAACCCATTACTATAATATTACAAGCTCATGGGATTTATGAATTATCTATTCTCAAAACCCATGGCAATCATCTTATAAAAGCCCATGGAAAGTTATGATTATTTATCTTAGACCCATGACATTTATTTATTTCATATCATATTATAAGCTCATGTTCACTATCTATCTTACATCACAACATTCATAATATTTATTTCCAAAACTCATGATAATTATTCATCCTACATGCCCATTATGATTATTTATAGAAAAACTCGTGAGAATATCACATTATTCCATTATAGTGGATATTGCCTCTATTTAAAACCCATGGTAAATATTATTCTCAAGAAAATATTGGAGGTCATTATTTAAAAAGCCCCAAAGAAAATATCATTTACAAAGTAATCTATAGCAAAAATTATTAGAAACTATACAAGTTGTTATTTAAAACCCATGGAAATTAATACCCAAAACCTATCAAAGCTCATGAATTCATTTTATTTCTACTAACAACTAAAGCCCATGTGGAATAAAAATCCATGAAAATATATGGTAGCTTTGTCCATTTTGTAGGGCTCACAATGAGAAAGCAAAAGGATAGGTCCAAGTGGAGAGAACCACCAAGTCAGAGGCCCACCAAAATACTCAGCTCTCATGGCCAATGCCAACATGAAATCTCAGCCAAAACAGTCTATGTGTGCAAACTGACCCCGCTGGAGAACTTCATTCAGTTTTGCCTTCCACTGGAGGTCACCTCAAGAAGCAACCAAGCTCCCAAACCAAATTAGGAGCTGGCCATTTGTCCCACTACCAACTCTGACGTGAATAGTACTAGAGGCTGACACCTAAAGGCTAATGGGCAATAAATACCCCTCTTCCCCAAGTTTTGGTCACAACTCAAGGAAGTTATTGTTGGGGTTTATGCCATAAAATCCAATTTATTGGCATGTCATAAATAATTAAATTGTTTAATTATGTGAGACTATCTATAAATGAACTAATGAGACATTATCTTAGTCCATGAGATGCATAGTATGTGATTTATGTGAAAAGTCACAGAAGATATAAATCACAAGTTTTTTGTAAACTCAGAATTTTAGTTTGTAGTCGGTGATGAAATTTGGCGTTTCATCTGCGAAGACTGTAACATATCAACTAAGATGATTTGTCTTGATTATGAAAATGGAGACTTCCAGTTGATATGTTGATATGTTTTAAGAGTTAAGACATATTGAACTGGACCGCTATGAGATTTATTATTCTCTTAAAGACTATCAAATGAATAATAAATCTCACAACTTCTATTTACATCAACTCTAAATCCTGAGAAAATAATGGACCTGATCATGAGGTGTAGATTGCTTTGATATATCAAGAGTGAGATCTATAAGTTACGATCAAAATCTCAGTATGTTGGGCAGCCGCATTTAATGTTGATGGAACATATATTCTCAAGATGGAATTCATAATCTCTTAACGGAGATATAAAATATTCCCTTGAAATAAATTTAATGGGTTTGATTATTCAGAGTGTTGAGCCCAACCACTTTAATAAGGAGTTACTAAAATATATATTTATGAAATTGGATTTCATAAATATATGATGAATAACGTAAAGGATTAAACCGGGTACTCAAGAATTAAGATGTAGTAATCTTCAAAATGGCAGTCTACATTCATGACTTTGTATTACTACGAATATTTTAATGAAGGGGTTGCATGTATAATAAAGTCTTGGGATATAATTTATTAATAAGTCCTAGAGTGCAATTATATTCTTATAGTGGTATTGAATATAATTAATGGTAACTTTGGACTTGTTAAGAGTTAACAGAAAAGCTCAAGGCCCATTGGAGCTAGAGTTTTATTTGTTCCCTTTTGGTCCTACTCCAAGCCACATATTAGAGCTCAATTGGAATGGCCCAAAAGGCTAGCCTAATTAGATAATCAGTTGTATATAAGGAGAGAAACATACAGAATTTGATAAGTGCTTTTCATAAGGTTAAGATGAAGGTTTTCATAAGACTTTCATAAGTGGTTTTTCACTAAGATCATATGAGAGAATGAAATGGTTTGTATGTGAGTGTTGGACACTCTCTTATTTCTCTTCTTGGAAACTGATTGAGAGACCATACTTCTTGGGCATCAAGTGGAATTGGAGTGATGATTAAAAGTGTTCCCAAAGACTTCTAATATTTTGTTTTGAATTTCACCGCACCAAGGTACGCTTTATTGTTCTTAAATTCTGAAACTTACATAGTACATGTTATCAATTGCGAATGAAGTAGATCTGTTAATTTTTCGCTGCGTATGTTTTGTATGCGTTACAAACATCTATTTTCCTACAAATGGTATCAGAGCAGTCTTCATTTCGAATCTGTATAACATGTTTTGTGATTTTTGGAATTTGAGATAATAGTTTCATGTTGTTAGAAAATTATGCATTTAATTTTCTGCATGGTTGTTGAAACTATGATTTGATGAAAACTGATATTGATGTTATGATGTTGTTTAAATTTGAATTTTAGTATGTTAAATTGATCTTTAAGGCTATAGCATCATTGGAATTCAGTTTTGATTTTATGTCAATCAAGTTCATATTATGGTTGTTTGTTCATAAAAAAAACGGTTGAAAATTGTCTTTGAAGAATTCTGGAAAATTCAAATTTCACGTGACTCGATGATTGAGAAGCTATCGAGAATCTGTCGAGCTTACAGATAATTTCTCGATCGATCGACGAGCTATCGGGCAACTGTCGAGACAGCAAGATTGTTTCTCGATCGATCGACCAGCTATGGGGAAGCTGTCGAGCCAGCAAGATTGTTTCTCAATCGATCGAAAAGCGATTGAGGATCGATTGAGCCTGGGAATTTTTTGAATTTTTCTAAGTGTTTTCAAATTTATAAAGTATAAGGCTATGTGTGATGAGATTACACATGGTTCTAACTAAAAGACCTAATGAGATCAAAGATATTTGTTAATTAGAACTCTAAGTCCTAAATTATTTTATGATTAAAAGTCCTTAATTTATTTTAATTAGAGGTTTTTAATGAGACTAAAATTTTAATTAAAGTTATATAGTTTCTAATAAGATTAGAATACTTTATTTAGTAAATTAAGGATAGAGTTATATATAACTAATTTTTTGATTCATTAGAGTTTAAGGAATCCTAAATAGTTTATGACTTCCATTTTAGTTAGTGATTCTAATGAGACTAGAGTCTTCAACAAATGCAAGGTTGTTAGTTGTGATGGGATCACAATTATTTAAAGAAAAACCCAAATAACCAGAGGGAGTGCTGAAATAACCCTTTTGTTAAGTTTATTGTAATGTGAATAGATACCTTGTCTTGACTTCGAGTCTTGCATTCCATGCAGAAGGTATTTACTTCACGGATTACAAGGTTAAACTTCTTTGCGATAGCGCGAATGTTCGTTACGCTATAGTGACATGACTTAGTTACATCACATTGAATTTAAACAATTAAACACATTTGATGTGTAGGGTTAAAATTGTGATTAGATCACAATGATTTCATGACAATCCACTTGTTTTAAAATTTTTAGTGGGAGAGAGATTCAAGAGTTGATTCTCATGGCTTCCATTGCTGGTTTATAGTAGTGTGATTAGGCACCTCACCTTGGCGTATATGCCTTGCTCCCTTCGGAGGGTGTTTAATTCATGGTACTACAGATTAAACTTCTTAATGATAGATGAAGTGTGTTTTTACATTGAGAACAACCACGCTTCCCTGGAGTTACTTGGTGACTCACATAGAATCTAGGCAATGGTGTACACTAGACTAAGTTTAATGTTAACCTCCCTTCAGAGCTATGTCATTATTACTTAGAGGCTGAAGGAAAAACGGCAAATTATTTTTGTTTGGTAAGAATTACCATGATAGCATTAATAATGAGAATTATTCTCGCCTGATCATAGTGATTGGTATGACCTCGCTTCCGAGGAATATTAATTGCGGGATTAGGTTGTCGTTGCACCTAGTATAGTATGGTTTTCGGGTTCCATATTATATGGTTTTGGATGTAAAATATAATGTCCCTGTAATTATGTTCATAGTCTCAAAATAAAGTTGTCATAAATTTTGTCCACTAGCTACTATTTTAAATGAATCACATTAACTAAGAAATAATTTTGGACATGGTGCTTAAAGAAGCTGAAGTATATAAATACATTTATTGATTCAACATTGTCATAATTTCCTATACATGATGCATTTATGGAAGACAGCTTATGATTTGATCATAGTCTCCATTGGAATGCTAAAATGTTTTTTTGGCTTCTATCTCAATTGTGCTACAGCATGAGATGCAAGAGTTAATACTATACTTAGACTTTATATTAAGTCTAAATGATATATTTTAGTATGAATCATATTAAATGCTAAGAAAGGCTAAGGAGTTCCAATTCTATGTCATTTTATGAAAATATGTTATTTTTAAAATGAATTAGAATTCTTGGATGTAGAGATTAAATGTTAATCTCATATGGATATGATTCACAAGTCCTTATTAGAATCATTTGATCAATTCAGATTGTTTTGAATATAAATTCTTTTTATATTATCTGAATTGATGAGTGAGATCTACGCAACGGAAGACATCCTACAAGCTAAAGCTAGTATCAATATGATTTAATTCAAATTCTTAGCCTAAACCGAAAGGTAAAGGTGGTAAGAAGAGGAATTATAATACCAAACAATTAGACAACCTAGTTGCCCTAGTAGTTGCCAAAAAGAAATTAGACTCAAAAGAATGATCAAAAGGAAAGTGTTTCCGGTTTGGTAATGCTAAGCATTATCCATGATTATTTTCTAGATGGAAATTTAAATGTTTTACTTTTTAAAGAGAAAGTTTCCATCCTTTGGTTTTGTATGTTTTGGCACTTTTGTCTAAATCTTATTGATCTAAATAACATTCAAGATTAGTGAAAGATGAGTTTTTAGAACCATTATTTTATTAAATTCCCAATCTATGAATTCTATTTAGAGGATAATATGATCTAAGGCTCCTTTATTGTAAAGGAATATAGTTTCAATGGACTTCTTTAAGTTAGTGCATTCAAGAAGGAGGAATAAGACTCTTTTAGAAATAGTAAAATACATGATAAGTATTTCCATTTACTTATTTCCTTTAGAGATATACTCTATGTATTACTGTACATTTTCTAAAATTGATTTCAAGAGTTTGTTCTTAGGACATTTGTCAAATTGTGGAATGGGTGAAAACCTAGTATGTGATACTTCCACTTTTGGAGATGTCCAGCACTTGTGCTAGAAAGGAAGTCTGACAAATTGAAATCAAAAGATAGAAAAATGTGTGTTTATGATAGGTATCCAAAAGGAATTGTAGAAGATTATTTTGGTAATCATAAAGAAAACAAGGTGTTTGTAAAGTACAAATACAAAGTTTTTTTTTATTTTTATGATGACTATGTGAATGATCTTAAAGCTAAATGTAGAAATGTTCTAGAAGCCAAATGTTAGAATTTGTTGTAAGACAACCATAAAATACATTTAGAAATGAGATGGTTGTATTAGATACACCACAAGACATTATTCTAGATATATAGCTAGTACACTGGTACAATATCGTAGTGGGAGGATTGTCAATTACCAAATAAATTCATACTTTTGGAATAAACTTTTGAAATCATTCCACAAGGATATGAATTTGATCCTCGGTCCTACGTAGAGACAATAGATGATATGAATATGGATTACTGAATCAAAGTTATGTAAATAGAATTAGATTCTATTTAAAGTCTAGAACTTGTAGAGACGCCTAGTGGCATTAAGCCTATTGTTCTCAAATAGGTCTACAAGAAAAATGAGAATGATAGATTTAAAGGTGTAAACCTTCAAAGTCAAGACTAGTGGTGAAAAGATCTATTCAGAAAGAAATGGTTCGACTATGAAAAGATTTTTTCACCAATAGTTAAGTTTGACTCTATCTAGATTCTCTTATTCATTATATTTCATTTTGGATAAAATATGGTAATGGATATCAAGAAAGCTTTTTTAGTAGCAATCTTGAAGAAAACATCTATACGATGTGACTAGACTTGTACATAGCAAAGAACCAATAGTGTTTAGTATGCAAGTTGCTTAAATTCCATTTATGGACTAAAGTAAGCATATGAATCGTAAAATATCATCTTTTATCAAGTAATCAAATTGTTTGATTTTGATCAAGTATTAAAAGGCCTTATGTGTGTAAAGTTATATAGAATAATAAATCTCTTAATGTATGTTGATGACATTCTAATCATTTAGAATGATGTAGAGTTATTGTCATCAATAGAGTTTTGTTGTCTAATCCAGTTTGATATAAAGTACTTGGGAAAAACTAGTCATATCCTAAGAATTAAACTTTGTTAAAATTCAGAAATTAGGATGTTAGGTCTATCTCAAACTGCTTAAATAGATTAGATTCTAGTCAAGTATAGCATGTAATACTTCAAGAAAGGATTCTTTCCTTTTAAGTTTGAAATTCCTTTATAAAGGACTATAGTCCTAAGACATATAAAAGGAAAAGCATATTAAGACGGTTCCTTTTATCAAATCGAAAGGAAGTCTTTATGCTATGCTATATACTAGGCTAAATATCTATTTTGCGGTGGGCATAGTAAGTAAATATCAATTAAATCAAAGATCGCTTAATTTAGTGGGAGTAAAGCATATACTCAAATATCTTAGGAGAATAAATGATTATATGCTTGTCCACAAAAGTGAGGTTTTGATGGTTACTGGATATACAAATACTGACTTATAGTTTGATTGTGATTCATGAAGTTGGACTTCAAGATATGTGTTCATCTTAGGTGGTGAAGATACACATTAAGCGTAAGTATCATTTCATTAGAAAGATATGAGTACGTGAGAAGTAGTAGTAGATAAGATAATTTATGCAATAAATCTGGATGAAACTTGTTTCCAAACCTTGCCCTATGAATTACTCTAAAGGGAGATAAGTGTCGGAAATATGGTAAATTGTCTTTGAGGGCAAGTGGGAGATTGTTGGGGTTTATGCCCTAAAATCCAATTTATTGGCATGTCATAAATAATTAAATTATTTAATTATGTGAGACTATCTATAAATGAACTAATGGAACATTATCTTAGTCCATGAAATGCATAGTATGTGATTTATGTGAAAAGTCACAGAAGATATAAATCACAAGTTTTTTGCAAACTCATAATTTTAGTTCGTAGTCGGTGATAAAATTGGGCGTTTCATCTGCGAAGACTATAACATATCAACTAAGATGATTTGTCTTGATCATGGAAATGGAGACTTATAGTTGATATGTTGATATGTTTTAAGAGTTAAGACATATTGAATTAGACCGCTATGAGATTTATTATTCTCCTAAAGACTGTCATATGAATAATAAATCTCACGACTTCTATTTACATCAACTCTAAATTCTGAGAGAATAATGGACCTGATCATGAGATGTAGGTTGCTTTGATATATCAGGAGTGAGATCTATAAGTTACGATCAAAACCTCAATATGTTGGGCAGTCGCATTTAATGTTGATGGAACATATATTCTCAAGATGGAATTCATAATCTCTTAACGGAGATATAAAATATTCCCTTGAGATAAGTTTAATGAGTTTGGTTATTCAGAGTGTTGGGCCCAACCACTTTAGTAAGGAATTACTAAAATATATATTTATGAAATTGGATTTCATAAATATATGATGAATAATGTAAAGGATTAAACCGGGTACTTAAGGATTAAGATGTAGTAATCTTCAAAGTGGCAGTCTACATTCATGACTTTGTATTACTACGAATATTTTAATGAAGGAGTTGCATGTATAATAAAGTCTTGGGATATAATTTATTAATAAGGCCTAGAGTGCAATTATATTCTTATAATGGTATTGAATATAATTAATGGTAACTTTGGACTTGTCAAGAGTTGACAGAAAAACCCAAGGCCCATTGGAGCTAGAGTCTTATTTGTTCCTTTTTGGTCCCACTCCAAGTCACATACTAGAGCCCAATTGGAATGTCCCAAAAGGCTAGCCCAATTAGATAATCAGTTGTATATAAAGAGAGAAACATACAGAATTTGATAAGTGCTTTTCATAAGGTTAAGATGAAGGTTTTCATAAGACTTTCATAAATGGTTTTTCACTAAGATCATATGAGAGAATGAAATGGTTTGTATGTGAGTGTTGGACACTCTCTTATTTCTTTTCTTGAAAACTGATTAAGAGACCACACTTCTTGGGCATCAAGTGGAATTGGAGTGAAGATTAAAAGTGTTCCCAAGGATTTCTAATCTTTTGTTTTGAATTTCACTGCACTAATGTACGCTTTCTTGTTCTTAAATCCTAAAACTTACATAGTACATGTTATCAATTGCGAATGAAATAGATCCATTAATTTTCCACCGCGTATGTTTTGTATGCGTTACAAACATGTATTTTCCTACAGCCATAACCAAGACCTCCAAGCTCATAAAATCCTCAACCAAATAGTTTATTTTATTACTAAAAATGTATGTAATTGGTTCATGAACCAAGCCTAGGAATTCTAAAGGAGAAAATTTGGGAACATGTGGTTTGGAGGGTATAAAGGGATCTCCAGCGAAACCCTTTGAAGTGGACTTAAACTTTGACACCTAGCTTAGGGTGTTGAATCCTACTTTCTAGGGTTCAAATCTCAGTTGCAGCACTAGGATTCTTCCTTAATACTTGTTTTAATCCCATTGGCTGAATACAATCTCAGCATGCTTAGCATTTAATGCAAGATTACCCCAAATACTACCCATGTGTGACATTGCCCAAAGAAGCAAAATAGCCCCAAAAGCAAATCTCCCATTTTTAGGCCAAATCTAGGTTATTAATTCAGCTGTCCTGCTCCCCTAAATTAGACCTACGTTTTTTTTTTTTTTTGGATTTTAGCTAATTAATGTTTCTCTAAACTCTATTATAAAAGCATAAGCACCTTAGCCCACAAACACACAGCTACTCCCTCTGAAACTTTCTGATTTGTTTGTCATTTTGCTTGTAATTCAGCTCTCCTCAAGCTCACAACTCATTCCCCTTAACCTACACTCACCTAGCCTCAAACATTCATTTTCTCTTTTGCATAATCACAGCCCATAAATGTCTCCCAATTAGTCACAAACAGCCTACTACTCACTAAAGCCTTAACCTCAGTATTAATTCCATCCCACTCACTCAAAACAACCCACATTACCTCATTCATGCCTTATGCACACATACCCACAAAAATCTTAGTTTAATACTTGCTGCACTGAGTTGGGATCTCTCTCTCCCTTCATACCATGCCAAATAACTCATTTTTCATCACTATGCAACCACTAGTATTTACTTATTGTTTTACTATGGGAGGCTATAATGTATTTGAGACTTTTTGGAATTTTTTCTTCATATTAATGTAATGATGGCTGAGAGTACTGTGGACTCTATTGAACAAAATACACAAGAATATTCTAAAGTTAATACTTTATTAAATTTATTTGATAATTGAATATAAATTACCCTACCGCTAGAGGACTGATTTGAACTATGATACTGTAAAAGGACTAATAATATAACAAACTAACAAAAGTAACGTGTTTATTGGGTTTTATTGTTGTCTTCTTGTCAGGGTGCAGCCTTTATCTCTTGTTTTGGTGGGCTTACACGACACCGAAAGCCTTTGGGCTTTATTTCAAGAGCCCATCGTTGAGTTTCGGCTTGGCTACCCCATATTCTATTTAGGAATATCAAAATTTTCCCTTCAACAATGGTTTTAGTTAAACTGCACCGCAAAGTGTGGTGCTAAAAATGACCTAAAACTGCACCGTACCGCACCGCAAACACCCCTAAATTATGGTCTTAAACCTCAAATTATATTGAACCAAACTTTTGGGTTTTGACTAAGAAGTGGGCCAGTTCCCCGTCCTCTTCAATTAAAAATCTATTTAAAAAAAAAAAGAAAAAAGAAAAGAAAAGAAAACCAACAAATTTGTTCTCTTTAGCCAAATGAAAGTGGAAATGCCAGCCATCTTAAAGCCCTTTACAAACAAAACTAATTACGTAATCCAAATTTTGCATTTGCAGCTATCTGTACGGTCCATGGACCAATTTCTTCAAGCTCCATGACTAAGATGAACGCTTCAAGCAAAATACAAGGTTTTTTTTTTTTTCCTTGATAACCCACAAATTTCATTAAAACAAACAGAGTCACCTACAAAATACAGTCAGCCTTGCAAGCATCAAGAATGACTTAAGGGGCTTCGTGCTTTTAACAACAAAAATGGCTTTTAAACCTAACAGCAAGCTTGTTTGTAGCTTGGGCTGCAAAATTTAGCTTCTCTTAACCCAATTAAACTTACAACTAGAAAAATATTTATTTTAAGTTCAAGCGAATTACATTCAAATTGTCAACGCAAACTTTAACATCACCTTTTATGACAACCTGCATCCAGCTCTCCGCAGTAACAACTTGTTCAAGGCCCATATTTTGAGTTAGTTTAAGGCTATTATAAACTGAATAAAAAATGTGCAATAATTGCTGGATCATAAAACTTATATAAAATATTCAATTATTGTCCTTTGTCAAATCAATAGAAAATATCTTTATGTTTAGTATGGTTTCGTTTCGTGGGATAATGCAATAACATATTACTATCAGGATTCAGGAATATAACCTTTACCTAATCATATACGAAAATTGGAACTAATCGAATGGCTAAAATGGCTTGGGCCGTGGCTGACACGGTATCTACGATTCAACAATTGAATCTCCTTTTGTTGTACTATATTTTATCTTATTTTTTTATAATTTTAAATAAATACAGGAGTTGCTTGGCAGAAAATTCTTGTGAGAAGGAAGTTTATTATCACTATAGGGTACATGTGAAGTTTTTAAGGGAAACGAGGAGAGAGATATATTAGCTTAATTAAAAGTTATATAATGCCCCATTGATTTTGCCGAAGTGGAAGGGGAGAGAAATATGATAAGTAATTCGTCTATAATAAAAATAAAAATAAAAAAAATAAAAACTACAATTCAATGTTGTGAAAGCAGACACGAGAGAGAGAGGAGAGAGAAAATATGTAAAGCACAATTCAACATTGTGAAGCCGATTTACAAACTTTGACTTCACTCCCAATCCCCACTACTCTTAAGTCTTATCTCTTTCAACTTCTCTACACCATTCTTCCCGCGTCAACACAACACCACTATCTCATTGGCCATTGTTGCCATCAAACGCTCGCTACAATTGGCCCGCCACCACCGTGCACCTGGCTATCACAAACCACCACTCTTTGGCCATCATGGCCAATTGACCACCAATTGTTAGTTGCCACTGGACACCATCCGTGCTTTCCTCCCTCGATTGCCATCATTATTGGGAATTTAATGCAACTAAACGGTATAATTTTATTCTATTTTATTTTTTTTGTTTATAACCAACAACTTAAAACAAATCAATTTCCAATAAAAATATTTTCCATAAAAAAAAAATATATGCGGAAACAACCAAAATATTTTGTAGTTGAAATTGCATTTGTTTAATTTTTAAATACCTTTTTTTTGCACCAGGTTTTTTTTTTTTTTTAATAGAAGATCCAATTTCTTGCCCTAGGTTGGTTGTGGATGCATGCATGGTTCAGAATTTCTATCGAATTCAGAACTTATTCAAAATTGATCAAGCACGTGATCAAATTTTGTTTAATTTTATTAATTAGTGTTGAGTCTATATAGTTACAAGCTGTGAACAAAAGTGTGTCTTGTAAGTATCTTTTAAGTCTATTTTGAAGTCAAGACAACTGCCTAGAATGTGCAAGTCATATACAAGTTAGTCCGACAACTTTTGATATCTAGTCAATCAATCAAGCTTCAAAGTTTTCAATGTATCGAACTGCGTATTTCAAATCTAAGAATTAAGTTTATCCAGCAGTTCAAGTATTTAGGGATTCATGCACCCAAGGCTAAGGTATAAAAATAAAATTAGAGAACGTCATATAAAAAGACTTTTGGAGAGCCGCTTAATGTGCATCGGTGCTTTGCGTATCCCAAACTCTCTCTAAAGCCTCAATCGGTGATTAAGCTTGAAGAAATTTAAGATCTGGTGGTATAGAAGTTGTTACCTCATCCAAAATATACAAAGTCAAAGCATAAGTGGGTACGGCCAAAATGGGGATATACCCCTTTCGGCGAAAAGTTCCAACAAAATACCTTATTTCTGAAACTATTTAGGGATATGCTCCTGTTTTGAAACTCGATTTTCTAAAAATCGAGTTTTAATGTAAAATTCGATTTTTCGAAAATCGAGTTATAGCGAAATTAAACTTTAAAAAAAAAAAAAATTGTGGAACTCGAGTTCCATGAACTAGAGTTCCATTCAAGGAACTCGAGTTCCACTTGAAAATTTTCATGGGACTCGAGTTCATGGAACTCGATTTCCACACTAAAACTCGCTTTTGATAAAATCGAGTTTCAAAATAGGGACATATCCTTAAATAGTTTCAAAAAATAAGGTATTTTGCTGAAACTTTTCGCCGAAATGGGTATATCCCCATTTTGTCCTCAAGAACCTGATAATAATATTATTGTAGAAATATTGCTTCAAAGATACTTTCAACAAAACTTTTTTTTTTTAGAATCATACTCTCAAAAATACTTGATAATAATAGTTAATAGCGTATAAAAGAGGACTTGCGAGTCTCGCGAACTACTCCTACTGTGTCTAGGTAGGGACCCCCCAAGTGAAGCAGCAATAGTCGAAACTCGAAAGAGGACTTGCAAACCAAGGTGCCTTTCCTGCGACTTGGAAAAAGTATATTCGAATAAACTCTTAAATCCTAATTACGTTGTATACTCGTATTGTTTTGCACAATGTCGATTGTCCGTAGACTATGGAAACCCTGAGGCAGCTTTCAATATTATCGGCTGCCAAATTCCAAGGAGAAAAAAAAAAAAAAAAAAAATCTGTCATGCATGCATGTATGATGACAATTTTTTTTTTTTTTTTTGAGGAACATGTATGATGACAAATAGATTTACATTTTTTTTAAACAATATTTCTAATGAGGAGGATGTAAATGTGTGATGCTTTCAATTTACATTTAATGTTTACTCTAAAGACATTAGTTTTAGATATATTTTTAAAAACTTTTTATGGAGAAAAAAAAAATGACAACTTTTTATATTTTTCATTAAAGTGATGTCAAAACTTTTCTAAATTAGTTATTATTAATAATTACCTTAATGACACAAGTTAACATCACTCATACTTAAATTACTCTTCTTTTTTAAGAAGAACTTTGCATTACGTTTAATGAGCCACTTTGAGGCCGCAATCCTCATCTACACATCTCCAAGGTCAACGAAAGTCTATATGATTTTTAGTTCTTTACGTCTGTCATATGAAAACGAAGAACAGTTCATACTACACTCAAACCAAATAACGACTTAATACATATAAGCCTAAGACAAGCTGTTATAAATAAGTGTTTTTTACAGTTCAGGCTTATCTTTCATCTAAATTGATTAAAAAAAATCAATTATTGATGCATATAAAAGTCAATATAGCAAAAGCGGCTGTTATAAATAAATATTTTTACATGAAAGCACGATAGGTTGATCTTTCATCTTCAAAAAAAAAAAAAAAAATCAATTATTGATACATATAATAGTAAAAAATGGAGAAGGAAGTTGGAAATGCTAACACTGATTTTTTTTTTTTTTTTAATTATTGAATTGTTTATTCAATGACTATTCTTCAAAATACTATCAGGTTTTTCTTGGTGAATACTGAATATCATAGGAATACAGATTAAGAATTTTTTAATTTATTTTTGAAGAAAGATGTATTTAGTAGGTCTATTAAATATTTTTTTTTTATCATCTTAAAAAAAGAAGCCATAGTTTACATAAATAAATATCGAGAAAAGTAGTATAACAATCTTAAATATGTGGGTGTGAACGAATAAATATCAAGTTACACCTGGTGTAACTCTTGTAAAGTTACACATTCTTTACGAGAAATTATATAGTCCTCATGGTGGACCACTTCATTTGTCCACCATTCCAGTAAAAAACTCCCACTTATTTAAAATTGCTGAGTCAGTATTCAGTTTTCATTTAAAATTCCACAATTTTAAACAAATGAGAGTCTTTTACTGGAATGGTGGACCACATCACTTATCCACCATGAGAACTTTATAATTTCTATTTTTTCACACCGTAGATTCATAAGAGATATAACGGCTAAAAAAATATCATTAAATGCTATTGGTTTCCACCTCATTCATAATTAATACTAGCATTTTCTCTCTCTCCTTATATTAATTTGAACCAATTTCAGACGTGGGTTTAAAAATGGGGAAGCGTCACAGTTTTCTTTAAAGTGTCTTCTTCTTCTTCAAAGTAATAATGGCTGGATCAAGAAAAATCTCTTCCTCTCTTGCAGACACAAAGAGTTACATCCACGCAATATGCACATACAAGTGGGATCATAAAAGTTAACACAAACACAAAATGAAATATGCTAAGGACCACCAAGCTTCATATCCTTATATTGGATCTGGAGGATTTGATATAGATTTGATAACTGGAGGCATATATAATTTCCATGAAAAATCTAAACGTAACCAAAGCAGAAAACAAAAAAAAAAAAAAAAAAAAATGCCAGTGAACTTTGGTCCAGTTGATAACATCCGTTCTATTGTATAGTTTATTTTTATTTTTTTAAGTATAGAAATGCAAGTTGTTAAAAATGGCAGTATGCCCTTTAATCAAGTGAAAAACAATAAATAAGGGGAGAAAGAAAATGCTAGTATTAATTATGAATGAGGTGGAAATCAATAGCATTTAATGATATTTTTTTAGCCGTTAGATCTCTTATGAATCTACGGTGTAAAAAATGTGTAACTTTACAAGAGTTATACTAGGTGTAATTCTAAAGAGTTACAAATTTTTTAAACCATTGGATTTACGTAGATCTAACGGTTAAAAAAAGACCCTCATTATTACAAATATTTTTATTAGAATCTCATTAATTACCCTCATTTATTACATTCTAAACCTATCTCTAAACCCAACAAAATTTGACGTCTGACTCTCTCTCTCTCTCTCTCCATTCTAAACCTATGTTTCTCTCTCTCTATCTCCTCCTCCATTGCTCCTCCACTATTGTTCCACCGCCACAGGTTGCCGGCGAAAAAAAAAAAAAAAAAAAAAAAAAAAAAAAAAAAAAAAACCAAGCCGAACACTGTTTCTATTTTTGTGAGTACTGTGTTTCTATTTTTCCTTTCTTTTCTGTTGTGAGTGCTCTGTTCTTTTTTTCTTTCTGGTCTGACTCTCTCCAGAATTCTACGTTTCTTTTTTGGTCTGCCATAGAATAATGATGGTTTAAATTGAAGCTAGTGACTACTGAAATGCTAAGTGGCGTATAAATTTTTTTTTGGTGATGATAGCTATTAATATAAAGGCTATGGGCATGTTCTTTTCTGGTCTTACATTTTTCTTGTTAGTCCTATAGGTAATCATTTTATATTGGAGATATCAAAAGATATTGATACCACTCAGATTTTGTCTTTTAGAAGCAATGCACATAGAATTCAAATATTGGAGATAACTATATATCTACTGAATCAAAAAATGTGTGGAACACAGTAAATGATTCACAAAGAATCATTTGGCAATACAGATTTGTTAGAACTCAAAATACATATTCAATATAAAACCATTGTATGTGTAGTAAAATGTATAACAATGTAAGTCACAGTGTAAGTTTCTCTAAATTTACTACCATCACCTTTATATTAATAGCTACCATCACCAAAAAATTTTCTATACGTCACTTAGCATTTGAGTAGTCACTAGCTTCAATTTAAACCATCATTATTCTATGGCAGACCAGAAAAGAAATGTAGAGTTTTGGAGAGAGTCAGACCAGAAAAAAAAAAAAAAAAAAAAAAAAAAAAAAAAAAAAAAAAAAAAACGAGCACTCACAATAGAAAAGAAAGGAAAAATAGAAACAGAGTACTCACAAAAATAGAAACAGTGTTCAGCTTGGTTTTTCTTTTTTCTACCGGCAACCTGTGGAGGTGGAACAATGGTGGTGGAGCAATGGAGGAGGAGATAGAGAGAGAGAGAGAGAGAAACGTAGGTTTAGAATGTATAGAGAGAGACAAATAGAGAGAAAGAGAAACGTAGAGAGAGAGAGAGAGAGAGAGAGTCAGACGTAAAATTTTATTGAGTTTAGAGATAGGTTTAGAATGTAATAAATGAGGGTAATTAATGAGATTCTAATAAAAATATTTGTAATAATGAGAGTCTTTTTTTAACTGTTGGATCTACATAAATTCAATGGTTTAAAAAATGTGTAATTTGAACCCATCTATATATATAATGCATTACACCTTATAATTAACCATTTAACATTCCTCGAGGATTGAGTAGTATTTCTAGCCCTTTCCTTAGGATGGGGCTCAGATTCGAATCTCCTTAGGATAGGACTCAGACTCGAATCCCTATAGTGCATGTTCTCCTACTTATTGTAGAATAAAGAAAAATTTTTTTTTTATCTAACTTATATTTCATGAACTATTATTTAACTTATGCCTTTAAGACACCTATATATTAATAAGACTTCTCTCTCTCTCTCATCAACTCTAATGCCACCTTGAAAACTCTGATTTTGATTATCACATGTACCCAAAATCAATTAACATTACTTTAACAACCCAATGATAAGTCAATCACACATACATCACCACATTCAAAAATTGATAGATACAATGAATAAAGCAACACAAGGATTTGGTTATGAAATGCAAAACATCAGAATAACTTAGGGACCGTTTGGTAACGTTATTCTAGTAACATTGTTTATATTTTTTGGAAATACGTGTAAGTAAAAAGTGTGTAAAAATACGTGTAATGTTGTTTAAAAATTAAAAAGAATTGCTTAAACTACCATACCAAACGGCCCCTTATTCAAAAGAAAAACTATTTTGGGGGTAACCTACACCAAGAGGAAACCCACTATTAAACACATTTTGTTCGAAATCCTACGTACAAAACCTTCGTAGATAGTAGGCGTAAATGCATTTTTGGTCTTTATATTTTAACTTTATTTCTATTTCGGTCTCTACATGTTTAGTTACCACTTTTAGTTCCTATTTTGAAAAATACCATCCATTTCAATCCCTATCATCACTTCTCTAACGAAAATATCCTATATGGCTAACGGAGTGCACTATTGACACAGTAAATGCTGACGTGGACATTAATTTAATATTAAAAAAAATTATTTAAGCATCCACATTAGATTATTATTTAAAAAATTAATTTCTCAATTTTAACAAAAGAAAAAAATATGAGTTAAAAATTAAAAAAATAAGAACACACAAGAACATAAGAACAAGAACAAAAACCCAGATTTAATCACAAACACAATAAGAGAATTTCTTTTATACGACATTTTCTATTTGTTTTTCTCAAAAACAAATACAAAAATAAACCCACACAAACCCAAAAAATTGAACCCACTCGGTGGTGCTATCCAAATTTTTATTCTTTCATTTTCTTGGCAACCAAACAAAGTGAGAAATTTTTTTTTTTTATCTTTTTTTTTTTTTTTTTTTTTTAATATGTAAATTTGAGAAATGATTTTGCTTGGGTTTGAGGATGGGGGCTTTGGAATTTATGATTTTTTTATTTATTTATTTATTTATGGTGTTTTTATGCTGAATTTTCTGGGTTTATGAATTTGGTTGCTGGGTTTATGAATTTGATTTGCTAGAGGTTTCATTGTTGATTGAAAGATGAGAAATTTTGGGTTTGAGTTGTGATTTTATATATCTAGGTTTTGTGGTTTGAGAAAATCTGAGAAGATCTGCTGTTGGGTTTGTGTTTGTGTTCTTGCTGGAGATTGATTTGTGTTTGATTGACAAGAAAGGGCAAGAAAATGCAACAAAATCCTGGGCATGTGTTCTTATGTTTAAAATTTGGGTTTGTGTTCTAGTGTTCTTGTTGAAGATAAATATAGATCTAAATTGATGTATTTTTTGGATTTCAATTTTGTTTTTTCTTATTTTAAATCTGTTAAAATTGATAAATTAAAAAAAATTTAATTAGTTGTTGATGTGGCATTTTTAATATTATTTTAATGGTCATGTAGGCATTCTAAGTGCAAACAATGCACTCTGTTAGCCACGTAGAACATTTCCGTTAGGGAACTGACAGAAGGAACTGAAATGGGTGATGTTTTTCAAAATAGGGACTAAAAGTGGTAAAATAAAAATGTAGGGACCAAAATAGAAATATAGTCAAAATATAAGGACTAAAAGTGCATTTACGCCTAGATAGTATCTACAAGTAACCAAGAAAACAACTTGTTGGCTTGCATCGAAATGGCTCAAGAACATTACTCATTCTACATGATCTCTCCATAATGAATGAACATTACATATTCTACATGATCTCTCCACAATGAATGAACTTGTTTACGTAAATCCAAAACTCCAGTAAGTCACTGAACCCATTGATGGAGGGTGACAATCTTTGTGGTTTTAATTGGATCAATTTAGGCTCATAAATAAGGCTTTTCAAGATTGAATTGACATAAAAGGTTTTTTTTTTTTGGCTTTCAAGGGAAGGCAATCTAGATCTATTTTGCACAACAACCTTCATAGATATAAAATCAAACCTTAATGGTTTGCATAGGTTAAAATCATAACTTTGAGTAGAAATAGGGTTTAGGTTTTCATAACCAAGCTCGAGCAAAGATAGTGTGAGCTTATGCAAATTTTTTATTTGACTTTAATAATCACTTGAGTCAAATTTGATTTCGCTCAACCAGAACTTCAATTTTCCAACATCTTCAAAAAACTCTTAAATAGATTCATGCTTAATTTCATAGCTTGTAATTATAATCTCTTTTAACTCTTAGTTTGACACAAAGAATTTTTTTCTCTTTTTTATTTTTTTCCCTTCTT
The DNA here is from genome assembly GCA_030021035.2 of Notholithocarpus densiflorus. Lineage (NCBI taxonomy): Eukaryota > Viridiplantae > Streptophyta > Magnoliopsida > Fagales > Fagaceae > Notholithocarpus > Notholithocarpus densiflorus. The sequence goes on from JARYZH020000005.1 coordinate 4,714,250, forward strand.
TCTTTCTTTATGAGAGAAAGGTATTTCAACATAGAACTTACCAGTTACCAATACTAAATTTCTAATATACCTTATCAAGGATAACAAAATGACTCCATATTACCTCATTTCGACTTAACTACTCTAGACCTGCGTGAGATTTTCCCACCTAAAAAAAAAAAAACAAAAAAAAAAGATGGGATAAAAAGAAAATACCCATGATCCCACCTGTCCTCATCCCTGTGAACCAACAAGAAGCAAGCTTTCACATTAAGAAAAAACAAAATAAAATAATGGGACACCTTGGCCTTAACGGTTGGATTCTATTGGCGTCCGTACAAGTTTGGATTCTTTAATCTGTTTAAGAAAACTAGTGAGTTCTTCGCTTGCAAAGTTTGCTTATAAATATGCCACCATCATTGACTTCCATACAGACCATACCTCTCTCTCTCTCTTGCATCCGTAATTTCTGCAGTTATTAAAAACATGGCTGATGATGTAGTACTACAAGAAGCCATTATTGACGAAACCAATGAGGAATTTTCTCAAGGGCTCAAGGAAAAGAAACTTTCATGGCAACAGTTGCGAAGACATGACTCTTTGGACATCGAGTCCCGCAGCCTTCATGGTCCTCATCATGGCCATCACTCCAAGGTTTGCCACCGGCAGCTCTTTCCAAAAAATCTCCATATTATAATTCACATCAAATTATTTTTCCATGATTACTAATATAAGTCAAAAATAGCAATTTTTCTTTGCATGTCAATTAGGAAGACACATATTTTGGATTATTTGACATATAAATTTAAATATTTTGGCATAAAATATATACTACTTTTATTTTTTCCTTTCAGGATATGGGATGGTCAGTAATCTTGCGTCTAGCATTTCAAAGTATTGGAGTGGTGTACGGGGATGTTGGTACTTCACCACTATACGTGTATTCTAGCACCTTCCCCAATGGTATCTCGCACAATGATGATATCCTAGGAGTACTTTCTTTGATCTTCTATACCATCACCTTAATTACTCTCATCAAGTACGTGTTGATTGTTTTAAAGGCCAATGATAATGGCGAAGGTAAGATATCCAACTATGAAAAACTTCTCTCTTCATGTTACAATCATAATTTGGGTGGTCTTATAATTAAAGACCAAGCAAGAAAAAAGTAAATCATTGTACTAAAATTTTGTATTTCTCGTAATATATTTATATTGTTACCACAAAATTTCATCTGTCAAAATTTCTTTCACAAAATGTTTAGGCTTGAGCCTTAAAGAGTGTTTGGCAAAAACTCTAATTTTAAAATCATTTTTGAAAAAAGAAAAAAGAAAAATCAAGTTGACTCTTAAATTTTTAATCAATTGAATGACTAATGGATCAAAATTGCATAACACGCATGATTTATTCATTGAAGAATCAAGACTATCCATTTAAAGATAGAGCTTATAGTAATCTGGCAGAACAATAATTTCCACTTTGTAACTTAATGAAAATAAATTTCAGGAGGGACATTTGCCTTATACTCTCTCTTATGCCGGTATGCCAAGGTGGGTTTCATCCCGAATCAACAGGCTGAGGACCGTGAAGTGTCAAACTACGAGCTTGATTTGCCGGATCGTAGTGCACGGATGGCATCGTGGCTCAAGTCTAAGCTAGAGAACAGCAAATTTGCAAAGCAAATCTTATTGTTCGCAACAATGCTTGGAACTTCCATGTTGATTGGGGACGGTGTTCTTACTCCTTGTATCTCAGGTTACTTTCCAATTTTTTCATTTCTACAATAGTACTTATGATTATGCCATATTGTGTTTTCATTTATACAATAAGTATATATTTAACATTCCTTTTACATATTATACTCTCAGAAGGATAAACCCTAAATCATTATAATTAAGATATTCATAAATTAATAAATAAAAAAAAAGAAAAAGAAAAAGAAGAGACTATATGAGATGCATGTTACATACATCTGTTATTATATGTTATTATATGAGATACATTCTCTTGATGAACTTATAGGTATTTTATCTACTATTACTATAATTCAAGTTGACTGGAACATTGAAAGCACTTTTACCATGTATTGAAAAGGGTTTTTTTTTTTTCTTAAAATTTTTTCAGTAGACTCAGAAATTGGCATATTTCCTCCTGATAAAAGTCATAGGATATGCTATAGTTGTTAGTGGGACATGGATTTGTTTTCAAGTATAAATATTCATCTTTTATTTTTATATTGTACAATTAATACAAAGTTATAAAATCATAATTTTAGAATCTTTTCAAGAAACCAAAGCAGGAATAAAAAAAAATAATATTAAAAAAAAAAAAAAACCCAAAGCAGTAAGCAAATACCGTGAATTATATATATACCTCCGTTACAGGGAAGGGTCTACCTTGTTTTGAAAGTTCTTGTAAGTTGAGCTGGTTGTGATCAAAACATATATATAAACTTGCAAATTTGCTTTTCTCAAAAAAAAACAAAAAATAAACAAGACTTGCAAATTTGCTCTTCTAGCAAGGGCATGGGTTAATGAAGTGTTCCATTCTCTTATATAGTCCCATAAAAATTTGGGCAAAACCTGACTTCTCCTGAAATGAAATCCTTACTCCTATCTAAGAAGAATAAAAATATGAAGTAATGATATAATGATAAATTTATATATACAGAAAAACACCTCAATTATTTTCATTTCATTCAATTACTTTTTAAGTTATCATTTTTATTCTATATATTAATTCTTTAAATTAATAACTCTCAAACACAGTATTATAGCCTTTTGCAACTTACATGTACTTGAATTTTGTTTTTTTATTCTCTATTTATTTGGCTTTTAAATGCAAATTACAATCTTTCTCTTTTGCAATGTTTGTGATGGCAGTTTTATCGGCTGTGGGAGGAATCCAGATAGAATCAACTAAAGTAACACAAGGCATCCCCATTTGGCTATGCGGCACATCATAATTTCTTTATATTAGCAAAAAGAAAATCAATTTATTATAAACTAGATTCATTTCAATTTTTTCTGTCCACTATTTTGTCTTTGTATGTGTTAAAATATTGTCTACTTTAAGAAATCATAGTAGAAACAACTTTAATAACTTTTTAAGCATAAATTTCATTTTATTTGAAATAAAAATATTCCTTTTCCATGTACCATAAATATTCAATTTTATATTGAACTGAAAAAAAAAAAAAAAAAAGAAGCTATAGAAGCAAACAAAAATAAGACAAACAAAAACAAGACAAAATTAAATTTATTTTACCAATGGTATTTCCAAAAATTTGTTCAGGTTCCATTTAGGCACACCGTATAATTTTCGCAAATGCAAGCAGTGCACAATAGTGCAAGGTTTTCTTAAAAAAAAAAAAATTTTATAAGCAATATAAAGTGCCCTTATCTATACTTTTCTACTTAATAAATTATATTATATTGACATTAATAGATTATGATTTATTGATTAAAATTTTTCTTTTCCAAAAAAAAAAAAAAAATCCTCCCAATTTAACACCTTTCTTCTTCTTCTCAGATTTTTTTTTTCTTTTTTTTTTTTTTAATGGCTTTATGTATACCGTCCTCCTTAATATAGTAATACATTATATTTTTATAAAGAGCATATAATTTGGTGTGGTTTCAAATTTTTTTTTTTTTTTTTCTAAAAAACCAAGGTAAAAAATAAATAAAAAATGATAGAAGTTATAGTTATAATAAGCAAAATAAAATAATTATTTTAAAAAAAGAAAAATAAAACTTTAAATTTAAATGATTCGTTATTGCAAACATAAATAGTGGATAGGGAGTTAAGAACAATTATAATAATTTGAAGAAATAGACTTAGTTTTCTTTTTCTTAGGAAAAAAGTCTTTGAGTCAATGGAGCGCATGAGATTCTATATATATTTGATTATTGTTTGAGGATAAAACTGTCAAAGTAAAAAAAAGGTTCGTAGAGTGATTGTTATTTAAAATCAAACTATCCATAGCCAAGAATGTAGTGGTGAAGAAGTTAGTTATAATAAGCAAATTTAAATTTTATTAAAAAACTTTAATTAAACTATTCGTAATCACTAATATATTTTTCTGATTAGAGCAGTAAGTTCCGAGTACGTGGAAGGCAAGAGAATAGATTAATATTACTAATTTCTAATTTATCAATCTCATGCAGTTTTAAATTAAAGAAAAATTATTTATTGAACATTCAATTCAGATTACCAAAAGCCTTATAACTCAATTGATAATTTTTTTTAATGTTTCCAATGGAGGCATGTCTAGAATTCAAATCTCTCTCCCTAAATTTTATATATATATATATATATATATATATATAATCAATTCAGCATTGTGAGGAGATTGAATTTTATGTCAAATGCCAAAATATACTAAGGCTAATGATAATTAATCAAGCAACTCTGCCCCATTCAAATATGAATATTTTGATTGATATTTATATGAAAAGACATTTTATTAATAACAAGTTATTTTGCCTTATATACAGATATGGTTGTTTGGATATCAGTGGTTATATTGATTTTGCTATTCGCGATTCAAAGATTTGGAACAGATAAAGTAGGTTATACCTTTGCTCCGATAATTTGCATTTGGTTTGCGTTTATTGGGGGCATTGGCATCTACAACTTCATCAAATATGATCCTGCTGTTGCTAAGGCAATAAATCCAAAGTATATCATAAATTATTTTTAGAGGAACAAAAAAGATGCTTGGATTTCCCTTGGTGGTGTTGTCCTTGCCATAACAGGTTGCAATTTCTTTCCTTTGTAAATTGTAATATATGTACCTTCAATTAGCTGAAAGTTTGTTAATGTAGTGTTACTTGTAAAATTATGCAGGAACTGAGGCTTTATTTGCTGATCTTGGTCACTTCTCAGTTCAATCCATTCAAATAAGCATGTGTTGTGTAACCTATCCAGCTCTTATTTTGGCATACACTGGTCAAGCATCCTTCCTTCGCAAGCACAATGATCTTGTTGCTACTACCTTTTACAAATCCATTCAAGGTAATTGCTACATGTCAATGGCCAAATTGACATTGTTTCTTCTCTCTTTTTCTCTATACATTTATTGGTCTTTGATATATATAGTTAACTAGTTCTGAGTGTGATATTTATATATGATGCGCAGGACCATTATATTGGCCAACGTTTGTGGTGGCTGTGTTAGCATCAATTATAGCAAGCCAAGCCATAATATCTGGGACTTTCTCTATAATCCAACAATCCCTCACACTAGGGTGTTTCCCTCGAGTGAAAGTAATCCACACATCAACTAAGTATGAAGGACAAGTTTATGTACCAGAAGCTAATTATCTTCTTATGGTGGCTTGCGTAGCAGTCACTTTGGGTTTTAGGACAACTACTAACATTGGCAATGCCTATGGTAATCCACAACCTACATATATAATTTTCCCGTCTTTAGTTTTTTTTTTTTTTTTTTTGGTTGAAAATCTTATTTGATATTAATTTATTAAAAGTCAGCAAAAATACAATTATACTTAGAAAAAGTATAGGCTTTCAAAAGTTGTACATAAGATATAAAGAGTCTCATATAATCCAAACACTGCAAAATATATATATATATATATATATATATATATTTAAAGAGTCTCATATATATGAGTTGCAACTAATGCTGCAACCCGCCAAAATCGACCCAACCCAAATTTTTAAGGGTTGGTATGTTGAGTTGGGTCATGAATTGTTTTTTTTTTTTTTTTTTTTTTTATAGTGGGTCGGGTTGGATGTAGGTTATGAGATTTACAAAACCTTGTAACCTGACCCGACCCACCTCTAAAAATATATATTATATAATTTTGTTATTTACTTTTTTTGCCTCTCTTTCTAAATAAAATCCAAATCCTAACTTCTTCTCATATAGTTTATGTTTGTTTGGTATTATGCTCATGATTATTTGGTTATAAATTTGCTCTTATTTGTGGTGGTGTTGTTCTAATGCTCAATTTAATAATAATAATAATAATAATTAAAAAAAAAAAAAAAACAATCCAACCCATGGGTCTAACCCAACTTGGGTTGGGTTGGGTTGGACTCCTGTAATGGGTTGGGTTGGGTTGAATTTTTTGTAACCCACCATGGTGGGTTGGATTGAAAAAACTTCTCAACCCGACCCATGCACACCCTTAACTACAATATATAGATTTAAAGAGTCTCATATATATGAGTTGTAATTAAAGAGTTGTTAATTTACTTTGTGCAGGGATAGCAGTGGTTTTTGTAATGACCCTCACATCTTGCTTCATAGTTCTTGTCATGATCATGATATGGAAAACCCACATACTTCTCACAGTTCCATACATTCTTATCATTGGCAGTGTAGAGCTTTTATATTTAAGTTCAGTCCTCTACAAATTTGACCAAGGAGGATATCTTCCCATAACATTTGCAACAGTCCTAATGACTGTAATGTATACTTGGAACAATGTTTTCAGGAGAAAGTACGATTATGAGCTTAAGCATATAATTTCTCCAGAGAAGTTAAAGGAAATAGTTGCTAACCCAAGCCTTTGTCGAATTCCTGGGCTTGCCCTGTTCTACTCAGAGCTTGTTCAAGGCATCCCACCAATTTTCAAGCACTATGTGGAGAATGTGCCTGCATTGCAATCTGTCCTTGTTTTCATCTCTGTCAAGTCACTTCCTATAAGCAAGGTTCCAGTGAAAGAGCGTTTCCTTTTTCGTCAAGTAGAGCCTAAAGAGCTTAATGTGTTTCGCTGCATTGTTAGATATGGATACATGGATGTGCAAAATGAGCAAGAGCCCTTTGAGAAGGTTTTGATAGAAAACTTGAAGGCGTTTATTAAAGAGAATTTATGGATGTCCAAAAAAGGGCTGAACAATAATGTTGAGAACATTGTAGATACACTGGATGGGAGGCATCTTCAAGAAGATATGCACTCAGAGTCATTTGAAAGAGAAATTGAGACAGTGGACAAGGCATGGCATGCAGGTATTGTTCACTTCATTGGTGAGACTGAAGTGGTTGCTGGAAAAGGAGCTGGTATTGGAAAGAGAATTGTGATAGATTATGCTTACACTTTCGTGAAAAGAAATTTGAGGGAGAGTGATGAAGTGCTTGACATTCCTCACAAGCGTATGCTGAAAGTGGGTATGACTTATGAACTTTAATGGATTAGGATGTGAAGAATAGAACCGTTTGATAAATAACAGAAGCAGTGTGCAATAAACTTTTTTTTTTTCTTCTTTTCTTTTCTATCTGTGAGAAATGAGAAGGCAGCCAGTTATATATATATCTAGTGTGCAAGCAAAAAATTAAAAAGATTCACTATGATGTTTTGAACTTCTTTTCTTCTTAATGAAAGTTACGTTATTCACATTATAAAATGAAGAAAAAAAAAGTGATTCTCCTAGAAATTAAGTGTGCAGATGGCTTCATTGCTGATGCATTTAAAATTTTTCTAGAAATAAATTTCTTTATTGTGTCCTTGTGTGGAACTTCTTTGTTTCTTGTTACACACCAATAGTTTTTTATTTTATTTCATTAATATACTTGTTTGGCCAGTATTCCAATTAAAAGTAAGATTTAACATCTATACAATACATAAAAAATGGAGGATTAGACATTTATTGAGCTTTTCTCCTAGATTGCCATCTCAGATTAGGAAAATTATAACTATTCTTATTTTCATTATAGGTATTAAGTATCTAAGGGCATGAGTTAAGGATTAATAAATATTTAATTAATTATGAGTTATAATCCACATTTTTTTTAAAAGAAAATATACTACTTATTAATGATTTATTGGCTTACACCATTACACGCACAAGTTCTTTAATGTTGTGTATTTGTGCAAGCTTTTTGGATATATATGTACAGTTTGACATTATATTTTGAAAATGTATAAAAATATTATATAATAAATAATTAAATACACTTTAATCACTAACACTTTGGGCAGTTAACAAAAAAACATTCATTATTTCTTAATTTTCTCTCTCTAAGATTAGCTTGATTTTCATTTTGAATTCTTGCCATTTCCTTAATTATTCTTGAAAGCTCAATAATCTAAATTACTAGAGCTAGTTTAGACTCCCAATTTTAATTACGGCTTGATTAATTTTAAGCTTAACACACTTAATGCGGAATATACGTGATTAGCAAATTAATTAATCAAAGGATTCAACAATTGCTTGAATAAACAAATAGATGTAATGCTAAAAGGTAAAGGGCAGTAGGGAAAAGAGACTCAAACCCAAGATAACACGGCGATGTGTTATCGAAGAGGAAAATCGAAGAACTCGGTATAAAAACCTTTCTGCAGCCCTCCAAACCAAAATGATCCACTATTGAATAAATTAGAGTACAAGGATACCAGAAAGACTCTCCAAGCCTAATTTACCCAAAGTACTTGAGCACTCCAAGATCCAGCTACCAACGAACTTCTTGGAGTCTTATTTTCACTAGCTTTCCAAATCTCGCAATACTGCCCAATTGCATTGCCAAGCCTCACCGGCTTATTTTGGCAAAGATCCAATACTTCCCAAGCTCCTAAACACTTTCTACACTCTAAATGGATGTGGCTTGTGTTTGGATACAAATCTCATCTCAAGGTATGACAATGGGAGAGGGGATGGAGAAGAGACTACAAAAGAATTCTCACTTAAGAATGAGTAGCTCTCTTTAAAAGGTGGGTGTTGTAGAAACCTCTTTAGGGTTTTCTATCTGAATAGCCTCCTTACAATTTTGTAAGTAATGAGGGTATATATAGTATGAGTGAAGGGTATAAGAGTCACACTTAAAATCCTAACTATCAATGCATCTCGCGGGTTATCTTGCGGGTTGGCCAAGTCGCGAGATTACTCGTGAGATACACAAACTCTTCAGCTTCCAGCATATGCTCCTTATGTGACCTTTAACTATCTTAATTAAATCTTCACCACTTAAGACTAAACCATTTACAATAAAATCCCACAAAATACAAGGAAATAAATTAATGAAATTACAACACTTTTTGTCATGGAATAAAGCCAACACAAATGTTATGTAAAAAATATAACTTAACAATTCTTATTTAATTTCTTTATTTTTTGATAATTTAATGGTTGAGAGATATGAGATTTGAACCCTAAATGTTTTCATTAAAAACACCAGGAGGTGCCAAATGAACTACAAGTTCCTCTTTGGTAACTCTTATTTCATTATTTCCTATTTTTCCTCCTTATGACTTACTTGATTGTTGTTTTAAATTTCCATGATTAGGCTACCATTTTCTCAATTCATGCTTTTGGTTCTCTTTTTCAATTAAACTATTAACCTTAAAAGTCTCCAACTCACCTTATCTTCTCTCAAATATCACCATTACAATTTACAGGCATTACTCCCATTATTTAATCTTAAAATGCACTTCAGAATAAAGAAACCAATGCAATGTCTTCCCTTCCCCTTCCAATCTTAGACTAATAGCAAATCCGAAACCCACAACTGAAACTTCATTTTTCTGCCTAATCTTTAAACAAACAAATAACCTGACAACAAATAAGTTGGCCAAACACACATATAAACTAAAACTTCAGTGGCATGTAACTTATGGATTCTACAAACTCTCATTAATTGATGATTCCATCTGACAAAATCCTCAAGAGCTACGTACAATGGCTTCTATGCCACCACTAAAGCCCTTCTCAACAACATCAAAGACCTCTCCATGTGCCCTAACTTTGTCACTCGAGTCCATGCTTGTCCATGCCCTCTGAAAGCATGGGCTTCACTAGTTTGAAACCACTTTCTTAAGCCAGTATTGCACTTTTGGTCCTTAAAATTCAGGGTTGATTTTATTTTAGCCTTTTATATTTTAAAATTTCATTTTGGCACTTAATGTTTGATTCTATTTTTATATTGGCCTTTTATGTTTTAAAATTTTCATTTTGCCTTTTCATGTTTGATTCAGTTTTTTGTTTGACCCTCACATTTCAAAATTTTAATTTTGACCCTTCATGAAAATTTTGAAATGTGAAGGACCAAACAAAAAACTGAATCAAATATAAAGGGCCAAAACGAATGTTTATAGAGCAGAAATAGGATAAAAAATAACTAAGCATAGAAACTAAATAAAATAACAAATAGAGCACAAATAGGAACTAAATAAATATAACCCGCCAATACCATAGAAAGTAAATAAAATAACTAAGCATTCGATTTTATATAGCACAAATAAAATAAAAATGAATGTATCACCTAAAATAAATATTGTTTCCTAATTACAATTGTATAACACCAACTTTTCCAAATCCAAACCATTCATACAAGTGAACTACAATATCAAATGTATTTTCATCAAAGAACGATTGTCAACTTATAGTGTAATAATTTTTGTAAATAAATTTTATTCATAAATAAAAATTTTCACTTTCTTTGTTTCTTAGCTCTCGATTTCTTGAGAACAATGGAGAAATTATCTTATCAATTATATATATATACACACACATTTATGTATGTAAAGCTTTCTTGTGTATTATGTTAGTGACTAGTGATAATAAATTACGAGGGACCTGAATCACATTATTTTTTGGGACATAACTTTTTGCTTTCACTCAAAATGCTAAATCATTTTTTTTTTTTAATTCTCTTGTTAGGACATATGTGATTCAATGTTAGTAACATATGTCACTATTTTATGTAATTGGCTAATCTTTTGACAAAATGCATTTTACTTGTAATTGGGTAGATCTAGGATGTGTTTAATACTTCGAGAAACAAGGTTTCAACTTTGTAAGGTTGAATTTAATTAACCATTATGTTGGCTTTATTCCGTGCCAAATTTGCTTGTATTTTAGCAATTAGTAACCCTGTATTTAGGTGGGAATCATGTAAGGGTAGTGTGTGAGAGAGTGTGAAGAAATGCTCAAGATTGTGCAAAGATGCAGAGTCTCGCAACTGGATCTTGCGGCTTGTAAGCCGCCAGAAGTTGCACACGTGCCAAGCATGCCAGAAGTTGAAGCGTCATGCCAGCTGGAGCATTACAGGACAAGAAGTACAGACTGGCCGTTCAGTTACCTCGCAATTTGAACTCGCGGCTCAGTCAAGTTGTGAGGCCAAGCCGCCAGCCAGCTCTGTTTTGGAAAAACTGACTCTTCGCATTCCTTTCTCACACCAGTATAAATACCCCTTATACCCACGATATGTAGAGAGCTTCCAGAGAGAATTTTGAGAGAGAAACCCTAGAGAAAAACAAGATTGACTCATCCATAATCTTTACATAGCTAGAGACACTTCAAATTCCTCTACTTTCACTTATCTCCATTGTTACATCCTTGAGAGATACACTATCAAAACCTTTTCTCACCATACCCATATCTATGAGAAGGCTGTTTGGTGCTTTGGGAAGCAATTAGGAAGGAACCAATGTGTTAGGACATATGTGTTTCACATGTTAAGAACATATGTCATGATTTTATGTAATTGGCTAATCATTTGACAAAACGCACTTTACTTGTATTTGGGTAGATCTAGGATGTGTTTTAAATACTTCAAGAAACCATGTTTCAAGATCACGTGTTAAAGCCTTCAAGTCTATCCAAGAAAACAAGTTGAAAGTGCAAAATTACTAAATCTCGACAGCTGGCTTGACAGCTGTATCTATCAAGCTTAAGAAAGCTATTTCAACCCCGTGTGCTCGACACCTTATCGACAGCTACTCGACACCTCCTATCTGTTGAGGTTTATGAATTTCAGAATCTTGATCTGATTTTCTTGGGATCCGTGATTATGTGTTTGGGCTTTCTTTTCTCCTAATCCTAAACATATAAAAGGATTGTTTTAAGTGCCATCAAAGAGTTCACAAGTTGCACAAGCATTGAGTAAACCTTGTTCAAGCAAATTGTGACTAAAGACAAAGTTCTTGCCTTTGTTCATCTCTTTCTCTTAAAGAAGTTGTTGTGTATTTGCACCATAGGGTTTTATGACCAAGCATCTTCTTGATCTTCATCGTGTGGATGAACTGAAGAACTTTGCAGCCAACAACCTTCTTAGTTGGTGATTGAAGTCGCGTACTAGGATCTGCGCAATTGGTTAGTCACGTACTTAGGAGCCGTGCATCAAAAGAAGGGAACTGTCACTACAGAACAAGTCCAATTGGGTATTGGGGTAAGGGTTCAACTATAGGTTGGTAAGGTACTTGGGATTCCTTTACTTGTAACCGCTTGTTGTGATAATAGTGGAGTTTCGAGAGTGGTGACCTGAAAATCACCCAGTTGGGTTTTTGCCGTTAGGTTTTCCCCATTCATAAACAAATCACCGTGTTATTTATTTTTCGCTGCATAATTAGTTTATTGGTGATTTGTTTGTGCTACCACGAGTTTGCATGTTAATTTGATTAATTAATAACTTGGCTAATTAATTAATTAATTTCTATCACAAGGGGTTAATTCAGTTTGTGGCCTATCACAATGGTTATTGGTTGATGCTATGGACTATAGCGGAATCCGATAAGCTAAAGAAGAAATAGGTTCGACGCAACCTCGTTGGAGTAGGAGCTTGGAAGGCTTAGGTACACTGGGTAGATTAGGCTTGGAGGGTCTTCTACTATTCATGTATCCCAACTACATTCTTTAGTGGATTATTTACCACTTGGAGGGCGGCAGAGAGGTTTTACGCCGAGGGCTTCGGTTTCCTCTTCAATAACACATCGCTGTGTTGTCTTTATATTTGCATCTCTCTTCCCTTAATCTTTACCATTTAATTTCTGCTGTGGATGTGATTTTATTTGGTTTAGATTGTTTATCAATTCTGTGTTTAGCTTATGTTCATATTCCGCACATTAATTGTTTGATATTAAGCTTGAATTGGTAACTTGTAAATTGGGGGTCTAAACGTTTATAGTGTTTTATACGTTATTTGAACTTTCAATTGGTATCAGAGCGGGTGCACTTGCTGTGGTTTAATTACCTTAGTGCAATCCTTGACCCCGTTTGAGATGGACCGGTCTCAATCTTTAAATGCTCCACCATATTTTGATGGTAGCAACTATGCCTTTTGGAAAGTGTGGATGAGAGCATTTTTATGCTCTATAGATGAGGCTGTTTGGGATGCTTTTGATATAGAATGGACTAGGCCTGAGGCAGCCAAATCCACTTGGGATAAAGCAGCCCTCGCCGCGTCTAATGCTAATAGTAAAGCACTTAACGCGGTTTTTTGTGGTGTGTCCCCAGATGAGTTCCATCAGATTTCTCATATCACTGTTGCCAAGGAAGCATGGCAGATTTTGGAGACCACTTATGAGGGTACAAAGAAAGTTAAGGACACAAAGCTACAGATGCTGACTACCCGGTTTGAAGAGCTCAGAATGAGAGAGGATGAGTCTTTTGATTCTTTCTATAGTAAGTTGAATGAAGTTGTCATCGTCAAGTTTAATTTGGGAGAGAAAACGAAGGATTCCAAGGTAGTAAGGAAGATCCTTCGGTCATTGCCGGAAAGCTTCCGTGCCAAGGTGACGACGATTGAAGAGAGCACGAATCTTAATGATATCAAAGTCCAAGAACTGGTTGGCTCGCTTCAGACTTATGAATTGTCCTTGCCTACTCAAAGGAAGAGCAAATCTCTTGCTCTTAAGACCATAAATGAAAGAGAAGAAGCACACAACTCATCAGATGAGGATGTTGTTGAGAAAGATGTTGCTTACCTTGCAAAAAATTTCTGCAAATTTCTGAAGTTCAAGAACAGTGGGAAATTTGGTGACAAAGGAAAATTTACAAATTCCAGAAAGGAGAAGAAGGACTTCAAAAAGAGAGACGGGAAGGAGTCCCAATCTAATCAAGGAGTCACTTGTTTTGAATGTAATGGACATGGCCATTTCAAAAAGGAATTTCCTAACTACTTGAGATCGAAGGGCAAGGCATATGCAACCACTCTCAGTGACTCAGATTCTTCCAGCTCTGACTCGGACGATAGCTGTGATGAAGAAGGGAATTTCTCAGCATTTATGACTATTGCTCATGTTGAGTCTTCGGAAGACTTGAATTTGCTTGTGCAAGAACTTGGGGAGCATAGTGATGAGGAATCCATGGGAATTGCAGAAGAATCGGATGCTAAAGAAGATGAAGATGCAGCCGGTCTTCAAGAGAATTACAACTCACTCCTTGAGAAGTTAGGAGAGTATGTAAGGGTGGCCAAGGCTGCTGTGAAGAAGATGAAGAAAGCAGAGGAGGACTATAGAAGTCTCCTAATAAGACATAAGGAGACCAAGTGTGAGATTGAGACGCTAAATGGTGAGCTAACCGAAGCTTATTCAAAAATCAAATTCCTTGAGCATGAAGTGGTTCAAGCCAATGCTAAAGTAGACCGAGTCTCCTCTCAGTAGCTTGATGAAATGCTTGCTCATCAAAAACCATTTTCCGACAAAGGTGGATTGGGATACACCGGAGAGAGCAGTTCGGCTGAAAATAAATACAAGGAAATGAAGTTTGTGAAAGCCAAAGAATCGAAGGGGGTTACCACAAATTCTGAGAAAGTGAAGCCGGAGAAGAAGAAGAATGTGACTGTCCAACGGTTTATGACTAAACCTCCTAAACAATCAGTGGTCAAACCTAAGGATAAAGGGAACTCACTCCCAAAGTCACAAAGAGGTCCGAGAACTCAACACTTCTATCATCACTGTGGACTTCAAGGTCACACCAGACCCAATTGCCATAAGCTGCAAGCATTGAAGAATTCAGGTGCTCAAAGGCCAAGAGGACCAAGAAATGACAAAAGGAATTGGGCTGTTAAGCAATCAAGAGACCGAGGTGATTCCGGTGTGATGGATGTGATGAAAATGATCGGTGCATTCACCACTTGCTTGGAAAGCTTCACTAGAAGGTTTGAAAGTCCTAACTCTCGTACCCAATCCTATAGGGATATCACCCTAAACGCACGTGACGTGTGGGTGAAGAGGGTTACTCATGCATAAGCATTACAACATGTCCATGCATTAATACTTCCAATGTTTTGTGACTATGCTTGGTTGTGCGTTGTTGCTAGCTTGAGTTGAAAATTGTTTTAAATATTTATTTTTGCTTTAAATGTTTTTACATTGTTGCTTTTGATCAATCTTTTCTTTCTTGTGTGTCAAAAATCCATAAACCACATAAAAAGTAGAAAATCCAAAAAGTTTGATCGACGTTGTTGAGTTTTGTCTCAAAATATGTTTTACCCTGTACCTTTATGCAAATGGCTTTGTGCATCTACAAGCATAGCTTGTTTCCTATGCACTCATATCATTGTGGGAGAAATTTTGAAATCTATGTGACTGTTGTAAATAGATCTTCAACCTTGTCATGAATGACTAGTGAATGATTTTGTTGATCTTGAGACATGCATAGACTTGTGCCTATATATCTTCTCACTCTTTTATTTTTCTGTTTTTGCTAAAAGAGCTCATCAAATGTAAATCTCCAAATGAAAAGAGATATTGAGCTGCAAAAGCCTGTCGCACATACTAGTATTTGACTAGGAAAAAGGGAAAGCGACCAAAAATAAAATTGTATGATGCCCAAAAGGCCAAAGGCTAAGTCATCAAAATGAAATATTAAAAGTTTCAGGCATCGATCTCTTAATGAGATGTGTTGATTCAAAAAGATCAAATGATTTGTTGAACATGGAGCCAAATGAAAAGCTTCAAAGATATTATACTTAAGTTTATGTGGGAGGTCATATATGCATATTTCTATAATTGAGATGGGTCACATTATCTAGTGCTAGTTGTGTATGCCTTGATTGAATTGATCATTGAAGTTTCACATTAGACTAAGGACTATCTAATTTTTGATATTCACACACAACACACATGTCTATTTTCAATGAATGCCATATTCATTCATGTGATTGTACTTGATTAAATGTGTTTTCACATGCTCAATCTTTGTTGATCAAACACAAAAAGATTTTTGAGTGTTTTAGTTGTTTTTGAAAAGTATTTTTTTTTTGCAAAAATTGTCAAAATCTTCAAAAACAGTGTTGCCCTGTTTTGGCGACTTGATCGCGGGTCAAGCCAATCGCATGCCCCAGTCGCGAGGGTCACACAGAAGGTTTTCGTGACTCACTGGCGGGTCAAAGTCCTAGTAGCAAAAAATACTTAGAAATTTTTTCAAAATCTGAGTTTTTAAGTTTCTCGCAACTCATAATGGCGACTTGTTTGCGGGTGGAAGCTCTAGTCGCGAGGGGTACATAGAAATTTTCACGGCTTACTTCGCGACTTTCTTGCGGGTAGAACTTCCAGTCGCGAAAAACACTTAGAAAAATTTTCAAAATTTTGTCTCTAAGGTGTTTGGCGGCTTGACCTGGCGACTTGTACGCGACTTGATTCAGTAGTGAAAAACGCGTGTTTTGCGTTTTAAGGACAGTTACTTTTTAG
Organism: Notholithocarpus densiflorus; assembly: GCA_030021035.2. Classification (NCBI taxonomy): domain Eukaryota; kingdom Viridiplantae; phylum Streptophyta; class Magnoliopsida; order Fagales; family Fagaceae; genus Notholithocarpus; species Notholithocarpus densiflorus. The sequence continues at coordinate 4,730,605 of JARYZH020000005.1, forward strand.
TTTTCCCTCGAACATTTTAATTGTTCATTGTCTTCTCTCTCACAAACCCACCGTGTTTCACACAAAATCCACCATTTTCATCATCTCTACAACTTCAATCTTCAAGAAAAAGGTATGGGTTTTCTCATTTTCTCTAAGTATTTCATGTTTCTTGCCTTGATTTTTTGGATTTTTGAGTTGTTGTTGAGTTTGGGTTTATATGATGATTCGAATATGGGTTGGGTTCATGTGTGTTGAGATTATATGGGTTTTGCTGGTGTTGTTAATCTAATGCCTGTTTTGCTTAGTTTCATGGTTGATTTCCAAAAATTGGGTTGTGTATCTTGCCTATTCTGTGTTGAGCATGCCATGTTAATAGTAGATTGTCTCAATGACAATTACTTGTAACTCTGTGGTGTTCTTAGATTACACTGTTCTTTGCTGTGCCTGCACATTCATCATATTTTGTCACCAGTTATACACAATGCACTAGTGTTTCTTAGGTTTATATGCTGCTAACTTGGCTCATGTTCTATGGTTGATATACCTCTCTGAATATTAATGTGTATTCAATTCCTTGACTAACTTGGATCTAATCAAGTTGATATTTGTGTCTTGTGGTTCTGCACTTGGTTCTCTGCTGTGTGTATGTTCTTTTGCAGATGTCTCGTCGTACCTCTCGAGGAAAAGAGCCTGTGACTGATGTTCCATCATCCTCTGTTTCGAAGAGGACTTGCCGTTCGTCTCAAGACTCAAACAATGAGAGATTCAGGACTCCTCTCGATTCACAAACACATTCCAGCATTTTTGTGAATGCTCCTACTGTGGTGGAACGAGTGGTTAAATTTGATACCTTGGGAACTACATTTATCCCCAGGATATTTGAATCAAAAGATTGAGCTGATCTATTTGGGAACTTCGAGGACCCTATTGATCAATTGGTAAAGGAATTCTATTCAAATGCTCGATATACTGGAGTTGAGTTGAAATGTTGGGTAAGAGGAGCAGAATTCTCCATCAATCCAGAATACATTGCCAAGGTTCTTCACATCACTAGACCAGCAAATGTGGACCTCACTCCGTATGATGACAGACTACTTCAGGTACAAGATATTCTTGAAGTTCTTGGGCCTGATCATGAGGTTAGAAGCAAAGGCTCATCTATAGGCACTGCACAATTTACGCCTGAACTGACGACTCTAAAATTGATCATGTTATCCAACCTCTACCCATTGTCTAACACCGCCTTCATCAATCTTGGAAGAGCACAATTTCTATGTGATCTCATTACCGGAGTTCCGATTGACATCTGTGCCCACATCTTTCAAACTATTGGGAAAATAGCGGCTCGATTAGCAACACGAACATGTATTCATTTTTGTAGTCTCATCATGAAGATCATGCTTCTTGAAGGTGTCTGTTCACCAACAGATGGAAAAATTGTGCCACGTCCTCGACCAATATCCATGATAACTCTCCAAGCAAGCAAGAGTCACTCCTCTAAAGCACCTACGAGTGAACAATTCACCCATGCCTCTCAATCTGGTCCTAATTCAGCTACACCTATGCATACCAATACCGTTTCTCCCTTCAGTCCTGAGTTACAAATGACCACCATTCTGCAAGAACAATCTGGTCCTCAAGCTGACAGGTTGGCTACTTTGTTTGAGAGTTTGCATCTGTGTATTGCTGGACTTGAAAGAGTTATCTACTCCACCAACAATCAAGTCCAAATGCATCTCACGTCAATGGAGACACAGTTAGATGCTATTCAACAAAAGTTAGAGGACAGCCTTTAGACATTTGTGCCAAAAAGGGGGAGAGCACAGTGAAAGGGGGAGAGCGACACAAAGGGAAGAGTGCATAGTGAAAGTGGAGTTGTGTGCTCACACATACTTTCTAATATAGCCTAACTTTTGGCTAGCTTAGTTTTCTTTCAGAACAGTTATCTGCTTATAGCTTATATTTATTCTTGGTCATGGTTACAATGCTTTGGTGATTATATTTATAACAGTGTGGTATTTTGGTATATATATTTAAGTTTATTTACCGTACATGTAGTTGTACCTTTGCTTTGTAGCCTTGTACTTGTTGTTAAATGTTATGCATTTTCTTTAAATACTTTCACTCTTGTGCCCTTTGTTGGATTTTATATTCTTAATGCAATTACCTTGAGTTGTTACATTGGTTGAGTGTTGGACATGCAAATGATACTTTGCATTGAGCTTATTAGCTTGCATGTCTGGATGTTCGTTCCTTGTGTGAATGAGCATTGTGGTCACTATTTATCATGATTATTCCTTTTTGGTCAAGCCATGCTTTATTACTTATATTCTGTTTTGCTTGATCGCATTATGCTTGCTCTATATGCATTACAAGTTTTCTGTATACAATGATCATATTGTGTTGTTGTGTTTCAGGAGTTACTTGTTCTTATGGTTCAAGAGCTACATAGATTCTAGAGTTAGATGTGAGTGAGTTATGTTCAACTGTTCCCAACTCACATGTTAAGTCTAGAGTTTGTTTTAGGGTTTTGTCACGGAATAGCCAAAGGGGGAGATTGTAAGGTTGAATTTAATCAACCATTCTATTGGCTTTATTCCGTGCCAAATTTGCTTGTATTTTAGCAATTAGTAACCCTATATTTAGGTGGGAATCATGTAAGGGTAGTGTGTGAGAAAGTGTGAAGAAATGCTCAAGATTGTGCAAAGAAGCAAAGTCTCGCGACTGGATCTCGCGACTTGCTCGCGGCTTGCAAGCCGCCAGAAGTTGCACACGTGCCAAGCATGCCAGAAGTTGAAGCGTCATGCCAGCTGGAGCACTACAAGACAAGAAGTACAGACTGGCCATTCAGTTACCTCGCGGCTTGAACTCGCGGCTCAGTCAAGTCACGAGGCCAAGCTGCCAGCCAGCTCTGTTTTGGAAAAACTGACTCTTCGCATTCCTTTCTCACACCAATATAAATACCCCTTATACCCACGATATGTAGAGAGCTTTCATAGAGAATTTTGAGAGAGAAACCCTAGAGAAAGACAAGATTGACTCATCCACAATCTTTACATGGAGACTCTTCAAATTCCTCTACTCTCACCCCTCTCCATTGTTACATCCTTGAGAGGTACACTACCAAAATATTTTCTCATCATACTCATATCTGTGAGAAGGCTGTTTGGTGCTTTGGGAAGCAGTTAGGAAGGAACTAATGGTTATTGGTTGATGCTATGGACTATAGCGGAATCCGGTAAGCTAAAGAAGAAATAGGTTCGGCGCAACCTTATTGGAGTAGGAGCTTGGAGGGCTTAGGTACACTGAGTAAATTAGGCTTGGAGGGTCTTCTACTGTTCATGTATCTCAACTACATTCTTTAGTGGATTATTTACCGCTTGGAGGGCGGCGGAGAGGTTTTACGCCGAGTGCTTCGGTTTCCTCTTCGATAACACATCGTTGTGTTGTCTTTGTGTTTGCATCTCTCTTCCCTTAATCTTTGCCATTTAATTTCTGTTGTGGATGTGATTTTATTTGGTTTAGATTGTTTATCAATTCTGTGTTTAGCTTATGTTCATATTCCGCACATTAATTGTTTAATATTAAGCTTGAATTGGTAACTTGTAAATTGGGAGTCTAAACGTTCATAGTGTTTTATACTCTATTTGAACTTTCAAAGTTCAAGTGTTAAAGTCATGCAAGTCTGTCCAAGAATCAAGCGAAGAAGTGTTGTTCATTAAAGCTCGATAGCTAGCTCGACAGCTAGTATCTATCGAGGTTAAAAGAGATGTTTCGGCCTGAGGTTCGACAGCTACTCGACAAATAGGATATCTGTCGAGATTTATGAAAAACAGATTTTCAGTTATGTTTTGACTATAATCCGTGAGTACATGTTTAGGCTTTCTTTTTTCACAACCCTAAACATATATAAGGATTGTTTTAAGGGCTATCACAAATGATGCAACTGAATGCAAAAGTTTTTCACAAGCATATTGTGAACCGGAGACATATGCCCTAGTTCATATTTCTCTTGAAGAAGCTGCTGTGTTTGTACACCGTAGGGTTTTGTGACCAAGCAACTTCATGATCTTCATCGTGTGATGAACTGAAGAACTTTGCAGCCAACATCATTCTCAAGTTGGTGATCAAGTCGCGTACTGGGATCCACGCAATTGGTTAGTCATGTACTGGGAGCCGTGCATTAAAAAGGAGAGATTGTTACTACAGAACAAGTCCAATTGGGTATTGGGGTAAGGGTTCAACTGTAGGTTAGTAGAAGGTATTGGGATTCCTTTACTTGTAATCGCTTGTTGTGATAATAGTGGATTCTCGGGAGTGGTGACTTTAAACTCACCCGGTGGGGTTTTTGCCGTGTAGGTTTTCCCCATTCGTAAACAAATCACCGTGTCAATTTGTTTGTGCTACCACGCACTTTGCATGTTAATTTGATTAATTAATAAACTTGGCTAATTAATCAATTAATTTATCACAAAAGGTCAATACGTTTTTGGCCTATCAAGTGGTATCAGAGTAGGCACACTCTGATTAGGGTTAATCTTTGTTGTGTGATCCATTGACCCCTATTTGTCATGGATAGAGGACAGTCTCTTATTATACCTCCTTTATTTGATGGAACTAACTATGCATACTAGAAAGTATGCATGAAAGCTTTCTTGCAGTCTTTAGATAAGAAAGTGTGGCAAGCTGTGGAGATGGGCTGGACTAAGCCTACAGAAGCGCCAGCTGACTGGGATGATGCTAAGATCAAGGCAGCAAACTTCAACAGCAGGGTATTGAATGCTTTATTCAGTGCAGTCACAAATGAGGAGTTTAAGAAAATATCCTCCACTGAAACTGCTAAGGAAGCATGGACCATTCTTCAGACAACCTATGAAGGAACTAAGGCTGTCAAGGATTCAAAGTTTCAGAGGCTCACTGCAAGCTTTGTAGAGATCAAGATGGAGGAGGATGAGTCATTCGATGAGTTCTATGCCAAGCTCAAGGACATAGTGAACTCAGCCTTTAATCTTGGGGAAACCATTCATGAACCCAAGATTGTAAGAAAGGTGCTCAAATCTCTACCCGAGAGATTCCATGCCAAGATTACTACCATTGAGGAATCAAAGGACATCAACAAAATTCCTTTGACTGAGCTGGCTAGAAATCTGTAGACCTATGAGTTGGGTTTGACGAGGATAGGAAAATCAAGCAAAAGCAAGAGCATGGCTTTGAAAGCCAAGAGCAGTGATACTGATGAGTCTTCAGACGATGAAGATTCTAAAATGAAGTCCTACATTACAAGGCAATTCAAGAAGTTCATGAAGAATGCCAATGGGAAGGGCTTCGACAAGGACCGTAGGCAATCTAGTTCCTCACAATTCAAGAGCCATGATAAAGGGAAAAAGGATGCTAGGGATGGCGGTCAGTACACTGTTCCCTCAGGACCAAAGTGTTTTAGGTGTCAAGGTTTCGGTCATATGAAACAAGAGTGCCCTACTTATCTCAAGACCATCGAAAAAAGCAAGGCATTTGCTGCTACCTTGAACGACACTAAGCTTGACGATGACTCCGATAATGAGGATGATGGAATCCTAAATGCCTTTATTGCCACTGTAAATCCTACTGAAGGGATTGTTGAAGATGTGGATAAAGAAGAGGACTTGGTGGACTCTAAGTTCGAGAAATGGATGATCAAGATGATATCCATACCGCCTATGAGAAATTGTACAAGGTCTCTGAAAAGCATGAGAAACTGTACAGGCTGGGCACCAAGAAGCTCAGTGATGTGGAGCTTGATTGAGAAGAGCTTTCCACAAAGTTTGATGAAGCAAATCAGACCATTGGAGCACTGAGATTTGAGAATAATTTCTTGGCTGAGAAGACCAAGAAGCTTGAGGCAGAACTATTCCAAATCAGAGCTCAGTTGGAAAGGACTTCAAGCGCTAAGCTCGATGAGATGCTCAATCTTCAGAAATCGGCTTCCGATCAAACTGGTTTAGGGTGTGATTTCTCTTCTCCTAGTATTGCTTCTACTAGTACTAATGTTTTTGTTCCTCCTGCTAATAATGTTGAAACTGAGAACAATAATGTTAAGAATGAATTAGCTAGTGAGATCGTAGACAATGGTAAATCTATCTTAGGAGCACCCCCTAAGCTTGATAAGAAAGAGATTAAAAACTCTAGGGCTAAGAAGGGAAACTCTCAAAAGCCTAAGCAAAAGAAGCAGCATCTCTGTCATCACTGTGGCGCAGCTGGACATACTTGACCTAATTGCTATAAGTGGTTAGCCACTTAACAGAGCAACAGCATGATCGCGTCGGGAAACTAGAATTAGTTTCCATCCTCTTTTGCTCCTCTTGGAGATTTTCTCAAAACCCTCATGTTCCTTTTGAACTTAAACGGTTTTAATTCTTCCCCCTCACCGCCGATTCAAGGGTTTGCTAAACGGAAAAGTTCTTCCAAGGTGTGGAAGGAAAAGGGCTCCAAGTGATTCCATCACTTATTCTCTCTCTCCCCTTCTTGTTTTTGTTTGCATTGCTTGTGTGTTATTGCTTTACTGTTTTGAGTCAGTCTAGTTTTATGCATTGCTTTGCTTAACATGTTTTTGTTTGTTTATTCTCAATTTTTCTTTATTTTGTTTTTCATAAAAAAAATAAAAAATTTTGGAAAATCAGAAAAATAAAAAAATAGTGTGTGTTTGTGTACATTGATACTTGTGTACCTTGGATGGCCATTGAAACAAAGTTTTCTAAACTTTGTATCCCTTGTAGCTTAGATGAGCATCTTTATGCACAACTAAGCAAGTGAGCTTTGTGGCTCGTATTTATGATGAGTAAGATTAAGTAGTCTCTTATTCTTAACACTCGTATCACTCTTTTTGACGGGAAGGACTAGAAAATCCTAAGAGAAAGGCATAAATAACCATCTCACCACTGTTGCCCGCCAATCATGAAATGACATCTGTATGCTTCGGCATAGCAAAAGTGCAATGTCAAAAGCTTAACATAATTGGGTACTTCTTTTCTATCTCTCATATGTCCATGCATGCATGATTTGCTTAAAAGAAATATATGCAAAGAAAAACAAAAGCAAAAAGATCAAAATGCTTTATATATGATTGCAAGCGTGTCTTCTAGGAGATGTGAGAGTTATAGAATGTACCTCGAAGGTGATAGTCCCCATCAAATAGTTATGATTATATGTGAGTTAATGTAATTTTCTCATATTTCAAATCGTCATAACATGTAGACACTTATGCAATCTTGCGATATTTTTCACGCACAACACGAAATATTCTTTGCTACTTTTGATACATGTGCAGGTACAATGTGATTTGGCCATCATAAGGAATACTTGTGTTAATGTATGCTCACTAAACTATCTTAACTTGTTTTTGAAATATAAAATTGGTTAGACTTGTTTAGTGTGTGTGTGTGTGTGTGTGTGTGTTTTGGGATCTTTGTGCTTAACATGTTTTTGTGTTGAGAGATGTGTTTGAGAGCTTAAAATGTTTTTTGGATCATTGGTTGTATAGCATGCTTGATTGCATTCATATCTATGTTTTTCTCTTCTTGAAAAACTGTTTTTAAGCAAGCTCGACAGATTCTAGACACCTCTCGACAGCTAGCTTATCTATCGAGACTCTTCAGTTGCTTTTTATTGCATTCTCAATACCTCTCGATAACTACTTCGATCCATCGAGAAACCTTCTATTTGCTCGATAGCTTCTTGACAGCTTCCTCTATCCATCGAGATTCTTTCACTGTGGACACCTTTCGATAGATCCTGGACAGCTCTTCGACAGCTAAAAAGCGCCTTTTAAATCTCGACACCTCTCGACACATCTCGATCTGTCGAGAATTATGAAGTTTCTATATAAAGGTTCCTCGCGATTTCAGATAACTTCTCCTCGATCTCTCTCGATTGCTTTCAGCCTTTTCACCTCCCAAACACACTCTTCTCTCTCAAAACCTTCACTCCACGTGATTTTCGGCCCTTTCTTGTCTCTAATCACTTGGTATGATCTCTTTAACTCTCATTCTTCATACATTTCATGCATTTAGATCTAGGTTTTGGGTTTTTGAAAAATTTTGGGGGTTTTCAAAATTGATGAAGGTTTTGTGCAATTTTTGGGATGGGTGTTGCTTAAATGAGTTTAAAACCTCATGCATTGCATCTCACTCGGATTATAACAATGTTTCATGCATTTAGATGTGTGTTTACTTTGTTGCTATGTTGTGTGCTGATAGGTTTGGATTGAGCTGAGCCCATGATGCATTTCAATTTGCATATCACATGCTCATGCATTTTCATGCATACGTACCTTCAATACTTTATATTGTATACTGTTGTTGGTGCTTTTCTTATTGCCTCTCTCTCTCTCTCTCTCTCTCTCTCTCTCTCTCTCTTCTCTCTCTTTCTTGCGTTAGTCTGCTTCTATGGAACCTAAACGCAAATCTACTCCGTCCCAGAACCCTCTGCGTTCTGGGGCATCTTCTTCCTCTGACCCTGCACCTTCTTCTGTTCAGTTCCATGATGAGAATGCCTGTAAGGACTTCTCAGAGAACTTTTGTAGACGCGGCATTCATTCGGAACGCCACGTCATTCTGTCAGACTTTTCTGACACTGATTTACCCACTATCATTCACAGTAGTGATTGGGAGTCATTTTGTGATATCCTGGTCACTGGTCCCTCTGTGATCATATAGGAGTTTTACTCCAATATGCACAGAATCAACACTTCTGTACCTCATTTTTCCACTCGCGTTTGAGGTACGCGCATTGTAGTTACTCCGGATGTTGTATTCGAGGTACTACACGTTCCTAGGGTAACGCATCTTGACTACCCTGGCTGTGAGCATCTGAGGACAGTGTCCAAAGACGAACTCTCGTCTCGCTTTTGTGAGACACCTTCATCTTAGGGTGACTGTCAAAACACCCCTTGCTCGGGCTTTGCAAAAGGTCCGAGGTTCCTTAACATGGTGATGACATTCGTTCTTCATCCTTTGTCTCACTATAACTCTATTACAGAGCCTTGTGCTCGATTTTTACTATCCCTCTTAAAGGATATCTCTATTGACTTTCCATCTCACTTCATCCTATCCCTCATAGATGTCTATAGGGATATGGTGACTCGTGATAAGCTCATTTTTCCTTTGGCTATCGCGTGGATTCTTCGCCATTTTTCCATTCATTTTCCCGTTTCTCCTCATTTTTTTTTGTGATGGGTGCCATAGACGCTGCTACCGTTCGACGGAGCAAGGCACAGCTTAGATCGCGGCGGCCCCAGACACAGACGGCAGCTCCTACCACTTCTTCTACCCCATCCACATCCGCACCTTCTTCTTCTGCGGGTGGTGTGACTCTTGATGCGATCATGGCTCAGTTTCAGTGCATGGATGCTCGCCTTGACACTCTCAGTGATGAGTTGTGTCAAGTGAACACCCGTGTCAGCCGTATTGCCAGACGGCAGGATCGCCTTGGTGGCTTCGTGGAGTCTCCCTCTCCTTCTCCCGAGGCATCTGAGGACGATGATGATGACTCCGACGATGATGATGATGATGAGGATGGAGATGCTAACTCGCCCAGTGATGATGAGATGTCTACTTGATACATTTACCCTTTGTCACTTGTGACAAAAAGGGGAAGTAGTTTCGGATATGAGAGTAGTCATACTCATAAGGGGAGGGTTAGTATAGGAGATTTTTGTTAGTAGGAGTGTTCATATTTTGAGAGATGTAGTGAGGAATTAATGTATCTTTTTCTTTTCTCTATATTTTAGATACATTGTTCATGTACCTTAGATCTTGTGATCATGTTGTGATAGCAAACCTTGTACTTGTTGATATATATACATTTGAGGTTGTTATTATAGTTCTTTCACCTATCTTTACATGTGTTGTTTCTTTTCTCTCTTTATGCACATGCTTCTTATATATTGTATACAATCTATTAATTCTGTTTCACACTAAGATGTCGTGATGAGTTTTGTTTAAAATGTTTCAGAAATACAGGTTGTCAAAGTCTACTTGCCATAAACTCTCTTCTTGCAAAGTTTTTTAAGAGTTTGTATTAGAATAGATTTTATTGTATTCAACAAGTGAGTATGAGTTAAGTGATTTATGACTTCTCTCATATGTTCATTTGTTTGTTGTGGTTTTGTCACGGATTGCCAAAGGGGGAGATTGTTAGGACATATGTGATTCAATGTTAGGAACATATGTCACTATTTTATGTAATTGGCTAATCTTTTGACAAAACGTACTTTACTTGTAATTGGGTAAATCTAGGATGTGTTTAATGCTTCAAAAAACAAGGTTTCAAGTTCAAGTGTTAAAACCATGCAAGTCTGTCCAAGAATCAAGCGAAGAAGTGTTGTTCATTAAAACTCGACAACTAGTATCTATCGAAGTTAAAAGAGCTGTTTCAGCTCGAGATTCGACAGCTGCTCAACAAATAGGGTATCTGTTGAGATTTATGTAAAACAGATTATTAGTTCTGTTTTGACTCTAATCCGTGAGTACATGTTTAGGCTTTTTTTTCTCACAACCCTAAACATATATAAGGATTGTTTTAAGGGCCATCACAGATGATGCAACTGAATGCAAAAGTTTTTCACAAGCATATTGTGAACCGGAGACATATGCCCTAGTTCATCTCTCTCTTGAAGAAGCTTTTGTGTTTGTACACCGTAGGGTTTTGTGACTAAGCAACTTCATGATCTTCATCGTGTGATGAACTGAAGAATTTTGCAGCCAACATCCTTCTCAAGTTGGTGATCAAGTCGCGTATTGGGATCTGCGCAATTGGTTAGTCACGTACTGGGAGCCGTGCATTGAAAAGAAAAGATTGCTACTACAGAATAAGTCCAATTGGGTATTGGGGTAAGAGTTCAATTGTAGGTTGGTATAAGGTACTGAAATTCCTTTACTTGTAATCGCTTGTTGTGATAATAGTGGATTCTCGGGAGTAGTGACCTTAAACTCACCCGGTGGGGTTTTTACCGTGTAAGTTTTCCCCATTCGTAAACAAATCACCGTGTCAATTTATTTTCCGCTACATTAGTTAATTGGTGATTTGTTTGTGCTACCACGCGCTTTGCATGTTAATTTGATTAATTAATAAACTTGGCTAATTAATCAATTAATTTATCACAATGGGTCAATACGTTTTTGGCCTATCATCTCTTATAAAAAATACGTAAAAAAAAAATTAACCATATCTTTTGTGCTTTTCGTGCTTAAATATAAACAATTTCTTTGCTGAAAGTTCAATATTATTCGTATGAGTCTTTCTAACTCGATAAAATTTTTTTTTTTTTTTTCCCATTTATCAAAGATAAAGAAGTTGTGCCAAACAAATTACAATTGAGGAAGAAACTCATTAAAGAAACCACGATAAGAACTCAAATATTTTAGACCCCCTACAATTATAAGGACTGTTAACTTCTTGTCCACATAATTTGTGGGAAGTTTACCAATATATCTTAAAATATATGATTATAGTTGATTGTTTTTTCCACTTCGTCATCAGATCATGTGTCTTGATTTTATTGATTTATTGATTTAAGATATGGTTTTGCTGACCTGTGGTGATTGATATTGCTATTATATTGTAATCATATAATTGAATTAATTATAAATTAATCTCAATTAATTCGCTGATTAATATTCAACCGCCAGGATCTAAATAACCCAACAGTATACACCACGTGATTAAAATTATTAGACTTTAACAGAGAATTCTAACAAAATCTTCTATTTTTTACAAACTTTATGTCCTGGAGGTTAATTCTTTAAATCGAATGTCTAATAACTAAATTGATTTTCAAGTCAAAGTTTATTCAAGTCGAAAGTCTAAAGATGATGTCTATAAACTCCAGATAACTTGTGTGCTTCCGCATCTTTACTAATTTTTTTATCTTTGGGTTTCCTTTTTGGGATAGAAAACTCCTACTTGTGGTCCCATAGGTAATGCATTCACGCCATTGATGAGACCTGCACTACTCTTTTATATATTAACTTAAGAATATCCTTTCATGGAATGGGGAATATACTGCTCTCAAGAAATACTTTATAATAGTATAAATAATGCTCTTTCGTAATACTTCTTTACTTTTAGGATATTTTAAAAAGAATATGATTCTTGATGGGATTGACGAACACAACTTATCTAGACGGTCACATCCGAACCAACGAGGCAGCATTGACAGACAAATCAACTAGGTCCCTCCAACGAAGTGGCCACATTACTAACGAAGATAGAGAAGCCATTCAATGCAGTCAAATAAATGCCTCGGACGGTTATAAGGACAACTGTACAGACCGTTGGAAGCCATCAAAGCTCACATGATTGACCATGAGGTGTTACCAAAAGAGGCATTAAAGCCACCATAGCAGCCACAACGGCTAGGAGCTACAGGAATGTATATATACAACCCTCCCAGCACCAACATAAGGTACATAGACACACTTAGAAATAATTGTTGTTATTCCACTACATTACTTTATTTTTTAGAGCTTCCTTGTACTGACTTTGGCATCAAAGGTGTTGTGGCAGGCACCACACCGGTGACCACTCTGAGGGAGCCACCATACCATTTCTACTGTTACAGAGACGAGGGTTTGGCTCTATCTGGACGCATTCACTTCGACTGACAAATTTGCACTTCATCAAGAAGATTAATAATTGTTGTTGGAAGAAATTAAAAGTAAAAGAACTTGTAACAATTATTTACTTTTATATTTCTTTTACATAGGCAAAACACACTACGCCATCCTAAACTTGTTTGAAAAACTTCTTTTGGATTTTTTTTCTTGTTTCTAAAATAGGATTAAATTAGAAACATCTTTCACAGGCATAGCAGATCGGATTATTCTAAAATTGTTTGAAAAAAGCCTTTTGGCTTTTTTTATCATTATTATGATGTGAAAGGACTAAACTAAAAACATAAATAAAGTACAGAGCAATTTTTTTTTTTTTTTTGAAAAAAAGCGCTGTTCTTTATTTATGTTAAGAAGGCTTTACAATCTAATAATGCACACTTTTTTTTGAAAAAAATTTAAATGGAGAGAGTTGATGAAGTGCAAATTTGTCAGTCAAAGTGAATGCATCCAGATGGAGCCAAGCCCTCGTCTCTATAACAGTAGAAATGGTATGGTGGCTCCCTCAGAGTGGTCACCGGTGTGGTGCCTGCCACAACGCCTCCGATGTCAAAGTCAGTACAAGGAAGCTCTAAAAAATAAAGTAATGTAGTGGAACAACAACAAGTATTTTTGAGTGTGTCTATGTACCTTATGTTGGTGCTGGGAGGGTTGTATATATACATTCCCGTAGCTCCTAGCCGTTGTGGTGGCTTTAATGCCTCTTTTGGTAACGCCTCATGGTCAATCATGTGAGCTTTGATGGCTTCCAACGGTCTGTACAGTTGTCCTTGTAACCATTCGAGGCATTTATTTGACTGCATTGAATGGCTTCTCTATCTTCGTCAGTAATGTGGCCACTTCGTCGGAGGGACGTGGTTGATTCGTCTGTCAATGCTGCCTCATTGGTTTGGATGAGACCATCCAGGTAAGTTGTGTTCGTCAATCCCATTAGCTGCCCTCGGATTCTGTGGTCGTCGTGACATGTCATGACGATCACAGAAGATGAAAGGTCTATGGGCTGTATGTGGCTCTTGGGATTTCGCTCCGTATTAAATGCATAGTGGCGGCGCCACATGTTATGGCCACGTGGCACATTTTGATTAGTGGAATTAATACTCCAATTGTGTGACACTTGGGGTTTCCCGCTGAATTTCAGTTTTTTGTGCCTTGATTTTTTGAACTTCTCCACTCTTCATTTTCTTTTTCACTTTTCCCAAATTCCTAATCATCGCTCTGAGTATTTTCTTCTTCAACCTTTCTTTGTGATTCTTCTCCAAACTGGTGCGTGGCTAAGCTTTCTACATTTTCTTTTGAGGTATGTCTTTCTTCTTTCTTTCTACTTCTTTTCTCTTTTCGGTGTAGACATAAACTATGGTGAATTTCTGATTTTCTCTCCCTTTTCTTTTGTGTTTGTTTTTGGGTTTCGGGGTTTTTAGGATTTATCTTTTTCCCTTGGTTTTCTGGTTTTTCCATGGTTAGTGGCTCTAAGGTTAGGATAGCTTGCCCCTCAATTTCTTTTCTTTTTGCACGTTTAGGGGGTTTTTTAGGGGTTTTCCCACACCTTGAGAATTTCGTTTTTGAGGGTAACAGTTTGAGCGTTGCATTGGCCGATTTGTTGCCTTTGCTTCATCAATCAATTGATTGGTTCGAGAATTTGGTGAGAGAGCGGGAGATAATGTCTGAGGTTAGGTCTAGTGAACTCGAGATTAGGTTATCGTCTAGCGGCGATCTAGTGGAGGGAGATACAGTCGTCTCTACCCTTCGAGAAGTTAGGGCTTTTCATGCCCTTGAGGAGGTGTGTGGGCTGGATGCTGATACATTAGGTAGGTTTAAGGATAGGTTCCAATTCCCGGAGCGAGTTAGGGTTCATCTGCCTAATGAGGAGGATCGGGCCTGTCACTTCTTCCCTAGGGAGGTATGCTTTTACGAGTCTACCTTCGTCTATGGGTTGAGGTTTCCTGTCCATCCATTCCTCATGGAGCTGTTAGACCGTTTTGGTATTACTCCTAGGCAACTTATGCCCAATTCATGGATGATAGTGGTCAGCTGTATGGGGATATGGCTGGCCGCTATGGACGGAGGCATGCTTAAAGTGGACGAGCTCGTCTACTTGTACCGCTTGAAAGAGTCCAATGAGCACGGGTATTATGAATTGGTGCCTTGGGAGAGGAGGACCAGGATCGTCAGGGGTCTACCTTTGTCTTTCAGGTATTAGAAGTCCAGGTTTTTCTTTGTGTCTAGGGACGATTTTGAGACTCCCTCTAGTGGAGTTTGGGGTGATCTCCCGAGGTTACTTCGTCGGTGGGGAACCCCAACCTTAGGTGCGTCATTATTTCTTCTCGTCGTTTGAGTTTTGTTGCGTTTACTTTTACCGTCACTAACTCCTTCATTCCTTGTTTTGCGTAGATAAAAGATGACCCAATCTTAAGAGTAGGTATAAAGAGCGGGTGGAGAAGGCAATCGAATACGTGAAGACAATTGAGGACTGGGACGATCTGGTGGACCCACGAACTCTCGCCTTCTATTGTCTTGGTCCAAAGCCTTCTGCCTTCGTCCTGCGCAACATTGATATTGAGGGAAAAAAGAGTAAGTGTTAGGTTCGTCAGTATTGATTCTCTTGTATATACTTGTTTTTTTTTTTTTTTTTTTAACAAGTGTTTTCCTCTTTGTGAAATGACGACCAAGTTCAACAAGGACATGTATGCGAAGATGAGGTCAAAGAAGGATGAGCCATTGTATAACATCGGGAAGAGGACGGTGCGCGTCACAGGGAAGGGCCCCTCCGTTACTCCAACTGCCTTCATCACTCCCATTGTCTCTGGCACTAAGACGGTGAGGACGGCCTCTCCAGCCACCTCGGTTGAAGAGATCCCTACTCCCGCCTCTAAAAGGCCGCGCTTATCTAATAAAGAGAAGGAGAAGGCTGATTCTCGCTCGTCTACCGTCTAGGACGACGAGAGACTGGCGGTGGTAAGGGCGTACGGGGTCGTGACTGCTGAGGACTTGAAGGTCTTTTCCGGCGTGCCTTTCAACGAGGTTGCGACTCGCCACGTCCACAAACTTTTTCAAGTAAAATGCTCGTGCAACTTTTAGTCTCTTTCTTTTTCTTTCTCATTGTACTGACGGCTTCAATTTTCTTTTCAGGTGTTGAGGGAGAGTCTTCATATTACCTCTAAGTACCTCACTCAGGAGGCCAATGTGGCGTCTCTAACATCCAAGATGGAGGCTTTGGAGGTGGAGAATTCTACGCTGAAGAAGAAACTCATTGACTCTATGGACGAGGCCACCACCCTAAAGGAAAAAGTCAAGACCTTGAATGACGACCTCAGAGCTGAGCGTCAGCTGACCCTAGAGAAAGACAAACAACTTCTGGGTGCTAAGGAGAAGCTTAAAGCCATTGCTGCTAAGGCCGTTGAGGCTTTCTAGCAGACTGACGAGTACATCACAGTCCTCTTCAGCTGGTACTTCAAGGGTTTTGAGCTTCTGAGGAGGTATCTTGTCAAGCATCCCACCGGAGTGGACCTGGAGAACTTAGATTTGTAATAGGTGGATAAGGAGATGGCGGTTGATGAAGCCTCCCAGTTCCAGCTCTAGAAGGTGATGCTCCTGAGAGTGCCTTTACCAGAGATGACGCCGCTGCCGATGCCTGAACCTATCACTTACAAAAAATTCCTTTCTCTTTCTTTCTTTCTTTTTTTTTTTTTTTTAGGTGCCCGTTATATTTTGGGCCTTTTGTAAGTCTAATTCCAAAAAAATTTTTTATTTTTAATCTGCTTTGAGAACAATATCTTTGGCTCAGTGTTTATGGGCCTTTGGTTTAGATGTAAAAACAATGGTAACTGCCTGCTGTTTTTGGACTTAAATTAAATTAGCAATCGCATACTTACTTGCTTGTGATTTCTGTTCCTGTAGTTTTCCTTTCTGCGTCAATAGAATTTTTAGTTGTGACCCTTCCTTTTCTTCGTCAACAATTTGTTCCCGTCTACGCGGGTTTTGTTACTTAGTTAATTTCCTATGACTCATACCTTCTCAAGGGTTCTTATCGAGGGTTTTGGTGAACTGGTTGAGAGCTCAGATTCATCCTGAGCCTTTTTCAAAAGATGCTTTCTCTTGAACAGGTTTGTTGCAAGGTTCTTGTCTTTTCGTTTCATCAGTAACTTACATCCGTCTAGGCGGAATCTTGTTACTTAGTCATTTTTTTTCTTTTCTTTTTGTGACTTACACCCTTTTAGGGATCTTTGTCATTCTTTTGGCTTCGTCAACAACTTACATCCGTCTAAGCGGAATCTTGTTACATAGCCTTTTTTTTTTTTTTTTTTCTTTTTGTGACTTACACCCTCTTAGGGATTTTTGTCATTCTTTTGGCTTCGTCAGTAACTTACATCCGTCTAAGCGGAATCTTGTTACTTAGCCATTTTTTTTCTTTTCTTTTTATGACTTACACCCTTTTAGGGATCTTGTCATTCTTTTGGCTTCGTCAGTAACTTACATCCGTCTAGGCGGAATCTTGTTACTTAGCCATTTTTGGGCAACTTTCACATTACAAGATCTGCTCTCATTAAAACATTGGTTGAATAGTTCTTTTTATTTCTTTCGAGAATGAGTACAATTGTCTATTACATCTATTGGTGGTATTTCTTCAAGTTTTCAATGTTCCATGGTCGCGGGAGTCTCTGCCCGTCTAGGGTCTCCAGGTGATAGCTGCCTTGTTTGGAGTAATGGACGACCTGGTAGGGTCCTTCCCATGTGGGGCCGAGCTTTCCTTGGGCAGAATCTCTAGTTGCAGGGGTGACCTTGCGCAGGACGAGGTCTCTTATGTCAAGTCGTTTGAGCTTCACTCTCTTGTTGCAGTACTCGACCATCTTCTGCTGGTACTTCGTCATCTTGTCGGAGGCTTTCTCTCTCACTTCGTCTAGACAATCTAGGTTGATTCGTAGCTAGTCGTCATTATTCTCCTCGTGGAACATCTCTCGCCTGATGCTGGTTATTCCCACCTCGACCGGGATTACTGCCTCAGTGCCATAGGTGAGTTTGAAGGGGGTTTCTCCTGTTGGGGTTCTTGCCGTGGTCTTGTAATCTGCCCTATCACCAACTTTGAATCACTATGGATTAGCAGGTTCTTAGCTCCGAGTGCCTTCCCGAGTCTCAATCCCGTCAGTATTCCTTTATACTCGGCCTCATTATTGGTGGCCGGGAATTTCAGTTGAACTCCGTATTTGAGCACTTCTTCGTTAGGGGCGGTTATGACGACCCCTACTCCCCCCTCTTTTGGGCTGACAAACCATCGGTCTGTACTGTCCACCGTTCTGTCTCGTTGGTGAGGCGGTCCTCGTCTAGGAGGGTGAACTCGGCAATGAAGTCCACTAGGGCTTGTGCTTTAATAACTATCTTGGGGTGGTACTCAACGTTGAACTGGCTGAGTTCGATTGCCCACTGGACCATTCTCCCTGCTGCTTCAGGCTTGTTCATGGACTTCTTGATGGGTTGATTTGTCATCACCAGGATGGGGTTCGCCTGAAAGTATGGTCGCAGTTTGCGCGAGGCTACTATTAACACGAATGCAATCTTCTCGATCCTTGGGTACTTAGCCTTAGCACCTTGGAAGGCTTGACTAACGTAGTAAACTCGGAGCTACGTCTTGCACTCTTCTCGAATCAGGGCTGCGTTTACGGCCGTGGCTGATACTGCTAGATATAAATATAAGTTTTCCCCTTCCTTGGATGGACTCAAGAGGGGTGGATTGCTCAGGTAACGTTTGAGTTCCTGGAATGCTACCTCGCATTCGTCAGTCCAGGTGAAAGCCTGCTTCAATGTCTTGAAGAAGGGTAAGCATTTGTCTGTCGCCTTAAAGACGAACCTATTGAGTGCCGCAATCCTTCCTGTGAGCTTCTGGACTTCTTTAATGGTCTTGGGCAATGTCAAGTTGAGTATGGCTTGTACTTTCTCCAAGTTTGCTTCTATACCCCTTTGGGACACCATGAATGCCAAGAACTTCCCCAAGGCTACACCGAAGGCACACTTGCTAGGATTCAACTTCATCTAGTATTATTTGAGGGTGGTAAACGTCTCTTCTAGGTCGTCCAGATGGGCAAGTTCTTCTCTACTCTTGACGAGCATGTCATCGACGTATACCTCCATATTCCTGCCAATCTCCTTTCTGAACATCTTGTTCACTAACCTCTGGTAGGTTGCTCTTGCATTCTTCAGCCTGAAGGGCATCACCTTATAACAATAGAGCCCTTGACTTATGATGAAATCAGTTTTTTCTTGATCTTCTTCAGCCATTTTTATCTGGTTGTACCCTAAGAAAGCATCCATGAATATCAGCAACTTATGCCCAGCCGTAGAATCCACCAGCTGGTCTATCCTTGGTAGAGGGAAACTATCTTTCGGGCAAGCTTTGTTCAGGTCTGTGAAATCCACACACATTCTCCATTTCCCATTTGCTTTCTTCACTAGTACGACGTTGGCGAGCCATTCAGGATAGTAAACCTCCCGGATAAAGCCTGCTGACAACAATTTGTTAACCTCGTCTGTAATTGCTTGGTTCTGTTCTAGGGCGAAGACTCGTTGTCTTTGCTAGATGGGCTTTTTCTCTAGGTCCATGTTCAGCTTATGCTAGATGACTTCTAGGGATATGCCTGGCATGTCCTCGTGACTCCATGCGAAGACTTCCAGGTTTTCTTTGAGGAATTGGACGAGCCTTGCTCTCATCTCGGGTTTTAGTGTCGTCCATATTCTTGTCGTCCTGGTTGCTTCTCCTTCGACCAGTTCCACTGTCTCTAGGGCTTCCATTTTATCTTCTTCTTTCTCCTTGATCATCCATGTATGGATCTCCATTGCAGCCAACACGGTCTGGTATCATTCCCTGGCTAGGACCTGATTTCCTTTTACCTCACCAACACCGTTCTCAGTTGGGAACTTTACCTTTAGGCAATCGGTGGTCGTGGCTGACTTCCATCGGTTGAGTGTGGGCCTCCCAATAATCACATTGTAAGATGAGGGGCAGTCTACCATCAAGAAGTCTAACTGACGGGTCAACTGTCTCGGGTAGGTCCCCACTGTTACTGTCAACGTCACTATGCCCTTGGGATATATTCTGTCCCCACTAAAACTGACGAGAAGGGAGTTAAATGGGCGTAGTCTTCTTGGATCTAGTTTCAGCTGCTGGAAAATGGGAAGGTAGATGATATCTGCGGAGCTTCCATTGTCCACGAGGATTCTCTTGGTATTGAATCCTTCTATCGTGAGCATTATGACGAAGGGGTCGTTATGAGGCTGCTTCACTCCCCTTGCATCTTCTTCGTTGAAAGACATGTCTTGGTCCGTCCGTCTCTGCTTAAATGGGAGCATCCTGTGGACGCTGTTTACCTGCCTCTGACATGCTTTCTTGAGGGATCTGAATAACCCACCTGTGAATGGCCCTCCTGTGATCGTCTTTATCTCCCCGATCACATTCTGTGGAGGCTGGGATGTGTTATCTTCATCTCTGGGCGAGGACTCGCACTGGTTTTTGTTACCGTCCCTGAACCTGCTAGACTCCCCTTTCTTCATATACTTTTGCAGTTTTCCTTTTCGTATCAACTCTATTTGCTCTTTTAGGTCTCGACAATCTTCTGTGTAGTGACCATGATCCTTGTGAAACTGGCAGTACTTCTTCTTGTCACGGACGTTAGGGGATGAATGTAATGGCCTTGGCCACTTGAGGTAGTGCTCATCCTTAATCTGTGTCAAAATTTTGTCAACAGGCATAACTAGAGGGGTGAATTTTACCGTTCAAGGAGTTTTTTTGTCTTTCCTTCCGTCACTGGTCCAATGATCTGGACGCTCCCTTTTTTGTCCTCCTTCCTTCCCTTGTCTCTCGGCTTTTCTATGTCCTTTATGGCCGCTAGTGCATCTTCAGCATTCATGTACTTTTGTGCCTTCAGGAGCATCTCTGCCATCGTCTTAGGAGGATTCTTTGCGAGTGAAACCATGAACTCTCTGGACTTCAGTCCTGCCTTAAAGGTTGTTAACTGCACTGTGTCGTCAGGGTCATCTACCTTCGAGATCTCTCGAGTAAAGCGTTTCACGTACAACCGCAGGGTTTCCTTCTCCCCTTGTCTAATAGTGAGTAAATGGTCCGCTGGCCTCTTAGGGCATTGTCCTCCGACGAAGTGGCGTAAAAAGGCCTTGCTCAACTGCTCGAAGCTGTCGATGGACGAAGTTGGCAACTTTATGAACCACTCCCTTGCAGCACCTTTAAGAGTGGTAGGGAAAGAACGACACCGTATTTCATCAGGAGGCTGTTAGAGGCCTAGTGTTGTCTTGAAGGTGTTGAGGTGGTCCTGGGGATCCTTAAGTCCATCAAACGGCTCAAGCTGAGGCAACCGAAATTTCGACGGCATTGGGCATTCCAGGATCGCCGTAGTGAAGGGAGAGTCTGTTGCTCTGACCATTCTATCCAAGCTCTGGTTCGTTTTCTCCTTAATGGCGTTCCTCAGTTCGTCCATCTCCTTCCTCATCTCTCGAAGAAGATCTGAGTTTTGTTCATCTAGAGTAGTAGGCCCTCGGTGGTCACTTCTTCTATGGCTATCTCCCTCATCCTCCTGGTTGGCTCTGGACCGATTCTCCTCCTGTTGAAGCCGTAGTCATATTTCCTGATTCTGCTTGGTGAGCTTTTCACGGTGGCCGCAAGAGCCTGGACTTGCTGAGCTAAGGCTGCTGAATCCTGGTTGGACTCCATCTAAATATAGAAGTTGACAGAAACTACATTTTCGAATCTGAGTATGAAAATGTTGTCCCCACAGACAGCGCCAAACTAATGAAGTGCAAATTTGTCAGTCAAAGTGAATGCGTCCGGATGGAGCCAAGCCCTCGTCTCTATAACAGTAGAAATGGTATGGTGGCTCCTTCAGCATGGTCACTGGTGTGGTGCCTGCCACAACGCCTCCGATGCCAAAGTCAGTACAAGGAAGTTCTAAAAAATAAAGTAATGTAGTGGAACAACAAGTATTTTTGAGTGTGTCTATGTACCTTATGTTGGTGCTGGGAGGGTTGTATATATACATTCCCGTAGCTCCTGGCCATTGTGGTTGTTATGGTGGCTTTAATTCCTCTTTTGGTAACGCCTCATGGTCAATCATGTGAGCTTTGATGGCTTCCAACGATCTGTACAGTTGTCCTTGTAACCGTCCGAGGCATTTATTTGACTGCATTGAATGGCTTCTCTATCTTCGTTAGTAATGTGGCCACTTCGTCGGAGGGACCTGGTTGATTCGTCTGTCAATGCTGCCTCGTTGGTTCGAATAAGACCGTCCAGGTAAGTTGTGTTCGTCAGTCCCATCACTTCTGAAAATTTTTATATTGATACTTTTATTAATAACAGAGAGATTCATATCATGGAGAAAGATGGGCGAAAAAATAAATAGAATAGGAAGGAAATTAAGCGGAGTTGACGACGTGCGATGGTTATGGCTTCCCCCTTCGTCTCTCTTAAGTAATTTTTTTTTTTTTTTTTTAAGAGTAATTGATGAGTAAATATATATATATTTATTGTTTCTCAAGGAAATTTATTTATATTAATTCAGTATATTTGACTATTTAAATTTACTAATTGATTATTACGGACGCTTCCAAATTTTAAAGTTTCAAGTTATGGCCTTTCTCACTTCTGTCCTCTCAGAATGCATGAATAATTTTATCTTTTCTTTTCTTTTTTAATGAGTTATTTTCTTTTTTTCCAGGCCGGTTTCTCAAAAAAACTCTCAATGATTAGTTTTGAAATAAATAAAAAACTCAATAATTGAGGTACATTTAAGGCTGGAGTAGTAGACTGGTTTTGTTATAGTCTATCGAAGAAAAAAAATTTAAAAAAACTACGTTTTTTACTATAATTGCAAATGGGCCTGTCCTAGCCTGTACCTATATTTACTAATTTATATGTACGTGTGTATGATAGTCTCTCTATCTATAATTTGAGTTTGTCTTGAACTTGAAGTGTATATCAATGTTACAATTACAAGCTATTATTCTTGAGTCGGCCATGTTCATTTGTAATTTTGCATATAAATATCCTCAGGTTTAAGTACCCACCCTCTAACCAGATATACCTCTCTCTTTTTCACTCGGTTATATTTATAAGATTATCATAGACATGTCTGACGATTTGGTAGAAGCCAGTATTGAAGTAAGAAATGAGGGAGTTGTACGTTTTTAGATCCCTTAAAACACAAGTTGTTTAATCTAGTTATTTAGCTAAGTGATTACTTAGGTAAATTATTAAAATCTAGGTTAACACAAGTAAATCATATCATGTAAACAATGCGGAAAATAAAGACCACAACGATATGATAATCTAGGAAAACCAAACCGGTAAAAAACCTAAGGAGGATTTAACCTAGCTATCCTCAAGGTAAAAGAGATCCACTATGAAAGAATTGAAGTTTTTACAATAGCGACTTAGACCACTAACGTTAACATCCTATTGCTACCTCGAGTAGAAAATTTACTACCACGACCACGTGACAACTCCAAATCCACGGACTACTTCTTTCCTTGATCCACAACAACCACAAGTACTCCCACTTGCGTTTTTCTTTAAGCTCTTGAAACGGTAACTGAAGCGATCACCAAGCTCTCGACATCAATCTTGATCTTGATAACCCTAAATATGTATGAAGGCAAACACCTCCAGTTCTCACAAGAGATTCACACACAGCATAACAACAACCTCTAAAACGTGGCTAGGGTTTTTCTTTTTATACTTGCAGCAAAACATAAAACCCTACACGTCATATGGGTTTGGGCTGAGTTGGAAAATTCTGCAGAAAAACAATCTGCACGAGCTTCGATTGATTGAGTCTAATTTTTGATTGATCGAGCCTTGTAGAAATTGAATAGTAATTTCCTGCAGTTACTCGATTCCAACTTTACACATACACACACTTTGAGCAACCTAAATCTAGACTAAACGTTTTGATTATGGTTTGCCAACATATACATTTGAAGTTCTAATACATTAGTTTTTAATTTCTTAGAACCTAACAGGAGTTTCTCAAGGCCTCAAAGAGAACAAAGTTTCATTGCGAAAGTCTTTGGACATGGAGTCCCACAACTTTCCTAGACCTCATCATGGCCATGACTCCAAGGTTTGCTGCCAGCAATTCTTTCCCCTAATTTCCATTCATACATACACATGGGGAAATGAGAATTTGAATCCTGAATATTTCCATTAAAAATATCAGGAAGTATCAATTGAATTATAAAACTGTTGGCTCTCAATTAAGTTTTAAGATTGTAATTATTAACAGTAGCTAGTACCTGTACGTACATTAAGAGTCATTGCTAATTTGTTTCAACTGTTTTTGCATAATTTGGCAACTTTTTCTTGCATGCATGGTACATGGTAACGAGAAGTATATACTCCCATTTTGTTCAGGGTGTAGAGTGGTCAATGATCTTCCATCTAGCATTCCAAAGTATTGGAGTGGTGTACGAAGACATTGGTACATCACCTCTATATGTATTTTCGAGCACCTTCCCCAATGGCATAGAGCACAACGACGACATCCTGGGAGTGCTTTCTTTGATCTTATATACACTCACCTTACTCTCTCTAATCAAGTACGTGTTGATTGTCTTGAAGGCCAATGATAAGGGCGAAGGTATATATGATCCTTCTCTAAAAATGGTTATTTTTTGTATTGGGTGAAAAGACTCAAAACTATAAAGATATATATAAATGGGAAAAATATAGTTAACATCTCTAAGGTTTGAGTTAATGCAAATTAAGTCTAAAATTTTTCAAAACTAACCAACTTGGTCCCTAATCACTATAAGAGGGAGATGAGAAAAATGAGTAATATAGGACCTATTTGGTACTGTTGTTTAAACAACAATTTTCGTTATTTAAACAACAGTACACGTATTTCTACAACACTTTTCACCTATACGTATTTTCACAACACTTAAACAGTATTATTAGAAATCTCTTACTAAACGGGCCCATAGTTTAGGGTTCAAGTTGAGTTTAAAGACCAAGTTGATCAATTTTGAAAAGTGTTAGACTTGACTGGCATTAACCCAAACCTCATGGTTGTTAATTGTATTTTACCCTAATTTATATCTATTTATTAAAAATTTACAAAAGATTGTCCTAATTATCATTTTATAAGATCATTCTCCTCACTCTTCTTCCCCTCTTATAAATATTTACATCATCCAAATAAATGGGAGTGATATCTATTCCCATTTCCCCTTATTTAATTTTTAAAACATTACCACCGCACACCCTTGGTGCGATAGTCATTCTACAAGTATAAGTGCTTGTGAGGTATGAAAGGCAGGGGTTGGGGTTCAAGTAAGGGAGCTTCAAATATACACTTGGATTAGACTAAAGTAGAATTTATATCTTATATAAAAAAAGATAAAAATAAAACATTGAAATAAGAGGAAGGAGTAACTATTCCCCTCCCCTTTCCTTCCACTGAATAACCTCTACTCTCCTTTCCCTCCAAACTTTCAAAATCACTCTTAAATTTGTGTTAAACATTTCAATTACAGGAGGGACATTTGCCTTGTACTCTCTATTATGCCGGTATGCCAAGGTGAGTTTCATCCCAAACCAACAAGCTAAGGATTATGAGGTGTCAAATTACCAGATCGAGTCGCCAAACCGTCGTGTACAGAGGGCATCGTGGTTCAAGTCTAAGCTAGAGAAGAGCAAGTTTGCCAAGCATGGCCTATTGTTCGCCACAATGCTTGGGACTTCCATGCTTATAGGGGATGGTGTCCTCACTCCTTCAATCTCAGGTATGCACATTCACTTTCCATTTTTTTTCATTTATACAATCTACATTAGTGCTTGTGATTAAGTGATGCATGTGGTATTTCTATAATTATCTTATAGAACGTGTGTGCATAATATATCTCTTAGATATGTATAATCTATTTTTTGTGGATTCTACTTATATGTGAAAAAGAGTTTTGCATATAATTTTTGATGAGCTTAGATATAATTTGTTTCTCTACTTTTGGTTATTTAGCTACTTTACATTGAAGTTTACCACCACTTTTGAGCCGAAAACGGCTTAGACGACGTATTGCTTCTTTTTTAAAATATAAAATTAAAAAATATATATATTTTTGATACAAAACAAATTACAAGAGATCCCCAGCTAAAACTGTAACAACCGATTAGGGTTACATGACAAAAGGTATCTGACCATCAAAATTACATCCCCCGCCCACTTCTTTGTTTTCTCTTTCAAACGCTAGCATAAAAATTTTAATGTTCTTCCTCTTTTTTCCTTATTTGTTTAGAGCTTTGTATTTTTCCATGTGATAGTGTTGTAAAGAAAGTCCTATATGTGCCAAGTTCAAGAGTCTTGGAACATAATTTTTATCTTCGTGTTTTCAATAAAGATGTCCAAGATTTAAATCTCTTTTCTCCAACTATCAAATTATCAACCAAAAAAAAAAAAAAAAAAATCTTGCACATGCCAATTAATTTTTGTTAAATATATTAGCAACGCGATGTGTTATACCATGTTATATATGCTAGAGTGGATGCGGAAGGGGAAGCATAGAATAGGAACACTGAGAACATGAGGGTTACATGGTTCAGCCTTATCGGCCTACGTCTACGGACGAAACCCTTAAGGGCTACATCTTTATTATGTAAGAGTGTAGTATATAATATGTGTTACAATGAACCTTGTCATGAGTATATATAGGCGACTAAACCCTAGACTACTAGTACAAGTAGGAGTGAGCTTGGGCTAATATGTCTAATATATATCTCTTACACCCTCCCTCAAACTCAAGGAGGAAGCTCAATAAAGGCTTTAGATTGGATAAGCACGAGAAGATCCCTTGAAGATGCCTTGAAGAACGCCTTTGAAGAAACACGATGAAGAATGTGCCAATTAACCAATTTCAGAGCTTCAAATGAAGAAATGAAGTCCAAAATCAGTATCTACGCGAAAAAACTTAGCAAGATAGGCCATTTCGAAAATTTTAACTTTTGGTCAAAGATCAATGTAAAAAGTCAACAGTCAGCAAAGTCAACGGTTAGGTCCAAGTCAACGGGCAGCATCGGTCAACGGATGAGATCCACTTTCGGGTCAGGTCGGTCTGGATCTAGGTCAAGGCCCATGATCTGCTGAGTTGATGACGAGGCGCTGGCTAGATGCTTGTGTAGCGACTGACGTGGCTTAGGGCGTACATGTCATATGCTGACGTCATGGATGACGTCAGATGTATTCTATGGTAGTTCTTCGGCGCATGCTTCCTTTTCGGCGCGTGTAACGTCAGCGTAAAACCCAGTTAGCATGTGTTGGTGTGTGCTATATCGAATGAGCTCCAGAGTACTCAAGTTACCAGATCGGCGGACAACTAGGCCAACTAGGTGGCGCGTGTATCCAGAGAAAGATTTGGCCTGAGGATCCGAAACGGGGCGTGGAGGAGGTGTCAAAGCCTTTGATCGCACATGGAGGCACGTGCAGTTGCCAATGGGGACTGGGTTCTTAGGTTTTATTTGCGGGAGGCCATAGGGCATGTCTGTGTGGTTGGTTTCATCAGACGAAGGCTTGTTTTGCGTAGATCTGAAAGGGGAGGCATGACTTGCTTGAGAGATCAGAGACATGGCGACAGGACGGCAATGGTGGTTCTATGGGAGTTGTGTGATGTCGTGGAGTCCAGATCCGTGGACAAGCAGTGGCACTGTGGTGGATCTGTGTTATGCATGTGAGAAACTTCCTTGCTGTGTAGAAACAGTTGTTTAATGCCAAGAACGAAGTTTGACTCTGATACTATGTTAAATATATTAGCAACGCAATGTGTTATACCATGTTGTATATGCTAGAGTGGATGCGGAAGAGGAAGCATAGAATAGGAACACTGAGAATACAAGGGTTACGTGGTTTAGCCTTATCGGCCTACGTCCATGGAGGAAACTCTTAAGGGCTACATCTTTATTATGTAAGAGTGTAGTACAAAACATGTGTTACAATAAACTCTGACATGAGTATATATAGGTGACTAAACCCTAGACTACTAGTACAAGTAGGAGTGTGCTTGAATCTATTTCATTGGGTTAATATGTCTAATATATCTCTAACAATGGTCACATCACATGACTATTTTTTCAATCAATAATTAACTTCATCTTCATCTTTCTTCCTCTTCTAAAAAGAATAATAATAACTTCATCTTTTACCATAAAACTATACATATAATATAAAGTTTCTATCCAAGTCTTATAATGTCTAAAAGAAACAAATCAAGTAATTGTATAACGTGATTCATACCTCCATTAATATTTTCATTCATAGAAGAAATAGGCCACCTTGATTCTTACATTCTTGTAAGTTTGGCAGGTTTTGATCAAATAATTAACACAATACCAATTTCTCTTTCGTCCATTTTTTTTTTTTCGTTGGGCAGATATAACATTTATCTATTAATAATCTATGTGTCTATTATTATTGTCACTAGTTGCAAACTAACGCGATATGTGAAAATAAATAATTATTTTGTATAATATAATGTATAATTTTTTCTCTAAAAATTAAACAATTTCTAGTTTGTCCAATTAGGTATACTTCGGTCCAATTCGGTCCACTTGGTCAATTTTGGTCCCCCTTCAATCCATTTTTAGACTAATTGGGCCTTAAATTGATTCTTTTTGTAAGTTTTATTTTCAAGTTTAGCTCAAAAATTCATTTTTTCTTTATTTTTGGGTTGAAAAGTATGAAATTTTAATATATTTGGGCTAAACTCTTTAGTTTTGAATTAAAAAATACATAGAAAAATACTAAAACAAATATTAGAAATTTGAAATATGAACCCTAAAAATGCAATAAAAATAATAAATATTCAAAAGTCTTATTCGGTCCATTCTGTCCTCTTCGGTCCAATATGGTCCTATTCAGTCCATTCGGTCCTATTTAGTCCATTCTATCCACTAAAGTTCTATTTGGTCCAATTCGGCCCATTCGGTCTTATTCAGTCCACTTCGGTCTAAGTCGGTCCATTCGATCCACATTGGCCCTATTCGGTTCACATTGGTCATACATTGTCCACTTCGGTCCTATTCGGTATATTCTGTCCAACTTAGTCCTATTCGGTTCATAATACCTATTGTTAGGGACATTGTTAGGTTCTAAGACTTTAGGAACTAATGTATTAGAACTTCAATTTGTATATGATTGGCAAACCATAATCAAAACATTTAGTCTAGGTTTAGGCTTGCTCAAAGTTTGGATTAATGTAAAGTTGCAATTGAGTAATTACAGGAATTACTATTCAAAATCTGCAAGGCTCGATCGATCGAAAGTCGTGCATTAGTAATTTTCTGCAGAATTCTCAAACTAGCCCAAACCCATATGACGTGTAGGGTTAAGTGTTTCACTCCAAGTATAAAAGGAAAAACTCTAGCTACGTTTTAGAGGTCTTTGTTGAGTTGTGTGTTGAACTTTTGTGAGATCTGAGAGGTGTTTACTTTCATACACACACATAGAATTATCAAGATCAAGATTCACGTCAAGAACTTGATGATTGCTTCAATTGCTGCATAAAGAACTTTCAAGAAGATCTGAAACCTTTGAGAGGTGTCTCAAAGTCACAAGTAGGAGAACATGTAGTTGTTGTAGATCAAAGAAAGAAGTAGCTCGTGGACTCGAAGCTGTCACGTGGTCGTGGTAGTAAGTTTTCTACATGAGGTAGCAATAGGATGTTAGTGGTCTAAGTTTTATTGTACAAACTTCAATTCTTTCATAGTGGATCTGTTTTTACCTTGAGGATAACTAGGTTAAATCCCTCTCAAGTTTTTTACCAGTTAGGTTTTCTTGGGTCATCAGATCTGTGTGTTCTTTATTTTTCGCATTATATTTGTTTTACACATATTGGTTTAACCTAGATCTAATTAACAAACTTGTTAATCAACTTGGCTTAATATTAGGTTAAACATATTGTGTTAAGGGGTCTAAAAACTAACAGACATTTTTGATGTAATTGGCTAATCCTTTGACAAAACACACTTTACTTGTAATTGGGTAGATCTAGGATGGGTTTAGTACTTCAAGAAACAAGTGTTCAAGTTTAGTATTGAAGCCATGCAAATCTGACCAAGAAACAAATGAAGAAGTAATGTTCTTTAAATCTCGACAGATGTCTCAATAGAATCCTTTCTATTGAGGTTTAATGTTGAAGCTCGACAGATGCTCGACACAAGCTGTATCTAGTGAGAATTACGAAATCAGAAATTCCAAATCTAATTACACGCATATCCTTGAGTATTTGTGTAAGGTTTCTTTTCTCACAACCCTAGACATATATAAAGATTATTTTAAGGGCCGTCACACATGATGCAAAGGTTGTTGCACTTGTTATTACATGCATATTGTGACTAGAGACAGAAATTGCCCTAGTTCATCTTTCTCTTTGTAGAAGCTACTGCGTCTTTACGCCAAGGGTTTTGCGACTAAGGAGCTTCCTGATCTTCATCGTTGATGAACTGAAAAACTTTGCAGCCAATATCTTCCTCAATTTGGTGTGTTTGTCATGTACTGGGATCCGTACATCATTTGTTAGTCACGTACTGAGATTCGTGCAATGAACGGAAAGATAGCCGCTACAATACAAGTCCAATTAGGTATTGGGGTAAGGGTTCAACTGTAGGTTGGTATTAGGTACTGAGATTCCTTTTACTTGTAATCGCTTGTTTTGATAATAGTGGATTCTCGGGAGTGGTGACCTTAAATTCACCCGGTGGGGTTTTGCCTCGGTGGTTTTCCCCATTCGTAAACAAATCACTTGTGTCAAATTTATTTTCCGCTGCGTTTAACTTAGTTTGTGATTCGTTTGTGCTACCACGCTATTGCATGTTAAATTGACTTAATTAATTCACTTGGGTAATTAATTAATTAATTTGCCAAAGAGGTCAGTACATTCTTGGCCTATCAAGTGGTATCAGAGCAGGCACACTTTGATTAGGTTTTAATCTTTGCTGTGTGATCCATTGACCCTTGTTGTCATGGCTACAAGCGGCATGAAAAGATATTGATTTCAAATACATCTTGCTTTTCTAATCTCTATTTGATTGAGTGTTTCAGAAAAATGTAAGTGTAAAAGTTATTTGAAAGCTATCTTGATGATTGTTGAAAAAGGTCTTAGTGTGACAAGGAAGAAACTAGACTGTCTCAAAATAAAGATGTGCAAAGGAGTTCGTCTAAGAAGGGTGAAACTTAAAGGTTTTATTCATAAAAGGCAGATGAGAGAGAAAACCATTCCTACTGATTTGTCAAGCAAACATGAAGTGTGCTTTATGATGAAGTCTGCATTTAAGGTAATGGACACATGTTTGTGGTACCTTGACAATGGATGCTCGAGACACATGACTGGAGACCGTTCTCTCTTTAAGGTTTTCGAGTCTAAATAAGGTGGAAATATCACTTTTGGTGATAGGAGCAAATAACAAATAAAAGGGAAAGGAACCATCTCTACTTGGACTGCCAGACATTACAAATGTGTTGTATGTAGAAGGTCTGAGATTGAACTTGTTAAGAATAAGTCAGATATGTGATCAAGACTTCATGGTGCTGTTCTCAAAAGAGAAGTGTCTCATTTTGAATGAGTCTGGAAAGAAACTCATAAGCGGAGTTCACACTCTGGATAACTGCTATGGATTGGTACCTGATGCTGATATTGTGTGCAATAGTATTCGTTTGCCAAATGAAGACTTATGGCACCAAAGAATGTGACATGCTAGCTACAAACATCTGTCAATTGTATCTAAGCATGAATCAGTGTTGGGAATACCAAAGCTCGGCAAGGTTAGCAATGTTGTGTGTGGACCGTGTTAGCTTGGGAAACAGATGAAAGCAAAACATCCAAGCACTCAAATATCAGCTACGTCTAGACCTTTGGAGCTACTACATTTAGATCTCATGGGTCCAACTAGAACCGAATCTCTTGGAGGAAAGAGATACATCATGGTTGTAATAGATGATTTCACCAGGTACACTTGGGTCATTCTTCTAAGATCTAAGTCAAATGCTCCTGAGCACATTGAAGCTTTATGTACAAGACTACAAAATGAGAAGAACATGAAGATTGATCGAATTCGAAGTGATCATGGTAAAGATTTCGAGAACTCATACATGGAATCTTTTTGCACTAGATCTGGTAAATCTCAAGAATTCTCTGCTCCTATTACTCCTTAACAAAATGGTGAGTCATTCAAGAGATGGCTAGAGCTATGTTACACAATAAAGATGTGGCCAGAAATTTATGGGGAGAAGCAGTCAACACCGCATGTCATACGGTTAATAGGGTAGATTTCAGACCCGGTACAAAGAAGACTCCCTATGAATTATGGAAGGGAAGAAAGCCGAATGTGAAGTATTTCAGAATTTTTGAAAGTACTTGTTTCATCCTTAAGGATAGAGAGAATGTGAGAAAGTTTGACTCCTGAAGCGATGAAGCAATATTTTTGGGATACTCCTCCACAAGCAAAGCTTATCGGGTGTACAACAAAAGAACCAAGAAGGTGATGGAAACCGTTAATGTTGTTATTGATGAAGCTTTAGATTCTGGTTTTGAGAAAAGTAGTGAGGAAATACCTAAGGAAATTCTTCCTTCAGAGCCCAAGGTTGTTCAAGAAGAAGTTGATCAAAAGCCCATTTCTCCAAGTACTCCAAGTGTTATAGAAGTCTCAACAGATATTCCTACATCACCTGAGTCTGAATCTCATGAAGAGAAAGGACCTTCCTTAAGGATTAAGCTGAATCACCCTCCTGAAGTTATTGTGGGAAATATGAATGAACTTACACTAAGAAAGCGTATAGTTGATAAATGTGTTGCTAACTTTGTGTATTATTCTTGCTATTTGTCGCAGGTTGAACCCACCAAGGTTGAGGATGCTCTCCAGGATGAAAGCTGGGTTGAGGCCATGCATGATGAACTGCTTCAATTTCAAAGGAATGATGTCTGGACCCTAGTACCTAGACTGGAAGGAGAGCACATCATTGGCATAAAGTGGATATTCCGCAATAAAATGATGATGAGGGAAATATGATCCGCAACAAGGCTCATTTGGTGGCCCAAGGATACTCTCAAGTGGAAGGAGTAGATTTTGATGAAACATTTGCTCCTGTAGCTCACATGGAATCCATTAGGGTTCTCCTAGCCCCGACTTGTCACTTGAAGTTCAAGCTTTACCAAATGGATGTGAAGGCTACATTCTTGAACGAGTTTCTTAAAGAAGATGTCTATGTTGCTCAGCCTAAAGGATTCATTAATCCACACTTTCCGGATCATGTGTTGTACCTCAAGAAGGCTCTTTATGAACTAAAGCAAGCATCCAGAGCTTGGTATAACCGGCTTACACAATACCTGGTCTCACATGGTTTCACAAGAGGACAAATTGATCAAACTCTCTTTATCAAAAGGGAGAATGGGGAGTTCATAGTAGCTCAAGTCTATGTTGATGATGTCATCTTCGAGTCTACAAAGGATGAACTTTCTCATAACTTTTCAACGCTTATGCAGGCCGAGTTCGAGATGCGCATGATTGGAGAGTTGAATAACTTCCTTGGATTGCAGATTCATCAACAAGAGTCAGGTATATTCATATCTCAATCTAAATATGCCAAAAATCTTGTGAAAAAGTTTGGTTTGGAATCTGTTAGTCCTGTTAGAACCCCCATGAGCCCTAATGTTAAACTCATTGTTGACTTGTTAGGAAAAAGTGTTGATTCCTCTTTATATAGAAGCACGATAGGTAGTCTCCTTTACCTTACTGCTAGTAAACCTGACATTAGTTACAGAGTAGGACTGTGGGCTAGATATCAGGCAAACCCCAAAGAGTCTCATATGATTTCTTTGAAAAGAATCATAAAGTATGTCAAAGCCACTGCCGATTTTGGAGTGTGGTATAGCAAGGATGCAAACAATGTCTTAGTTAGGTATTCTGATGTGGACTGGGCTGGGAATGCTAATGATAGAAAAAGTACATCGGGGGGTTGCTTTTATGTGGGTAATAATCTTGTCTCCTGGATGAGTAAGAAGCAAAATTCCATCTCATTATCCACTGCTGAGGCTGAATACATCGCTGTCGGTAGTTGTTGCACCCAATTTCTGTGGATGCAAAAACGCTTTCTTGATTATGGTATTCGTCAAGAACATCTTACCATTTATTGTGACAATACCAGTGCCATTAACATCTCTAAAAATCCTGTTCAACATTCTTGAACAAAACATATAGAGATACGACACCACTTCATTTGGGAACTTGTCGAAGATGGCACACTCACTCTTTAGTTCATTCAAGCTGATGATCAGAAGACCGACTTCTTCACTAAGCCTCTTGATAGCAAACGTTTTGAATTCTTACACCAAAGCATTGGTGTTATCTCCATGGAGTGATCTCTCCTCTTTCTCCTCTTTTTTCATGCATTTGCATCTAGTTTTATGCTTTGTATGTTTCTTTATGTTTTTGTTTGGTTGCTTTTCAATTTTTGCTTCATTTGTTTTTCATAAAAAATAAAAAATAAAAATAAATAAAAATAAAAATAAAAATAAATTTTAAAATCAGAAAAATACAAAAACAGTGTGTGTTTGTGTATATTGGTACTTGTGTACCTTGGATGGCTATTGAAACAAAGTTTTCTAAACTTTGTATCTTTTGTAGCTTAAATGAACATCTTAATGCACAACTAAGCATGTAAGCTTAGTGGCTCGTGTTTGTGATGAGTACGATGAAGTAATTTCTTATACTTAATACTCATATCACTCTTTTTGATGGGAATGACTAAAAAATCCTAAGAGAAAAGCATAAATAACCATCTCACCACTAAATCTCGCCAATCATGTACAATATCTATGTGCTTCGGCATAGCAAAATTGTGATGTTTAA
The DNA here is from genome assembly GCA_030021035.2 of Notholithocarpus densiflorus. Lineage (NCBI taxonomy): Eukaryota > Viridiplantae > Streptophyta > Magnoliopsida > Fagales > Fagaceae > Notholithocarpus > Notholithocarpus densiflorus. The sequence goes on from JARYZH020000005.1 coordinate 4,765,111, forward strand.
GCTTACATAATTGGGTATTTCTTTTCTCTCTCTTATATGTCCATGCATGATATGCTCAAAAAGAAAAATATGCAAAGAAAATCAAAAGCAAAAAGAATCAAAATGCTTTTAAATATGGTTGCAAGCATGTTTCTAGGAGATGTGGGAGTTATAGGATGTACCTCAAAGGTGATAGTCCCCATCAAGTAGTTATGATTGTGTATGAGTGTAATTTATTTTCTCATATCTCAAATCGTCATAATATGAGACACTTATGCACTCTTGCTATGTTTTTCACACACAACACGCAAATTATTTGCTATTTTTGATACATGTGCAGGTACAATGTGATTTGGCCATCACAAGGAATACATGTGTTAATATATGCTTTTTGAACTGTCTTAACTTGTTTTTGAAATATAAAATTAGTTAGACTTGTTTAGTGTGTGTGTGTGTATGTTTTGGATCTTGAATGCTTTGCATATTTGTTGAGAGATGTTTTGAGAGCTTAACATGTTGATTGGATCTATGTATGAGTAGCTTGCTTGTTGCATTCATCTTTTTGTGTTTTTCCCTTCTTTGAAAAACTCCTTTTCTTCAAGTTCGATAGCTTCTCGACAGATTCCCTTCTATCGAGCCCCTCTTTCTTCTTTTCTCGATAGATCTTGTCGCAATCTCGATCCATCGTGGTTTTTGGATTTCTTCTTTTCTCGATAGATCTTATCGCAATCTCGATCCATCTTAGTGCTCGACAGATATCTCGATCCATCAGCTACGATTTCTATTTAAGGTCTAAGCGCGAATCAGATTCATTTTTTTCACTTCTCTTTCTCAATAGAAAATCTTTTCTCTCGCCCCAAACACTTCTCACTCACTCAAAACCTTCAACCCTTGTGTTCTTCGGCCTAAATCTAGCTTCAAACACTTGGTAAGTGTTCTAATATTCTCTCTTTTCATGCATTCATGTATTTTAGACCTAGGTTTTGGGGTTTTTGAGTTTTTCCTAAAATTTTTGGGTTGGGTCTTGTGAAATTGTTATTGTATGCTCATGCATTGCATTCTCATTGCATTTTAACAATGTTTCATGCATTTAGATGTGTGTTTGATTATTGGAATGTGTGCTGGTAGGTTTGGATTGGGTTTTACCCACGATGCAATTTAAATTTTGCACATCACATGTTCATGCATTTTTCATGTGTACGTCTTTTCCTTTCTTTTCTATTCTTGTTTTCTGGTTGTGATGTTGTTCTCTCTCTTTCTCTCTCTCTCTCTCTCTCTCTCTCTCTCTCTCTCTCTCTTTCTCTCTCTTGGATAAACTGCACATGGCACCCAAAGCGCGTTAAGTCCACTCCGGCTCGGAACCCTCTTGGTTCCAGGTTTTTCTGATCCCATTCCCCCTCCTTACATTCGGCTTTTCTGCGCATGGCTTGAAAGGACTTCTTGGAGAACTTTCAAAAACGTGGCGTTCATCCGGGGCGCCATGTTATTCTGTCGGACTTCTTCAACACTCCTCTCCCTGCCATCATTTGGACTCAGGGTTGGGAATCTCTACTTGAGAGTCCCTTGAGGTGTCCCATCGTGTTTATACAGGAGTTTTACTCCAATATACACGGTATCGATACCTCTGTACCTCGGTTTGCCACGACATTTTGAGGTACACGTATCGTAGTTGCCCCGGATCTTATATCCAAGGTACTACATGTTCCGCGGGTAGCGCATCCTAACTACCCCGGCTATGAGCATCTTTGGACTATGTCCAGAGACGAGCTTTTGTGAGATGCCTTCTACATGGGGTGGGAAGCAAAACACCCTATGCTCGGGCTTTGCAAAAGGTTCGGGATTCCTTAATATAGTGATGACATTTACTCTTACTCCATTGTCTCACTATAACTCTATCACAGAGCCTCGTGCTCGTTTTCTTTTGTCCTTCTTGGAGGATTTTTCTATAGACTTTCTCGCTCACTTCATCACATCTGTCATCGATGTCTATCAGGATACGACGACCCGTGATAAGCTCATCTTTCCTTCAGCCATCATACGGATCCTTCGCCATTTTTCCATCCCCATTCTTCGATCGAAGCGGCCACGTATGAAGTCTACCGGTCCTGCAGCTCCTGTTTTTCCTTCCAGCTCTGCTTCTTCTTCCTCGACTGGTGATGTGGCCCTAGAGGTTATCATGGCGTAGCTTCAGCGCATGGATGCTCGCCTTAACACTCTTACTGATGAGTTGTGTCAGGTGAACACCCGTGTTGGTCATATAGCACGACGACAGACTCGTCTTGGTGGTTTCGCCGCTTCTCCTTCTCCTTCTCCTTCCCAGAGGCTTCGGCAGATGAGGATGGTGAGGATAGTGATGATGCTAGCTCTTCCAATGATGATGATGACGACCACTTAGTGACTTACCCTTTGTCATTCGTGACAAAAAGGGGGAGTAGTTTTGGGATGAAAGTAGTCTTGTATTTAGGGGGAGAGTTAGCATAGGACATTTTTATTAGGGGGAGTGTTTATACTTCTTGAGGGATGTAATGAGGTTTACATGTATTTTCTTTTCTTTCTTTTACTTTTAGCCTCATGAATATTGGTCTTGTGACCATTCATTTATTGACATGCATTGTACTTATCTTTTGATATATATATGATGATGTATGTTTCTTCATCTATCTCTTCATGTTTTGTTTCTTTTCTCTCTATATACACATGTTTCTTTATGTACGCAATCCTTATTTCTGTTTCACACAAGATGCCTTGATGAGTTTTGTTTAAGTGTTTCAGAAAGACAGGTTGTTAAAGTCTACCATGCCATGAACTCTCTTCTTACAAAGTTTTTCAAGAGTTTGTGTTAGGGTTAGATTTATTTTGTATTTCAACAAGTGATTATGAGTTTAGTGATTTAAGACTTCTCTCATGATTCATTTGTTGGGGTTTTGTCACGGATTGCCAAATGGGGAGATTGTTAGGGACATTTTTGATGTAATTGGCTAATCCTTTGACAAAACTCACTTTACTTGTAATTGGGCAGATCTAGGATGGGTTTAGTACTTCAAGAAACAAGTGTTCAAGTTTAGTATTGAAGTCATGCAAATCTGACCAAGAAACAAGTGAAGAAGTGTTATTCTTTAAATCTCGACAGATGTCTCGATAGAATCCTTTCTATCGAGGTTTAAAGTTGAAGCTCGACACAAGCTGTATCCTTGAGTATTTGTGTAAGGTTTCTTTTCTCACAACCCTAGACATATATAAGGATTATTTTAAGGGCCGTCACACATGATGCAAAGGTTGTTGCACTTGTTGTTACATGCATATTGTGACCGAAGACAGAAATTGCCCTCGTTCATCTTTCTCTCTGTAGAAGCTACTGCGTCTTTACGCCAAGGGTTTTGTGACCAAGGGGCTTCCTGATCTTCATCGTTGATGAACTGAAGAACTATGTAGCCAGCATCTTCCTCAAGTTGGTGTGTTAGTCACGTACTGGGATCCATGCATCATTGGTTAATCACGTACTGGGATTCGTGCATTGAAAGAAAAGATTGCCGCTACAATACAAGTCCAATTGGGTATTGGGGTAAAGGTTCAACTGTAGGTTGGTATAGTGGATTCTTGGAAGTGGTGACCTTAAATTCACCCGGTGAGGTTTTGCCTCGATGGTTTTCCCCATTTGTAAACAAATCACCTGTGTCAAATTTATTTTCCGCTGTATTTAACTTAGTTGGTGATTTGTTTGTGCTACCACGCTATTGCATGTTAAATTGACTTAATTAATTCACTTGGGTAATTAATTAATTAATTTTCCAAAAGGGTCAATACATTCTTGGCCTATCACCTACTTTGGTTCTATTTGGTCCTACTCGGTCCACATTGGTCCTATTCGGTCCATTATGTCCACTTTAATCCTATTCAAGCCATTTGGTCCTATTCGCCCCATTTTGTCTACTTTGGTTCTATTTAGTCTATTCTGTCAACTTCAGTCTTATTCGGTTTATTTTGTCCACTTCAGTCCAATTTGGTCTGATTCGGTCTATCCTGTCTACTTCAGTCCTATTCACTCCATTTGTTCTTATTCAGTCCTATTCTCTCCATTATGTCCACTTTGTACTATTTGGTCCAATTCAGTCCATTCAGATCACTTCAGTTCATTTTGGTTCACTTCGATCTATCTTTATGCACTTACATAATGGGAAAAAGACATGTTTGGGTTGAAAGCACCTAATCTAAATCCAAATTTATTATTAAAAAAAATCTCAAACTCATAATATCTAAAATCTTAAGCATAATATTTATTATTGCTACACTTTTGTTGAGCCACATTAATGTAGCATTTCAATCCACTTGGATGCGACTAAATTTAAGTGAAACTCTTTCTAAACATAAAGGCTATGAATATACAAATGTAATCTTTAGGGCAATTATTCGTTTGTTTTAACGTCGTTACTTTTAAATAAATTACATGAGGTTGATTACATATTTAAGCAAAATAAATAAATATATACATATGAATGTATGTATAATTTTTATTTAAATAAATGATTCAAATTATTCATTCTTTTTAAAGAGATTATCATGATAATCAAAACTTATATCAAAATTATACTGAATATGTATAATTTATTCTCTAAATTTCATTGTAGAGAGAGAAAGGGAGAGACTACTTGTGATTGAGAACTAAAAAATACAACACCAAAACATATGAACCCAAAATTGAGTTTTAAAAATCACCATAATTCATCAATATAAAGTAGAGTTGCAAGAAAGAATTAAAAAAATCAAGAGAAAGAGAATAGCCATTTTTTAAAGAGAGGAAGTGAGAGAGAATAATAATAAATTTATAGAAAATAATATGAGAAGAAAAAAGTAAAAATAAAAAACATAGTAAGAAACACCAAAGTCTCCAAGTCCTGTTATGTAATAAAATAACATTGTATTCTTATATACTATCTTTATAATGCAATATGATAGCATCTATGAAATCAAAGAGAATAAAAAAGATAACAACTTAAAAACACAAAACTTAATCACATCAACCCAAAGTAGAGTTTCAAATAATATAAAAATCCATCCACCTAAAGTACATATGCAAGAAAAATATATATAAAAAATCCACCAAAAATGAAAAAGAAAAAAAAATGAAAGAGAGAAAGAGAGAGAGAAATAACCTTCTGTGTGTGGAAAATGAGAGAGAGAAAGAGAGAAAGAAATAACATTTTGTATGTGAAAAAGGCTATGAATAGAATGGAAAAGAAAATTGTAATTTATAGTGAGAGGAGGAGAATAAGAAAAGCAAAAAATAAAGGAAGATAAAGATATAAAGGAAAAGTGATATTAAGGTAGATAGTAGTGGAAAAATGAAAAGGTAAAAGGAAGGGAAAATTTTAGAAAAGTGTAACAATAAGTTAAGAAATTAATAAGGGAAAAAAAGAATTAAAAATAAGAGAGAGAATGTTGAAAATAGGTGAATAATGTGGCCGTTGATATAACTCAATAGAAGCGTAAGAATAATAAATACTACGCTTTAACTTTTATATATATCGAATATAGATTCTCTTTTTTCTTTTCTTTTTTTAAATAATTATTATTGTTAAATTATCAATTCTCTCAAAATTTTAAAATAATTAGAATATAGTAAATTTAATCATATAACTATATACTTCTAACCATTACTGTCAATTCCATAAAGTTTGTTGCAACTTTCAATGGATTTTTGCCTTTTTTGACTTTTGAATTCAAATTACATATTGATTTTCTCTTAGTTCTCTTTTCTAATGTTTGTGATTGCAGTTTTATCGGCTGTCGGTGGAATCCAGGTATCCGCACCAGCAATAACAGAAGGTACTCATGTGGCCATGCAGTACATCATAATTCTTTTGTATTAGCAAAGAAAAAAAAAAATCAATGAAACAACTTATAACTACGATTCCATATTACAAATGTTTTAAACCAATTGAAAAAAAAAAGAAGAAGAAAAAAAAAATATATTCATGGTTCAGAGATTTGGGACTGATAAAGTGGGGTATAGTTTTGCTCCAATACTTTGCATATGGTTTGCCTTCATTGCTGGCATTGGCCTCTACAATTTCATCAAATTTGATCCAACTGTTATTAAAGCCCTAAATCCAAAGTACATCATAGATTATTTTCAAAGGAACAAAAAAGATGCTTGGATTTCCCTTGGTGGTGTTATCCTCATCATAACAGGTTGTAGTTTCTTTCCATTGTGATATATATATATATATATATATATATATATATACACCTTATAAAAGGTTTGTTAGTGTGTAATGTTACTTGTCAAAATATGCAGGAGCTGAGGCTTTATTTGCTGATTTGGGTCATTTCACAGTTCTATCCATTCAAATTAGCATGTGCTTTGTGACCTATCCGGCTCTCCTTTTGGCATACATAGGACAAGCCTCCTTCCCCCGAAAGCACAGTGATCTTGTTGCTAATACCTTTTACAAGTCTATACCAGGTAAACCATACATGTCCATACACATTCTCTCTCTCTCTCTCGTTTGGCCTTCAATCCTTGTTCACGTGGTGCTTAAAATATGATGCAGAATCTCTATTTTGGCCTATGTTTGTGGTGGCCGTATTAGCATCAATCATAGCAAGCCAATCCATAATTACTGGGACTTTCTCTATACTCCAACAATCTCTCTCATTAGGGTGTTTCCCACGGGTGAAAGTAGTTCATACATCAGCTAAGTATGAAGGACAAGTTTATGTGCCTGAAGCCAATTACCTTCTTATGCTGGCTTGTGTAGCTATCACATTGGGTTTTAGGACCACAACTAACATTGGCAACGCCTTTGGTAATCCCCATATCTACACATTCTTTTAGCCTTTCTTTAATCTAAGCAATGCATCCACACAACAATGGCATTGAATGTCAAAATGGTCAAAAATGAGGAAATTTTAAATCTAGCTAGGAACATAATATTTTTCACAATTTGTTTTTAGAATTATTAAAATTACCCATTGTGATTGGTACATAATAAAGTGATGTCAATGGCAGACTAAAAGTTTTGTTACTCTAATTGCCACAATTCCTGTCAACCATTATAAAAAAAAAAAAGAAAAAAAAAAATTGTTAAAAACCCAATTCAAAATAATAATAATAATTACCATAAAGCGTTATTGAGTTTTTCCATCTCATTACTTACCCTTTGACATTTTCTAAGATTCAAATAGAGTATATATAAAAAATGTTAAACTGACACCAATTATGTTCATTGTCACGTTAGTTTGCAAATTTTTGTAGTAAAATTGATAGTAATTTTAACATTTTTTTTTTATAAAAAATATATATTGCAACTAATAATGAGTTGTTATTGCCTACAGGGTTAGCAGTGGTTTTTGTAATGGTCCTCACATCATTTTTTCTAGTTCTATTTATGATCTTGATATGGAAATCCCACATACTTCTTGTTATTTCCTACGTTCTTACCATTGGCAGCCTGGAGCTTATCTTTTTAAGTTCAATCTTCTACAAATTTGACCATGAAGGATAGCTTCCCCAGGCCTTTGCTGCAATCCTAATGACCGTAATGTATGTTTGGAACAGTGTGTTCCAAAAAAAAAAAAAAAAAAACTATTATGAGCTTGAGCATAAAATTTCTATGGAGAAGTTAAAGGAAATAGTTGCTGACAACAGCTTTTGTCGAATTCCTGGGCTAGCCATGTTCTACTCAGAACTTGTTCAAGGCATTCCTCCAATCTTCAAACACTGGAAAATGTACCAACATTGCATTCAGTCCTTGTTTTCATCACCATCAAATCATTGCCCATAAGCAAGGTTTAGCTCGGAAAGCGTTTCCAATTTCATCAAATAGAGCCTAAGGAACTTAATATCTTTCGTTGTGTTGAGAGATATGGATACACAAATGTGCATAATGAGAAAGAGCCATTTGAGAAGATTTTGATAGAGAGATTGAAGAAGTTCATTAGAGATGATTTTTGGTTGTTTCAGAATATTGGTGAGAATGATGGTGAAATACTTGATGATGGGTTGGTAAATAAAAGGAATGAAAATGAGGATGTGAGGGAAGTTGAAGAAGATAAGCAGAAAGAGGCAGTGGAGAGAGAGATGGAGGTAGTGGACAGCATGTCACGCAGGTATAGTTCACTTAATTGGTGAGACTAAAGTGATTGCTAATAAAGAAGCTAATATAGGCAAGAGAATTATGATAGATTATGCTTACAATTTTTTGAAGAAAAATTTGGGAGTGAAAAAGTGTTTGATATTCCCCACAAGCGTACGATGAAAGTAGGCATGACTTACGAGCTTTGAAGCATAATTTGAAGGTGAAATTAAGGTGTCAACATTGTGGGCATAACTTTCGGGATTTAAAGAACAACGTGAAGGCGAGCGTGCATGTCACATGCGCAAATATCGCTATATTTATATAGTAAAAAATTGTTGTCAACTGGAACCTCATTAATCTTCTTTTAGGATAAAACTTTTTGCTCATAATAACCTACAAACTAAATACTCGTTGTACATTTTGTGCTTATATGTAAAAGTTTCTTCTTCTCAAAAAAAAAAAAAAAAAAATGTAAAAGTCTCTTGTTAAAAGCTCAAGCCTGTTCGAACAACATAAATTTAATATCACTACAATTCAAAAATTGAGAGAGGAATTGTATTTATATGTGTAATTATATGATAAGATAATATATTCTTGATATTCACTATCATAAGGACAAATTTTTTTTCTCCAAACTAGTTTGGAGAGATAAAACTCTTCAAACTCTCCCTATATCTTTTTATTGGATATTAATTTTGACAAATCCACTATTAAATTGCATTTTCTTTTTAATTATATCATCTCTGCTTGCAAAATTTAAAAAAGATCAAAGATGTATAAATAGCTATTTCATCAATCAAATGTTTAAATTTCAAGTTTTTGTAGTCTTAAATAATGCATAAAAAATAAGTTATGGATGAATAGTAATTAACATCCAATTTTGAACAAAATTTGACATACATATTAAAAAAATAAAAAACATACAATTAATTCAACTAGCTTGTAACTTGTGCTTGCGCACAGAAAAATTGAACTATAATAGAAAAGGAAAAATTGAATAATTGTGTCAATATTTTTGTAGGATTATTAAATTATTATTATTATTATTATTGAAAAAATATTGATTAATAATAATATTGTTGCTGTTGTTAATATTTGAATAACAAATGTGAGACCTAACTTATATTTCATCAATCTTTCACTACTATACAGATCTATGTATACAAAAATAAGATAAACATAAATTTGCTACTATACGAATCTATTTATTCCAAAATAAAAGAATAAAAGAAAAAAAAAAAAAATCAAAGCCGATGGATCCTACTCCATAGACTTCTTCACTCTAAGAAGATTAGACTTCTTCAGTCTTCACTCCAAAAAGATTAGTAACGACTACTTCTTTTACTCCTCCTTTCGGGTTTGTCTTTGGAGTCTCAAATAAAAATGTTAATGCAACAGAGAGTGTGAATAAACGCATCCTTTAAATATACAAAGAGTTCTACCACTTTTTCAGCAATATATTGAAAAAAATTTGTCAACCCAATACAATAATATATTTATTTGAAATATAACAATGCAAATTGCTCTAGAGCTGCAACATTAATTTTGATGAATTGCAAACTAAGTCAAATTCTTTGCTGCAACATTAACAAATTGGTAATACAGTAGATATTCATTTCAACTTTTAACCAAAAAAAAAAAAAACAAACAAACAAAGAGTTATCCAAAAGCCTAGAAAACAAAAAAGGTAATAATGATTTCAAGCATTTCCTTGTGAATTGAGGTTAGTTTGTATAATAAAAGAAAATGTTAGGATGTAGGAGTAAAAGTGTAAAACTATGAAAAGCATAGGTGGCGGCATGGGGCAAACAAATATTTCTATAGGCCTTCCAAACCTCTGCCTCTTTGGTGTCTCTCTCCACATGCTGAACCAAAAGTGGATATCTGTAATATAGGCCAAAATGAAAAAGGAGTGAAGATCAAAAGTTGTTTCGTCTTTGTACCATCACCACAATAGGCGGTGATTGTTCCATTTTCTTCAACAAAGGAACCACTTTGAAAACAATATAATTAGTAGCCAATAAATAAATAAATAAAAATCGTAGAAAAAAAAAATGGTAGATCAGAATAAGCACCTCCAATTTTCTCAGTGAGACTTAGTCGACTATGTGTTGTGCTAGCCTTGTGTAAAAGTCGAAAACAAATTGTTATTGTGCTGCCTTATCATACTATGGTTAAGGCTCTTGAATTTAGAATTATCTCATTTATAGGGTTGTTCTGTTCAGATACACATGAAGAGTTTTGTATAAGCATAAAGAGTTTGAAATTTAAATATATACAAAAGCTAATGAAGAGTTGTGTTGTGAACTGAGATAATTGAAAGATAGTGTAATACTCCGCATATTTTTATTTGAGATTATTATATATTTTTATATATATTTAATTGATGGGCCATAAGTACTTTTTGTTAGTAATTGCAGCCCACTACCCCATGTTTTGTTATTTATTTATATCTATTTATATATATTATAGACACGATTGTTTCAATGAGTTGGAACTTGGAAGTGTTATTTTATGTAAAATTATTGGTTGATTGAGTTCTTCAAGTTGGATTAGGATATATGACTTGTGTTTATGTTTGTCCATTTTTTTGGGGTCAAAGATCTTAATTATTTGTTTATTTTCTATGGGTTTGAACGGATTAACGAGTTAGAAATGTATTTTGTTTATGTAAATAATGAATTGGTGATGATGTTTTGTATTGTTACTCCAAGAAAGTTTATTAACAAAATTAATGAAAGCTAAACTTGACATTTATAGAGATGAATCATAAGGATGCACTGTGTTTTTTCATGCTTTGTTTAGTGGCTTGAGAAGAATAAATAAAATGAATCTAAAATCTAATGGGATATGCACGATGAAAGCTCAATTAGTGTGAAAACACTAAAGCTTGTTCAGACCCCAATTTTGAAATTACGACTAGATTGCTTTTACTCTAACTTATCAAAGTGCATAACAAGAGTAAATGAGCGCAATAAACCGGTAACACTACTCTAAGCCATATTCAACCACAATGAACAATAAAAGAAAAGCTTAAAGAGTAAAGAAGAGAGATGCAAACACAAGATAATACCAAGACGTGTTATTGAAGAAAAAACCGAAGAACTCGGCGAAAAACCTCTCCGTGACCCTCCAAGTCGAAATCGATCCACTAGTGGATAAGTTGGAGTACACAAATATCAAAAAGACCCTCCAAGCCTAATCTACCCAATGTACTTGAGCCCTCCAAGCTCATGCTACTAACAAACTTCTTGGAGTCTTGTCTTCACTAGCTTTCCAGATCTTACAATACCGCCCGATTGCATCCGCCAAACCTCACCTGCTTCTTTTGGCAAATTTCAAATGCTTCCCAAGCTCCAAAACACTCTCTGCACTCTGAATAGGTGTGGGTTATGTTTGGATACAAATCTCCTCTCAAGGTATAACAATGGGAGAGGGAAAGGAGAAGAGACTACAATGATTTCTCACTGAAGGATGAGTAGCTCTCTCTAAACAAGGGTGGGTGTGTTGTAGAAACCTCTCTAGGGTTTTCTCCGAATAGTCTCATGTTTACGTTTTTGGGTAATGAGGGTATATATAGTATGGGTGAAGGGTAAGAAAGTCACACTTAAAATCCTCATAACAGAGAGTTTCGCGGGTACCTCGCGAGATGGCCTTTCTCGTGAAATACTCGCGAAATGCAGCTTGGTACTTGACTCTTCAGCTTCTAGAATGTGCTTCTCACATGGCCTTTTTGTGGGTACCTTTACTCGCGAGCTTCTCGCGAGATAGTCGCGAAAATGCACTGATCTTCATTGCAAGCTTGATTTTTCACCAACTTAATACTAAATCCAATATAATAAAATCCCACAAAATACAAGGAAATAATTTATTGCAATTACAACACTTTTTGTCATGGAATAAAGCCAACATAAAACATAGTTGTAAATTACAACTACCTCTACAAAACGTGGCTAGGGTTTTTCCTTTTATACTAAAGGCAAAACATAAAACCCTACACGTCAAACGGGTTTGGGCTGAGTAGGAAAATTTTGCAAAAAAATAATCTGCACGAGCTTCGATCGATCGAGCCAGGCAGAGTTACACAATAAATCCTGCAATACACTCGATTCCAACTTTACACATAAACATACTTTGAGCAAGTCTAAAACAAGACTAAACGTTTTGATTATGGTTTGCCAACATTACAAAATGAAGTTCTAATACATTTAAACCTAAAATCTTAGAATCCAACAAACTCCCCATTTGGCAATCCATGACAAAACACAAAATAAACAAAATGCTCAAAATTTACAAAAACAGCCCATTACAATAACATTGCCCAACAAAACAAATTCAACTTAACTACTATCTATCAGTTGCAAGTGTAGACAGCAGCATGACTGAATCAACCTGTATATTCCTGTAACACTTAACAAACACATAAACGCATGTGTGGAAAATACAAATAAAACAAAATAAATTCTTGATTTCACATAATCATAAACTACAAGACATATATCATGAATAACCTCATAAATATAAATCAATAATCAATGTAGCACAATGTGAAACAAGAAACAGAAATAAACACAAGATGTCTCCCCCTATCATATACAACTCATCAAAAATAAAGACATCAAAATAAATACATCATGAACCAAAAAAAAAAATAAGCACAAAGTGAAGCACCTAAATACAATCTAAAGCTCCAAAACTCCAAAACAACAAAAATCTCCCCTTATCTCCATCCATATGTACTCCCTCTTTTCGTGACGAATTGTCAAAGGGAAATCAAGACTCATCATCAAAAGGAGGTGGAGGAGGTGACCGTCTAATGCTCGCCAAATCTGCTCTTAAGGCTTGAAGCTCGGTAAGCACGTCCATCAAAAGCTGATCATGAGCCGCCTAAACGGTCATGACAGTGTCCAAAGTATGACGCATGTAAGAAACATCCAAAACAGAAGGTGGAGGATCAACAGCAGCAATCGGATCAACGAACGCATCAGCAGCCAGATCACTTGAAGAAGGAGGAGGAGGTGGTGCGACACCAAAAGACGACTCAACTCTAGGGCGTTTAGAGCTAGCTCTCATCTGAGCAGCCCTCTGCCTAAGGAATGTGGCACCTATAGGAGCTATAATATGTACGAGCTCAGTCGTAGGAAACACATCTAAACTTAGATGCAACAAAATCCTATGAATAAAAACCAGAAAGAAAAGAGCATGAGCAGAAGAACTACTCTTATGAACCTCAACCAAGGATCAAATAAAAAGATAAGGAAAACTCATAGGAGCATCTGTGACAAGGGCATACAAAAATGCACATCTCTCGATAGGAATAGTATACAAATGAGAGATGGGCCAGATAGAATGGCAAGAAATCCCGAAAAAAAGATAATGAATCTCGGTCAACTCGTGAAAGGTGATCCGAGGATCAGAACCCCACTAGATAAAATATCCAGTAAAATATGACATAATGTCATCGAGTGGAGGAGACTCATCATAAAGATAGACAGGATGCTGGACCATAGGCACCCCAAGAGCAGAGGCCACTACCGAAGGAGTAATGACATACTCGTCACCCTGTATCCAACTCTTCACCAGAGTGTTGGAATCATAGGAGTGGACAGAGAGGTTCGAGTAGAACTCTCTAATCAAGGTAGCCGGAGGAGGATGGTCAACATCCCACAAAGGCAACCAGCCCCTACGCTCAAAGTTTCTCCTAATTTCCGAGTCAAATTCATCTAAAACTACTTTCCTCTCAGCCCACACATTCCTAAGAATGTTCAGCTTCTCATAAGTTACCTAGGTTTTATTACTAAGAAACCTCTCACTATCAAAAGATGGAGCAGAAGAAGAAAATGATGTCCTATGGGCTCTAGTCTTCCTAACCATGATGCTAAATAGCAGAAAGGACAAATAGAAAAAAGACAAAAGACAAAACAAAAGAAAAACCCAAGGGCAGACTGCATCAGACATAGTTAGAGCAAAAATAATATAGAAAATAACAATCTATGTGATGCATGAACAGAATTAACACATGATGCATGCTCTAATGCATTGAGAATAGTCCAATTACACTTTAGAAACACAAAATTGGCTTGAACATAGAGTTTATACCAAAAACCAAAAATTTTGAAAACCCTCTTTCAAAAAATCCCAACAAATTGACCAATTTATCATTACACAAGTTAGATAAAAGAATATAATGACCAAATCAATCAATCAAACAAGCCAAATTCATCAATTAATGCTCAATTGAACAAAAGCCCCAATTCGGGTAGTTTCAAGCCCTAGAAAATCCAATTTTTCCCAATTCATCAAATTGATCAAATTAAACCACAAAGATCAGTTTACTATCATCCAACAACAAAAACCCATTGATCAATTTTGAAAGAAAATAGCTAGAACATCAAAAACCCCAAATTTTGTGAAGTCCGAAAATTCTCCCTTAAATGCATGAAAAATGAAAAGAAAATGAAAAGGAAAGGGTAGAATAGTCTTACCAGTGCTAGAAGACAAAAACCCTTGAAAAAGTTTGAGGGAAAACGACAAAAATCTTGACTTTGAATCTGGACCGGTCGAAGAGAGGGTGAAAGAGCTTTTTGAAAAGTTTTGAATAGTGAAGAACACGTGAAAAACTCATGTTTAAAAAAAAAAAAAAAAAAAAAAAACTCTGAACGATTTTCGATTGATCGAAAATCAGGTTCAATCGATCGAAAATTATATTCGATTGATCCAGCACTAATCGAGCTAGGCAGATTCAAACCAAAATTTTTAATCACAATTTCGATCGGTCGAGCAACAGGTTTGATCGATCGAAAATCTGGAAAAATCAAATTTTTGAAAAACAGAGCAATTTTATGCAGAAACTCTTCAAAGCATGATATTTTATGAATAGACTGCATGAGTATGATATGAAATGTTTTTCAAAAACACTTGTATTGAACCTAGATCTCCCAAAAATAAGATTTTCAATCAATTTTTCCTTAAATCTCAAACTTCAAATACATTTTGCATTAAAATCAAGGAATTTTTTAATCTTGGATGGCCACAACAAAATCACACACAATAACATGTACAAAGTTTAGCAAAGAGTAACTTGTGTAGTGTGTGCAACTAGCAAAAGCTTGAGATTAAGGTGAGGTGATAAGTAAATAGTGATTGATCACAATTTCTACAAAATTCATCACATAAGTTTGAAAGAGACTATCACCTAAAGAGTTACATCATATAACTCTCACATCTCCTAGAATAAAAGCTTGCAATCATGTAAGTTTCTTGATTTGCCTCATAATGTACACACCAATTTTATTTGATTATGAAGTTATTATAGCCCAATAATGTACACACCAATTTTAGCATTTAATCCAAGGCTACACCTTATATTCTTTTTGTGCATGTGCTACACTTTCTCAAGCACAAAGTCTTATGATATGCACTAAGGTGTTCATGATTGGCTAGTAAATAGTGGTGAGATGGTTATTTATGCCTTTCTCATTAAGGTCAAGTCCAACAATCAAATTCATGTGACTTCAAGATCAAGATCATGTGATCAAAAACTATAAACAACTCCCACACAACATGCACTACAAAGCTCAAACTAGTAAAATGCAATAAAATAAGTTCATCCAAGCTAAACAAGGTACATAGACATGTTATGTAAAGATAATATGGCCAACCTTGATTTCAAATCCAAGAAAAATTAATGCAAAACACATTTATCTTCCCTTTTCCTTTTTTTATTTATTTATTTTTAAAATGTTTTAAAAGAATAACAAAAACAACCTAGAATGAAATGCATGAATGTTATGCAATGCAAATCCTAGAAAGAAAAAAAAAACAAAAATAACAAAGAAGAATGGTCACAAAGAGTAGAGCGATGAAGCACAATAACCATGTCAGAAAGACTCAATTAGATCGAGCCTTTTGCATCCAAAACTTTTTAGATGCAACTCTTGCATTGGAGTTATTATTCATATTAGAATGCTGAGCAACTCCAGGATTGGAATAAAGGTTTAAAGCTTTTACCAATTCACCAATAAGTACCATAGGATCTTGTGCTTGAGGCACAGGTACTTTTGACTTATTTGCTCACTTAGCAGCTTGCAACTTGAAACAGTTTGGATGAATGTGCCCAGACTTTCCACAAAAATGACAAACTCATGTAGGTCTATCATACACCTTGTCCTTAGGAGGGTTAGGAGTCTTAAGTTTAGACTCTTTGAGATCAACCCTAATCTTCCTAGGAGGCGTAACTTCAGCTGATTTGACAATCTCACTCACGGGAGGCTCAGAAGAAGAAACAAAGTTTGTGGATTGATTCTTAGACACAAAGATGCTATCTTCAAAACCTAGACCAGTTTTTTCTGAGGGAGACTTCTGAATACTCAACATGTGTTCAAGTTTAGAACTAGCAGACCTATTAGTTTGCTCTCTAGCAACAGATAATTCAAGTTCTAAATTCTTAATTTTATTAATCAACAGCATGTTCTCAGTCTTCACCTTATCAAGCAATTCATTAGCATCAAACAATTTAATGAGCAAATTCTTCTTATCAAGTTCAAGAGAAGAAATTTTCTGTAAGCCTAAATCAACATTCATGGCATCCTTTGCAGCAACCTTGCAAAACTTATTATAGGTTTCTTGCAAATCTGCATCCTTAGAGAGTTCCCCATCAGAAGGGTTCTCTTCAACAGCAACACTTTCATCAACTACAGCAATAGCTATGAAAGCAGTGAAGTTTCCATCCTCATCACTACTAGACTCATGGTCAGAAACTTCATCATCACTAAGGGTTACAACCATAGCTTTACCCTTTGGTCTCAAGAGTATAGGACATTCTGATTTTATATGACCGTACCCTTGACATCCAAAGCATTGTTGACCCATAGAATTATTAGGGGTTTGACCTACTTTCTCTCTAGGTTTTTCAGTATTATTCACCTTAGTGGGATCATTCCTCCTAAAATTTCTAGGTTCAACATTGTTTTTACCTCTTGCCCTTCTGTTATTGTTCCTAAGAAAATTTCTAAAGTTCTTGGCAATGTAAGCAATCTCTGTAGCAGAGAGCTCATCATCAAATCCATTCACATCAACATCATCAACAGACTTAAGAGCCATTGATTTGGATTTGCTTGTCTTAAGTAGGTCCAACTCATAAGACTGAAGAGATCCTACAAGTTCATCAATAGGGATGGAGTCCACATCCTTGCTTTCAATTATAGCAGTCACTTTGGATCTAAAGTCCTCAGTCAAGGATCTAAAAATCTTCTTAACAATTTTAGGTTGATCATAGATTTCACCCAAATTATAAGTAGAGTTAACAGTATCATTCAATTTAGCATAAAATTCATCAAAACATTCATCATCAGACATTCTAATACTTTCAAATCTAGTAGTTAACTGTTGTAGTTTGTTAATCTTAACTGCCTTTGTGCCTTCATGCACAGTTTGGAGAATATTTCATGCAGTATGAGCAACCTCAACATTAGAGATTCTCTTGAATTCCTCCATAGAAACAACATTAAAAATAGCATTCATGGCTTTGCTATTAAAAGCGGCTGCTTCTTTCTGAGAAGTTTGCCACTCACTAACAGGAGTAGTGGGCTTCTCCCATCCATATTCAACAGAATTCCAGACTCTCTCATTAATAAATTTCAGGAAAACTTTCATCCTTACTTTCTAATAAGTATAATTATTCACATCAAAGTGAGGTGGGATAACAAGAGAGTGACCGTGTTCCATGACAACAGAGGTCAAGGATCAACTCTTAGATCAAAGGATCTAAAAAAATAGAGCTAACCTGCTCTGATACCACTTGTACGTTTTTAAACCCCTTAAATACAAACAGATTAACCTAGTTATTTAGTCAAATTATTAACTTAGGTAAATTATGCAGATCTAGGTTAACACAAATATATCATATCATTGAAACAGTGCAAAAAATAAATAATACAACAATATGATAACCCAGGAAAACCAAACCGGTAAAAAACCTGGGGAGGATTTAACCTAGCTATCCTCAAGGTAAAATAGATCCACTATGAAAGAATTGAAGTTTTACAATAGCGACTTAGACCACTAACATCCTATTGCTACCTCGAGTAGAAAACTTACTACCACGACCACGTGACAGCTCCGAGTCCACGGACTACTTCTTTTTTGGATTCACAGCAACCACAAGTACACCACTTGTGTTTCTTTAAGCTCTTTATGCAGCAACTGAAACGATCACCAAGCTCTCGACATCAATCTTGAGATTGGAAACCCTAAGTATGTATGAAGGCAAACACCTCTAGATCTCACAAGAGATTCATACACACAGCATAAATAACCTCTACAAAACGTGGCTAGGGTTTTTCCTTTTATACTAAAGGCAAAACATAAAACCCTACACGTCAAACGGGCTTGGGCTGAGTTGGAAAATTCTGCAGAAAAACAATCTGCATGAGTTTCGACCGATCGAGTATAATTCTCGATCAATCGAGGCAGGTAGAGTTACACAATGTGAGGGATTTCACAATTTGCTCCAATACCAATGGGCTTGGTCTGCAGCACACACCCCAACGCACTTGCTATTTTGGGTTGGATTTCATTCCATTACTGGGTTCTTGGCATATCACTTGACTTAACTGTTCAAATGAATATGAGTGAATTTTCCAATTCCGAAGCAGTAATTTGGCTTTTTATTATAATGTAGGGTTGATGCAAAGATGGTTGTAAGGAAATATATTTGTGCATTGTTATTATGACTGACATAGCATCCTTCACCAATTGGTGGTTGGATGGATTGGTAAGGCACACGGTCCAACACACAATAAATACTGTAGTACACTCGATTTCAACTTTACACATAAACATACTTTAAGCAAGTCTAAAACAAGACTAAACGTTTTGATCATGGTTTGCCAACATTACAAAATGAAGTTCTAATACATTTAAACCTAAAGTCTTAGAACCCAATAGAGAGAACCAAAATGCAATTTACCCATTTCACTAGTATTTTTTCATAGTTAATTATCTTTTAATCTTTATATATAAGACTATATTTTTTTTTTTTTTCAATTGACCCAACTGGCCTTTTCTTTTTGCTGAATAATTGACCCTACAATTGACCAATGTTCGATCCAAGTTTAACACTATATATATATATATATATATATATATATATATATATATATATATATGTTTTTGCACTAGCAACATTTTTCTTGCATGGAAATTAACGAAGACAATATTATTCATGATATTTGACATGAAAATCTTCTTGTTAGACCGTTGATTGGTCAATGATCTTGCATCTAGCATTCCAAAGTATTGGAATAGTGTATGGAGACATTGGCACATCCCCACTGTACGTGTATCCAGGCATATTCCCCAATGGTATCCAGCACAAGGACGATATTCTGGCTGCACCGTCCTTGATCTTCTACGCTATCACCTTAATCCCTGTGATCAAGTATGTGTTCATTCTCTCTCTCTCAAAAAAAAAAAAAAAAAAAAGTATGTGTTCATTGTCTTAAGGGCCGGCGATAATGGCGAAGGTAATTAATTAAGATTCTACCAATAGTAGAAATTCTATGTTCTTATTCCTTATGGTCACAATAGGTCCAAATATACAAAATTTAACATATAATTCATCAAAAATAATTGACTAACTCTGTTTTTCTGGTAAGATATTGTTTGTTCGTTTAGACCCTTTAAACATATTGTTTAACCTAATTAATTAACCAAGTTGATTTTTAGGTTTATTATTCAGATCTAGGTAAAACTAGCATATATCATATCATGCACAAATGCAAAAAAGTAAATAACATCACGATATGATGATCTAGAAAAACCAATGAAATGAACCGTTTCTAGGTAAAAACCTGGAGAGGATTTAACCTAACTATCCTTAAGGTAAAACAAATCCACTATAAGAGAATCAAGGTTTTTACAATCAGATTTAACCATAAATCTATTGCTACCTCATGTAGTAACTTACTGACATGACCACATGCAAGCTCCGAATCCACGAACTCCTTTTCTTCTCGGATTTACACCAACACAAGCACCCTTGCTTGTGACTTTGAGATCCCACTCAAAGGTTTCAGATCACCTTCACTTGTTGATCTTGTAGCAGCAACTATGTTCTACCAAACGCTTGATTGTAGTTTTTGCTCCAGTAGATTCTTGTGTAGTTAGAAGGTACAAAACCTCTCAGATCTCACAAAGAGTGACACACAAGTCTTTTTCAGCACTCCAAAATGTGGCTAGGGTTTCCCTTTTATATGTGGAGAAGTTTAGATGAAACACTGAACGTTTTTGCAAGCTTTGGGCCTGTTTAAAATTCTGCAAAAAACTGTGCCTACGATTTTTGATCGATCAGGCCTAATTCTCGATCAGTCAAGAAAGGCAGAACTTCACTTCCTTTTTCTGCAATCAACTGGACTTGAACCTTGAAACAACCACCTTTTGTTCTTAGTTTGCCAACACAATACAAATGTGATTCTAAATATTTAGACCTAAATCTTTAGAACCTAACAGATATATCTTCTTTTTTTTTTTTTTTTTCATCTCCTGAATTTGTTCGACCCAATTGTTCAAAAAGTTTTAGTCATACCAAACTCTAAAGTCATTGAATTAATTGTTTATTCTTCCTTCTAGGATCACTTTAAATATACTTTTAGCATGTGATTTGAAGGGAGACTTATAGAGTAACAAGAAGTCTACAATTCTCTCTCTCTCTCTCTTCTTTCTTCTCCTTGTTCTTGTAATCCTCAAAAGTTTTTGTTTTATATATTTTATCCAAAGAATTATGGAGTAAAATTTCACATGTGTGAATGAAAGTCTCACATAAAAGGGGGAAATTTTGAGGAATTAATATAATATATAATTAGAATCAAACCTATAAACTTAAACTTTTGAATTAAGTAAAGTCTCGACACTCAATAGATTATATTAAGGCCTCTTGTGGAATCAACCCAATGTATTATCTCCCCAAACAAAGACTATATGGTTTCAATCACACATAACACATGTTTTGAACATATTTCTAACTGATTTTATCAATTAAATTGCCTAATGGTTCTTTTGAAAATTTAATAATATGGGTGCTTTTATGCATTGAAGAATTAAGACATTTCATCTAAAGACAGAACATATGGAAAACCTCGTTATGAGACCCTCATAATGTTACCTTGTTTCTTTAAAGGACAAATTTAGTTACAAAATTGGTTAGTCTACAACCTTACTCAATATTTTTTTTATTTGAGGTAAATTTTGACAAATCCATAATTGGATTACATTTTTTTTTCTTATATCCTCCATGCTTGCAAAATTTCTAGAAACTAAAGATCAATAACTATGTCATCAATAAATTGTTTAAATTTCAAGTTTTTGTAGTTTAAAATTATGCATACAATATAATCTTATAGACCACTTAGTAAATAATATCCAATCGGCACAAAATTTGACATGTGTATTAAAAGCATAAAGAACATGCAATCCAACGATTAGATTTTCGAAATATCTAGTAATGTTAATAATATTGAGTAAGGTTGTTGCTTAAAACTACAACCAATTTTGTAACTAAACTTTGTCATTTTTTAAATGAAGATATGAAAATAATAGATAGGTAATAGTTATTAAATGGAATAAAATTAAGGACGAATTACATTAAACGTAACATTACCTAAGAATTACATTATGTACATCAGTACATGTATATTGATCTTGATCATATGTATATTTATGTCTATAAGCTAGTTTTTTTTTTTTTTTTTACTTCATTTTTTCCGTAGTGTAAAGTTGTTGTTTACAACTAGTTTGTGTTGGCTTTAATTCCATGCTAAATTTGATTGTAACTCTGTTCAATCATTTTTCCCTGTATTTTATGTGGGATTTTATTGTAAGGGGTGTGTCTGAGAGAGAGTGTGAAGACTCAAGCTCTTATTGAAGACTTAGTGGATTTCGCGAGAAGATTCGCGAGAATCTATTCCGTGAAGTAAGCCACATGCAGAGCACATGACTGGAATGCGAAGAGTCATGACAGCTGGAGTTTTCGCGAGTAATTTGCGGGTAAGGCCTTCCCGTAAAATACCCGCTAAATATTCTGTTTTGCTATTTTATCATTTGTGCTCCACCATGTCTTCACCCACACTAGATATACCCTCATTACCCACATATTGTAAGGAGTGTTTTTCAGAAAGAAAACCCTAGCATACACACTTGAGAGTTAGAGATTGTCATACCCACAATCATCTACACAATCGTTTGTGGTTTTCCTCTACTCCTACCTCTCCATATCCAAATTCTTGAGAAGTTGATAGCCCAAACACTTGCCACACCCAATTTGAGTGTAAAGTGAGATTTTGGTGCTGTTGGGATGCATTGCAAGAAGCCAATCGTTGGCGGATGCAATCGGGCTGAATTGCGTGATCCGGGAAAGCTAGAGAAGACAAGACTTCGTCAAGTCAGTTGGTAGCAAGAGCTTGGAGTGCTCAAGTACATGGGGTAGACTAGGCTTGGAGGGTTTTTTGTTATTCGTGTACTCCAACTTATTCTCTAGTAGATCAATTTACCGCTTGGAGGGCGGCGGAGAGGTTTTTCGCCGAGTTCTTCAGTTTCCACTTCGATAACACGTCTTGGTGTTATCTTGTGTTTGCATTCTTCTTCCCTACTCTTTTAGCTTTCATTTTATTGTTGATATTTGATGAATATGGCTTAGAGTAGTTTTATTGTTTGTTCGCTCGCATTTACTCTTATTCCGTACTTAGTTTAAGTTAGAGTAAAAACAACCGAGCCGTATCTTTTAATTGGAGGTCTAAACAAGCTCTTGTGTTTATACACAAATCCGAGATTTCACATAGAGATAATAACTCTATTTTTAATCCATAAAAAAATAATAATAACCCTCTTTTTTATACTTGTAAGATTTAAGTTGGCAAAAAAGATATGTAGAGCCCTTGATTACAAAACGAAAATCAATTTCAGGAGGCACATTTGCCATATACTCTCTCTTGTGCCGGAATGCTAAGGTGAGTTTGATCCCGAATCAGCAGGCTGAGGACTGTGACATGCCAAATGAGAAGTCTGAGTTGCCAAACCGCCGAACACAGAGGGCATTGTGGCTCAAATCTAAGTTAGAAAACAACAAGTTTGCCAAGCATCTACTATTATTGGACACAATGCTTGGAACTTCCATGCTAATAGGGGACGGTGTTCTCACTCCTGCTATGTCAGGTTTTTACACATTCAGTTTCCATTTATTTATTTCTACATTAGTGTGTGTTATTGTCTGATTGAGCCATACATGTTATGTTTCATAAATTTTCGTATGCAGCATCATTAATTTTCATATATACATATATATAAACCGGCAAATATATGAAACTACACATAAATTGTGTATGCAAAGCTTACATGTATATAATACCTAAGATCATCAATCCGGACAATAAAATTCCACTAAAGTTAATTTTTTTATGTTAAATAACCCATAAAAAGATAGCATATCTAGCTAATATATTAGTTTGTTTGTTGGGAATTTTATATATATATATATATAAATATGCCATGTTATATATATATATATATAAATATATATATATATTTCTCATAATCAAAATTTCATTAATTTAGAAATTTTATGTAATGATTTTTAGTAATTACAACTTATGTTAAATTCATAAAAGAACTAAATTATAACAACTTATAACCATATATTAACCATTTGGGTAAACAATAATACTAAAGGAAAATGCTAAGGGTACTAGAAGTTTTACTACATGAAGCTTACAAACTGATATGGTAATAAATGTAATTTGTGAGTTTCAACCATCTCATAACTGAATTTTGAATTACTTCTTGCTAATTGGTAACATATCAGTTTGTAAAATCAATGTAGTCAAACTTGTAGTACATATAACACTATTATTATACATACTATATTATTTCCAAATTTTATTACAATATTGAATATACTCATTTTATGAAAAATAATAATAGATTATTACAAACAGAATTTGAGTGCTTTTAACACTTTTGGAATGTAATAAGTTAAAACATTTGCTTTTCGTTTTCATCTTATTATCCTTTTTCATAACTTTTGAACTTTAAGAAGCACTAATAAAATAGAATGCATATATATATAAATATATATATATATATAATTTAATAGAAAAGTTTTTCTTTTGATATATACCGTATTTTTTTAATGAAACGGATGACAACATATCCCATGAATGTGGGAAGTTAAATTTGAAAACATGTTTTGTAGAATCTGATGGTTTTTAGACCCCTTAAAACTCAATTGGATTAACCTAGTTAATTAGCCAAGTTGTTACTTAGTCCAAATTCCAAGTCTAGGTTATCACAATCAAACAATCATATCATGCAAAGCAGCGGAAAGATAAATAAGACAATGATATGATCACCCAGGAAACCAAACCGGTAAAAACCTGGGGAGGATTTGACCTAGCTATCCTCAAGGTAAACCTGAATCCACTATCTTGAAAGAATCGAAGTTCATACAATAAGACTTACAAGCCCCCACGCTCGACTTCTTATTGCTACCCACCAGTAGAACTTACTGACACGACCACGTGCAAGCTCCGAGACCACGGACTTCTTCTTTCTTGGATTCTTCAGCAAATACAAGCACACTCGCTTATGTTTCTTTAAATTCTTATGGCAGCAACTGAATGATCATCAAGTTCTTGAAGAAAACTCCTCCTTGATAATCCTAAGCTTATGTAAAGGAAAGCTCCTCAAGGATCTCACAAGAGATTCACACAAACAGCAATATGAGCAACATCTAAAACGTGGCTAGGGTTTGCCTTATATACCTAGGGCAAAACATAAAACCCTAAACGTTTTTAATGAGCTAGGGCTGAGTTGGAATTCTGCAACGTATTCTGCCCGAGATTCGATCGATCGAGCCTGTTCTTCGATCGATCAAGCCAGGCCAAAAGTCACTAATACTTCTGCAGCCACTCGATTCCAACTTTACATAAAAGACACAACTTTGAGCAAGTCTAAACAAGACTAAACAATCTGTTTTGATCATGGTTTGCCAACAATACAAATTAGAATTCTAAATACATTAATTCTAAGTCTTTAGAACCTAACAAACTCCCCCTTTGGCAATTTGTGACAAAACACAACTAAAAGCTCAAAGTTTACAAAGAAAAGCCCTCTACAAAAAAATGCTCAATACAACAAATTCAATCCTAACTACTATCCATCAGTTGCAAGTGTAGACAGCAGCTCAATTGAATTAACCTGTATATTTCCTGAAACACTAAACAAAACGCATAAACGCATGTGTGACAGAAAAACAGTAAATCAACAAATATGCAAACTAACTCTCCCCCTAAGTTAGATACAACAAAAACAATGTTAACTCCCCCTAAACAGAACATTCTTGTATTTTCCACACAAATTCCCACAATTCATCTAAATCTCCCCCTTTTTGTCACGTATTGACAAAGACAACTCAATAAAGAGTAAACATACGCAATAAAGGATAAGAGAAAATAGAGAATCAAGGGAACACAAAACAATTTAACTCTATAGAAAATAGAGACAACTCCCCCTATGAAGAGCAACAAATCCCCCTAAGAACCACAAAGGTTAAAAAAAATTTCCCCCCTATAAAAATAGGAAAAACAAAACAAGTTTTGGGAAAAATAGTTTTGGAGAAAAATAAAGGGGGTGGGGATAAATAAAAAGACACAAACCTAGTTTTTTTTAAAAACTAAGTTGAGGATACACATGAAGAAAAAATATTCTCTCTTTCAATAAAATGCAAACATGGCACTATGTGACCCATAAACAGTTGCATGAGTAGAGAAAATATTTGCACATTGATTATTCATCATATCTCTTAAGAAAAAATATTTTCTGCAGTTCACACATAAAAATAGCATATACTAGAAAGTACAAAGGATTTAAAAATTAATCAATCAATTTTTAGATCAAGTTGAGTACCCAATTTAGCAAAGTGTATGCATGTTATGTGTGAAAACAATGAGAGATATGACTGCAAAACTGCAAGATGGATACAAAAAACAATGCAATGCATGTGAATCCTAAACACAAATGATGCATGAAAAAAAATTTGGTCAAGACTCTCAAAACTGAAAATTTTTCAGTTTCGATCGATCGAGCATCGATCGAATACCAATCAAGTTAGGCAGATTCAAACCAAAATTTTAATCACAAATTTGATTGATCGAAAAACAAGTTCGATCGATCGAAACTCTGGAAAAATCAGATTTTTGAAAAACAGAGCATTTTAATGCAAAAACTCCTCAAAGCACATTGTTTTATAATAAAAAATGCATGAGTATGAGACGAAAAGTTTTTCAAAAACACTTGAATTCAACCCAGATCTTCCAAAATCAAGATTTTCAATCAATTTGTCCTCAAAGCGTAAACATTAAACACATTTTGCATTAAAATCAAGGAACTTTTAATCTGGGATGGCCACAACAAAATCACACACAATATAATGTACCAAGTTTAGCAAAGAGTAACTTGTGTAGTGTGTGCAACTAGCAAAAACTTGAGATACATGTGAGGTGATATGTGAATAGCAATCAATCACAAAGTCTAAAAAATTCATCACATAAATTTGAAACAGACTATCACCTAAAGAGTTATATCATATAACTCCCACATCTCCTAGAAAACAAGCTTGCAATCATGTAAGTTTCTTGATTTGCCTCATAATATACACACCAATTTTATTTGATCAGAAACTTATTAAAGCCCAATAATGTACACACCAATTTTAACATTTAACCCGAGGCTACACCTTATGTTCTTTTTGTGTATGTGCTACACTTTCTCGAGCACAAAATCTTACGATATGCACTAAGGTGTTCATGATTGGCTAGTAAACAGTGGTGAGATGGTTATTTATGCATTTCTCAAAAGGTTCAAGTCCGACAGTCAAATAACATGTGACTTTAAGATTAAGACAAAATGATACACACCATAAATATCTTTCCCACACAACATGCACTACAAAGTTTCAACTAGTCAATTGCAATAAATAAGCTCATCAAAGCTAAACAAGGTACATAAACTTGTTATGTAAAGATAATATGGCCAATCCTTGATTATAAATCCAAGATGTGAAATACAAAACACAAAAATCTTTTTGGTTTTTAAAAAATTTATGACCAAAAACAAAAAGCACACATTATTCTAAATGAACAATGCAAATGCAATGCATGACAACGCTTAACTAAGCTATAGAGGGTACACAAACAAGAAATATCAATTTCTTAATTAACCCATGAGTACATGTACAAATTAGTACATACTCACACAAAATCAAAAATAGCTTAGCACTTATATAACACACTATTCAAGTTTCTCCACAATGTCAAGCATGTTCTAAATCAAGATAGAGATATCATAATTCATGTAATCCTCAAAAAAAATAAAACAACCAAAAACAAAAACAAAACATGTCCACAAATAATTGACAAAATTAAATCAGGGACAAGTCAGCAACACTCACCTTAGAGAATCTTTTCTCACTCATCCAGCACGAGTCTTCGGCTTTGTAGGTGAAAATCCATGTGAAGCAGAGTGTATTTGAAGGATTACACCAATCTTCTGAGAAAGACTGAAATCCTGCAAATTCCTTTCACAAGCCAACCAGCTTAAATTTTTCAAAATAATATGAAACAATTTATATGGACTTATAGCAGGAGAAATATCATCACATATTCTAGATTGAAACACAGAATGCTTAAATTTTAATTTATGACAATTAGGACGAATGTGACCACGGACACCACAAAAGTGGCAGACATGAACAAATTTAGGAACATCAGTATTCCTAGTGGGGTTTCCGGTCACGGGCTTTGGTTCTTGCCTCAACAAAGAACAATTTGGTCTAATATGACCAACAACACCACAAAGGTGACAGGTAGGCACAAAAACAGATTTCTTATGCTCTCTAACATTAGGTTTAGACATAGGTTTAGAAACTTCAGCGTCTACATCAGAACTTTTACCTTTGTCTAACCTAGCAAAATAAGCCTTTTCTTTATTATTCCTCTTGAAATGAGGGATATAAACTTTCTCAGTTTTAGGCTTAAGAGAAATAGAAACACTTCTGTTATCAACAGCAGGCTTGGTACTAGTTAAATTTTCAATTTTAGCTTTAGATTCAACTAACTCTTGTTCCAAGCTTTTCATCTTCTCATCTTGAAAGGAAATTTGATTTCTCAAAAATTCATTCTTTTTATTAGATTCATCTAATCTAACAAGTAATTCCTCTTTTTCAAGATTAGTCAATTTTAACTCTTCCTTGAATTTCTTAGTAATTTTCAAAGATTTAGATAATTCCTTACGAAGAGTTTCACAGATATCAATAAAATCAACAGAAGCATGAGCAGAAACATAATCAGAAAAACACTTCAAATTATCCATGACAACAGGGATCAGGGATCAACTCTTAGATCAAAAGATCTAAAACAAAAGAGCTACCCGCTCTGATACCACTTGATGGTTTTTAGACCCCTTAAAACACAATTGGATTAACCTAGTTAATTAGCCAAGTTGTTACTTAGTCCAAATTCCAAGTCTAGGTTATCACAATCAAACAATCATATCATGCAAAGCAGTGAAAAGATAAATAAGACAATGATATGATCACCCAGAAAACCAAACCGGTAAAAACCAGGGGAGGATTTGACCTAACTATCCTCAAGGTAAACCTGAATCCATTATCTTGAAAGAATCGAAGTTCATACAATAAGACTTACAAGCCCCCATGCTCGACTTCTTATTGCTACCCACCAGTAGAACTTACTGACACGACCACGTGCAAGCTCCGAGACCACGGACTTCTTCTTTCTTGGATTCTTCAGCAAATACAAGCACACTTGCTTGTGTTTCTTTAAATTCTTATGGCAGCAACTGAATGATCATCAAGTTCTTGAAGAAAACTCCTCCTTGATAATCCTAAGCTTATGTAAAGGAAAGCTCCTCAAGGATCTCACAAGAGATTCACACAAACAGCAATATGAGTAACATCTAAAACGTGGCTAGGGTTTGCCTTATATACCTAGGGCAAAACATAAAACCCTAAACGTTTTTAATGAGCTAGGGCTGAGTTGGAATTCTGTAGAAAACGTATTCTGCCCGAGATTCGATCGATCGAGCATGTTCTTCGATCGATTGAGCCAAGCCGAAAGTCACTAATACTTCTGCAGCCACTCGATTCCAACTTTACATAAAAGACACAACTTTGAGCAAGTCTAAACAAGACTAAACAATCTGTTTTGATCATGGTTTGCCAACAATACATATTAGAATTCTAAATAGATTAATTCTAAGTCTTTAGAACCTAACAGAATCTTTTATACGCATGCATTATATATACACTAGAATACATTCAATGGCGATTAATGCATACACTAGAATCTCACATGTTTTACATCCTTCTATTATCTTGTCATCCGTAGCATCTTATTTCATTACATTCATGCATTTATATGGATTTCTTGTGCCCCCTTGATCATCCTTGATCATTTTTTTTATGTCTCTCAGGTTAAGCTTTCTAGCTTCTTGTACCCTTTGTCAATCATGACAAAAAATGGGAGAAATTGTAGAGAATATGTGGTTTCTTTTTTGTAGATTCTACATGTTAGGGGGAGAAATACATTCCTTTGTAAGGGGGAGTTGTGTTTCATCTTCTTAGGGGGAGTGTTTACTTCCTTCTTCTTGTACACCAGTCTTGTGACCATGTTTACATACATTGTAATTATATTTGATATATATATATATATGATGATGTATGTCTTCTTCACCTACCCTTACATGTGTTGTTTCTTTTCTCTTTTTATACACATGTTTCTTATAAATTGTATGCAATCTATTATTTCTGTTTCACACAAAGATGCCTTGATGAGTTTTGTTTAAAGTATTTCAGAAATACAGGTTGTCAAAGTCTTCTTGCCATAAACTCTCTTCTTGCAAAGTTTTTCAAGAGTTTGTATTATGATAGATTTTATTGTATTCAACAAGTGAGTATGAGTTGAGTGATTTATGACTTCTTTCATATGTTCATTTGTTTGTTGTGGTTTTGTCACAGATTGCCAAAGGGGGAGATTGTTAGGGAAATATTTTATGTAATTGGCTAATCCTTTGACAAAACGCACTTTACTTGTAATTGGGTAGATCTAGGATGTGTTTAATACTTCAAGAAACATGTTGTTCAAGTCTAGTATTAAAGCCATGAAAATTGGGCTAAGAAACAAGTGAAGAAAAGCTGTTCATTAAAGCTTGACAGATAGCTCGACAGCTTCTCGACACCTCTCGACAGCTAGGCTATCTATCGAGCTATTCAAGTGATTTTTATCGCAATCTCGACACCTCTCGATAGCTAGGTGGATCGATCAAGAAAGCTCATGTCTCCTCGATAGCTGTATCTGTCGACGTTTAAACCTCGACACCTCCCGATCGATCGAGGTTACAGGAATTCAGATTTTTAGATCTGATTTTCGGCCCATGCTAACATGTTTGTGTAGGGTTTCTTTTCTCACAACCCTAGACCTATATAAGGCTTATTTTAGAGGCCGTCACATAAGAGAATACAAGGAGAACATATGCAAAAGGTGACCGATGCCTTATTATCTCTGAAAGAAGCTACTGCATCTTTTGCGCCTTAGGGTTTTGTAACCAAGTGCTTCTTGATCTTCATTGTTGATGAAGTGAAGAACTTTACAGCCAACATCTTCTTCAAGTTGGTGATTGAAGTTGCGTACTGGGATCCGCGCAATTGGTTAGTCACGTACTAGGATTTGTGCATCAAAGGGTGGCGTTCATATATTGAAGAATTCAGAGGTTCTAAAGCGGTAGAAGGTTTCTGCTGTGAGTTCATCTACGGAGATTGTAGAGTCTAGGGACAAAGGTTTTGTACTAGATCTGAAACTTTTCTTTACTATAGTGGATTGCTTTTCGGGAAGGTTTCCCCCCAGGTTTTTTACTGTGAAACTAGTTTGTTTCATTGGTTTTCTTGGGTCATCATATCTTGTCTTATTCATTTTTTCGCTGCATTTATTTTTGACATGATAATGTTTGTTTGTTTTAACAAGATTTATTCATAATAAACCTAATTAATAACTTGGGTTTAAAACTTGTTAATTCTATCAACCGGGGTCTAAATTTCCCAACGGCTAATACATGTAAAATCTTTCAACGTATAAGTTTCATTGATCATGCTCTTGTGTGATAACTCTTTTATTGGTATTTCAACTAGTAGACTTCCTTTGAGCTCTCTATGTTTTGTTGGCATTTCAACTAGATGTTCGATGTCCAAAATGAGTTTTAGCTCAAGTTAATTATAGTTGCTTCTGCTATGAGCCTTATAGCGCAGTGGCATTCGTTAATCTTCTTCCATGTCATCAAATTTGTTTTGAATTTTATTAGTTAGTGTTGAATCTAATGTATAGGTTGGTAAACCGTGAACAAAAGTGTGTCTTGTATGTTTGTTCGACAGCTTTCAACATCTAGTTGATCGATCAAGCTTTAAAGTTTTTGATCGATCGAATTGTGTATTTCATATATGAGAATTAAGCCCATCCAAATCCAACTATTCAAGTGTCTAGGGCTTCATGCAACTAATGATAAGGTATAATTTTAAAAAAAAAAAACCTAGACAACGTCATAAAATACTTTTGGAAAGCTACTTAATGTGCAAATGTGCATCTATGGTTTGTGTATCCCAAACTCTCTTAAAGCCAAAATTGGTAATCAAGCTTGAAGAAACTGAAGATCCGATGGTGTACAAATTGTTGCCTCATCCAACATATATTGTTTCTAGAAGTCAAAGCTTCAAGTGGATACTTAGAGTCATGAGCGGGTTGTGAACATTTAACAGGGTCCACTATAAAAGAGTTTGTAAGTTCAGAGCTATGTTGGGTAACATTAGTAAGTAGTAATAGGTTGTAGTAATTTAGAATAGAGTTATTCTAATTTGTTAAACTTCAATTTTTTAGTGGGTATGTTTTCCTTGAGGCCGGTAGTGAAGCCCACATAGTAGTATTTCCCTATGGACAATTTTTCATTGGTTTTTTTTTTCGCTCCTCATCATATTGTGTGTTATATGTTTGATGTTTCCCCTGTTATTTATTTTAACATAATATTGATGTTGATTAGATGGAGAAAGTATGTAGTGTTTCTGAAACTCCAACTCAGCACACATGTGGAGTTTCTAAGACCAATGAAAAATTGACAAATGGATTAAAAATTACAACTCACCAACTCAGGTTACATAAAACAAAAAGACACAAATACCCTCTAATTTTCCCCCATCCCACCACTCTGCCTTTTCCCCTTCTCCAAAATAAAAAATTTCATCTTTCTCTCTCACTCTCTCTCTCTGTTTCTCTCGCAGCATTGTACCACATCAGTCACCACTCACTAGCACCTCCATATTCCCTCTCTCAACTCCAAACCATGACAACCACTGCCTAGTATCGCCAGTCATCATTAGTTCCGACAAGACCGACCTTTGTCTCATCGAAAAACGCCCTCTCTCTCTGTTTCTCTCGCACCACCGTAGCACACCAGTCACCAGCACCTGCATCTTCCCTCTATCAACTCCAAACCTTGACAGCCGCTACGTAGCATTGCCGATCATTATCGGTCTCGTCCGAAAAGGCCCGAAATTGTCTCTTCGTTGTTTCCAACCACGACGCCGAAAGTTTTCTCGCTACTTTCAACTCTGACTTTGCAAAAAGGTTTCTCCTCACTCTTTTTCATTTTATTTTCTGAATTTTCTGTTTACATATGTGTCTTTTTTTTTCCCCCCCAAAAAAATTGACATATACATTCTTATGTAAAAAGGGAACTTGTACTGTCTACTAAAATGCTTCAGTGAGGCCATGCACTAATAATATAGTAAAAGGTTTTTTTTTTTTTTCTTTTCAAAAAATTGTTCTTTTGGATTAGATTAAAAGTGGTTAGTGTGATGTAGTTTTATAAGTAGAGAAATAAAGCTTCTTTCTTTGTTTATTAGTTGATTTAATGTATTTGATGGTTGTGCTTGATTTTCAGGTATTCATGTTAAAGATGATTTCTTTTAGATGCATTTAAGTTTGCAATATGTGTTGGCTTACTTGGAATTTTCACAATTTTTTTCATTCCTTGTAATAGTTTTTTTTTTTCATGGTGTAGGGATGGATGCAATGCTTTTGTTCTATTGTTTTTGCTGAAGGAATTGATTTTAATAAATAGTTTCGTCCTAAGAGTCTCATCTAAGGTATTCAATCTATCTTTTTGTCATTTTCTTAGTTTAAGTCTTTGGTTGATTTATTATGGAAAATTATGATATTTTGATAATTGTTATGAAGCCCACTTGAGTTTCGATGTGTTTATGGTTGAGGACCAGCGGGTGGCTGGCAGCAATTTTTTTTTATGAATTTATGGCGATTTATGTATATTTATAGTCATCTTTTCATGATGTTCATTCAATATATCTTTTTTTCCATGATTAGGTTCGACTAGTCATGGATTTTTCAAAAAATGCTTTTGTTGCTGTTGGGGACAATGATAAAAGGGAAAAGTTTGAAAATGTAACTTTGGGTGAATGTGATGAAATTAAAATTGGAATGCAAGTGAGGCCTGAAGAAGAAGCTGTAGACGACTAAATTTCTCAGTTCGAAATAAATCAAACAAGTAAAATAGTTTCACAAATGCGAATTTGTATTAATGATTGTGTGGTACAATTCTCTGTAATTACAAAAGAGTGATCCTCTGATTCGATCTCCTTAAAAGATTTGTTGATTGGATTTGTGGTAATGTGATTTTGACTTGAACACAAATATCCTTCAATTTGGCTGAGGAATAGATCGAAGACCTTTGAAATGGAATTACAATGAATCTCTGGCTATGAGCTTGTTAGAAATTCTTTGTTCTTCACGTTCTTCGTGTTCTTCGTATGTTCTTCGTCTTCAAAGGTTTGTGGTGGAAGTTCTTCGGGGCTTTAGAAGCTTGGATCCGTAGAGCTTCACTGATTTGTGATTTGTTGATGTTTTCGGACGCTTTTGGCTTGATTCCCGCAAACTTTTGGATCTAGGCAGATAGTTTGGATGATTCTGCTTTGAATGTTCTTCGTATTTGAAGGTTTGTGGTGGAAGTTCTTCGGGGCTTTGGAGGCTTGAATCCGTTGAGCTTCACCAATTTATGGTTGTTGGAGTTTCTGGAGGCTTTTGAGCTTGATTCCAGTGAACTTTAGGATCTAGGCAGATAGTTTGGATGATTCTGCTTCGAGTGTTCTTCGATTTTGAGGTTGAAGTTCTTGAAGGCTTTGAGGCTTGATTCCTGCAGAGCTTCTGTACTTCTGATGCTTCTGAATCTTCTCTGATGCTGCTTGTGCTTCAGATGGCTTGGTGTGTGTCCTCCTCCAGATCCCTTCAAATGCATTAGGAAGGTTTCTATTTATAGGAGTTTGTGGGTGAGTGAGCGACACGTGGCGGAGTCTGATTGGTGACACATGTCACAGCCTGATTGGTCCACCTATGTCATCGCTTACACGCGCTGGACTGCTTGTGTCATCGCTTACACGTGCGAGACTGCTTGTGTCATCGCTTACATCCGCTGATGCGTGATTGGTTTTTGCATGACACTTGGCAAATTTTCATTGGCTTCTGAGTAGTGATAGTAAAACCTAGCAGCAATATGTGGCATTTTGTAATTGGCTGTATTTTGTGGACTTGGTAGTGTGACGTGTCAACTTGTGATAGGTCAGGAATTTTCCCTCTCTACAGAAGCATATAACCTTTATAATGAGTATGCTTTAAAAAGGGGATTTAGCATTCGAAAAGCGTTTAAACGAGTGTATAATGGTGTTATTAGGCAACGAGAATTTGTGTGTTCAAAACAAGGTTTTAAAGTGTTTGAAGACCCTTCTAATGTTAAAAAGTATCATAATCTAGATGTAAGAACGGGTTGTCGTGCTAGGATCCGGTTTGATGTAAAAAATGATATTTGGAGTGTTTCACACTTTAATGACACACACAATCATGAATTTGCAACTCCAGAAGAAAGATGTAACTTAAGATCAGGAAGGAAGGTGCTACTTGCTCATGGGAATATAATTAGCACAATGGTTAGTTCGGGTATAAAAGCAACAAAGTCTTACTCATTTTTGCACAAAAAGAAAAGAAATTATGGAAGCTGGTGATGGGCAAAGTATTATTAATCATTTCAAAGAAAAACAAAGTGAAGATCCAATGTTTTTTTATTTGGTGCAAGTAGACCAAGATAATAGAATTGCAAATTTCTTTTGGAGAGATGGTAGATCAAAATTAGATTATGACTCTTTTAGGGATGTTGTTATATTTGACACCACTTATCGAACCAATAGGTACAACTTAATCTATTCACCATTTATGGGAATCAATCATCATTGGAACAATGTTTTGTTTGGTTGTGCTTTTTTATCAGATGAGACAACTCAGTCATTTATTTGGTTGTTTAAGACTTTTTTTACTGCAATGGGAGGTCGACAACCAAAATCTATTTTTACAGATCAAGACCAAGCGATGGAAAATGCTATTAATATGGTTTTCAGTGAGTCTCATCATCGACTTTGTTTATGGCATATTAGTAAAAATGCTCAAAAAAATCTTGTTGGAATCTATGGTGTTCCAAATTTCAATCAAAGATTTAATCATTGCTTATATGGTGGGTGTTCAAATGAAATGGAGTTTGAGTCAACTTGGAGCAAAATGATTAAGATGCATAATTTAAAGGACAATACATGGCTGAACAGGTTATACCAAATTCGAGAAAAGTGGTGCCCAACTTTCAATCTCGATTTCTTTTCTGTAAAGATGAAGTCTACCCAAAGAAGTAAGAGTACAAATAGTTTTTTTCATCAAATTATGAAAACATCTATGCCTCTTATTGAAGTTATTAAATTTTATGAGGAAAAGGCAGCACAAATGCGACAAGATGAAATAAATGAAGATTTTCATTGTAAGAATGGTGCACCTGGGAAAGTTCATAAGCATGGGGGCATTTTAAGTCATGCTGCTAAAGTTTATACTCTTGCTTTGTTTGGAATGTTTGAAGAAGAATTTAATTTAGGTATGAGATTGAATTGTGTTGAAACTAATCATTGTGAGGATAACTTTACATATTCACTAAGTAGTGGGGAGAGTAGAAGAATTCATATTGTGCATTTTAACTGGGCTGAATTAAGTATTTGTTGTAATTGCAAATTATTTGAGACTTTCGGGTTGTTATGTTGCCATGCTTTAAGGGTTTTTCTTGTGAATAATATACCCGACAAATATATATCAAGTAGATGGACAAAAGATGCCAAGAAAAGGTTGTGTTGCTCTGTTGATTCATTTAAATCAAATGAGAAATCGACTCATGTATTGCGTATGAGCAACTTAAGTCTTTTGTGGTATAAATGTTGTGATAAGGCTGCATTGACTGATCATGGGACCAAAATAGCAATAAATAGTCTAAGTGAGCTATTATGCAAGCTTGAAAAGAGTTTAGCAGATACAAATAAGGTGGAAGATGTTGGTAAAAAATGTCCTCAAGATCTCATACATGATGATGATGTGCAACCTTGCTTAGATGGTAAGAGACCAATCCTTGATCCACCACATGTGAAAAAGAAAGGGATAACCAATTTTAGAATAAAAAGTCAACTGGAAAAGAAGCAAAGAAAAAAGAAAGTGACAGATGCAACCACTTCAAAAGCTCCAAAAACTATTTCTATGGTACATGGTAAGTACAAAACTAGTACTCAAGCTTTCTTTTTCTTATTTTTTGCTTGTTGAGTTTAACTGCATGTTCTTACTTCATCTCTTTTTTTTCTTTTTTTTTAAGAAAATGTTCAATCATCATTTCTTCCCCCGGAGATGTCTATTGCTAATCCTGTGGTTAGCTCTACAACAATGCTTCATGAAAATCATTTGAAAAAAAGGAACATAAGAAAAGTGAAAGATACAACCACTTCACAAGCTTCAGAAGCTATTTCTATGGTACATGGTAAGTACAAAACTAGTATTTCAATTTTTATTTTTCTTATTTTTGCTTGTTGAGCTTAATCATTTGTTACTGTTTTTTTCTTTTTTTTTTTCTTCTTTTTTATATAGAAGATGTTCAAACATCATTCTTTCCCCCGGAAATGTTTGCTGCTTATCCCATGATTAGCTCTACAAGAATGTTTCAAGAAAGTACCTCAATGTCACACTTG
Organism: Notholithocarpus densiflorus; assembly: GCA_030021035.2. NCBI lineage: Eukaryota > Viridiplantae > Streptophyta > Magnoliopsida > Fagales > Fagaceae > Notholithocarpus > Notholithocarpus densiflorus. Next base: position 4,802,383 of record JARYZH020000005.1, read on the forward strand.
AATCAAGTACATTCTATAACCTTAAACTTTTTATGTTAGAGGGGGAGAAGCTTTAATATGTGCTTTTGTTTATTATTTTTTTACCCTAATATTGTTCTCTCTTTTTTAGGGCCCTACTAAAAATTTCTGAAGTATGAAGAAAACTCTTTTGGATAGTATTTTGGACAATATACTACACAGCTCATGGACAGCATCTTTGGACAGTTTTTTGGACAGCATTTTGGTCATTATTGCACAGTGGAGGAACCTCTTAGATAGTATATTTGACTTGAAAATTTTATAGATAACACAGCTGAAAATTTGGACAAGTGATTGCATAGCCAAACACTAATTATAGCTGTCATTTTGTAAAGCTTTTGTAACGAATGAAATTACTCAAACATGATAGATTTTGTATATGTTTGAGTAACTTCTAGTTAAAGACTAATTATATGCAAATGATAAAAGTTTTTAATGCAAGAGTACTTTTTATTCTTACATATTAGTTTCTATATGTGCATGGTGGTGGAATTGCAATGCTAGATTGTTGCAAGTGTTATATTGTTCCAGTTAAGGGAATGATATAGTGAATGGCAATATTTTGGTGCTAGACTTTTTTTTTTGTTGTTATTTTGATAATATAGTGAATGCAAGTGCTGGACTTTTTTTTTTGTTTTTTGTTTTCTTACAGGTGGGGGGGAAGGGGATTTGTTTTTTATTATTCCAGGGGAGAATTGTACAAGTGTGTTTACAAGAAATATATTGATGGTGAAAAATGAGGATAATTTAAATGGTGGAGAGATATGGGCATGTTGAACATTTTTGTGGTGAAAACTTAAATGTTCATTATTTATTTGAGATTGTTTTGTATATAAAAATGAGAGTTTGGCATTATGTAATGTTCAAAAACAGGAAAATAGTTTTGATTTGGATAAGGCATGGACAATTTTTTTTTATTTTGTTTAAAGAATTGCAGTTTTCAATAGATGTATTGTTAATATAATTTTGTACTCTATAAACAAATAGAACTTTGTTAAAATAAAACTATTTGTTTTTAGACCCCTTAAAACACAATTGGATTAACCTAGTAAATTAGCCAAGTGATTACTTAGTCCAAATTTCAGATCTAGGTTAACACAATCAATTAATCATATCAATGTAAAGTGCGGAATATAAAGAACACAAAAATATGATGACCTAGGAAATCACACCAGTAAAACCTAGGGAGGATTTAACCTAGCTATCCTCAAGGTAAACCTAAATCCACTATAAAAGAATTGAAGTTTTACAATAGCGACTTAGACCACTAACATCCTATTGCTACCCACCAGTAGAAACTTACTGACACAACCATGTGCAAGCTCCGAGACCACGAACTCCTTCTTTCTTGGATTCTCCAGCAAATACAAGCACCCCCGCTTGTGTTTCTTTAAGCTTTTATTGCAGCAATTGAATGATCATCAAGCTCTCAATCAAATCTCCTTCTTGATAATTCTAAGCATGTGTGAAGGCAACCGCCTCTCAGATCTCATAAGAGATTCACACACACAGCAAATAGAGCAACCAAGTCCTTAGAGAGCTTTTGGGTACAAAACCCTAAATATATAAGAGGCACACTCTTCTCTCTCTAAAAACTTATAAAAACATGCTTAGGGTTTCCTTTATATACTAGGAGTAAAACATAAAACCATACACGTCATATGGGCTTAGGGCTGAGTTGGAAAATTCTGCAGAAAAACGTTCTGGCCGACTTTCGATCGATCGAGTCTAATTCTCGATTGATCGAGCCAGTCAGAATTGCACACTCAATTCTGCAGTTAACTCGATTCCAACTTTACATAAAAGACCTATACTTTAAGCAAGTCTGAACAAGACTAAAACCTGTTTTGATCATGGTTTGCCAACAATACAAATTAGAGTTCTAATACATTAGTTTCTAATTACTTAGAACCTAACAAACTCCTTCTTTGGCAATCCGTGACAAAACACAAACACAATGCTCAAAATTACAAGTAAAAGCCCTTTACAAAAATAATGCCCATTACAAAATAATCCAACCTAACTACTATCCATCAGTTGCAAGTGTAGATAGCAGCACGACTGAACCAACCTGTATATTTCTTGAAACACTCAACAAACGCATAAACGCATATGTGGAAAATACAAGTAAACAAACAATAAATTCTTGACTTCACACAATACAAAACAAAGACATATATCATGAATAACTCATAAATATAAATCAATGAGCAGTGAAAGAAGAAACATAGATATCAATGTATCTCCCCCTAAGTTAGATACATCAAAAAATTTTCTCCCCCTAAACAAAACAAACAGGATTCCCACATAACATCTATTTCTCCCCCTTTTTGTCACGTATTGACAAAGACAACCCAATCAGAAGGTTGACAGAAAACATACGCAACAGAAAATAAGAGAAAATAGAGAATTAGGGGAACACAAAACAATTCAACTCTATAAAAAATAGAGACAACTTCCCCTACAAACAACAAAGGTTAAAAACAAACTTCTCCCCCTATAAAAATAGGAAACACAAAACAAGTGTTGGGAAAAACAGTTTTGGGGAAAAATTTAGGAGGTGGGGATAAATACACAAACCAATTGAGGATACACATGAAGAAAAATATTCTCTCTTTCAATAAATGCAAACTTGACACTATGTGACCCATAAACAATTGCATGAGTAGAGAAAATATTTGCGCATTGATTATCCATCATATCTCTTAAGAAAAATATTTTCCACATAAAAATAGCATATACTAAAAAGTACATAACTCAAAAATCAATCAATTTTTAAATCAAGTACTCAACCCAATTTGGCAAAGTGTATGCATGTTATGTGTGAAAACAATGAGAGATATGACTACAAAACTGCAAGATGGATACAAAAAACAATGCAATGCATGTGAATCCTAAACATAAATGATGCATGAAAAAAAAATTGGTCAAATACTTAAAAACTGAAAATTTTTCAGTTTCGATTGATTGAGAATCGATCAAATACCAATCGAGTCAGGCAGATTCAAACCAAAATTTTTATCGCAATTTCAATCGATCGAAAAACACCCTCGACCGATCGAAAATCTGGAAAACTCAAATTTTTGAAAAACAAAGCAATTTTATGCAGAAACTCCTCAAAGCACAATATTTCATGAATGAAATGCATGAGTATGAGATTAAAAGTTTTTCAAAAACATTTGAATTCAACCCAGATCTTCCAAAAACAAGGTTTTTAATCATCAAAAACACAATTTGCATCAAAATCAAGGAACATATAATCTTGGATGTTCACAACAAGATCACACACAATATAATGTACCAAGTTTGGCAAAGAGTAACTTGTGTAGTGTGTGCAACTAGTGAAAGGTTGAGATACATGTGAGGTGATATGTGAATAGAAATCAAGCACAATTTCTACAAAATTCATCACATAAATTTGAAAGAGACTATCACCTAAAGAGTTACATCATATAACTCTCACATCTCCTAGAAAACAAGCTTGCAATCATGTAAGTTTCTTGATTTGCCTCATATTGTACACACCAATTTTTATTTGATCAGAAACTTATTAAAATAGCCAGGATAATGTACACACCAATTTTAATTGATTGAATTAATTATAGCCCAATAATGTACACACCAATTTTAACATTAAAACCGAGGCTACACCTTATGTTCTTTTTGTGCATGTGCTACACTTTCTCGAGCACAAAATCTTACGATATGCACTAAGGTATTCATGATTGGCTAGTGAACAGTGGTGAGATGGTTATTTATGCATTTCTTAATAAGTTCAAGTCCGACAATCAAAGGCATGTGATTTCAAGATCAAGATCAAGTGATCAAAAACTGTAGACATCTCCCACACAACATGCACTACAAAGCTCAGACACAAACTTGTTATGTAAAGATAATATGGCCAATCCTTGATTATAAAACCAAGATGTGAATTGCAAAACACAAAAAACTCTTTGGTTTTAAAAATTTATAACCAAAAACAAAAAGCACACATTATGCTAAATGAACAATGCAAATGCAATGCATGATAGTGCTTAACTAAGCTATAGAGGGTACTCAAATAAGAAATATCAATTTCTTAATTAACCCATGAGGACATGTACAAACTAGTACATACTCACACAAAATCAAAAATAGCTTAGCACTTATATAACGCATACTATTCAAGTTTCTCCACAATGTCTAGTATGTTCTAAATCAAGAGAGAGATATCATAATTCATGTAATCCTCAAGAAAAATAAAACAAGACTCAAAAACAGAAACAAAACATGTCCACAAATAATTGAAAGAATTAAATCAGGAACAAGTCAGCAACACTCACCTTGGAGAATCTTTTCTCACCCATCTAGCACGAGTCTTCGGCTTTGTAGGTGAAAATCCATGAGAAGCAGAGTGTATTTGAGGGATTACACCAATCTTCTGAGAAAGACTGAAATCCTACAAGTTCCTTTCACAAGCCAACAAGCTTAAATTTTTCAAAATAATATGAAACAATTTATATGGACTTATGGCAGTAGAAATATCATCACATATCCTAGACTGAAACACAGAATGCTAAAATTTCAATTTATGACAATTAGGACGAATGTGACTGGAGACACCACAAAAGTGACAAACAGGAACAAATTTAGGAACATCAGTATTCCTAACAACAAATCTAGTCTCAGATTTTGGTTTTTGCCTTAACAAAGAACAATTTGGTTTAATATGATCAACACCACAAAGGTGACAGGTAGGCACAAAAACAGATTTATTATGCTCTCTAACAGTAGGTTTAGACTTAGGTTTAGAAACTTCAGCGTCTACATCAGAACTTTTACCTTTGTCTAATCTAGCAAAATAAGCATTTTCTTTATTATTCCTCTTAAAAGGAGGGATATAAACTTTCTCAGTTTTAGGCTTAAGAGAAACAAAAACACTTCTGTTATCAACAACAGGCTTGGTACTAAAATTTTCAATTTTAGATTTAGATTCAACTAACTCTTGTTCCAAACTTTTCATCTTCTCATCTTAAGAGGAAATTTGATTTCTCAAAAATTCATTCTTTTTATTAGATTCATCTAATCTAACAACCAATTCCTCTTTTTCAAGATTAGCCAATTTTAACTCTTCCTTGAATTTCTTAGCAATTTTCATAGATTTCAATAATTCCTTATGAAGAGTTTCACAGGCATCAATAAAATCAACAGAAGAATAAGCAGAAACATGATTAAAAAGACACTTCAAATTATCCATGACAACAGGGGTCAAGGATCAGCTCTTAGATCAAAAGATCTAAAACAAGAGAGCAACCCGCTCTGATACCACTTGTTTGTTTTTAGACGCCTTAAAACACAATTGGATTAACCTAGTAAATTAGCCAAGTGATTACTTAGTCCAAATTTCAGATCTAGGTTAACATAATCAATTAATCATATCAATGTAAAGTGAGAAATATAAAGAACACAGATATGATGACTCAGGAAACCACACCGGTAAAAACCTGGGGAGGATTTAACCTAGCTATCCTCAAGGTAAACCTGAATCCACTATGAAAGAATCGAAGTTTTACAATAGCGACTTAGACCACTAACATCCTATTGCTACCCACCAGTAGAAACTTACTAACACGACCACGTGCAAGCTCCGAGACCACGGACTCATTCTTTCTTGGATTCTCCAGCAAATACAAGCACCCTCGCTTGTGTTTCTTTAAGCTTTTATTGCAGCAACTGAATGATCATCAAGCTCTCAATCAAATCTCCTTCTTGATAATCCTAAGCATGTGTGAAGGCAACCGCCTCTCAAATCTCACAAGAGATTCACACACACAGCAAATAGAGCAACCAAGTCCTTAAAGAGCTTTTGGGTACAAAACCCTAAATATATAAGAGGCACACTCTTCTCTCTCTAAAAACTTATAAAAACGTGCTTAGGGTTTCCTTTATATACTAGGAGTAAAACATAAAACCATACACGTCATATGGGCTTAGGGCTGAGTTGGAAAATTCTGCAAAAAAACGTTCTGGCTGACTTTCGATCGATCGAGTCTAATTCTTGATCAATCGAGCCAGTCAGAATTGCACACTCAATTCTGCAGTTAACTTGATTCCAACTTTACATAAAAGACCTATACTTTGAGCAAGTCTAAACAAGACTAAAAACCTGTTTTGATCATGGTTTGCCAACAATACAAATTAGAGTTCTAATACATTAGTTCCTAATTACTTAGAACCTAACAAAAACCATATGTGTAATATCTGTTTTCATAAAAGCAATGACCAACATCTATTGTTACCCCCTCAAAGTATGAAATGACCAATACATTTTGGCTTATTCTTCTTTTGCAAAGGTGTAGTCATTTTTTGTAAAGTTGCTAAACAAATAATTTATTGATAAATTTCATCCAGTATATACTTTACAAGGAAATTTGGAAGGTCCTCCATCTATATTTTTAAACTATCCCAACTTTATATCTTTTGTAAAACATAAGTATTTGTATTATACATCACACTTGTCTTACATTTCTTTGGTACAAGTTTTAAACTCAACACAACAAAAAGATTGCCTCTTCTTTAGATAAACAAAGTTGGAACTACTAAAGTTGGTTGAGATTCAGATCTCATAGACCAAGTTTCTTCAAAAAGTCCAAAGTCTGTTCACTGCAATGGCCTCATGTCATGGAGAATAAAGCCAAAGTTTGATGAGCATCCCAAACAACGCTGCTATGCATTACCCTTGAAGCTTCCCAAACCAAAGATTGATGAGCCTATCAAACTAATGAAATTCCAGTACTTCTCACAAGCAACTAGACCACCACCTAAAGAAGTTTTGAAAAAAAAGTCTCATTCAATTTGCATATAAAGAAACAATGATTTTTTCAAAATGCATAACTAAGCACATTTAATATGATTAATTCTAGCATATGCAAATCTAACAAAATCTCCAAGTTGCATAGTTAGCAAGAATATATCCCAATGGAAATATTCCAAAGTGAGCATAGTATAATTAAAGTAGGAATCCATCCTTCAAATTCACTCAATATAATCTACCATTACCTATTACCATCAAAACCAAGTACAAAGCACATCTTAGCAATTCCACAAGTCGGAGTAATCCTCCAAAGAGCTTTGTTTGGAAACTCAAGCAAAGAATTTAAAACATAGTTCCCTTATTTTCTCAAACTTTCTTAGCGATCAATTCCAAACTCATACACAATTTGATTTAGTAACAGAAATAAGCAACATACCAAAAACAATTAGCAAGGTTCCATAACAACAACTAGCGCCACATAGTGCCATGATGCAAAACAAAAAAAGCAGGGTATATAAAGCCAATAATAAACATGACTGATGTTGATATAATCCAAAGGTATCTAACAAAATGTACCAAATTCCTCTTTATTTAAATCTAAGGCAATATAGACTTAGACTATATGCAAGTAACAAAGTACACTACAAGCAATATATGAACTGACTTCATCTTAGTGACCAGCACGAAGTTTGACTACAGTAGCATCATATATTACCTGGAAGGAACCATCAATGTTAATCTAGGCAGCCCAATCTTATTTTGTCCCTTTCTTTATTACTACAATATAAATATAAAGATGAGAAATATGTACAACCCCAAAACAAGATTGTACGTACAGCTTCAATATTGGAAGAAGAAAAAATAACAATTTTAATCTAATCTAAAAGAACAATTTTTTGAAAAAAAAAAAAAAAAAAAAAAACCTTTTACTGTATATTAGTGCATCTATACTCATTGAAGCATTTTATCAAACAGTACAAGTTTCCTTTCTACATAACAGGTTCTGGTTTCCTAGGATTTCTGCATAAAAGTCACAACATAAAAATGACTAAAAGAGGAAGAAATACCATCTTACCATGTATTCAAAAATGAAGAATAGTGCATTGTTTTCCCTGACAACCTCATTCAGTTTTATGATATTTGGATGATTCAATTTATGAAGAGCTTGCCAATGGCAAGGTTATCAGTAAATTTTTTTGGAAAAAAAAAAAAAAAAAAATCAAGACACATATGTAAACAGAAAATTCATAAAATAAAATGAAAAAAGGTGAGGAGAAAACCTTCTTGCAAAGTCAAAAGTTGAAAGCAGTGAAGAAAACTTTGTGGTTAGAGACAACGGAGAGACAATTTTAGGCGTTTTTCTACGAGACAAAGGTTAGTCTCGTCGGAACTGGTGATGATCGGCAATGCTAGGCAGCGGCTGTCAATGTTTGGAGTTGAGAGAGGGAAGATGGAGGTGCTGGTGTGGTATGGTGGTGCGAGAGAAACAGAGAGAGATGAGATTTGCTATTTTGGAGAATGGGAAATGGAAGAGTGGCGGGATAGTGAAATTTGGTATTTTCGAAACTATTTATGTCCGGCAGCGTAGCTCCGACGACGATGCTAGGCAGTGGGCAGTGGCTATGGAGGCTTGGAAGAGAGAGCGGTGAGAGAGCAGAGATAGAGAGAAAATTTTGATTTTCAAAAAAAGGGGAAGTGTTGTTTTGATGGCGGGCTTTGAAAATTTGGAGAGTATTTGTGTTTTTTTATTTTAAATAGTCAATTGCAATTTTGTTTTTGTTTTTGTTTTTGCTTTGTTTACAACAAGAGGGATGAGAAATTCAAATCCATAATCTTTCCATGGGAACAATTGAACCACATGCATTTTTTTCCCCATTAAAAAGTGCATGCGTTTCTTGTTATTCCATTAAGTTTCACAACTAAAATATATGTACTTTATAATATCCTTATAGATATTTTTTTAATGGAGGAGATTGAGAACAATTTTTAAAAGGGAAAAGTTAACGGATGCTCTAAGGATATTGATTTATTAAATATTTTTAGAAATTTTTTATGGGGAAAAATTAAAGTAACTGATTTTTTTTATAACTTTTTATATTTCCCATAAAAGTGGTATCAAAATTTTCTTAAAATGGTCCATTAACAAATACCCTAAGAGCACTTGTTAACCGAAAAAATACAAGATTGACAAAAAAAAGTATTATTTAATGGAGTATTAATTGCATTTTAACTTGTGTCCTTAGGGCATTCATTAACAAAAGTCATTAATGAATTATGTTTTGAATTAGTGCATGTTGAGTTTTCAGTCTTCCTAACTTTGCAAACAATTCTCTGACCCCAGACAAAATGTGAATGAAATGTCTCGATCGGACCTGTGACTTGTGGGAAACCCAATTTTATTAAACAAGTTAGTTATTTATTTCAAAATTATTGAGACATAAAACTTATTATAAAAGAGACTAATTAAATACACAATTAATGTAGGTAGATTAGGTGAGTGTTGCTACCTTTCTTTTTGGGGAAATTACATTTTTCCACCCTAAACTATACTCTAGTTTACACTTTGCACCCTAAACTATTTGAATACACATTTTGCACCCTAAACTATGACCCTTGCTACACTTTGCACCCCGACATTAAATTTACTGTTATGTTGGATGGAAATTTATAGCATGTGACTTGCACATGAGTTTTGCTTAGGTGGCACAAAGTTAAAAGACAAAAACAACATTTTCTCAATCAAATAAAAACAAAAGCCTCTTTACTTATTTTTTTTACCAATCTCTCTCTCTCTCTCTTGCATAGCAGTAGCTCCTCTCCCCAAATCCTATTAAACGTGTAACCCTAAATCCTCAAGACAAAATCATCAACGGCACCACCATTGTTGGATTGAATCACAGAAAAATCATAATGGGCACCAATAAGTCATATGAGAATTCAGTTAGAACATAAATGCAATAGGCAACCTAAACATAGATTATAGGAATGCTCTTTTTTGTCATCGTAAAGAAACAACGTGGTAAAGGCAAATTCTAGTGATCGTGAGGAGAAATCAATTGGTCAACTACGGATTGGATTAGCTAGGCATTGTGAATATCCTCCTTTTTGGATTTGTCCTGAATTTAAATTTGAAGCACAAGGTATGTTTATTCGGTGAATTTAGAGCTTCTACGTTGATGGATTTTATACTCTCCTCTCACTCTTTAATTAATCACATAAAAATGGCATTATCGGTTTGTTAAAGTTTAATGTAATGGAGCTTCTACTTTGATAAATTTTAAGGATGATTTTGTTGTGTGGATTTAGGGTTACACTTTCAACATGATTTGGGAAAAGCAAGAGAGTGAGAGTGCTGCGTAAAAAAAATATAGAAATAGTATTTTGTTTTTAATTGATTGGAAAGAGGGTGTTTTTGTCTTTTAACTTTGTACCACCTAAGTAAAACTCACATGCAAGTCACATGCTATAAATTTCCATCTAACATAATAGTAAATTTAAGGTTAGGGTGCAAAGTGTAACAAGAGTTACAGTTTAGGGTGCAAAATGTGCATTCGAATAGTTTAGAGTACCAAGTGTAATCTGTGGTATAGTTTAGGATGAAAAAAAAGTAATTTCCCCTTTCTTTTTACCCGCCTTCTTGCATAGCTACATGCAGGCTTTGTTTTTATTGAAAATTGTTGCTGTGACATTGATGGCATGACGATAACACTGAGATAGTTGGAAATAGCAGTGCGAATGGTCAACATTGTAGCAAAGTGGTAATGGCAATGTGATGGCATACGTAATCTTTTTGTAATAGATACAACATAAAATGGAACACAAAAGTGAAACAAATTTTTATATCTCTCTTACATAATGATGGATCTCATAAAACGTAGGACCCACCTTCATATGGAAAGATGGTTACATATGTCATACACAAAATAATCATGCCCCTGAGGTTTGATTTTTTTGATTTTTTTTTTTTTTTTTTTTTGAGCTTAATGAGGGCACCACAAATGATGTCTGCAATTTTTAAAATGGTATAAAACATCTATTCACATTTTTCTTTGAGTAGTGTTTAGGAGATTAGTAGGATAAGATAGAATTTTTTAAAATTTTGTTATCACTTCAATTTTGACATATACCATTGAGGCATTGATTACAAATTATTGCACACACTTCTTTTATTTTTGATTTATTTTTCTACTATCTGAATTTTTTTTTTTTTTTTTTTTTTTTTTTTTTTGATAATCTACTATTTGATACATTTATTATTTCAAAATGATCCTTACAACTTAAATAGCACAAATAATATATTACCTCAATTAGGGGTGATCTTTTTTTTTCTCCAATGCATGTGTGTTTTTGTCTAGTTGATAACAAGGTTGTAATATGCTGTCAAATTTAAGGGTATGTTTGGTAATTGTCTTTTTCCTTTATTTTCTGTTTTCAAAAACAATTTTCTATTTTTGAAACTAAAAAAAACTTGTTTGACAACCCAAAATGGACAAAAAACAAAAACTGTTTTCAAAACTCAATTTGTGAAGGAAACTAAAAACATGCAAAATGATGTTTTCAGTTTCTAATTTTCAAAAGTCAATGAAAACATGCATTTAATTTAATGAATCTGTCTCATTTAATGAGTTAGCATTAGAGTTCAAATCCTAGTAACAAAATATTTTAGTATTTTCTTTTTTTTTTTCAAAAAACTATTTTTTTAATTTCAACTAACCAAACATGTTTTTTATTTCAAAAATATAAGAAAATTGTTTTTTCTTTATATTCCCAAAAACAAGTTTTTGAAAACAGAGAACAAAAACTGTTACCAAACATAACCTAAGCTTTCGACAATATTTGTTTCATATTTTTTTAATTTAAATGCATGAATTTGCATATAAAAATATTTAATTGACAAAAAAATTAGAACATAATTAGTTAGAATGACACTTAATATAAAATTGGAATGTATTGAAAATGTAAAGACACATGGTATAAAATTATAGTTCAATTAGAATGACATTAATTTAACACAATTTGAAATGCAATTAGAATTTAATTTAAATTCTTGATTGAACTTCCACTTTAATATATTATACACCATAAATTCTATTGGGCAATGCAAACCCATCATGTCTAGATTATCTGTTAAATTACCGATTGTCCCAAAAATTTAAGCTATTGGAATATATGGTAAATTTAATCTTCTAACCACATACTTCTAACACTCCCCCTCCCGTGTGGGCTGAAACTACTTTTTAATAAGTGAGGCCCAACACATAGGAATTTAAATGGGAGGTAGAATGGAGGAAACAAGAATCGAACTCAAGATCTCATGCTCTGATACCATGTTAAAATACCAATTGTCCCAAAAGTTTAAGTTATAGAGATATGGTAAATTTAATCATTTAACCACATACTTCTAACATTATTATATCTATGCATTAGCAACTCAAATAAGCAGCTTTAATTAATTTTCAATCAGCAAACCAAAGATTTGAACCCTTTGTTGGCAATAGTGGAGTATGCATGTCGATACAACCTATATATGCCCACGATACTTGAGGCCTTAAGGGTCAATAATACCTATTTTAGGGTTTGGAAAATAAGACCTTTCGTTTATAAATTTTTCTATTTTTAATTAATTAAGGGGTAATTACACTTCCCTCTCTTAAGATTTGGAAGAATGACACTCTACCCCAAACCTAAAGGTAAAAAACACTCCCCTCCCTTAAAGTTTGAAGAAATTAACACTCTCCCACACTTTTGTATATATTAATAATGAAATATTCTAAATTTTTATAAGAATCTCTTTAAAAAAAAAATTTAATCTTGGTTAGTAAAAAAATAGCTGATAAATTTTGAATAAAATGCAAAATTTATCAAGCACCAAAAAACACTTGCAACGGAAAATCTCTTCATAACCTGTTGAAAAAAAAGAAGCAAAATTAACACTTAATATTTTAAAACCTCAAAGGAGGGGAGTGTAATTATCCCATTAATTAATTTGCAATGAATGAATGGTACGAATACATATAACCAAGTCGAAGTCATTGATTTAGGAGGTTAAGCTAATGAGTGCCCTTAGGGCATTTGTTAATATATTATTGTAAGAAATTTTAATATCACTTTTATGGGAAATATAAAAATTAATAAAAAAAGTCAATTGCTTTTTTTCTTTTCTCATAAAAAGTTTCTAAAAATATTTTCAAAACCAATGTTGGCATGTTGGACACGCTAAGGAGAAAAGAAGGAAAAGAAAAGAAATGCCATTCAGCCATTGTGTGATGCAGGATGAGAGAGAGAGAGAGAGAGAGAGAGCTGAAGTATTGTGTGAGTTCCACAAAGTGAGCAAGAAACACAGAGAGATATTCAGCCATTTGAGGTGCAGTCAGAATGGAGAAATAGAGAGATACACAGTGAGAGTGTGAGAGATTGAAAAAGAAAAAAGGAGACATTTTTTCTTTGCTCAAACTACACACACAAGGAAGATAAATTGGTGGAGTTCTCTTGGAGTTTTCAAGTGCTACAACCATGGAGAGTTGGAGTATTTAGAGGAAGATTTTGCTACTTGCTTTGTGGTGAGATTGTATTTAATCCTTGAGATTTATTTGTTGTGTGTCCAATTTATTGTGGACTCAAGCTTAACACAAACTTGAGAGTTGTAATTTCTATTTCATAGTGGATATTTTTCGGAATTGCCCCGTGGTTTTTCCCTCTACACTAGAGGATTTTTCACGTAAGATTTGGTAGTTTTCGTGTGGTTGTATTTTTGTGGTGCTTACTGGAATTTTTTGTTTCCATAATATTGCTATTGATGTGTGAATTAAATTATATAACTACAAAGCAATAGCAATATTATGGAAACAAAAAATTCTAGTAAGCACCACAAAAATACAACCACACAAAAACCACCAAAGAAAGGGATGCAGTACGAGGACTTCCCAGGAGGTCACCCATCCTAGTACTGCTCTCGCCCAAACACGCTTAACTGCAGAGTTCTGATAGGATCCGGTGCATTAGTGTTGGTATGATCGCACCCAATTCACACATAGATATTGAGGAGATTTAGAAATCCCCCCCCCCCCCCCTCCCAACATCTACTCCATGAATGAACTTGTCTATGTACAACAATCCAAAACTCCAGTAAGTCATTGAACTCATTGATGGAGGGCGACAGTCTTTGTTGTTTTAACGAGGATAAATTTAGGCTCACAAATAAGGCTTTTCAAGATTGCCACATTTTTTATCTAATGACTGCAAGAAAACTCTCATGCGTACTTTCCAGTATGCATAATTAGTGCCATCAAATAAAAAATGTATAATCAACGATTGTCCTCTATCCATGGCAACAGGGGTCAATGGATCACACAACAAAGATTAACCTTAATTAGAGTATGCTTGCTCTGATACCACTTGATAGACCAAGAATGTATTGACCCCTTGTGATAAATTAACCAATTAATTAGTCAAGTTAATTAATTAATTCAATTAACATGCAATGCGTGTGGTAGCACAAACAAATCACCAACTAAGTTAATATGCAGCAAAAAATAAAGTTGACATGGTGATTTGTTTACGAATGGGGAAAACCACCTAGGCAAAACCCCACCGAGTGAATTTAAGGTCACCACTCCCGAGAATCCACTATTATCACAACAAACGGTTACAAGTAAAGGAATCCCAGTACCTTATACCAACTTACAGTTGAACCCTTACCCCAATACCCAATTGGACTTGTTCAATGCATGGCTTCCAGTACATGACTAACCAATTGATGCATGGATCCAAGTACGTGACTGTTGAGGGTCTTTTTTGTGGAACCCGAATAAAAGGGAGGAAGCCCAACCCAGCAACGCAGACCGAAAAGAAGTTGGCAAAAGATAGAGAACAAAAAACCATTAAGTCCAAGCGGCAGGAATAATGGATCACAGGTCCATAAAATAAATAAATGAGCCTTGAGAAAGCAAATGGGCTCAAAAGAGCCCAGAAAGAGAGAAATAGCAAATAGCAAACCCATGGGCAGTGTATGATGTGAAAAAAAAAAGTAAGAACGGGCCGCGGCAGGCTCAAAGCAATGCAAGAAAAGAGAGTAGGGGATTGATGGCAGGCCCATAAACCCCAAGGATGAGTATGAAGTAATTGGGCCGAGGAAGCCCAATGAAGTTAGTAAAAAGCCCATGGGAATACAAAGTTAGGAAAAAGGCCGAGAAAGCCCAAGGCAAGCAAATAGGCCGAGGATGCCCAAGGGAAAACAAAAGGGACACAGGAGCCCATAAGGAAGAAAACCCATGGTCATGTTAAGCCATTGGGGAAAGAATACACGGCATGCCTAAAAAGGCCCAGCAAGATCAAGTCATTATAGCAGGAATGACAGAGTAATATGACAGGACATGATGACAATCAAGAAATAGGCTGGAAGAAATGTAAAGCCCGATATCAAATGAAACCCAGCCCTTAAGGGGAGCAGGGAATTATAAAACAACCCATATAAAAGGACGAAAAAGGGCGGTAGACTGTGCAAGCAAGCCTCCAGGCCGCGGCAAACGCATAAGCAACAGGCAGATTTTGGACATACATGAAAGGAAAGCACGCGCAATGCCCAAGCACCACCAGCTTGTACCCAGCCAATATGGGACGTGGTGGGATCATGGGTCAGAGGTAAGGGGGTATGGTTTGGTGGTGGGGAGAGGGGAAAAAACCTATTTTGCGGCTCCTGCCCAGGCTCTTTTGGGAGGTACGTCCTACTGGAATGACAGACCACCCAAAAGAAGCAAGGTTGAGGGAGGAACCGTTAGGTGCATACCATGAGTAATAGAGAGAGAAAGCACCTACACCGTGGCAGGAAAGGGTGCCACGGCAGACTAATAAATAAACAGATTTCCTTTGTCTGGAGGTGGGGAGTGGAACACAGATGAACTAGTGGTGGTCGGCAAGTACACCCAGACCAGACAAAGGTGGTTAAAGGGCAAAATAGTAAAATATGGTCATGGCAGGCACTATAAGAAGACCTTTACCGTGCCCAGACAGGGGGATCAAGAAAAACAGGAGAGGAGCACAAAATAGAATAGAAAGAAAGTAAAAAAGTAAGGGAAAGAAAAAAGATAAGAGAGAAAACAGAAAACAAAGAGAGTTAATACGGTGGGCATGCACCAGTAAGTCGATTTCCCTCTCTCCCCCTCAAAATCCTACTCTCTTCCAAAAAAGAAAAAGGGATTCCTTTTAGGCATTAACTATTCAGGTCTGATTCCCTCAAAGCCACTAATCCCCACGGCAGGATCTTTTCCTGGGAGATTAGCTGCATTGAGAGGAAGCGTTCTTCCTCTTTGGTTTTTCTTGCTTCTGTGGACCAAACTTGACTTGATTCATATTTCTTCTTGATTAACTCATATTATTATTTACTCTTTTATCTTCTTTGTAAAAGTCATCTTTATCATTGTAATTATGTTTCATAAGTAGGGATTATTCGGTCCTTTTCTATTAAAAGGTCAGAGGACACTGTTTTGTTATTATTATTATATTTGCCTGTCATAACTCATCTGAAACAGCTCTGCCTGCCATAAGCACACTCCTGGCAGACGAGGCATAGTTTGTGCACAAGCCGGCCCAAGTTGAGTTGCAGTTGGACCGGTCTCAACTCTCTTACTCAGAATACTCGGGCCCATTACCGCAGAAGGCAACCCAGCCCAACGCACAATACAAAAAAGGCTCCTACAGTGACTAACACACCAATTTGAGAAAGATGTTAGCTACAAAGTTCTTCAGTTCATCAACACGATGAAGATCATGAAGCTCCTTGGTTACAAAACCTTACGGCGTACAAACGCAGCAACTTCTTCAAGAGAAAGATGAACTAGGACATATGTCTCCAGTCACAATATGCTCATGAAAAACTTTTGCATTAAGTTGCATCAATTGTGACGGCTCTTAAAATAATCCCTATATATGTTTAGGGTTGTGAGAAAAGAAAGCCTAAACAAATATACACGGATTGGTGTGAAATCAGATCTGAAAAACAGATTTTCATAAATCTCGATAGATAGGTTATCTATTGAGCAGCTGTCGAGCATCGGGCAAAAGCTGCCTTTTAAACCTCGATAGATGCTATCTGTCGAGCTTTAAAATTCAGCACTTATTCACTTGATTCTTGGACATATTTGCATGGCCTTAACACTTGGACTTGAACTCTTGTTCCTTAAAGTATTAAAAACATCATAGATTTATCCAATTACAAGTAAAGTGCGTTTTGTCATAGGATTAGCCAATTCTAAATGACATATGTTCCTAACATGATTCACATATGTCCTAACACAATTATCTCTCAAAAATATTAAATCTTTTGGTATACTATTTTTTTTTTTTTTCAGGATATGGGATGGTCAGTAATCTTGCGTCTAGCATTTCAAAGTATTGGAGTGGTGTACAGGGCCGTTGGTACATCACCACTATACGTGTATACCAGCACCTTCCCAGCTTCCCTAATGGTATCTCGCACAACGATGATATCCTAGGAGTACTTTCTTTGATCGTCTATACCATCACCTTAATTACACTCATCAAGTACGTGTTGATTGTTTTAAAGGCCAATGATATTGGCGAAGGTAAGATCCTACTATGAAAAACTTCTCTTCATGTTACAATCATTATTTGGGTGGTCTATTTAAAGACCATGCACGAAAAAAAGTAAATCACTGTACTAAAATTTTTCTCGTAATACATTTATATTATTACCACAAAATTTCTATGTAATTTTTTTTTTCACAAAATGTTTAGGCTTAAAAAGTAATCACCAATTTAATCCAGAAGCTTAAACCTATAATCATCACTCATTCTTCTCTTTATTATTTTATATGTGACTTCACTCACATGTGCGTACTCTACGGACAAAATTTGGATCTAATCATCTTAACATATTTAGAACATATTGATCGAGCTCAAACCACTTGTAAAAAAATGATATTATTCTTTTTATTGGTGGTTGGAGTACAAAGCTCTAAACATGTTTGAAACTAAACATTTTTCATACTTTACAATATTAATTTTCACTTTGTTATTTTCATAGTGCATAATAACCCTTATTTTATATGAACATAATGAGAAAATAAATTTCAGGAGGGACATTTGCCTTATACTCTCTCTTATGCCGGTATGCCAAGGTGGGTTTTATCCCAAATCAACAGGCTGAGGACCGTGAAGTCTCAAACTACGAGCTTTGTTAGGTTCTAAGAAATTAGAAACTAATGTATTAGAACTTCAATATGTATATGTTGGCAAACCATGATCAAAACGTTTAGTCTAGATTTAGACTGCTCAAAGTGTGTGTTTGTGTAAAGTTGGAATCGAGTAACTACAGGAAATTACTATTCAATTTCTGCAAGGCTCGATCAATTGAAAATTAGACTCGATCGATCAAAACTCATGCAGATTGTTTTTCTGCAGAATTTTCCAACTCAGCCCAAGCCCATATGATGTGTAGGGTTTTATGTTTTGCCTTAAGTATAAAAGGAAAAACTCTAGCCACGTTTCAGAGGTTGTTGATATGCTGTGTGTGTGAATCTCTTGTGAGATCTAAAGATGTTTGCCTTCATACATACTTAGGGTTATCAAGATCAAGATTGATGTCGAGAGCTTGATGATCGCTTCAATTGCTGTTTAAAGAGCTTAAAGAGAAACACAAGTGGGAGTACTTGTGGTTGCCGTGGATCAAAGAAAGAAGTAGTTTGTGGACTCGGAGCTGTCACGTGGTCGTGATAGTAAGTTTTTTACTTGAGGTAGCAATAGGATATTAGTGGTCTAAGTCGCTATTGTAAAACTTCAATTCTTTCATAGTGTATCTGTTTTACCTTAAGGATAACTAGATTAAATCATCCCCAGGTTTTTTACCGGTTTGGTTTTCCTGGATTATCATATCGTTGTGTTCTTTATTTTTCGCATTGTTTACTTGATATGATTTACTTGTGTTAACTTAGATTTAAATAATTTACTTAAGTAATCACTTAACTAAATAACTAGATTAAACAACTTGTGTTTTAAGGGGTCTAAAAACAAACAAGCTTGAATTGCCAAATCGTCGTACACGGATGGCCTTGTGGCTCAAGTCTAAGCTGGTGAAAAGCAAATTTGCTAAGGGAATCTTATCGTTCGCCACAATGCTTGGAACTTCTATGTTGATTGGGGACGGTTTTCTTACTCCTTGTATCTCAGGTTTACACCTTTACTATCCATTTTAAATTTTTTTTTTTTTTTTCCATTTCTACAATAGTACTTATGACTATGCCATGGTTATGGTGTTTCCATTTCCCATATAATTTAACATTCCTTTTACGTATTATATATTCATAGACGATTAGACCCTAAATATAAGTATGGGATATATTTTGAAATATATACGACATATAAACACATATTATCTTCCTATTATTAATTGTACGTAATTTAAGGTTATAACTAAATTTGTAACTAAACATTGTTTTTTATTTTTATATTTTACAATTAATATAACATTAAAAATTATAATTTTAAAATATTTTCAAGAAACCAAAGCAGGAATAAGAATAAAAATAAGGAGTAATAATATAATGGTAAATTTAATTATATACAAAAAATAAAAACCTCAATTCTATACATTTCATTCAATTACTCTACTTTTTTTAGTTATCATTTTTATTCTATTTATTAATTCTTTAAATTCAAAACTCTCAAACACGGTATTATAGCCTTTTGCAACATACATGTACTGGACTTTTGTCTTTTTTACACTATTTATTTGTCTTTAAATGCAAATTTCAATTTCTCTTTTGCAATGTTTGTGATGGCAGTTTTATCGGCCGTGGGAGGAATCCAGATAGAAGCAACTAAAGTAACAACAGGTACCCATTCAAATAGGAATAAATATATAAATATATATATATATATATATATATCAATTAGCATCATGTGGAGATCGAAAAGTCTAATTTTATGAGAATGCCAATGGCTAATGATCATTAATTATGCAACTCTGGCCATTTAACTAGTTATTTTATCGTATACAGACATGGTGATTTGGATATTAGTGGTTATATTGATTTTACTATTCGCGGTTCAAAGATTTGGAACAGACAAAGTTGGCTATACCTTTGCTCTGATAATTTGCATTTGGTTTGCGTTCATTGGTGGCATTGGTATCTACAATTTCGTCAAATATGACCCTGCTGTTGCTAAGGCAATAAATCCAAAGCATATCATAGATTATTTTCGGAGGAACAAAAAAAGTGCATGGGTTTCCCTTGGTGGTGTTGTCCTTGCCATAACAGGTTGCAATTTATTTCCTTTGTAAATTGTAATATATATATGTACCTTCAATTAGCTGAAAAGTTTGTTAATGTAGTGTTACTTGAAAAATTATGCAGGAACTGAAGCTTTATTTGCTGATCTTGGTCACTTCTCAGTTCGATCCATTCAAATAAGCATGTGTTGCGTAACCTATCTAGCTCTTATATTGGCATACACTAGACAAGCCTCCTTCCTTTGCAGGCACAATGATCTTGTTGCTTCTACCTTTTACAAATCCATACCAGGTAATTGCTGCATTTCCGTGGCCAATTGACATTGTTTCTTCTCTCTTTTTCTCTTTATACATTTATTGGCCTTTGATATATATAGTTAACTAGTTCTGAGTGTGGTATTTTTATATGACGCGCAGGACCTTTATATTGGCCAATGTTTGTGGTGGCCGTGTTAGCATCAATTATAGCCAGCCAAGCCATAATATCTAGGACTTTTCTATAATCCAACAATCCCTCTCACTTGGTTGTTTCCCTCGGGCGAAAGTAATTCACAAATCAACTAAGTATGAAGGACAAGATTATGTACCTGAAGCCAATTACCTTCTTATGATTGCTTGTGTAGCAGTCACTCTGGCTTTCAGGACACCAACTAACATTGGCAATGCCTATGGTAATTCACAATCTACATATATATTTTTTAACCCATCTTTAATCGTAGTTTTTTGTTGAAAATGTTATTTATTCAAAAAGTTAGCAAAAAATACAGATACACTTGGGAAAGTAAGGTTTTAAGAAGTTATTCATAAACGAATAAGTTAATAAGCTATCAGAAAAAATTAATCGAAACATTGCAATGTAAGATTCAAATAGTCTCATAGATATGAGTTGCAACTAAAGAGTTGTTAATTTGCTTTGTGCAGGGATAGCAGTGGTTTTTGTAATGACCCTCACATCATGCTTCATAGTTCTAGTCATGATCATGATATGGAAAACCCACATACTTCTCATAGTTTTCTACATTCTTATCATTGGCAGTGTAGAGCTTCCCCTAGCATTTGCAACAGTTTTAATGACTGTAATGTATACTTAGAATATCGTTTTCAGGAAAAAGTATCATTATAAACTCGAGCATAAAATTTCTCCAGAGAATTTAAAGGAAATAGTTGCTAACCCAATCCTTTGTCGAATACTTGGGCTTGCCTTGTTCTACTTAGAGCTTGTTCAAGGCATCCCACCAATTTTCAAGCACTATGTGGCGAATGTTCCCACTTTGCACTTTGTCCTTGTTTTCATCTCAATCAAGTCACTTCCCATAAGCAAGGTTCCAGTGAAAGAGCGTTTCCTTTTTCGTCCTAAAGAGCTTAATATCTTTCGCTGCATTGTTAGATATGGATACACAGATGTGCAAAATGAGCAAGAGCCCTTTGAGAAGGTTTTGATAGAAAACTTGAAGTTGTATATTAGAGAGAATTTCTGGTTATCCAAAAAAGTACTGAATAATAATGTTGAGAATAGTGGAGATACACTGGATGGGTGGCATGTTGGAGAAGATATGCAATCAGAGGAATTTGAAAGAGAGATTGAGACAATGGACAAGCCGACAAGGCATGGCATGCAGGTATTGTTCACTTCAATGGTGAAACTGAAGTGGTTGCTGGAAAAGGAGCTGGTATTGGAAAGAGAATTCTGATAGAGTATGCTTACACTTTCTTGTAAAAAAATTTAAGGGAGAGTGATGAATTGCTTGATATTCCTCACAAGCGTATGCTGAAAGTGGGTAAGACTTATGAACTTTAAAGGATAATATGAACACAGGAGGTGAAGAATAGCACCGTTGGATAAAATAATAGCAGCAGTGTGCAAGAAACTTTCTTTTCTTTTTTAACTGTGAGAAGGCAGCCAGTTATATATCTAGCAGTGTGCAAGCAAAAAATAAAAAGATTCATGACTACGAACTACAAGTCATCATGGTATGTGTAATCAAGTGGTTCTGGAAATGAAGGGTCTATTTGGAGACCGCATATTTTGCTGAAACTGAAAACTTTTTGTTGAAAGTAGTGTAGATAAAGGTAAAAGTTAGTTAAAATAGTAAAATGAAACTCATGAATAGTGTTAAAAAGTGCAGTGGGGCTATGAATAGTAACAAAAATAAGTTAAATAGTAAAATAATTTTCATTTTTCATTTCAATCTAAACGGAGGCTAAGACTGGGGATGGCTTCATTGCTGATGCATGTAAAAATTTTCTAGAAATAAATTTCATCGATTATGTCCTTGTGTGGAACTTCTTTTTCTTGCTACATGCACATCAAAAGTATTTTTGGAAATATATTTGTTTGGCCTGTATTCCAGTTAAAAGTAAGATTTAACATTTAAATGATACATAAAAAAAATAAAAATAAAAAGATTAGGCATGTATTAAGCTTTTCTCATAGATTGCCATGTCAGATTTGGCCAACTTATTAAAATTTTCTGCTTTTTTTTTTTTTTTTTCCTAAAATGCAGACTATACCCTCTAAATTTAACTAAAATTCATTTCAATACTTTAACTTTATTTTCGTTCAATTGAGTCCTCTAAGTTTCATTTTTATTCAATTCAAGCATTGCAATTAAAGACCAAACAAAGGCACATTACTTATTTCTACCATGTTATTCATTTCCATAAAAACAATTGACAAATATTCACAACATGAGGGAAGACATAAAAAACGGACTTATTACCTGCTAAACATTAAATTTCGAAAAGAAACATACATGATCCATATCTACATATGCATCTTTTCTATCATTCATGAAAGGGGTCAAGACTTAGTTTTGATATAGTTCAGTTCCTTAGTATTTGCATCCACATAAGAACCAAGTAAAGCATTATCTTAAAATCTATCGCATTACGGAAAAAAAATAATGCATTATTTGAAATATCGCAAATATCTACAAAATTCCATGGTTTTCAGACCTAGACCATTCATAGAACCATAAAAGAGAGAGGTTCAATGTTTTTTAAGTCGAATTGGGGTTCGATCGAGGTTGGATCATGATGATATCATAATTAATTTAATAAATACAAAATAATATAAAACATTTGTAAAAATGAGTAATTTTGATTAAAAAGAACAAGATATAGAGAAATTAAATAATTTTCAAGTATATTTTCACAACTTATACATAAAAAAAAATTAAAAAAAAATACAACACAAAAAAATAAAAGTATAATTACACTTAATCCTTCAAATATAAAAATATTACTTTTTTTTAGAGTCATAAAATAGTACTTAAACAATAAAATAATTTTGATGTTTCACATACAATAATATTAAGTATATTAGTCACAATAAAATATTTATAATTTTAATTATATATCTAAATATATATTTTATAATCAGACTATTGGATTCTTTTTTAACATATCTAAGTTTTTGAAACTTAAGTTAAAACTAATATGCTTTCATTTTTTTTTTTTTTTTTTTTTTTTTTAGAAACCAGGCAAGAAGGCTACTTTAATTAAATAATGAAAAATCCGACAAATAACAGTTATACAGATTCGGAGGAACAGACTCCATCCAAACCAATAATGGACAAGACAACCTAGCTCTCTTAGCCAAGGCATCCGCTAGAGCGTTACCTTGCCTACACACATGAGAAACTTGTTCTTGTGGTTAGCATGTATATATCTGTTTGTTGTGCACCCCAGTCTATTCCTACCATTTGAAACTTTGACATATTTTTTCAAATATTGAGCATGACCTAAACCATGTTTGAACTCTGTCCGGTTCTCTAAAAATCGGGCGGTTTTATTGGGATAAATCCCCGTCTATGTGTGAATTAAATTAAATATAACCCAAGCAATAGAGAAAATAGAAATCTACGGAAGTGAAAAATAAAAATAAAAAAAAATAAAAATAAAAAATAAAAAATCAACCAACAAGAACACCAATAAATTACGTGGAAAGCCCTCCAGTGTTGAGGGAAAAACCACGGGGCAAATCCAATCAATCCACTATAATAAAATAGAGATTACAACACTCAAGTTAAACCAAAAACCTGAGTTCACAATAAATTGAGAAAATACAATAATACCTCTAGGAACAAATACAACCTCACCACAAAACCCGGTAGCAAGATCTTCCACACTGAATACTTCAACTCTCTGTGGTTGTAGCACCTAAATAATCGTCCTAGAGAAAACCTCCAATTTATCTTCTTTGTGTGTCTTGAGCAAAAGAAAAATCACCTTTTCTTTTTTCCCTCAGTGCCGCACAAAGCACTATTCTTTTTCCTTCAGTCGGTTTCAAAATTGTGTTTCACTCTTCAGACTCTCTGAATCTTTCTCTATCTCTATCTACGTCATACCACATGCATCAATGCTTTATATTAAAGCCCCTGCCACCGCCTACACTCCTAGTGTAATTAGTAAAAGGAGTTTTATTCATGCAAGCCAACTATTCCTATTTCTATTACAATTAGGAGTCTTCAATGCTTGCATTCCCAATTAGGCTGGACTCTTGGTGCATCCGTGCACCCAAACAATCTTCCCCTCCAGCTCATTGAGGAAAGAGATCTTCATCCCAACTCTTCAATTAGAATTCATGCCGGCTGTTTCGGCACAAAGCTCAAGCTTCTCTTTGGTCACAACCTTAGTCAACATGTCAACTAGATTCTTCTCAGTATAAATCTTTCTCAGTTGCATCAATCGTTTTTCAACAACTATTCTTATCCAATGGTATCTCACTTCAATGTGTTTTGAGCGAGAATGAAACGTAGCATTCTTGCTCAAGTCTATTGCACTTTGACTATCACAATGAACTACATACTTGTCTTGCATCAAACCCAATTCCTGGAGAAATCGTATCATCCAAAGCATTTTTTTACCTGCTTCATTCGCAGCAATATACTCAGCCTCAATTGTAGATAAGGCAACACACTTCTGCAATTTTGACTGCCATGATACAGCTCCCCCTACAAAAGTAAATAGATACCCAGAAGTAGATTTTATACCATCAAGGTCACCAGCCATATCTGCATCTGTATAACCCTCCAAAACTGGGTTTAAAGCTACCAAAACTCAAGCAAAACTTACAACTACCTCTCAAATATCTGAAGATCCACTTCACTACTTCCCAGTGATCTTTACCAGGATTAACCATAAACCTGCTAACAACACCAACTGCATGAGCAATATCTGGTCGTGTGCAAACCATAGCATACATCAAACTCCCGACTGTAGAGGAATAAGGAACTGATGCCATGTTCTCTTTCTCTTTCATGGATGATGGACAAGATTTCTTACTTAGCTTGAAATGACCACCAAGAGGTGTACCAACTGGTTCGGCATGCTTCATGTTGAACCTTTCAAGTATTTGCTCAACATATTTTTCTTATGACAACCATAACTTCTTGGCTTTCCTATCACGTGTAATTTTCATGCCTAGAATTTATCGTGCTCGATCTAAGTCTTTCATATCAAAGGCCTTGAACAAATCCTTCTTCAAATCACCAATCACACTAGCATCTTGCCCTACTATCAGCATATCATCTACATATAACAGAAGAATAATAAATTTACCATCAGGATACTTTTTGACATACACACAATGATCTGCATTTGTCTTTGTGTACCCATGACCTACCATGAATGAGTCAAACTTCTTGTACCACTGTCTTGGAGTTTGCTTCAAGCCATACAAACTCTACTTCAATTTGCACACCATGTGTTCTTTTCCTTTCACTTCAAATCCCTCTAGTTGTACCATGTAGATCTCTTCCTCCAAATCACCATGGAGGAAAGCATTCTTAACATCTAATTGCTCAAGCTCAAGATCCAAGCTAGCTACTAATCCCAGAACTACTCGAATGAAACTCATCTTTACTACTAGAGAGAATATTTCATCAAAATCAACCCCATGTTTCTGACTGAAACCCTTGACCACCAATCGAGCTTTGTACTTCACTAACTTTTCACTATCTTTCTTTAGCTTGAACACCCATTTATTTCTCAATGCCTTCTTACCTTTAGGAAGTTCAACCAACTCATAAGTTTTATTCTTGTGCAAAGAATTCATCCCTTCTTGCATAGCCTTATCTAGCTCCGCTTATCCTTATGAGACTCTACTTCTTGAAAGCATTCTAGCTCCCCCTCATCAGTAAACAAAATATACTCAGAAGATGGATATCTAGTCGATGGACGATGCTTCCTAGTAGACCTCCTCTCTTGAGGTTCTTCCATCTTTGGTGGAACAGGCTGCCCCCCCTATTCAACATATCCAATATCTTGAGCATTATCACCATCAACTCTTGCTAGCACATCACAATCAACTGCTATTGGATCATCACCAAGATTCTCATCTTGCACCTCTTCCCTATTTGTGGCATGATTGGAGAAAGAAGAGGTAGGTGTAAGGTCAGGAACACCTTACATGAAAAAGAACACAAGCAACAGAGAAAATAGAAATCTACGGAAGCAGGGAAAAAAAAATCAACCAACAAGAACACCAATAAATTACGTGGAAAACCCTCCAGTGTAGAGGGAAAAACCACGGGGCAAATCCGATCAATCCACTATAATAAAATAGAGATTACAACACTCAAGTTATACCCAAAACCTGAGTTCACAATAAATTGAGAAAATACAATAATATTTCTAGGAACAAATACAACCTCACCACAAAACCCAATAGCAAGATCTTTCACACTGAATACTTCAACTCTCTGTGGTTGTAGCACCCAAATAATCGTCCTAGAGAAAACCTCCAATTTATCTTCTTTGTGTGTCTTGAGCAAAAGAAAAATCACCTTTTCTTTTTTCCCTCAATGCCACACAAAGCACTATTCTTTTTCCTTCAGTCAGTTTCAAAACTGTGTTTCACTCTTCAGTCTCTCTGAATCTTTCTCTATCTCTATCTACGTCAAACCACATGCATCAATGCTTTATATTAAAGCACCTGCCACTGCCTACACTCCTAGTATAATTAGTAAAAGGAGTTTTATTCATGCAAACCAACTATTCCTAATTTCTATTACAAATAGAGTCTTCAATGCTTGCATTCCCAAATAGGCTGGACTCTTGGTGCAACCGTGCACCCCAATAGGTTCACCCGCGGTTTGAGCAATTCACAGACATTAGTGTAATGTCCAGTTCATAATGCTTAAAAAACCAGTCTTTGAGCCGATTCACGGTTAACCTGGTCAGATCGGGCAATCTAGCCCGGATTCGATAACCATGCCAAATTCATATAATATTACAGCTATATTTATTTTTAAATAAGCATGAAGCCAACAGTCAAATAATTTAACTGACAACCATTCTTCCAAATGTCAAAAAGGTTTATTAACAAAAGAAATTTTACACACTTATAATATATATTGTTAGTTCTTCTCACAACTTTTTCAAACTACATAAAAATATATATATATTTATATATACAATTCATATTCAAATATTAACAGAAGCATGACATAAATCCACAATGCATAATATGCACGATTCACATTTTTGCTTCAATTTGATATGTATAATAGGATACATATTGCACATAGTTTGATACTAACTACTATGACAAAAAGAAAAAGAATGAGTATATTGTGTTATTGTGTTGGGACAAGTGCTCTGATACCACTTGTTGGGAAATTTAGACCCCGGTTGATAAAATTAACAAGTTTTAAATCCAAGTTGTTAATTAGATTAATTATGAATAAACCTTGTTTAAACAAACAAACATCAATATCATGTCAAAATCATGCACCGGAAAAATAAATAAAACAAGATATGATGACCGAGGAAAACCAATGAAACAAATTAGTTTCATAGTAAAAAACCTAGGGGGAAACCTTTCCGAAAAGCAATCCACTATAATGAAAAGGAGTTTCAGATCTAGTACAAAACATTTGTCCCTAGACTCTACAATCCTCGTAGATAAACTCACAACAGAAACCTTCTACCGCTTCAGAACCTCTGAACTCTCCAATATATGAACGCCATCCTTTGATGATGCACGAATCCCAGTACGTGACTAACCAATTGCGTGGATCCCAGTACGCGACTTCAATCACCAACTAGAAGAAGATGTTGGCTACAAAGTCCTTCACTTCATCAACAATGAACATCAAGAAGCACTTGGTTACAAAACCCTAAGGTGCAAAGATGCAGTAGCTTCTTTCAGAGAGAATAAGGTATCGGTCACCTTTTGTATATGTTCTCCTTGTATTCTCTTATGTGACGGCCTCTAAAATAAGCCTTATATAGGTCTAGGGTTGTGAGAAAAGAAACCCTACATAAATACATAAGTCTGACCCAAAAATCAGATCTGGAAATCTGAATTCCCGTAACCTCGATAGATACCTCGACCAATCGGGAGGTGTCGAGCTTTAAACTTCGACAGATACAGCTATCGAGAAGGTGTCGAGGGGACAGAAGCTTTCTCGATCGATCTACCAGCTGTCGAGAAGTTGTCGAGATTGCGATAACAATCAACTGAAAAGCTTGATAGATAGCCTAGCTGTCGAAAGGTGTCAAACAGCTGTCGAGCTATCTGTCCGCAGATGTCGAGCTATCTGTCCAGGTTTAATGAACAGCTTTTCTTCACTTGTTTCTTGGTCCAATCTTCATGGCTTTAATACTAGACTTGAACAACATGTTTCTTGAAGTATTAAACATATCCTAAATCTACTCAAATACAAGTAAAGTGTGTTTTGTCAAAAGATTAGCCAATTACATAAAATATGTCCTTAACAATCTCCCCCTTTGGCAATCCATGACAAAACCACAACAAACAAATGATCATATGAAAGAAGTCATAAATCACTCAACTCATATTCACTTGTTGAATACAATAAAATCTATCCTAACACAAACTCTTGAAAAACTTTGCAAGAAGAGAGTTTATGGCAAGTAGGCTTTGACAACCTGTACTTCTGAAACACTTTAAACAAAACTCATCAAGGCATCTTAGTGTGAAACAGAAATAATAGATTGCATACAAGTATAAGAATCATGTGTATAAAGATAGAAAGGAAACAACACATGTAAGGATAGGTGAAGAAGACATACATCAACATATAAAGAAAATAAGTTCAATGTATGCAAACATGGTCACAAGACCGGTGTACAAGAAAAAGGAAGTAAGCACTCCCCCTAACAAGATGAAACACATCTCCCCCTTACAAGGAATGTATTTCTCCCCCTAACATGTAGAATCTTAGAAAGAAACCACATATTCTCCACAATTTCTCTCCCTTTTTATCATGATTGACAAAGGGTACAAGAAGTTAGAAAGCTTCACCCGAGAGACATAAAAAATGATCAAGGATGATCAAAGAGGCACAAGAAATCCATATAAATGCATGAATGTAATGAAACAATATGCTATGGATGACAAGATAATAGAAGGATGCAAAACATGTGAAAGACAAATCTCTCAACAACAAAAATGTCATGCCCACAGATTCCATAAATACACACACACACTAAACAAGTCTAACCAATTTTATATTTCAAAAACAAGTCAAGACAGTTTAGTGAGCATTCATTAACACATGTAAAACCTTGTGATGGCCAAATCACATTGTACCTGCACATGTATCAAGAGTAGCAAAGAATATTGCGTGTTATGTGTGAAAAACATCGCAAGATTGCAAATGTGTCAACATGTTATGACAATTTGAGATATGAGAAAATCACTTTAACTCACACACAATCATAACTATTTGATCGGGATTATCACCTTCAAGGTACATCCTATAACTCCCACATCTCCTAGAATACACACTTGCAATCATATTTAAAAGCATTTTTGATCTTTTTACTTTTGATTTTTCTTTGCATATTTTCTTTTTAAGCAAATCACGCATGGGC
This sequence comes from Notholithocarpus densiflorus, assembly GCA_030021035.2. Classification (NCBI taxonomy): domain Eukaryota; kingdom Viridiplantae; phylum Streptophyta; class Magnoliopsida; order Fagales; family Fagaceae; genus Notholithocarpus; species Notholithocarpus densiflorus. The sequence continues at coordinate 4,832,286 of JARYZH020000005.1, forward strand.
ATATAATAGAGAGAAAAGAAATACCCAATTATGTTAAGCATTTGACATTCCAATTTTGCTATGCGGAAGCACACAAATGTCATTCATGATTGGCAAGCAACAGTGGTAAGATGGTTATTTATGCCTTTCTCTTAAGATTTTCTAATCCTTCCTGTCAAAAAGAGTGATACAAGTATTAAGTACAAGAGAAAACTTAATCTTACTCATCACAAACAAGAGCCACAAAGCTCACTTGCTTAGTTGTGCATAGAGATGCTCATCTAAGCTACAAGAGATACAAAGTTTAGAAAATTTTGTTTCAATGGCCATCCAAGGTACACAAGTACCAATGTACACAAACGCACACTATTTTTGTATTTTTCTGATTTTTCTCTTTTATTTTGAAAACCAACAAAATAAAGACTAAACAACCAAACAAAAATAGACAAACATCATGAAAGCATGAAAGAAAGATGCATATGCATGAAGGCATGATAGAAAGATGCAGATGCATGAAAGCATGATAGAAAGATGCAGATGCATGAAAGCATGATTTCAAAAGCAGATAAGAAATCAAGCAAAGAGCGTCCTACTTTAGTTAGAAAGAATTAAAGCAGAGGACAAACAGAAAAGACAATTAAGTCTTAGGCTCCTTTCTCACCCACACAGCATGTGTCTTTGGCCGTGAAGATGAAAAGGCACGTGTCCTAGTATGTTTACTAAAGGACATAGAAGAATTAGAATTCTCCTGAAATTGAGTTAAAAAGCTCAAAACTTTTAATAACTCTCCAAAAAAAGGTGTAGGTCTTTGAGAGGAAACATGTGACCATTTGGACAATTGCTTATGAGGATACAACTTAAAGCAATTAGGACGAATGTGTCCAAAAACACCACAATGGTGACAAACATGAGCAGTTTTGGAACTACTCGGCACCCTAAAAGGAGGTCAAACCTTAGAGGTTGACAGATACCTCAACTTAGGACAATTTGGTCTAATATGACCAACAATGTGACAATGATGACAAATGGGAACAAATTCAGATTTTTCAATCAACCTAGGAGGAGTTTTAGACATAGGTTTAGAAACTTCAGCATTAACATCAGATTGTTTACCTTTGTCTATCCTAGCAATATTAGCCTTCAACTCTTCATTATTCCTTTTAAATGGAGGAATATAAAAATCTTTTTCTTTTGAGTTAGGCTCAACAAGAAGTTTGGCACTAATTAATTTTTCAACTTCAGTTTTAAAATCAACTAGTTGCTCTTCCAAACTCTTAATTTTGTCCACCTGAGATGAAATTTGATTTTTAAAATTCTCATTCAAATTATTGGCTTCATCCAATTTTGCAATCAAATCATCTTTTTCAAGCTTTACCTTTTTAAATTTAGTTTTTAATTTTGTAGAACATTCAAGAGATTTCATACAAAAATTATAAAGCTTGCAATAGGCATCTTGAATATCATCATCATCATTCAACACAAGATCATGCAAATAAAAACAATCAAGAGATTCCATGACAACAAGGGTCAAGAATCACACTCAAGAAATTAATCCAATCAGAGTGTACCCGCTCTGATACCACTTGTTGGGACAAGTGCTCTGATACCACTTGTTGGGAAATTTAGACCCCGGTTGATAGAATTAACAAGTTTTAAATCCAAGTTGTTAATTAGATTAATTATGAATAAACTTTGTTAAAACAAACAAACATCAATATTATGTCAAAATCATGCAGCGGAAAAATAAATAAGACAAGATATGATGACCTAGGAAAACTAATGAAACAAACTAGTTTCACAGTAAAAAAACCTGGAGGGAAACCTTCCCGAAAAGCAATCCACTATAATAAAAAGGAGTTTCAGATCTAGTACAAAATCTTTGTCCCTAGACTCTACAATCCCCGTAGATGAACTCACAACAAAAACCTTATACCGCTTCAGAACCTCTAAACTCTCCAATATATGAACGCCATCCTTTGATGATGCACGAATCCCAGTACATGACTAACCAATTGCGCGGATCCTAGTACGCGACTTCAATCACCAACTAGAAGAAGATGTTGGCTGCAAAGTTCTTCACTTCATCAATAATGAAGATCAAGAAGCACTTGGTTACAAAACCCTAAGGCGCAAAGACGCAGTAGCTTTTTTCAGAGAGAATAAGGTATCGGTCACCTTTTGCATATGTTCTCCTTGTATTCTCTTATGTGACGGCCTCTAAAATAAACCTTATATAGGTCTAGGGTTGTGAGAAAAGTGAGAAAAGAAACCCTACACAAATACATAAGCCTGGCCCAAAAATAAGATCTGGAAATCTAAATTCCCGTAACCTCGATAGATACCTCGATCAATCGGGAGGTGTCGAGTTTTAAACTTCGATAGATACAGCTATCGAGGAGGTGTCGAGAAGGTGTTGAGGGGACAGAAGCTTTCTCGATCAATCCACCAACTGTCGAGATTGTGATAACAATCAACTGAAGAGCTCGATAGATAGCCTAGCTGTCGAGAAGTGTCGAGTAGCTGTCGAGCTATCTGTCTGCAAGTGTCGAGCTATCTATCCAGCTTTAATGAACAGCTTTTTTTCACTTGTTTCTTGGTCCAATCTTCATGGCTTTAATACTAGACTTGAACAACATGTTTCTTGAAGTATTAAACACATCTTGGATTTATCCAAATACAAGTAAAGTGCGTTTTGTCAAATGATTAGCCAATTACATAAAATATGTCCTTAACATATTGAAAGTAGGCTTAATCATGGATTGGGCAGGTTATTAGGGTTGGCCCTTAACCATTTGACCGGAATGTGTTGGTTCAAAAAAAATAAAAATAAAAAATAAAAAAAGGTCAAACTACACTGTTGGGTCATTTTAAAATTAAAATGACCCAACAACTTAAAGAGTATGATTCAAACAAAACCTTGGAAATCTCACCTGGCAGCATGAGCATCCAAATTTCCAAGGTCCCCGTCAAGTCCGCCCATTGGTCTCCACCCCTCCTCACATGGACGAAGTTTAATTTTGTTGTAGCTATTACTTGTAGAGGATTTTCCTTCTTTTCTATTAGCACACCTTAAGGACACAAATGGAAGCAAATAAACTTAAACACAAAAACTTAATTAATAATTTTGTATTTCTATACGCAAGAAACATTTAAAATAATGTATTGAATTGCAAAATTAATTATATATAATATATCATAATTAATTATTGTCCTCAACCTCAAATTATATTGAGGGTCTGTTTGAATACCGTTTATTACTGAAAACTGAAAACACTGTAGCAAAATAATTTTTAAATATGTAAATAGTGCCGTGGGACCCAGTTTTAACTTAAAATTTATTTAATTCCGTACTTGTGGGTCCCATGAACAGTGCATGGGACCCATAGAAAAACGTCAAACGCACTAAACTTTTAGTTTTTAGCAACATCCAAACTCACACTGAACCGACTTATGGGTTCTGACTAAAAAGTGGGCCAGTTCCCCCTCATCTTCAATTAAAAATCTATTGATAAAAATAAAAAATAAATAAATAAATAAATAAATAAATAAATCAACAAATTTGTTCGTTTTAGCCAAATGAAAGTGGTAATGCGAGCCACCGTAAAGCCCTTTACAAAAAAACACTAATTAAATAATCCAAATTTTGCATTTGCATCTATCTGTACGGTCCAAGGATAATCATGGGCCCCAATTTCTTCAAGCTCCATGACTAAGATGAACGCTTCAAGCAAAATCCGAACTTTATTATTATTATTCTTAAAAAAAATTTGTGATACTCTCAGTACCCAAACATATTAGTAGGTTTTTTTTTTTTTTTTTTTTTTTTTTTGGGATAACCCGCAAACTTCATTAACTAGAACAAATAGAAGCACCTACAAAATGCAATTAGCCTTACAAGCATTCAGAATGACTTTAGGAGCTTCATGCTTATTACAACAAAAATGGCTTTTAAGCCTAACAACAAGCTTGTTTGTGGCAATTAGAAAAAGATTTTTTTTATTTTTTTTTATTTTTTTTTATTTTAAGTTCAAGCGAATTACAAATAATAGTGCTAATGAACTAGTTAACTAGCTCTCCCATTCCATTTAGACTGTCAACACAAACTTTAGTATCACTTTCTATGACAACCTACATCGAGCTCTCCACAATAACAACTTGTAAGGCACATATTAGTAAAGTTAGTTTTAAGTAGGGGTGGAGCTAAAAAATTTTGTTTGAGAGGGCCAATTTGTGTTACTAATTTGTTGTCTATACAAACTTCCATACACATATACAAACACATACATCTACACACACACACACAGAATTTAGTATCTTTCATAGTGAAATCCTTAAAATTAAATGTTTTATAGAATTAAATTCATCTTTCACCATCTTCTATAGTGAAATCCTTAAAATTTTCATTTTCAATATAAGTTACCAAATTGTCTACCATTGTGAGTAAAAAAATTTCCAATTGAATAAATGAATGATCCAAAACTTTAAGAGATATGAAAACACATTTTACAACAAAAAATAAATTTGAGAAACAATACATTCTCTATAACTACTGTGACCAATTGGACAATTTTTCTTATGAAAATTATTGGGCTAACTCAAATATTTGGGAGTCAAGTCCTATTTTTGAGGACTAATTTTTAAAATATTAAATATTTTTATATAGTATAAAAATATTCTCAAAAGTTTTGGCTCTCACCCTAACATGTATGTTAGGTTCTAAGACTTTAGGAACTAATGTATTAGAATTTCAATTTGTAATGTGTTGGAATCGAGTGATTGTAGAATTTATTGGACTAAATCTGCAAGGTTCGATTGATCGAAAATTAGACTCGATTGATCGAACCACGTGCAGATTTATTTTTCTGCAGAATTTCCAATTCAGCCCAAGCACGTTTAACATGTAGGGTTAAGTATTTTATTTTAAGTATAAAAGGAAAAACCCTAGCTACGTTTTAGAGGTCTTTTGATAGTTGTGTGTTGAATCTTTTATGAGATCTAGAGGTGTTTACCTTCATACACATTTAGGGTTATCAAGATCAAGATTCATGTCAAGAACTTGGTAATCTCTTCAGTTGCTGCACAAAGAACTTTAAAGAAGATCTGAAACCTTTGAGTGGAGTCTCAAAGTCACAAGTAGAAGAACTTGTGGTTGCAATAGATCAAGGAAAGAAGTACTCCGTGGACTCGAAGCTGTCACATGGTAGTAAGTTTTCTACTTGAGGTAGCAATAGGATGTTAATGGTCTAAGTCTTATTGTACAAACTTCAATTCTTTCATAGTGGATCTGTTTTACCTTGAGAATAGCTAAGTTAAATCATCCTTAGGTTTTTTACCGGTTTGGTTTTCCTGGGTTATCATATCGTTGTATTCTTTATATTTTCGCATTATTTACATGATATGATTTTATTGTGTTAACCTAAAACTGAATAATTTATATAAATAATCACTTAGCTAAATAACTAGGTTAAACAACTTATATTAAGGGGTTTAAAAATGTACAATGTAGCTCCGCCCCTGGTTTTAAGACTATTATAAAAGAAAGATGCTCCTAATAAGAATCAGATTCTCAGAATCCCGGACAATGACCTTAATAAAAAAATGTGCAATAATTGCTGGATCATAAAACTTAATATAAAATATCCAATTATATCTCTTTGTCAAGTCAATAGAAAATATCTTATCTTATGTTTAGTATGGTTTCGTTTCGTGGGATAATGCAATAAAATAGTACAATCAGGAATATAAACTAATCATATACGAAAATCGGAACTAATCAAATGTGTAAAATACTAAAATGGCTTGGGACGGCCGTGGCTGGCAAGGTATTTAGGATTCAACAATTAATTGAATCTCCTTTTGTTGTTGTATATTTTATTTATAATCTTAAACAAATACGTAGTTATTGAGCTGATGTCAACTATATAGTGTTGCTTGACAGAATATCCTTGTGACTTGTGAGGGAAGTTTATTATCGCTATAGGTTACGTGTGAAGTTTTTAAGGAAAATGGGGAGAGAGATATATTCCCCGAACTAAGCAATATTATAAGGACAAAGTATTTTATAATATTTTCACAAACGCTTAATGCGACAAATTAATTCTTATCTGTTTTCATTAGAGTCCACTAATAATACTTCTTTTTTATTTACTAATAATCACTCACCATATCAGCGATTTATAAAATAGTTTTTTATATACTTTAACATTTTTTAAATGGAAACTAATTCCTATATAAAAATAAATTTAAAAAAAATGAAAAAGCACTACAATTCCACTTCGTGATGGAGGAGAGAGAAAATATGAAAACCACAATTCAGCCGAATTACAAACTTTGAATTCTTCATAGTTCATCCCCACTACTCTTATATCTTTTTCAACTTCTCTATACTATGCTTCCCACATCAACAACAAAGCATAGCACCACTGTCTACTTACCCATCACCACTAGCTCGCCCACTATTGCCCATCGCCCATCTATCATTAGCCATTGTTGCCACCAAACATTGGCCCGCCTCCACCGTCCACTTGGCTATCAACAACCACCACTCTTTGGCCATCACAGGCAATTGATCACCAAATGTTAATTGCCACCGGCCACCATCAATGCTTTCCTCCCCAAATTGCCATCATTATTGGGAATTTTAACGCAACTAAATAGATTTTTTTTTTTTTTTTAATAACCAAACAACTTAAAATAAATCAATTTCCAATAAAAGTATTTTCCGTAAGAAAACATTTTATGCCAAAACAACCAAAACATTTTGTAGTTGAACTGCATTTGTTTAATATATATATATATATATGTATATATATATATATATATTGCACTTAGTTGGTTGTGGATGCATGGTTCAAAATTTCTATTGAATTAAGAACTCATTCAAAACTGATCATGCATGCGATTAAATTTGGTTTAATTTTAGGACAAAGTTTAGCTACAAAATTGGTTGTAACCTAAGGCTATAACCTTACTTAATATCTTTTTATTGGAGGTGAATTTTGATAAATCCACAATTAGATTACATCTTCTTCTTATATCCTTCATGTTTGCCAAATTTCTAGAATATTAAAGAACAATAGTTATGTTATCAATAAATTGTTTAAATTGCAAGTTTTTGTAATTTAAAATTATGCATAAAATATAAACTTTTAGATCATATAGTAAATAATATCCAATTGACATAAAAATTTGACATGTGTATAAAGAGCGTAAAACACATGCAATCAAACGGTTAGATTTTCAAAATATATAGTAATGTTTATTTTATTATGTAAAGTTATAGCCTTAGGCAATTAGGCTACAATCAATTTTGTAGCTAAGTTTTGTCCTTAATTTTATTAGTTATTAGTGTGCTAAGTATATAGTTGGCAAACTATAAACAAAAAGTATGTCTTGTAAGTATCTTACAAGTTTATTTTGAAATCAAGTCAATTGGCTAGGATTATGCAAGTCAGATACAAGTTAGTTCACCACCGCACACCTTTGGTGCGATGGTTACTCCACAAGTATAAGTGTTTTGTGGGGTGTGGGGGGAAAGGGCCGGGATTCAAGTCTCCAGGAGAGAATTTCACACACATATACACTTAAATTAGGTTAGAGTGGAATTTCTATCTAGTATAAAAAAATAAAAAATATACAAGTTAGTTCAATAAGTTTCGACAACTAGTCAATCAATAATTGAAAGCTTTAAAGTTTTCAATTATTGAACGGCGTATTTTAGATCTAAGTATTAAGCCTATCCAACAATAAGTGTCTAGGGTTTTGTGCAACTAAGACTAAGGTATTTTTAAAAAAAAAAAAAAAAAAAAAAAAAAGAAGGACTTTTGGAGAGCCGCTTAACGTGCATCAGTGCTTTATATATCCTAAACTCTCTAAAGCCTCAGCCGATGATCGAGCTTGAACAAACTTATGCTATGTTTGGATGTTGAGGGAAGGAGGGGAAGTACAGTAGAGGGAAGGAGAGTAATGTAATTACCTTATTTGGATGTTTTTTAAGGAATGAGGGAGAGGAATTTGGAGGGGTTTGAACTCCTTCCAACCCCTCATTTTTAATTCCTCCAAATTGGAGAGATTTGGAGGGAGAGTGGAGCATTAAAATGTTTGACCAAGTGAATTATCAAATTTACCCTTACCATATTAACAAAATTACAAATGAAAAGACTAATTATTCCCCTCCCCCTTACTTAATTTTAAAAACATTCAAACAAAGTGGAAGATAATCATTCCCCTCTACTCTCCTCTCCACTACTCTCCTTCCCTCTAGTCCCCTCTACTCTCCTCTCTCTCAAAACTTCCAAACATAGCATTAAGATTGGTGGTGTAGAAGTTGTTGCCTCATCCAAAATATGCACATTGTAGCAATTTAGAATAGGATTATTCTAATTTGTAAATTAAACTTCAATTTTTTAGTGGACATGTTTTTATTGGGGTTGGTAGGAAAGCCCTCACAGTAGGGTTTTTCCATTGATTTTTTCATGCATTATCATATAGTGTGTTATTTGTTACTGCTGTTATTTATTTTTATGCAATATTTATGTTGATTGCATGGACCAAAGCCTAGAACATAATTAATATAATTAATTTACTTGGCTTAAAAATTTATTAGTATATTAATGTATATCTAATATCTAGGGTCTATACTTTATAATATGATTAATATCCTTATACAAAAAGAAATCTGTACTTTATAATATGATTAATATCCTTATATATATCTTATACAAAAAAAAAAAAAAAAAATCCTTATATATAGATCCCTTTTTTTATGAAGGAGATTGGGAATGATTGTTAAAATTTAAAATACAGGATTTACCTAAAACTCATACGATTAATATCCTTATACAAAAAATAATAATAATAAAAATAAATAAATAAATAAAAATCTTCCTCAAAAAAAAAATATCCTTATACAAAAAGAAATCTATACTTTATAATATGATTAATATCCTTATATGTATCTTATAAAATAAAAATTAAAAAAAAATCCTTATATATAGATCCGTTTTTTAATGGAGATTGGGAATGATTGTTAAAATTTAAAATACAGGATTGACCTGAAACTCATAATAAATAGAACCCATAAGAGATTTACTGGAAAGAATAGCATAAAAATCAGCAATTTTATAAGAAAAGAAAAAAAAATATACATGATAAGTTATGATTGATGGATTAAAAATAGAAAACAAAAAACGGAATAGAGAATTTTTGTTTGAAATGAAGGTACTAGTGATATATGTACAAATTAACCAATTAAGTATTGAATTAGTGCATGTTGAATTTTCAATCCTCCTAACTTCGCAAACAAATTTTGAGCCCCAAACAAAATGTGAAAGAAAACGTCTCCATCGGACCGTGACTTGTGGGAAACCCAATTTTATTGGACAAGTTAGTTATTTATTTCAAAATATTGAGAGGGGGCAAATGCCCCCCACCTCCCAAAAAACTCCTATATAACATTACAAAACACGCGGGTCTTGCTACAAACGGGATAAAGCCGCGTTTTTAAAAAACGCGGCTTAAAGTAGGCAAAAGAAGCCACATTTTAAACATGCGGCTATAGAATATGTCTATAGCCACATTTTTAGTGTTTATAGCCACATTTTTGGGGGTGGAGCTATTGCTGCATTTAAAAAACGCGGCTATAGGACCTTTCTATTTCATTTTTTTTTTTTTAAATCTTAACTATGGCCGCATTTATAAAATGCATCTCTAGCTTGCCTAAAGCCGCGTTTTATAGACGTGGCTTTAAATTTAGTCTGAAGCCGCGTGTTTAAAACGCGGCTTTAGTTTGGGGTGGGGCCGTGTTTCTTAAACGTGGCTTCAAATTTTGCCTATAGCCACAGGTTAAAAACGCAGCTTTAGGCTTTGTATAAATAGTATAGTAAAAAATTTCCAACCCTCTCCCTTCGCACATCATCAGCCTCCATCTCTCAAGTTAGCCCTTACCCTCCATCTGATCTCAACCCTCACCCTCCAAGCCTCCATCTCTCAAGCCCTCACCCTCCATCTCCAATCTCAACCATCACCCTCCATCTGTCACTCTCAAGCTCTCACCCTCCATCTTCGATCTCAAGCCCTCACTCTCCATCTCTCCGATCTCAAGCCCTCACCCATCACACATCGCACATCTATCACTCTCACTCCCCACAGGTAAGTTTAAACCCAATTTTTGTTGATCACTTGCTAAATTTCTCTAGTTTTTCATTTCTCATAGGCTTTCTCTTCTTCAATGCCGAGAACACTCCGCCCTCCAATCCCAACGTCCCTTTCCGCCACCGTCAAATCTCCACCGTCCAAACCACAGGTATAGTTTCTCAGTTCTCATTTTCCTTTTATCACTAAAAATATCACATTCATTGATATATAATAATCACATTCATTCAAATTATCATATCGAACGGTCCGTGTGAAGTATCGGCGCCTCCAGATCCACCGGTGAAGGTACATGATTTCTGAGCTTAGCCTTAAATTTTCTGAGTTAGGGTTTGCGTTTGTAAATAAATTTTCTGATCTGATTTTTATTTTTATTTTTAAAATTTATATTTATTTCTATTTTTGGATAGGTTGTGGTGAGAATTGCTCTCCTTTGATCGGACCACTCATGGCGAAGGTACTCTCTCTTTCTTTCTCTCTTTCTCCTCTGTTCAGTTTGGTTCCCAATAAACCTCAAGAAAATAGCTTAAAGTTATTTGTTTTGTTTTTTTTAGGGGTCATTTCAAAGTCTGAAATTTTGTTGGTTCATAGTGATTGCTGATTGGAACTTTCATTTCACTTCCATAATTTTATGAATCTACGCTTGTTTAGTTGTTCTTTTCTTTTAATTTTTTCTGGGTATTATTTAATACTTTCTAGTGTTTGTTAAAAAAAAAAATTAATATTGAATCATTGGATGCGTGAGTTTTTTTTCCCCTTAGAAGTTTAAGATTTCTAAGATTATTGATTCAAAAAACAAAGGAATAGAATTCTGAGATTAGAGTGAATTTGGTTGAAACTGTAGTAATATGGGTTTGATTTGATTTAAGGTTTTGGGGCTTGTAGTGGTTGTTTATTGCCATAGATTTCATAGAAAATAACTAAAATTGAAATGTGTGTGCTTTTCAATCTACTAGAGTTTTTATCTCCAATTGCAAGGTAGATGTCACCTATGGCCGCGTTTTTAACACACGACTATAGCTTTCAACTATAGCCGTGTTTGAAAAATGCGGCTACAGTATGTCCTATAGCCGCATTTATAAAAACGCGACCATTGGTCCTGGCCTATAGCCGCGGGTTTTAGGCCACAGTTGAAAACGCGGCTATAGGCGAAATCGTCCTATAGCCACGTTTTTATGAGCTATAGCCGCGTTTTTAAAACGCAACTATAGGACATTTTTTTTGCCTTTGACAAAAAATTTTTATCTTAACTTTGCCCCTAGCATAAATAAGAAGACTTCTCTACTTCTATATATATATAAAGCAATCTAATGTCAAGTGCATGACACATTTTTGTCTTTTTTCAATGAAAACAAAGTTCAATGGCCCAACTTAACACTAAAAGTATTGTCTTTTTTTTCTACAACAAATTTCACAATTGTCAGAGTAATACTATATATATAGTATATACTGATGATGCTGAAAATCATCAGTAGTTCTATCGCTCAAATCCGTGGTCTTCAACAAAAGGTGAAGAGTAGTGAACCTGCAAAAAAAGGAATGCCTTCAGAGAGCACCGGTGTGGTGCTAGCTTAAGACCCTTCGAATGTTAAGTTAGAAACTCGCAATGAACTTTGAAGAAAGAGTTTCCGAATAGTATTTTTTACGTACCTCGAAATTGGGGAGCCTTGGTGTTTATACAGGGGTCTGTGAATGACCACCTTACCTGAATTGTAAGGACATGAGGTTATCCCTTAGTTAACTTGTAGGAGTTGGGAACTATCTCATAACTGATTTGTAGGAGATAGGAGTTATCCCTTTGCTGATTTGTAGGAGATGAGAGTTATCCCTTTGCCAGCAGTTGTGCAAATGTAGGAGAGAGTCTTAGTTGATGCGAGCATTGTAATGTAGGCTTAGTATGTCCATCTTTACCCATCCATCGATGAGGGTGACGGATGGGTGTCAAGGTCAGGCTTGCAAGTTCTTACCTGTCTGCTTCTGTGCATGACAAGCATTTGGTTAGAGTAGTTGTGATAATTTGCACTTGTTACATTGAGTCTTCCATTTCTGATAAGTAGGTAATTTAGGAAGACTAGCCCATTTCGGAAGACTAGCTCATTTTGGAAGACTAGCCCATCTCGGAAGACTAATCTCTAAAATACATTAATATATATATCTGTGTATTTAGTTTGCTATTAATATTAATTAGCTTTTTTAAGATTAATTTTGCTTTCAATGTTGCCCTCCCTAAACTGAATTCCTAGCTCCGCCACTAGCTACATGTGGGCTTCTTTTTTCTTTTTTTTTTTATTGAAAATTATTGCTGTAATATTGATGGCATGACAATAACACGAGATTGTTGGTAAGGGCAATGTGAATGGTTACCAGGGTAGCAAAGTGGTGACAACGAAAAGATAAATCATTTTAGTTAAACTTGGAAGCACCACAACGAAAGATAAATCTTTTTAGTTAAACTTGGAAGTAATAGCAATAGTGACATTAATGGTTAAAAACTAACAAATTTTATCGCTTCCAATTAATTGGTATTTCTTGGTGTGTCTATTACATCCAATGTTCAAATTCCTCCTCTGTAGTTGTAAAATCAAATTATCAACAACAAAAAAAGTATAAACTAGAGCCTTAGCCAGAAGATGGTATGTGTAGAGACCCAAAAGAGGGCCTGCAATCCATGAAATCTGACATGACATAGGGAAGCACATGGGGATATACAGGAGTGATCTCCCTTTAATGTGTAGAGGTCTTTTCCCCCACTACTCTATGCTAGAATTGACCAGTATCAAAATTGATAGGCCAAGAATGTATTGACCCCTTGTGATGAATTAATTGATTAATTAGCCAAGTTTATTAATCAATCAAATTAACATGCAATAAGTGTGGTAGCACAAACAAATCACCAATTAAACTAAGTATGCAGCGGAAAATAAATTGACATGGTGATTTGTTTACGAATGGGGAAAACCTACACAGTAAAAACCCCACCAGGTGATTTTAAGGTCACCACTTCCGAGAATCCACTATTATCATAACAAGCGGTTACAAGTAAAGGAATCTCAGTACCTTATAATAACCTACAGTTGAACCCTTACCCCAATACCTAATTGGACTTATTCTGTAGTGACAATCTCTCCTTTTAATGCACGGCTCCCAGTACGTGACTAACCAATTGCGCAGATCCCAGTACGCGACTTCTATCACCAACTAGAAAAGGTTGTTGGCTGCAAAGTTCTTCAGTTCATCACACGATGAAGATCGAGAAGCTCCTTGGTTACAAAACCCTACGGTGCACAAACACAGCAGCTTCTTCATAAGAAAGATGAACTAGGGCAAATTCTGCCTCTGGTCACAATTTGCTTGAACAAACTTTGCTCAACACTTGTGCAACTTGTGTCACATTTGATGGCCCTTAAAATAATCATTTTATATGTATAGGGTTGTGAGAAAAGAAAGCCCAAACATACAATCACAGATTGAATGAAAAACAATCCCAAAAAACTGAACTTAATAAATCTCGACAGATACCTATCTGTCGAGCTGCTGTCGAGCCACAGGCTAGAACAGCTCTACAGGTCTCGATAGATGCTAGCTGTCAAGCTTTAATGACAGACACTTTTCAGACTTGAATCTTGGATATACTTGCATGGCTTTAACACTTGAACTTGAAACAAGGTTTCTTAAAGTATTAAACACATCCTAGATCTACCCAAATACAAGTAAAGTGTGTTTTGTCAAATGATTAATCAATTACATAAAATAGTGACATATGTTCCTAACAAGTGAATCACATATGTCCTAACAAAAATATTATGTTTCAATAGACAAATTGAAAATAAATTGACGACATTGCTATAAACCATTTATACAAAACAACTAAAATTAACCTATATAATAATAGTAATCAAAATGAAACTATTATTATTATTATTATTACATATTTAACTCTTATATTCACCATCAATGAAATAATATGAATCAAATCAAAACAACATAATTTTTTAGTCTTTTTCTTTTCTTTTTTAGAAAAAATAAATAAATAAGGAGCAAACTGGAATTTGTTTGGAATGAACCAAAATAACAACCCGAAATTGGCTGAAATGACCCAAAATGGACTGGAATTTAACCCGAGAGGGTTTCTTGTTCTGGTTTACATACTGAATTTACGTGTTTATAGTTTCTTGTATCAACTTAGCCACCTCACAAACTTTTTTTGACTAGCTCACTAACATGCTTCAGAAAAAACACGCGAGCTAGCTAGATTTGCTACTCTTGGTAAATTTAACATATGTGGCGTAGTTGGTCAATCTTGGTTGCATGATATGTTCTGATTTGATTAAGCTTAAAATTGCAAAATGTTAAGAAATTGGGGTTGAGTGAGTCTCAGAGGATAAGAGATACAATTTGTTTGATATTTTGCTTACATTTGCAGATCTCATTTCATATATGTATCATGTGTATAAGTCGCATAATGAGCATCAATGGCTATTGCATTTTCTGCATTATTTTCAAGTTTTGGCATTTTCGATTGACCTTTGTTACATGTTTGATCGATGGAAAATTTCTCAATCAGTCTCTCTTGTTTATGTTTTCTAGATCAACTCTTGACGGACCGTTGATCAATCGAAATTTTTCGACAGTTCTGTGACTCTTATCAATCGATCAAGATTCCCTTGTTTTGCATTACATGATTGCAATCTTAATTCATGTCCTTCTGGTGTCCAGCGTCTTTGCATTCATGTCCTTCATGTTTTATCTATGGCTTTTTTTTTTCCCACTTCATCACCTAGAAAGCACCGACGCAGCTGCAGGGGTGCCGCACCCACGTCCAACGCGGGGTGTGGTGGGCGACGCCGCTGCCCACGTGTCGGTGCTGCGTTGGAATTTTTTTTTTCGTTTCCGAAAACACGCTGATTCGCACCGAATCGGGCCGATTCGCACCAATTTAGGTCGAATCGGATCATATCGACCGAAACCGCCGAAGTGATTCAGGCCGAAATTCAAGTAAAAATTAAAAAAGAAAAAAAGATCTTTAAACAAAAACAAAAACAAAAAAACAAAAAACAAAACAAAAAACAAAAAAAAACCTAAAATCTCTCATTCTCTTCTCACCAATTGCTCTCTGGTCTCTGCCTCCCTGCCTCTCTGCTCTCTCGCTCACTCACTCTCCGTCTCCCCTCTCTCACTCCCTAAGAATCCACGGCCACTCACTCAAGGTCTCAATCTCTCCATAATGAACATCATGTTTTATGAACATTATTTTTTAGTTATTATCTACTATTGCTCTTAAATTTGGTATATGTTTATATAATGTGAAAAAAGTATGCTTAGCAATATATATAAAATATAAATAATAATTTTTTAATCGCCGCACCCCACCGCACCCGCACCCTACTTTTTCAAAAATTGCCGAGTCCCACACCCGCACCCGCACCTGAATCCGGAAATGCACCCGTGCTTCATAGTTCATCCCTGATATTCTGTATTATTTACTTTATTGCTTATTGTTTTAAATTTGGTGACTTGCATGCTTGTGGTAATCAACTGGTAATCAAATTGAATACATAATTGGTTAGTTTAACAAGATGATTAATTCCACTTAAAATCAATAAATTAAGTCAAATTAGATGTAATCACAAAAATAAAGTCAATAAAAAACGTTGACCAATTCAAGAAAAGTTTACCGAATGCTTGATAAATTAGTTACATTTCAATTAACTTGCTATGTATTGTTAGTGTGGTCCGACTATGTAAAGAGTATGGATCGCATGCACAAATAATTGTTAGAACTGTTCATAAAAAAGGAATTGTCAGAAGTTAGAACTGTATAATACGGTCTACCACCTGATGACTATGTAAGTCTACAACCCTTTTTTTTTTTTTTTATGTTCATAAATATCTCATTAGGTTATGAGTTCAGTCCTGTACTCAAATAATATTGGATAATAGTATAAATATAATGTAGAGCCTTGTCACTCAACAGAGAGATGTCTAGGGGTTCAAATCCCCCTCCTCCATTATACCAATTGGATCAAAAGATAATAGCATAAATATAGGTTCTATTTTTTTTTTTTTTTAACTAAAAATTCTACCTGAAAGATAATGCAATAAACTGGCTTCCGACCTGGGGAAAAAGCATAATGAACTAACAAAATTTACCTCATATTGTTGGTGGCATAATATTAAACTTAGAAAAATAAAAACCTCAATTGCTGCTTTGATTGGGTACCAAAGTCAAAAGGAACAAGTTGTGTTCACTGTTCACTATTCACACCGAATATAAATATATATATATATATATATATATATTTATATATTTTAACGGAGTATCAACGCCTTATGGCAACACAGAGAAGTTCCTGAGATGAATAATAGTGATGGTCTTCCTTAATAGTTGATTGCTGGCACAGTTTTCTTTGGGCAGATTTTTTTCTCGAATTGCTAGTTTGGAATTTGTATAGTATAGGTGGGTTGTGTTGTTTCTACAGCTGGGCCTCTTTTTTATAGTGTTTTCTTTTTTTCTCTGTGTACTCTTTTTCTCTTATTAATAATACTTCTATCTATTATCTCAAAAAAAAGAATATGATAATACTATATCAAGAACCTGATAATATTGTTTTTTTTTTACAAGATAGAATTTCTACTCTAGCCTAATCTAAGTATATATGTGTGTAAAGCTCCCTCCTAGATACTTGAATCCCGGCCCTTACCTCCCATACTCCACAAGCATTTATACTTGTGGAGTGACCACCACACCAAAGATATCCCAAGTGAAGCTATAGTAGTCAAAAGACTCGAAACTCGAAAGAGAGGACTTGCGAAACCAAAGAGCCTTATTGCCTGCGACTTAGGAAAAAGCATATTCGAATAAACTCCTGATTACGTTGTATTCTCGTATAGTTGTATGTTGTTTTTGCAGAATGTCAATTCTCCGTAGACTTTCGAAAGCCAGAGGCAGCTTTCATCATCGGCTGTCTTGCATATGAATGATGCCAAACAGATAAAATATCAAAATGTTCTACCAAATTGAATAATATTATATGCATTTGCTATTATTTTATTTTATTTTATTTATAAAGTCTCAACCTATATGATCAATTTTTGATGATTATGCTTTTTATCATCAGACCAAAATACTAATTAATTTTTGGTGTATGCGGGATTGAATTTCAAATCTCTTATTCAATCATCGAATACTTTACCAGTTGAACTAACTAAAATCCACTATTTTATTTTCTTTTGTTCAAGAGAAATGTCATATAAAAAAATTAAAAGCAAAAGATGGGAACAAGCCAAACTAAGGTACTAATACAGTTCTTGATTTTCTTAATCATGGCATTATTCCCCCAAAGTAGTTTAATGAAACTTATGTTGTGCTCATACCTAAAGTCAAAAACCCAACAAAGGTTACCCAATTTCAGCCCATTAGCCTTAGCAATGTTGTCTCTAGATTAGCCTCTAAAGTTCTTGCAAATAGATTAAAACATTTATTCCCACACATCATTAATGAGAATCAAAGAGCCTTTATGTCTAAACACCTTATTACTGATAATGTACTAGTTGCTTTTGAAATAATGCATCATATTAGCCAGAAGAAATCAAGGAAGGTGGGAGAAATGGTAGTGAAGCTGAATATGAGTAAAGCTTATGATAGGGTTGAATGGGGTTGTTAATTTGGAAAAAATTATGACCAAAATGGGTTTTCATCTAGACTGGGTCAATACTATGATGAGATGTGTGAGATCAGTATCATATGCTATTAAAATCAACGGGAAGCCCCAGGGTCACATTGTGCCATCAAGGGGACTACGCCAAGAGGACCCCCTCTCTCCCTATTTATTCTTGATTTGTGCAGATGTTCTCTCTTCACTCTTGAGGAAATCAGTGGAGGATGGCTTAATGAAGGGTGTGGCTGCATGCACACGAGGTCCAGAGATATCACATTTATTTTTTACTGATAATAGTCTTATCTTTTGCCGAGCCACAAGAGAAGATTGTACTAATTTGGAGAGGACTTTGGAGACATATGAACAAGCAACAGACCAACAGTTGAATAGGGGTAAAACATCTTTGTTTTTCATCAGTAACACTCCACAAGACATTCAAGATGACAATAAATCTAGTTTTGGGGCAGAGGTAATTAAACAACACAGGACTTGGGTTTTCCATTCCTGGTAGGAAAATCAAAATGCAATACTTTTCACCATTTAAAGGAGAGACTAGATAATAAATTATCAAGGTGGAAGGAGAAGATGTTATCTAACACCGGAAAAGAAATTCTAATTAAAGCAGTGGCTCAAGCAATCCCTACGTATACTATGAGTGTATTCAAGCTCCCAAACACTCTATGTGATGAGATGACGAGCATGGTTTGCAAATTTTGGTGGGGACAAACAAATGAAAAAACTAAGATGTCATGGCTTAGTTGGGATAAAGTTTGTACCCCAAAGGAGGAAGGTGGCTTAGGTTTTCATGATCTTAAAACTTTTAATCTTGCACTTTTAGCCAAACAAGGATGGCGGCTTCAAATAAATACCTTTTTCTCTCGTCTATAGAGTCTTAAAGGCAAGGTATTTTCCAAATAGTGATTTTTTGGGGGCTGAAATGGGTTCTCAGCCATCATTTGCATGGAGAAGTATAATTGCTGCTCAAAAAATTGTAAGAAAAGGGTGTAAGTGGTAGGTTGGAGAGGGTGCATCAATTGGAATATGGGCTGATAAGTGGCTCAATGAACTGGCTACCTTCAAAGTTCTATCTCAACCGAATACACTACTTGCACATGCCAAGGTGAGTGCTCTCATTGATCCCCTATCTTGTGACTAGTGGGAAGAATTAGTAAAGCAGATTTTTATTCCAACTGATGTTCAAGCTATTCTCAGTATTTCGTTAAGTGCTCGCTTGCCAAAGGATAAACTAGTGTAGGCGTATACTCCTAAGGGAAAGTTCACAATTAGTAGTGCATACAAATTAGCAATTTCTGATTTTTTAGAGGGGTGTATGGAAGGAACTTCAAATAGGGAGAGCCACAAATCTTTTTGGCGAAGAATCTGGAGGTTACATTTGCCAAATAAGACAAAATCCTTTGCCTAGAGGGTGTGTCGCAACATCATTCCCACGAAGGCCAATCTGTACCATTGGAAGGTGATTGAGGAGAGCCTGTGTGAAATGTGTGGTTTGGAGGAAGAAACCACATGCATTCTAGGACTTTGAGCATGCTCAAGAGGTATGGAATTTATCGGGCATCACTTTTGAGACTCGCGGAGTTTTTTACCGTGAATTTGTGGACTTGATTTGATACTTAATGTTTGTTCAACATGTTGTGGATGAAGTCCTAGAGATGGTAATCATTATAGCTTGGTGTATGTGGTACAACAGAAATGTTGTTAGGCATGGGAGTACATGCCAATCGGCACAACAGGTGATACAAAAAGCTCAGATGCTAATTGCTGAGTTTCAGACCGCTAACCACTCGGTTACTCAACGAAGGGAAGACCTGGAGGCAAGATGGACATTACCAGCGATCTCTAGCTACAAGGTGAATGTGGATGGCATGGTGTTTGCCCAATCTAGGCAATCGGGGATTGACATGGTAATCCAAGATCATAAGGGTAGAGTCACAGCAACTTTAAGCAAAAATACTCACCAACCTTTGGGGCCACTGGAAGCCAAAGCAAAAGCCATGGAGGTAGCTGTATTTTTTGCATGGGATGTTGGTATAAGAGATGTAGTTTTTTGAATGTGATTCTAAGATAGTGGCAAATGCTCTTTTGGGTCTTTGTACTCCACTTGTGGTTGTCTCAAACATTCTAGACGGGGTAGCTCATAAACTCCAAGATTTCCGATCAATTCAAGTGTCTCATGTGAAGCGTCAAGGCAATAAATCAGCTCATATCTTGGCAAAATACGCCAAAGAAGTAGAGAACAATGATAATTATGTAACATGGATAATAGAAAATCCTCATCTGATTGAGTTAGCTATTACTCATGATGTAATAAATTTATCCTCTTCTTAATAAAGTTACATGTTTTTCATCAAAAAAAAAAAAAAAAAAAGAGGTACAAAAGAAAAGTTATATACTACTACTTAATTTGTTGCTTAATGGTTTTTTTCTTTTTTTCTTTTTTTCTTTTTTTCTTTTTTACACAATTCTACTTAGGTTGCATTTGGCATTGGCTGAAAAAGTCAACTTTTTTTACTATTTAATTTATTTTTGCTACTATTCAGCTTATTTTTGCTACTATTTTTAGGTTCCATTGCACTTTTTGGTACTATTCATAGGTTCCACTGTACTATTTCAACTAGCTTTTAACTTTATCTACAGTACTTTCAGTAAAGAGTTTTTAGTTTCAGCTAAATAAGCTGTTCCCAAACAAACACTAATATGTAGAACTTCAAACATAGTGTCTATTTGGCATCAGCTTATAAGTTTTGTTTTTAACTTTTATGTATAACTTTTTAAAACTTAATCACTTTTTCCCACCTTTTTTTACTTTTTCAAATTTTTTTAAGATACATGTAAACTTTATCACACTTTAAGTGTGTGTTTGGCAAAAATTAAAAAGTCAGCTTATTTTACTATTTAGCTTATTTTTGCTACTATTCATGAGCTCCACTACACTTTTTAGTACTATTTATGGGTCTTACTATACTATTTCAGCTAACTTTTACCCTTATCTATAGTACTATCAGCAAAAAGTTTTCAATTTCAACAAAATAAATTAATCTCAAACCGACCCTAAGCAAAAAAAAATTTCAGCAAAAAGTTAAATAAATTATTCTCAAACTGACACATAATTAATATTCAACTTTTGTTAATTTAACATGGAGATACGTACGTAGCCTTCCAATCAATTACCTTTTTCTCATAGATACAACTTACAACTTTTACAAGTTTAAATCCCAAAGACTTCATTGAAGGTTCCGTCAAGATTTGTTTGATAGACGACAAATTCACAAGATAAAGTATTTCTGAAGATTCTTGCTTGCCTTCTCTAATTTTTTAAAAGAAAAAAAAAATGATTTAATTCTGAAGGCTCTTGTTTTAATTTTATTTATTAATGGTTAAGATTTCTCAACTAATTTGAAAAGAAACCTTTCAAACTTCTTTTATATCTTTTTATTGAATATGAATTTTGAAAATTTAACTATTGAATTACATGTTCTTTATATGCATGTCAAATTTCGTTCAAATAAAATATTATTTACTATTCGATTTCTAAACTTTTTTTTTTATGCATAATTTTATACCACACAAACTTTAAATCTAAACATTTGATTGATGATATAATTATAAATTTTTTATCTTTTTGAAAGTTTGCAAGCACTAAAGATATAATAATAAAAACATGCAATCCAACGATTGGATTTTCAAAATTCAAATACAATAAAATAAAAAAATATAGAATGTGTTTGAAAGTTTTTTCTCCAAATTAGTTTGAAGAGAAACATTTCTCTTTACTTATATATATATATAAAAAAAATTATGATAAATTATTATCATTGTACTTAAAAGTTAAAATACTCTTTGTAAGAAGAACTTTGCATTTCGTTTACTGAGCCACTTTGAGGCCTCAATTCTCATCTACACATCTCCAAGGTCAACTGATTTTTACACCTGTCATGTATGAAAACGAAGAACAGTTCAGATTTTATATATAAATATATATATATATATATATATATATATATATATATATATATATATAAAAGTAGTGCACTCAAACCAAATAACGACTAATACATATAAGCCTAAGACAAGCTGTTATAAATAAATCTTTTTTACAGTTCAGGCCGATCTTTCATCTATATATATATTGATTAAAAAAATCAATTATTGATGCATATAAAAGTCAAAATAGCAAGAGCGACTGTTATAAATAAATATTTTCACATGAAAGCATGATAGGTTGATCTTTCATCTTGATAAAAATAATAAAAAAAAATAACAATTATTGATACATATAGTCAAAATGGAGAAGGAAGTTCGGGAATGATAGCACTGAATTTCTTATTGAATTGTTTATATTCAATGACTATTCTACAAAATACTATCGAAATTTTTTTTTTTTTTTAATATTGAATATCCTGATAATACAGATTCAGATGTATTTAGTATAGTCTATTAAATGGAGTAATATTTTTTTGATAATCTTAAAAAAAAAAGTCATAGTTTACATAAATATCAAGTACAAACTACAAACAACAATCTTAAATATGAGCGTGTCATATCAAAAACAAAATGTGCGTGTGAACCAATAAAGTATCGACAAGTGCATTTTTATTTTTTTATTTACAAAGTGCATTACACCTTATCATGAACCTCTTTTTTGTTTTTTGTTTTTTTTTTTTTTTTTTTTAAATAGTTTCAACATATAGCGTTCGCTCCTGATGATAGTTTTTTATCATCAGACTAAGACACCAATCAGTTTTTTGGTTGATGAAATTATAATTAATCATTTACCACTCCTTACCTCTTAGGCTTCGTTTGGGAGTTCATAAGGGAATGAAATGGAATAGAATGGAATGATCATAAGGGAATGGAATGTAATGTATTTAAGCAAAGGAAATGAATGGAAAAGAATGGAATGAAATGGAATTAAGTAACCTTGATTGGATGTTTTAAAAATAAAGAAATAAAAATGAATGGAATGTAAGTAATCTTATTTGGAAGTAACATAAAGTTTATGGAATGGAATCATTTTATGACAATATTACTATTAGACCCCTATTTAAAAATAAATGGTTGAATATATAGGGGTATTTTGGGAGTTTTAGTAAAAAATTCATTAAACTTAATTTCATTCTCTCCCATTCCTCCCAATTTCTGAGGAAATGAAAATTTGAGATTTTAAGGAAATAGATAGGAATGAGTGTTCCCTCTTACCCATTTCATTCCCTCTCACTTAAATTTCCAAACAAGAGAATGGATTTTCTATTCCCTCTATTAAAACTTCTAAATAAGGGAATGGAAGAATATTCTAAAATTATTCTTTTTATTCTTTTCTATTTCTTTTCATTCCCTCCTCCCAAACGACGACTTAGTCTTCTACTCTTTTAGATTGAGTAGTAGTACTTCTAGGCTTCTAGCCCTTTCCTTAGGATAGGGCCCGAATTCGAATCCCTGTGGTGCTTGTCCTCCTACTTATTTGAATCCTTTAACCATTTTGATAATATATTGAAATTATTTATTTATTTATTTAGGATAATGTTGTAAACAAGCTAAGTCAAATTAAGTGTTAAAAATTCAAATTTTTTCATTTAATTTTATTTTGAACACGAGCTAAGTTCGATCTCATTACCAAACGAGATTTTAAATGTTCAAGCTTAGTTTATTTTCTTGTTGAATAAGCTCAAGTTTGTTCATAAACTATTTAATTAGCCTATTTTTCCCCATATATAGTAACACCAAAACTAAAATTCTTACACTTTCACAAATTTGTGAATTTTACTATGGATAAACAATTTATATTATCAATAAACTACAAATTTGTATCTGATATTATATGAACTTAGTTACAAAACTTACACAATCCATTCTCAAGTCTATATAAGTATATTTTTGTACATGTTACATATAAAAACATAATATTATATATAATTAAATTGAGTTTGCATGTTCACGAACACTTTTTTTTTTTTTTTATGAATGAAAAATGGGTAAAAGGGAGCGACCTGAGTTCACAAACACATTATATTATATTTGAGCTTGACTTGTTTGATAATCGAGACTAATTATTAAACTTGTGCTTGAGCTTGATTTGTTTGCTAAACAAACGAATATAAACAAATTTTTTTCCACGTAGCTTGGTTCATTTATTACCCTAATTTAGGGTCCATTTGGGATAAATTATTTTCATCGACTGAATTTTTTTTTTTTTTTAAATAATATGAATGAAAGTATTATATATGTTTGTGCTTAAAAGATATGAAGTTTTAAAATACTGTCATAAGTCGACAGAAAAAATAACTACATTTTATATAGGGATAACTCACTTATTATTTTTATTATTTTGCAAATGACTGTTATTCTGACAAGAAACCATTTGATTGCTCTAACCTTTGTGAGGTATTGCACTATTGCAACTTTATGAATTATGAACAAGCTTCGGGTCAACATTTTATCAGCAACAAGTCCTCCCTCTCTATTTCATAAAGAACATTGCATCGGATATCTGTTTAAAGATTAAGGAGATACTTACGATGCTTGAGATTAAACTTTAAAGGTCATGAGCAATATTTGGGTTTGCCATCCTTTATGGGTGATTATAAACGGCCCGCTTTTCAAGAGATTAAGGTTTCATTTGGGAGTTCATAAGGGAATAGAATAAAATGATCATAAGGAATGGAAATAAATAGAATGTATTTAAGAAAGAGAAAAGAATGTAATATAATGAAATTTAATAACCTTGATTAGATGTTTTAAAATAAAGAAATGAAAATGAATGAAATGTAAGTAATCTTATTTAGAAGTAACATAGAGAGAATGTAATGGATTTATTTTATGATAATATTACTATTAGACCTCTATTTTAAAATAAATTGTTGAATATATAAGGATATTTTGAGAGTTTTAGTAAAAAATTCATTAAATCTAATTTCATTCTCTCTCATTCCTCCTAATTTTGGGGGAATCAAAATTTGAGATTTTAAGGGAATAGAGAGGAATTAGTGTTCCCTTCCACTCATTCCATTCCCTCCCATTTAAACTCCCAAATAAGAAAATGAACTTTCCATTCCCTCCATTAAAACTCCCAAATAAGGAAAGGGAAGAATATTCTAAAATTATTTTTTTCATTCCTTTCTATTCCCTCCTCCCAAACGAGGGCTAAAGACCAAGTTTGGAAGAGATTGACTGAGTGGGAAGAGAAGTTTCATTCCAAAGTAGGATGATAAATTTTGATAAAGATAATTGCGTAGCCCATTCCCAATTGCACTTATGAGTTGTTTCCAATTGCCAACTTTCCTTTGCACAAAATAGAATAGCATGATAAGTAATTGTTAGTGCACTGTAGACAGAACAAAAAAATAATGTAGGTCCATTGGTTGCAATTGCAAGAATATATTCGAATTCGTAAACCAAAAAAAAGTAAGTAAAATTAGCTCAACTAGTAAAGTCTCTTGTGTCGAATAAGAAATTTGGAATTCGGTCTCCGCCTACAGCAAAAACCAATTGATATCTTTGTTTGATGATAAAAAACTATTATAAAGAGAAGACATCATAAATTGAAACTATAACAATATGCCACATTCATCAAACAACTTCGATTATAATCTCTTTTAACTCTTGAATCTTGAATCTTTTGTCACATAGAAGTTACCAATACTAAATTTCTAATATATCTTATCAAAAAGATATCATAACAAAATGACTCCACATTACCTCATTTCTACTAACCTACCTGCGTGAGATTTGCCTACCTTTAAAAAAAAATTTAAAAATAAAATGGGGGTAAAAACAGAACACGCATGATTCGGTCCCACCCTGTTTCCATCCCTCTTTTTATTTTTTCTTTTATTTTTTTTTTTAATGAATGTCCCCATCCCTATGAACCAACAAGAAGCACAAAATAATAATAATAATAATAATAATAATAATAATAATAATAATAATGGGATACCGTGCCCTTAACGGTTGGAACCTATCTTGGCATCCGTACAAGTTCAGATACTTAAATTTTAAAAAAAAAACTTGTGAGTTTCACTTGCAAAGTTTCCTTATAAATATGCCACCATTTTTTACTTCCATACAGACCATACTTCTTTCTCTCGCTCTCTCTTGTATCCGTAATTTCTGCAGTTATTAAAAAACATGGCTGACGATGTAGTATTAGACGCCATTACAAACGAAACCAAGGAGGAAGTTTCTCAGGATCAAGAGCTCAAGGAGAGGAAACTTTCATGGCAAAAGTTACGCAGATATGACTCTTTGGACATCGAGTCCCGCACCTTTCATGGTCCTCATCATGGCCATCACTCCAAGGTATTGACACCGCCACCACGTCCCAAAAATCTCCATATCCCGCATCACACACATCAATTAGCAATTTTTCTTGCATGCCACAAGTATAGGAAGACACTTATTTTGTATTGTTTGACATATAAAATTTACATCTTTTGGGTTAACTTTTTTTTTTTTTTTTGGTTTTGTTTAGGCTATGGATTGGTCAACGATCTTGCATCTAGCATTTCAAAGTATTGGAGTGGTGTACGGGGATGTTGGTACATCACCACTATACGTGTTTTCTAGCACCTTTCCCAATGGAATCTCGCACAACGACGATATCCTAGGAGTACTTTCTTTGATCTTCTATACCATCACCTTAATTACTCTCATCAAGTACGTGTTGATTGTTTTAAGGGCTAACGATAATGGCGAAGGTATGATCCTACTATGAAAAAAGTTCTCTTCATGTTACAATATAAATTTTTGGGTGGTCTGATTAAAGATCACCCCCGAAATAAATAAATTATTGTACCAAAATTTTGTTTTCTCGTAATATATTTATACTATTACCACAAAGTTTCTCCAAAAAAAAAAAAAAATACTATTACCACAAAATTTCTTGTTTCAAAACTCTTTCACAAAATGTTTAGGCTCGAGCTTTAAGAATTTCACAAAAAATAAAACTCCATTTTTAAATAATTTTTGATAAAATTTCAAGTTGACTTTTATTCAATCTGATGCCAAATTAATCAAAAAAAATTAATATGCATGATTTATATAGTTTAAGTAGTTGGCATTCTCAAAAAAAAAAAATATATATATATATATATATATAGTTGTTGGGAGTAAATACGACTCAACTATGTTATATTAATCATCGACTCTTTTCATTATTATTTAATGTAAAATTTTATTCACATGTGTATTTTTAACTATATTAATTTTCATAGAAATAATAACCATTATTTTATTACTAATTATATAATGAAAATCAATTTCAGGTGGGACGTTTGCCTTATACTCTCTCTTATGCCGCTATGCCAAGGTTGGTTTTATTCCGAATCAACAAGCTGAGGACCATGAAGTGTCAAATTATGAGCTTGAAGTACCAAATGGTCGTGTACGGATGGCATCGTGGCTCAAGTCTACGCTAGAGAACAGCAAGTTTGCGAAGCAAATCTTATTGTTCGCCACAATGCTTGGAACTTCCATGTTGATTGGGGACGGTGTTCTTACTCCTTGTATCTCAGGTTTACGCCTATACTTTCTAATTTTTTTTCATTTCTACATTAGTACTTATGATTATACCACGCATACGGTGTTTTCATTTCTACAATTAGTTTCTATTTACCATTCCTTTTACATATTATATTCGTAGATGGTTAGTAATAAAATAATTATGTATATATCTGTGATATGAGATAAATATTCTTGGTTTCCTATCTGCCATTACTAATTCATGTTGACTAGAACATTAAAAGTAATTTTTCCATGTATTGCAAAGGTGTTTTTTTTCCTTAAAATTTTTTCAATAGACTCAGAAATCGGTATTTTTTCCTTGTGATAAAGTCATCAGATATGTTATATGCATGCAACAATGTCACATGGTTTTTTATTTTTAAGTATAAATATTCTTCTTTTATTTTTATATTGTTAAATTAATTAATGCAAAGCTAAAAGCATAATTTTAGAATATGTTCAAAAGATCAAAGTAGGAATATATAGATTCTCAAAAAAAAAAAAGTAGGAATATATATATATATTTATTTATTTATTTATTTATTTATTTATTTATTTATTTATATATAAACCAAAGAAGTAAGAAAATACCGTGGTTCATCCATAATTATATATGCCTCCGTTCTTCATGCATATAGAACAGGTTCCACCTTGTTTTTAAGTTCTTGTAAGTTGAGCTGATTGTGATCAAATAATGCATTATTATACAGTTAACCATTTTCTCTTTCTTTCATACTTTTGTTTTGTCTATGTATTTGGTATAATATTAGATTATTAGTCCATGCGCAGGCACGGATTTCTTAGTATGCAGTTGAATACGCGTTTCTAGTGCAGCGTTTGCATTTTTCTTTTTTCTTTTTTTTTTTTTAGAAGCGCTGAGATGTTGTCTGTCAGTGGGTCCCGTGCACTGTGCATGGGACCCACTACCTCTTTGACCAGCAAAATAAGCGGTGGACAGTGCTTTTCAGTGGGTCCTGTGCACTGTTCACGGGACTCACAAACCTCTTTTTTCAACCAAACTTTCATTAAAAATGGGTCTCATGACACTATTCACAAATTTAAAAATTATTTTGCTACAGTGTTTTCAGTTTTCAGCAAAATAAGCGGTATCCAAACGGACCCTTAGTGTAGTTATCGATTAGAGAGGGTCCCAAAAAAAAAAATTACCAAATATATTGATTGGATGAGTTAAAAGAGAGGAAAAGGAACTGTTCCATTATCTTATACAGTCCCTTCAAAAATGGGGCAAAACCTGATTTCTCTAGAATTGACATCTTTATGCCTATTTTCTAAGAATAAATATAAGAAGTAATGTCTATTATTTCAAGTAAAAAAAAGAAGATGAAGAATTAATGATATAATGGTAAATTTATGAGAAATGCTATATCTACAACATTTTTCCAACAAATCCTAAGTTGCAGGTTGTTACTGGTTGTTATTGTTGGGGCAAAAATGTAATCTTAGTGTTAGGTTCAAATTTGAACCAATAATAACTAATCACCTATGATTTGTTATAAAAATGTTGTAGACGTAGCACCTCTCTATATTTATATAAATATATATATATATATATATAAAAGAAAGACACCTCAATTCTTTTCATTTCATTCAATTACTTTTTAAGTTATCATTTTTATTCGATATATTAATTCATTAAATTAATAACTCTCAAACACAGTATTATAGCCTTTTGCAACATGTACTTCACTTTTTGTTGTTTTACTCTCTATTTATTTGGCTTTTAAATGCAAATTACAATCTTCTCTTTTGCAATGTTTGTGATGGCAGTTTTATCGGCTGTGGGAGGAATCCAGATAGAATCAACTAAAGTAACACAAGGTAACCATTTGGCTATGTGGCACATCATAATTTCTTTATATTAGCCAATATATGTATATATAATTATATATACATATAATATATATATATATATTAATTATAAAATATAAAGTAGGTATTCCCAACAATTTTTCCAGATTCCATGTAGGCACACCGTATAATTTTGGCAAAAGCAAGGCAATGCACAATAATGTAAAGTGCCTTTTTTTCTTTTTTCTTTTTTCTTTTTTTTGCTTTTGGTAAATCAGTACAAAGTACCCTTATCTATACTATACTTTTCTACTTAATAAATTATATTATATTAATATAAAGATATTATTATTTAGTGGTTTTAATTTTTGATTTTCCAAAAAAAAAAAAAGACCTCGCAAATCAAAATGCCTTATGTATACCGTCCACACCTTACTATATTATATTATATAATTATAAAGAGTGTATAATTTGATGACTTCAATTTTTTATTTTTCTAAAAAGACCTCAAGTTAAAAATAAAAATGATAGAAAGAAGAATAAAAATATAAATGAGGATAAAACTGTCAATGAAGAAATACCATAAATAAATAAATAAATAAAAAACCTTAAATGTAGGAAAGTGAGAAATGAAAAAATAAGTTGGTAGAGTGAGGTTCTATCTTAAAATCAAACTATCCTTTTTTTTTTTTTTGGAGAGAAAAATCAAAACTATCCAAAGCCACAAATGTAGTGGTGAAGAAGTATAGTTATAATAAAATTAAAATTATATTAAGAAAACTTTAAATTTAAACGATTCATATAGTGAATAGGGAGTTAAGAACAATTATAATAATTTGACGAAATAGACTTAATTTTATTATTAAAAAATGTCTTTAAGTCCATGGAGCGCATAAGATAAGACTAATAATGATGATATTATTAATATCTCAAAAGCAAAAGACCTGTTGTATATATGAGGCTAAATTTTTTAAAGTAGAAAAACGAAAAATAGAAATCTTAAATGTAAAATAAGAGAGAGAGAGTGGTTGTTATTTCAGACTATCCATAGCCAAAAATGTAGTGGTAAAGAAGTTTGTTATAACTTATAATAAGAAAAATAAATCTTTATTAAAAAAATTTTAATTTAAATCATTCATGCATAATCACTTATACTTTTCTGATTAGAGCAATCAGTTCCGAGTAAATGGAGGGCAAGAGATGAGACTAAAATATTACTAATTTCTAAATTGCCAATCTCATGCAATTTTAAATTTGTCAATATCATTCAATTTGATAAGAAACTAATTTTTAATTTGTCAAATCAATATCACCAAGAACTTTATAACTTGATTGGTATTTTTTAGTATTTTTAACGTAAACGTTCAGAGTTAAAATCCCTACTCTCCAAATTATCAGAGAAAAAAAAATCAATTCAGCATCATATGGAAATTGAAGAGTCTAAATTGTCTAATTTTATGTCGAATGCCAATATGTATTAAGTTTAACAATCAATAATCGTTCAACTCTGCAATAGCAATATTTTGATTGATATTTACGTGACAAGACATTTTATTAATAACTACTTATTTTGTCTTACACAGATATGGTTGTTTGGATATCAGTGGTTATATTGATTGTGCTATTCGTGGTTCAAAGACTTGGAACTGATAAAGTAGGCTATACCTTTGCTCCGATAATTTGCATTTGGTTTGCATTTATTGGCGGCATTGGCGTCTACAATTTCATCAAATATGACCCTGCTGTAGCTAAGGCAATAAATCCATACTATATTATAGATTATTTTCGGAGGAATAAAAAAGATGCTTGGGTTTCCCTTGGTGGTGTTGTCCTTGCCATAACAGGTTGCAATTTCTTTCCTTTGTAAATTGTAATATATTATAAATATATATATACCTTCAATAAGCTGAAAAGTTTGTTAATGTAGTGTTACTTGTAAAATTATGCAGGAACTGAGGCTTTATTTGCTGATCTTGGTCACTTCTCAGTTCGATCCATTCAAATAAGTATGTGCTGTGTGACCTATCCAGCTCTTATATTGGCATACACGGGACAAGCATCCTTCCTTCGCAAGCACAATGATCTTGTTGCTACTGCCTTTTACAAATCCATACCAGGTAATTGCTAGCTACATATCCATGGCCATATTGACATTCTTTCTTCTCTTTTCTCTCTATACATACATTCATTGGCATTTGACATATATAGTTAAGTAGTTCTGAGTGTGGTATTTTTATATGATGCGCAGGACCTTTATATTGGCCAACGTTTGTGGTGGCTGTGTTAGCATCAATTATAGCAAGCCAAGCCATAATATCAGGGACTTTCTCTATAATACAACAATCTCTCTCTCTAGGGTGTTTCCCTCGAGTGAAAGTAATCCACACATCAACGAAGTATGAAGGACAAGTTTATGTACCTGAAGCTAATTACCTTCTTATGGTGGCTTGTGTAGCAGTCACTTTGGGTTTTAGGACAACAACTAACATTGGCAATGCCTATGGTAATCCACAACCTACATATATAATTTTACCTTGTCTTTTTTTTTCTTTTTTCTTTTTTTTCTTTTTTTTTTGGGTTGAAAAGCTTATTTGACATTTATTAAAAAGTTAGCAAAAAAATACAGTTATACTTAGAAAAAGTATAGACTTTGAAAAGTTGTACATAAACTAATAGAAAAAAAATAGTCCAAACACAGCAATATAAGATTCAAATAGAGTCTCATATATATGAGTTGCAACTAAAGAGTTGTTAATTTACTTTGTGCAGGGATAGCAGTGGTTTTTGTAATGACCCTCACATCATGCTTCATAGTTCTAGTGATGATCATGATATGGAAAACCCACATACTTCTCATAATTCCATACATTCTTATCATTGGCAGTGTAGAGCTTGTATATTTAAGTTCAGTCCTCTACAAATTTGACCAAGGAGGATATCTTCCCCTAGCATTCGCAACAGTCCTAATGACTGTAATGTATACTTGGAACAGTGTTTTCAGGAGAAAGTATGATTATGAGCTTAAGCATAAGATTTCCCCAGAGACGTTAAAGGAAGTAGTTGCTAACACAAGCCTTTGTCGAATACCTGGACTTGCCCTGTTCTACTCAGAGCTTGTTCAAGGCATCCCACCAATTTTCAAGCACTATGTGGCGAATGTGCCCGCATTGCACTCTGTCCTTGTTTTCATCTCCATCAAGTCACTTCCCATAAGCAAGGTTCCAGTGAAAGAGCGTTTCCTTTTTCGCCAAGTAGAGCCTAAAGAGCTTAATGTGTTTCTCTGCGTTGTTAGATATGGATACACAGATGTGCAAAATGAGCAAGAGCCCTTTGAAAAGGTTATGATAGAAAACTTGAAGTTGTTTATTAGAGAGAATTTATGGTTGTCCAAAAATGTGCAGAATAATAATGTTGAGAACGATGGAGATACACTGGATGAGAGGCATGTTGAAGAGGATCAATCAG
The DNA here is from genome assembly GCA_030021035.2 of Notholithocarpus densiflorus. Lineage (NCBI taxonomy): Eukaryota > Viridiplantae > Streptophyta > Magnoliopsida > Fagales > Fagaceae > Notholithocarpus > Notholithocarpus densiflorus. Next base: position 4,864,865 of record JARYZH020000005.1, read on the forward strand.
AGGAATTTGAAAGACAGATTGAGACTGTGGACAAGGCATGGCATGCTGGTATTGTTCACTTCATTGGTGAGACTGATGTGGTTGCTGCAAAAGGAGCTAGTGTTGTAAAGAGAATTTTGATAGATTATGCTTACACTTTCTTGAAAAGAAATTTAAGAGAGAGTGAAAAAGTGCTTGATATTCCTCACAAGCGTATGCTGAAAGTGGGTATGACTTATGAACTTTAATGGATTAGGATGTGAAAAATAATAATAGGAGTTTGAAAGAAACTTTCTTTTCTTTTCTTTTCTAACTGTGAGAAGCAGCCAGTTATATATATCTAGTGTGCAAGCAAAAAATAAAAAGATTCACTACAACGTATAGATCATGGCAAGTGTAATCAAATGGTTCTCCTGGAAATTAAGTGTGCGGATGGCTTTATTTGCTGATTCTTGTAAAAATTTTCTAGAAATAAATTTTGATGATTGTGTCCTTGTGTGGAACTTCTTTGTTTCTTTGTTACACACCAATAGTTTTTATTTTTTTTTTAAATATACTTTTTTGGCCAATATTTCCAATTAAAAGTAAGATTTAACATTTATATGATACGTAAAAAAACAGAGGATTAGTCATGTATTCAGTTTTTCTCAAAGATTGTCATGTCAGATTAGGAAAATTATAGTTAATTTATTTCAAATGAATGTTTTTTTTTCCTTATTTATCTATTCTTTCATTTCTCATACTTTCATTATGAGTATTGAGTTTCTTAAAGGTACAAGTTAAAAATTAATAAATACTCAATTATGAATTATAATTCACATTTTTTAAAGGAGAAAAATTAATTGATATATTAAGGGCATTGGTTTATGAACTAATTTGATTCTTGTAAAAATTTTCTAGAAATAAATTTTGATGATTGTGTCCTTGTGTGGAACTTTTTTGTTTCTTTGTTACACACCAATAGTTTTTATTTTTATTTTTAAATATACTTGTTTGGCCAATATTTCCTATTAAAAGTAAGATTTAACATTCATATGATACGTAAAAAAACAGAGGATTAGTCATGTATTCAGCTTTTCTCAATGATTGTCATGTCATATTGGGAAAATTATAGTTAACTTATTTCAAATTTATGTTTTTTTTTCCTTATTTATCTGTTCTTTCATTTCTCATACTTTCATGATGAGTATTGAGTTTTTTAAGAGTACAAGTTAAAAATTAATAAATACTCAATTATGAATTATAATGCACATTTTTTAAAAGAGAAAAATTAATTGATGTACTATGGGCATTGGTTTATGAACTAATTTGAATCATCTTGATGTTTTGTTTTTATAAGCAGTTCGTGGTTTTTTATTTTAAACTTTTTTTTAATTTAGCTTAAGACCGGCTTTCTCTTGGCATGAGCCTATGACTGCGGCATATGCGTAGAATATTCAAACATATATATTTGTGAATCTTTATGCAACAATTTTTTTTTTTTTTACCAAACATCACATTTCTAAAGTGGTAACTCTATACTTTGCTGACTAAAGGAGATGTGAGTGTTCATGATATCATGATATGCTAAAGGTACGATATGGTGTTGATTAGTTAGGTGAATTCAAATTAGTGGCAGCTCCAGGAATTTTTTTCAGGGTGTTCCTCAACAAGTATAAATTACACAATTTAATAAAAAGAAAAATTTGTATATTGACAACAATAACAATCAAAAAACACGCAAATACATAAAGTTTACAATTGCCTTCTACGAGTTTTCATATTTTGAAATCGTTGCATGATAGTCTCATTATCAATGCTACAATAAACTATAAGTTCATTTGAAATATTAATAAAATTATTAATTATTGTGGTTTAGTTGTTTCATTAATTTGTTTGTCTTTTATAAACTATAATTTGTTATATTGTTGTTTCATTAATTATAAAATTATTAATTGTTGTTTAGCCTAACATAATTTAATTTGTTTGTCTTTTATAATGTATTGGTTAATTAAATTATTAATTATTATTTATTAGTTGCTTCCCCCAATTAATTATTGGCTAATTAAATTATTATTTATTAGTTGCACTAGCACACACCCCATGTGCATTTACTTCCCCCAATTCAAATATCCCACCCCGGCCCCATGCCCCCATCTACCCCCCACTCAACAGACAAGCCCCATGGCCCCCCAATCACAAGAACCAATCAAATAAATTCACAATCACAAATCACAATACACTAAATACACTAAAAAACAATTAATTGTATCTCACCAACACCAACACCAACACCAACACCTAGTGGCAGAGCCAGAAACATTTTCTAGGGGGGCAAACTAAATATAACAAAATTCTTAAGTACAAATAAATAACTTATTCTAAAAAAAGTACATTAATTGATAAATTAAATTTGACCTAACAAAGTTGTTTCATACATTCTTTTATGGTATTGCAATCTTTTATAATTGATTTTGAGCTTAATTTTTCAAATAGTCTATTATTAACAAGTACATACATATAGGAAAGAAGCATCACTTTTATATCTACAGTTACACACTATTAATTTAGCTTAAACAAAATAAAAATAAAAATATGTTAGGTTCTAAAGACTTAGGAACTAATGTATTTAGAATTCTAATGTGTATTGTTGGCAAACCATGATCAAAACAGTTTGTTTAGTCTTGTTTAGACTTGCTCAAAGTTGTATCTTTTATGTAAAGTTGGATTCAAGCTGATGCAGAATTGATAGTGCATTTCGACCTAGTTCGATCGATCGAAGCTTAGGCTCGATCAATCGAAAATCGGGCAGAATGCGTTTTTCTGCAGAATTCCAACTCAGCCCTAGTTCATTAAAACATTTAGTGTTTTATGTTTTTGCCCTAGGTATATAAAGCAAACCCTAGCCATGTTTTAGTGGTTGCTCATATTGCTGTTTGTGTAAATCTCTTGTGAGATCTGTGAGGAGCTTTCCTTTACACAAACTTAGGATTATCAAGAGGAGATTCGTTCAAGAACTTGATGACCATTCAGTTGCTGCCATAAGAACTTAAAGAAACACAAGCGGGTGTGCTTGTACTTGCTGGAGAATCCAAGAAAGAATGAGTCCGTGGTCTCGGAGCTTGCACGTGGTCGTGTCAGTAAGTTTCTACTGGTGGGTAGCAATAGGATGTTAGTGGTCTAAGTCCTATTGTAAAATTTTGATTCTTTCATAATGGATTCAGGTTTACCTTGAGGATAGTTAGGTTAAATCCTCCCCAGGTTTTTACTGGTTTGGTTTCTTGGGTCATCATATCTTTGTGTTATTTATATTTTCGCTGCTATGCGTGATATGATTGTTTGATTGTGATAACCTAGATCTGGAATTTGGACTAAGTAATAACTTGGCTAATTAACTAGGTTAATCTAATTGTGTTTTAAGGGGTCTAAAAAACAAACAAGTGGTATCAGAGCAAGTTGCTCTCTTGTTGTTGATCTTTTGATCTTTGAGCTGATCCTTAACCCCTGTTGTCATAGAACACGGAAACTCTCTTGTTATTCCTCCTCATTTTGATGGGAATAATTATCCTTATTGGAAAGTAAGGATGAAAGCATTCTTGAAATCCATTGATGAAAGAGTCTGAAACTCCGTTGAGTACAGATGGGAGAAGCCCACTACTCCTGTTAGTGAGTGGGAAACCTCTCAGAAAGAAGCAGCAGCCTTCAATAGCAAAGCTATGAATGCAATCTTTAATGTTGTTTCTATGGAGGAATTTAATAAAATCTCTAATGTTCAGGTTGCTCATACTGCTTGGAATATCCTTCAGACTGTGCACAAAGGCACAAAGGCTGTCAAAATCAATAAGTTACAGCAATTAACTACTAGATTTGAAAGCATTAGGATGTCTGATGATGAATCTTTTAATAAATTCTATGCTAAGCTTAATGATATTGTTAATTCTACTTACAACTTGGGTGAAATCTATGATTAACCTAAAATTGTTAGGAAGATTCTTAGATCTTTGACTGAAAATTTTAGACCAAAAGTGACTGCCATCACTGAGAGCAAGGATGTGGACTCCATCCCTGTTGATAAACTTGTAGGATCTCTTCAATCTTATGAGTTGAACCTACCTAAGACTAGCAAATCCAAATCAATGGCTCTTAAGTCAGTTGATAATGTTGATGTTGGTGGATTTGATGATGAGCTCTCTGCTACAGAGATTGCTTACCTTGCCAAGAACTTTAGGAATTTCCTTAGAAACAACAACAGAAAGGCAAGAGATAAGAACACTGCTGAACCTAGAAACTTTAGGAAGAATGATCCCACTAAGGTTAACAACACTGATAAACCTAGAGAAAAAGTAGGTCAATCTTCTAATAATTTTATGGGTCCTCAGTGTTTTGGATGTCAAGGGTATGGTCACATGAAATCTAAATGTCCTACTTACTTGAAGTCTAAGAGTAAGGTTGTGGCTGTAACCCTTAGTGATGGTGAAGTTTCTGATGATGAGTCTGGTTGTGACAAGGATGGAAACTTCATTGCTTTTACTACTACTGCTGTAGTCAATGAAAGTGTATCTGCTGAAGAGAACCTTTCTGATGGGGAACTCTCTAAGGATGCAGATATTCAAGAAGCCTACAATAAACTTTGCAAAGTTGCTGCAAAGGATACTATAAACGTTAAATTAGGCTTGAAGAAAATTTCATCTCTTGAGCTTGATAAGAAAAATTTGCTTGTTAAATTGTTTGATTCTACTGAACTTTTGAATAATGTTAAGACTGAGAACATGCTTTTGCTTGAAAAAGTTAAAAATTTGGAACATGAGCTTTCTGTTGCTAGAGAACAAACTAATAGGTCTGCTAGTTCCAAACTTGATCATATGCTTAGTGTTCAAAAGTCTTCTTCTGACAAAACAGGTTTAGGTTTTGTAGAAAGCATCAATGTGTCTGCACCAAATTCCACTATCTTTGTTCCTTCATCTTCTTCTGAACCCCCTATGAGTGAGGTTATGAATGAGGTTGTCAAACCCTTAGATGTTACACCTCCTAGGAAGATTAGGGTTGAACTGAAGAGTCTAAACCTAAGCAGTCTACCCTTTCTAAGCACAAGTCACATGATAAGCCTACATGGGTTTATCATTTTTGTGGAAAGTCTGGACATATTCGTCCAAATTGTTACAAGCTGCAAGCTGCTAAGAGAGCAAATAAACCAAAATTACCTGTGCTTCAAGCACAAGATCCTATGGTGCTTATTGGTGAATTGGTAAAGGCTCTAAACCATTATTCAAATCCTGGAGTTGAAAATCATTCCCATGTGAATAAGAACTCCAATGCTCGTGGTGCATCTAAAAAGTTTTGAATGCAAAAGGCTCAATCTAATTAGGTCCTTCTGATATGGTCCTTGTGCTTCATTACTATATTCTTTATGACCATTGTTCTTTGGTTTTTGTTTTCCTTGTTTCTAGGATTTGCATTGCATAACATTCATGCATTTCATTCTAGGTTGTTTTTGTTTTTTTTTTTTTTTTTTTAAAGGAAGAAAAAGGAAGAAAATTGTGTTTTGCACTATTTTCTTGGTTTTGAAAACAAGGTTAGTCAATTTATTTTCACATAACATGTCTTTTGTACTCTGTTTAGCTTGAATGAGCTTATTTATTGCACTTTACTAGTTTGAGCTTTGTAGTGCATGTTGTGTGGAAGATGTTTATAGTTTTTGATTACTTGTTCTTGATCTTGAAGTCACATGTTTTTTACTGTCGGACTTGAACCGTTTGAGAAAGGCATAAATAGCCATCTCACCACTGTTCACTAGCCAATCATGAACACCTTAGTGCATATTGTAAGATTTTGTGCTCGAGAAAGTGTAGCACATGCACAAAAAGATCATAAGGTGTAGCCCCAATTTAAATGCTAAAATTGGTGTGTACATTATCCTGGCTATTTTAATAAGTTTCTGAACAATTAAAATTTGTGTGTACAATATGAGGCAAAATCAAGAAACTTCATGATTGCAAGCTTATGATCTAGGAAATGTGGGAGTTATATGATGTAACTCTTTTGATGATAGTCTCTTTCAAATCCTTTGTGATGAATTTTGTAGAAATTGTGATTGATTTCTATTTACATTTCACCTCACATGTATCTCAAGCTTGTGCTAGTTGCACACACTACACGAGTTACTCTTTGCTAAACATTGTACATGTTATTGTGTGTGTTTTTGGTCTGACCAACCAAGTTTGAAAATACTTTGAGTTTTATGCAAAACATATTTGATGCTTGAGAATTTAAGGAGAATGTATTGAAAATCTTCATTTTGGGAAAACTAGGTTTAAAACTTGTATTTTTGAAAAGCATTTCATCTCATACTCATGCATTTTATTTATAAAATTCAATGCTTTGAGGAGTTTCTTGCAAAACTGCTTTGTTTTTTTTCAAAAATTTTGTTTTTCCAGAATTTCGATCGATCGAGGCTGTTTTTCAATCAATCGAAATTGTGATTAAAAATTTAGGTGAGCCTCTGTTTGTTTCGATCGATCAAACCTAAAATTTCGATCAATCGAAAATCGTATGAGAAGTTTTTTAAAAACTGATTTTCAGTTGAGTCAAACACTTTTTCAAAAAGTTCTTTATCTTTTCTCTCTCCATACGACTCGATCAAGGCTAAATCTCAATTTTTTGACGTTTTCATCCATTCTTTTTGCAAGGTTTTCCTCTCCCAAGGCCGGTAAGACCTTTATACCCTTTCTTTTGCATTTTATTTCATGTTTCATGCATTAATTCATGGTTTTTGGGTAAATTTTCGAACCTATGCAAAATTGAGATTTTTGATTATTCAAGCCAAAATTTCTGAAATTGATCAATGGGTTTTTTTTCTAGGATGTTATCAACTTGATCTTGACGGTTTAATTTGATCAATTTGCTGAATTTTGAGAAATTGAAATTTCTAGGGCTTGTATGTACCCGAATTGGGAATTTTGTTCAATTAGGTCCCAATTGATAAAATTGGCTTGTTGGATTGATGTATTTGATCATTATAAACTGTATTCTATCTTGTGTGATGATCAATTGATCAATTTTTTACAAATTGAACAAGTAGTTCTCTCAAATTTTTCGGGTTTTTGTTAGAAACTCTATGCTCAAGCCAATTTTGTGAATCTGAACTTAAATTGAACCTATTCTCACCGCATTAGAGCAAGCATCATGACATTTAACTGTTCATACATCATATAAATTTTTGTTTAATATTTTTTTTGTGCTAACTTGCAATCTGCCCTTAATTTTTGGTTTTCTTTTATTCTGCTTTGTGTCTTTATCCTTATCCTAACACCATGCCTAGGAAGACTAGAGCCCATAGGACACCCTCCACTTCCTCTGAGTCTCCCTCTAGGAGTGAGTTGTTTAGGAATGACAAAAGCAGAGAGGTTTATGAGAAACTGAATTATAAGAGAAAGATTTAGGCTGAGCGTTCTATTGTGTTAGATGAGTTTGATCCTGCCATTAGGGCAAACTTTGAGAGTAGAGGCTAGTTGTCTTTGTTGGAGGTAGATCATCCACCCCCGACCGCCCTGATTAGAGAGTTCTTCTCGAATCTCTCTTGCCACATCTATGATTCCAACACCCTTGTTCGGAGTTGGATACGAGGTGTTGAGTTCACCATTACTCCTAGGATAGTGGCTGAAACTCTTGGGGTTCTAGTCGTTAGGCAGCATGTCTATCCTTATGAGGAGTCTCCACCCCTTGATGACGTTATGTCTTACATCACTGGGTCTTCTATCCAGTGGGGTTCTGATCCTCAGATCACGTCTGTTGAGCTTACTGAAACTACCTATCTTTTCTTTAGGATAGTGTGTCATTCTTTTTGGCCTATTTCTCATCTTCACACCATCCCTCTTGAGCGATGTGTGTTTTTGTACGCCTTTGTTTCTGGTGCGTCTATTAGTTTTCCTCATCTATTTATTCGTTCTTTGAACGAAGTTCATAGGAGTTCTGCCGCCGCTCATGCTCTTATTCATCCTATTTTCATTCATAGGATTTTGTTGTTTCTCAGTTTAGTTGATTTCCCTGCTAGTGAGCCCGTATATGTTATAGCTCCCATAGGTGCCACCTTTCTTAGGCAGAGGGCTGCTCACTTGAGAGTTGGCACTACGCGTCCTAGAGGTGAGTCTTCTGGTGCTGTACCCCCTCCTCCCTCTTCTACAGTTGCTGATCTGGCTGAGGCTTCTGGTGCTGCTGCTGCTAATGCTGATGTTCCTACACCGACTACTTCGAATAATTCAGACATTCGACGTACGTTGGATCATGTCTTGACCGTTCAGGTGGCTCATGGATAGATTTTGGTGGACGTGCTCGATGAGATCCGTGCCTTGCGAGCAGAGTTGGCACAGTTTCGACGATCCTCACCGCCACCTCCTTTTGATGATGGAGTTTGATTGCCCTTTGGCATTCCGTCACAAAAAGGGGGAGTACATTAGGATTTGTGCACTTGTAGAGTTTTTATTTTTAGGGGGAGAGTTTTTTTTGTTTGATGGAGCTTGTGGAGATTATATTGTATCTAGATGCTTCACTTTGTATTTACTTTTTTAGCTCTTGATGTATTTGTGTTGGGCTATTCATGTTAGGGGGAGTTACATTCATTGTTATCTATGTTTCTTGTTTCGTTGTTTATTGATTTATATTTATGAGTTATTCATTGATATATGTCTTTATTTTGTGTTGTGTGAAATTAAGAATTTATTTTATTTACTTGTATTTTCCACACATGCGGTTATGCATTTTGTTTAAGTGTTTCAGGAAATATATAGGTTGATTTAATTGAGCTGCTGTCTACACTTGCAACTGATGGATAGTAGTTAGGATTGGATTTGTTATAATGAGCATTTTTTTTGTAAAGGGTTTTACTTTGTAAACTTTGAGCTTTTAGTTATGTTTTATCATGGATTGTCAAATAGGGAGTTTGTTAGGTTCTAAAGACTTAGGAACTAATGTATTTAGAATTCTAATGTATATTATTGGCAAACCATGACCAAAATAGGTTGTTTAGTCTTGTTTAGACTTGCTCAAAGTTGTGTCTTTTATGTAAAGTTGGATTCAAGCTGATGCAGAATTGATAGTGCATTTCAGCTTGGTTTGATCAATCGAAGCTTAGGCTCGATCAATCGAAAATCGGGCAGAATGTGTTTTTCTGCAAAATTCCAACTCAGCCCTAGTTCATTAAAACGTTTAGGGTTTTATGTTTTTGCCCTAAGTATATAAGGCAAACCCTAGCCACGTTTTAGTGGTTGCTCATATTGCTGTTTATGTAAATCTCTTGTGAGATCTGTAAGGAGCTTTCCTTTACACAAGCTTAGGATTATCAAGAGGAGATTCATTCAAGAACTTGATGATCATTCAGTTGCTGCCATAAGAACTTAAAGAAACACAAGCGGGTGTGCTTGTACTTACTAATGAATCCAAGAAAGAAGGAGTTCGTGGTCTCGGTAGCTTGCACGTGATCGTGTCAATAAGTTTCTACTGGTGGGTAGCAATAGGATGTTAGTGGTCTAAGTCCTATTGTAAAACTTCGATTCTTTCATAATGGATTCAGGTTTACCTTGAGAATAGTTAGGTTAAATCCTCCCCAGGTTTTTATTGGTTTGGTTTCTTAGGTCATCATATCTTTGTGTTATTTATATTTCCGCTGCTATGCATGATATGATTGTTTGATTGTGATAACCTAGATCTAGAATTTGGACTAAGTAATAACTTGGCTAATTAACAAGGTTAATCCAATTGTGTTTTAAGGGGTCTAAAAAACATACAAAATCAACACAATTAAATCTATAACTCACATAGCACTATCAACACAAATCCAAACATATATAATAGATTTAAACTTAAAATATTACATGACACAAATCCACAAGCCACTCACACTATAGCACAAATCCAAACCTTTCGTTTAGCACATATCACAATGCAACACAAATCACAATGCACACAAATGAAAAACCATTAACACTATTATTGCAAACTTAAGCTGGTAAAGTTGTAGAGTACAACAAATAGAGAGACATACGTTTGTGAATGGCCTTGTTCCGTTGATCGTGGATGTGGCTGTGCCTACTGCTACTCAAGGCACGGAGGCAACGTGGCTACTAGCGACGCGATTAGGGCTGGTGTGCACAGCAACCATGAGAGACATTTGGGTTTTTACTTTTCCTTTTCCTTTCCTTTTTCATTTTTTTCTTTTATACTGGGTATTACTATTAGGGATGTGTAAATGAAGAGTTTTTTTTTTTTTTTTTGGTTATTAGGTCCTTGTTATTTTGCATTCTTTTTTGGGTATGTTGTTTTTATACTAATTATGGATTGGTTCAAAAGTTTTTGAGGGTGTTCCTAATTTTGGTTGAGGGTGTTCCTAATATTTTTTTAAGGCTAAACAAATAAAAAAATTTAATTATTATATATAATTTTTTTTCAGGTCCGGTTGTTCCTGGGAACACCCTGGCCTGAACATGGCGCCACCATTGATTCAAATCATCTATTCTATATCTACGTTATCTATAATAGGAGTCACTTTTTTAGACTGGACTTTTTTATGGTTTAGAAATACTCCTAGACCCTATGTTTAATAGTGACAAGACTTAGGAACAATCCAGTAAAAATATATCTCTAACTCCACTTAAAATGCCTACAAAATAGGATACACTCCTACTAATCCATGTCTTCAAAAAAAACTTATCCAAAAATTAAAATTTAAAAAAAAAAAAAAAAAAAAAAAAAAGTCTCAGTCCAGATTATATATTTCCTTCAAAACCACGTTCTAACATCTTTTTTTTTTTTTTTTTTTTTTACTTTATCAAGACTCACGATTTCTTTTATTTAATTTTTCTGTATTTTTTTTAAAATTTTCGGTTTCCTTATCACTTTGTTGTATTTTTTTTTTTTTTTTTTGAATTTCAGTTTTCTTAATCCCTAATCTCACTTTTTTTTTTTTGTTTTACCTTCTCAAATCTCGTTTTCTTTATTTTGAATTTGAAATAAATTAAAAAAAATTAAAAAAAAAAAAACAATCCTACCATAAAACCATTACTATAACTTCTCATCTATATTCCTTAAATTTAGGTACTACCACATATATATCCTCATTGAAACACCCCACGTTTTAATTTAAATTCAAATAAAAACAATTTCAACAAGTTAGAACTACACCAATATATACTAGCCTCATTGCAAGCGCTCCGCACGTGTGATGAGGCTTTTTTTTTTCTTTTTCTTTTTTGAGTTTAATATAATTTTTCAATTTGAATTTATTTACTGTTAACGGGGTTACACCGGAAGGGATTTTTAAGAAACTAAAATTTAGGATTTGAAATTGAATAAACCGTTGGGTTTAGTGTGTGCTAGTTTTTTGGAAAAAAAAAAAAAAAAGTATTACACGTGTGTGAGATATATTTAAAAGAGAGTATGCTAATTTTTAGGAAAAAAGTTTCTCTGGTAGGTTTTTTTTTTTTTATTTTGTTGAATTACAATTTTAACCCTATTTTTTATTTTTTCAGAATAAGGATTATCTAATTATATTAGGGGTATTTTTGACATTTTTTGAAGTCATAACTAACTTTCTAAATCCTCTTAATATATACAAATAATATATATATATATATATAAGAAGATTCCCCTTTTTGAACTAAACTTTTATTTGGTTGAAACATATCCTCATTAATAAATGGTAACTTCTCTTAGAAATAGGGTCATAAATGTCAAATAAAAATTATCATTTTGAATTCAAAAAGAGAACTCCTAAAATTTAGGATTTTTTTTCCCTTCACATTCATCTTATTATTCCCTAAAATTTAGCATTTTTTATTCATTTTTCATTGAATAAAAGTAAAACACCCCCAATTTAAAAAATTAAAAATTAGAAACAAAGAGAACTCCTAAAATTTAGTCTTCTTTACCCTCACATTCATCTTATTTTTTCTACCCAAACTTTCTCTATATCACTACACCAATTTCAAACACATGTTCAAAAAAGAAATTACAATTACGGCTTATCTCTTAAGTTTATCTTTTTATTTTTTTGAAAAATAAAAAAATATATTTTCAAATTATAATAGATACAAATTATTAACCTTTACCCAAAAAAATATAAGAGCCTCTGAGCAGGCGCTAGTGTGTGTACATAGTTGGTTCATAATGATTTTTGGTAGGTATTTTTTTTTTTTTTTTGGTTACTTTCTCTTCTTTCTTTCTTTCTTTCTTTCTTTCTTTCTTTTTTTTTTAGCTTTTTTAATTTGTATATTAGTTTTTGTTGAATCCATGATTTTTCTGAAACACCATTCCAAGCCAAGAGGGCCAAGAGTTTCAAACATCTTGCTCATTTTGCACTAACAATTAACAAGAAAAAAAAATAAAAATAAAAAAATTGAGATGAGATCATTAAATGACAGCTCTAAGATTTTTTTTTTTTTTTTTTTTTTTTGTCTGTCATCATCTAAAAATTGAAATTAATGAAAATTATGATACTAGCCCAAAAAATAAAATAAAGCCTCATCGCACACGCAAATTGTGTGTAATGAGACTAGTGATTACAATACTAGAATTAGTGAAGACATCATGAAAATGTTGATGCTAGAAAAATCCCGCCCGCCCCCAAAAAAACTTAGAGACTTACTCAAAAAGGTTTGGTAATCAAAACATCCACATTAAAAAAAATTTTAAATTCTCGTAAAAAAAAATGTAAAAAAATTAGTAATATTTTGGGTGCTTTTCGTGCTTATATATGAACAATTTCTTTTCTGAAGGCTCGAGATTATTCTTATGTGTCTTTCTAACTCGATAAAATGAATTTTTTTCCCATTTATCGAAGATAATGATAGGAACTCAAATATTTTAGGCTCCTCCAATTATACTAGTGGAACCTACTATTCATGTGAGAGGAAAAATTACGCATTTATGATACTCCGGGAGTACACAATAATTTTCCCTTGTGCACATAATTTGTGGGAAGTTTACCAATATATTTAGGGCAATCTTCGATCTGTTCGGGCACAATAATATACATGAGAATGTTTCCCCTTTTTTTTTCCCCCCATTCGGTTGGCCTGTTTTTGGAGCTTCAGTGGGAGGTGCTATCTGTGTCCAATTTGACTGATTTCGTTGTCATTGGAAAGATTTCGAACTATACTTTCAAGTGGTTTTGTTAGTTCATCGCTTAGATTTCCAGTGAGAGAGTTATGTGCCTCCAAAGTTGAGTGATTTGTATGAGAGATTAAAATATCCCATTTTTTACGCTCAGTTATTTTTAATCCAGGCCTTTAATGGATGAACCGGGAGTTCCATGCTGTAGAGGACGACCTTTACTTTGAGAAAGTGCTAGTTTTTTGGATCCATATTTTGCAGTATGGGAAAATTATGTTGGGTGCGCGTGACACGCTTGGATTCCATCACACACATTTGTCAAAGCTCATTTACGAGCTTGTTCCAAAAGTCTTCAAAGCTAGCTTTCTCATTTATTGAGAAATGACCAAAGCTTGGGAGAGGTCTGACTTCTCTTAATGCAAGGCGTGTGGGACACGCTGAAGGAAAAGAAAAGAAGAAAAAAAAGAGAACTTAAGGCCATTCAGCCTTGTGGAGAGCTGAAGCAAGAGAGCCATTTTTTCGGCCATTTGTGTGATTTCTAGAGAGAGCAAGACACGGAGAAACACAATGAGAGTGTGAGAGGGTGAAAAAGAAAAAAGGAGACACTTTTTTCTTTGCTCAAGTTACTCACAAGGAAGATAAATTGGTAGAGTTCTCTTAGAGTTTTTGAGTGCTACAACCATGGAGAGTTGGAGTGTTCAGAGGAAGATTTTGCTACTGGCTTTGTGGTGAGATTGTATTTACTCCTTGAGATTTATTTGTTGTATATTCAATTTATTGTGGACTCAAGTTTAGCACAAACTTGAAAATAGTAATCTTTATTTCATCGTGGATATTTTTCGGAGCTACCCAGTGGTTTTTTCCCTCTACACTGGAGGGTTTTCCACGTAAAATTTAGTGTTCTTGTGTGGTTGTGTTTATGTGATGCCTACAGAAATTTTTGTTTCCATAATATAACTATTGCTTGGTAGTTATATATTTTAATTCACACTTAGACATTGAGGGGATTTAGGATTTTTTTTCCCCAACAAATTATGGGCGAACATGGCTTCAAAATCATTAATTTCTCTCAAGATCCAAGTGGCAAAATATGTTAAGTGTTTTGTACATTTTCGCACGGTTTCAATGATATCTTGCTTACCCACGGTTCGATTTCAGTCCATAAGCTATTGTATCAAAAAAATTTATGTGCTCTTCGCAGTGGCAATAAATTTGTTCCGATCAACGGTCAGATTTTTCAATTAAAATGCAGTCAAAGTTTGTCATCTCTAGGGTTTAGCCTAAAATTGCTAAAGTTTACCATTTTTAAGTGTTTTGAGCTAAAACGAATCTGCTTTCACCTCGATTAACCGCCTTTGGATTTTTAAAGGGCCTTTTTTCCATTCAATTGACACAAATTAATTCTTGATAAAATCCGTGATTAAATTAATTAATTTAAAATAGGGTTTTGATCGTCTTGAATTTTACTAAGGGATTTTGAAATTCTAGTGTGCGTTTGGCATGGCTTAATTTTGCCAGCTTATTTTACTATTCAACTTATTTTTGCTACTATTCATGGATCCCACTGCACTTTTTCGTATTATTCATGGGTTCTACTATACTATTTCAATTAACTTTTACCTTTATCTACAGTACTTTCAGCAATAAGTTTTCAGTTTCAGCAAAATAAGCGGATTCCAAACAGACTCCTAGTAGGGTCAAAATGGGGTGATGATAATATCACAGTGCTACTACTGCGGAGTTTAAATCAATAAATCTTCAAGAAGTTCTTGGAGTTAGTTGAAGGTTTTGATTGTGAAGCATGAATGCATCTTTGTTGGTGTGTCCATATAGTTTAAGAGTTTAGAGGTTCTGAAACTACAAAAGATTGCTACAATAAGTTCATCTATTGTATTTGAAAAGTCTAGGTAGACGTTTAACTTAAATTATAAAATGTTCTTTTGATTATAGTGGATTGCTTGTTGTTGGGGAAGGTTTTTCTCGTAGTGATTTTTATCTTGGATAGTCTTAAATGAGTTTTCCACTTTGTCATTAGATCATGTGTCTTGATTTGATTGTTTTAATTATTTATGTTATGGTACCACCGCGCACCCTTGGTGCGGTGGTCAATCCACAAGTATAAGTATTTGTAGGGTGTGGGGGGTAAGGGACAAGGTTCAAGTCTCTAAGAGGGAGTTTCACACACATATACACTTAAATTAGACTAAAGTAGAAATTTTATCTTGTATCAATATATATATATATATATATATATATGTGTGTGTGTTATGGTTTTGCTGACCTGTGCTGATTAATATTGCTATTGTAGTCATATAATTGAATCAGTTAGAAATTAATCTCAATTAATTCGATGCATAATATTCAACCAGGGTCTAAATCTGAATAACCTAACAGTATACACCACGTGATTAAAATTATTAGACTTTAACCGAGAATACTAATAAGTAACAAAAGCTTTGATTTTTTTACAATCTTGATGCATGCCCTGGAGGTTAATTCTTTAAATTGAATGTCTAATAACTAAATTGAATTTCAAGTCAAAGTTACTACATTCAAGGGAGAAATTACAGTAGATCTACCTGTGGTTAGGCCTATTTTTACTTTGCCTACCCGTGGTTCAAAATTTAACACTTTGCCTACCTAAGGTAACTTCCGTTAAGGATCTATTATCCACCTCTCCCTTTGCCGTTAGAAAAACATATTTTTAGGGAAAAACAAACATTACAAAAATAAAAAAGTTAGGGTTTTTGATTGCTTAAGAACTTCTATGAGAACAAAGTAGAGAAATAGCACACAAATCAAAGGGTTCAATGAAATCCCTTTTAATCTATATCAATATCGACAATCTCATAATGACGAACCAAACGAGCTCCAAATCTGTGACTGAGATATATATACAGTTCTTTTATTGAATTATATTTTAAAAATTTCCTGAGCAACCAAACAGATTGTTGAGGTGAATATTACAATGTGAGAGAGTGATACTGACCTTTGGAGCACTTGGTGGTGGTGGTGGCAGTTTCATCATGGAGACGCAGTGAGAATGAGGAGCATATAGACACAGATTATTCATATTTGTTTGCGACTGTAAAAGTATTGTTTGGGTTTAAGTAAAGCTGAAGGGTTTTGTTTCTTTTTTCTTATTCGTAGGCGTTTTTTTAAAAAGACAAGCGTGGCAACCTTGGAAGGTGACAAAAATTGTTCAGACCAGTTCACCACCTTCCGAGGTTGAAAGACGATGTTGAGACCCTCTGCCAACTAAGTAACCTCACTTCTCTCTCTATGCTAAAAAAAACCAACAAAATTTCTTAAGATCACTTATGGGTTCTTTGGATACAGTTTTCATAGCTTTATTGAATTTTAATTAATCTCTAATTCTCTATTGGCCTTTTTTTTCCCTTCATGAGAGGTTTTACGCTGAGGGCTTCAGTTTCCTCTTCGATAACACATCGTTATATTGTCCTTGTGTTTGCATCTCTCTTTCCTTAATCTTTGCCATTTAATTTTTGCTGTAGATGTGATTTTATTTGGTTTAGATTGTTTATCAATTCAGTTTTATGCTTATATTCATATTCCGCACGTTAATTGTTTGATAATAAGCTTAAATTGCTAACTTGTAAATTGGGGGTCTAAACGTTCAAGGGTGTTTTATACACATTTTGAACATTCAATTGGTATCAGAGCGGGTGCACTCTTTGTAGTTTAAACACCTTAGTGCGATCCTTGACCCCGTATTAAGATGGACCGATCTCAATCTTTAAATGTTCCACCATTTTTTGATGGTAACAACTATGCATTTTGGAAAGTTTGGATGAGAGCGTTTTTGTGTTCAATTGATGATGCTGTTTGGGATGCTGTAGAAGTAGGATGGACTAGGCCAGAGGCCGCTAAATCCACTTGGGATAAGTCAGCCCTTGCGGCAGCTAACGCTAACAGTAAAGCTTTGAATGCAATTTTCTGTGGTGTATCTCCAGATGAGTTTCACAGGATATCTCATGTTGATGTTGCCAAGGAGGCATGGGAAATATTGGAGACCACTTATGAAAGAACAAAGAAAGTGAAAGACACCAAGCTATAGATGTTGACCACCCGGTTTGAGGAGCTCAAAATGAGTGAGGACGAGTCCTTTGACTCCTTCTATAGTAAGCTGAATGAGGTAGTCATTGGCAAGTTCAACTTGGGTGAGAAAACGAAGGACTCAAAAATAGTGAGGAAATCCTTTGGTCATTACCGGAAAGCTTTCGTGCCAAGGCGACAGCGATTAAAGAGAGTAAGGACCTTGATGATATCAAAGTACAAGAACTGATTAGCTCACTTCAAACTTATGAATTGTCATTGCCCACACAAAGGAAGAGCAAATCTCTTACTCTTAAGACAATCAATGAAAGGGTGGAAGTTCATGACTCATCAGAGGAGCATGTTGTAGATAAAGATGTGGCATACCTTGTAAAAAATTTCCAAAAATTCTTGAAATTCAGAACAATGGAAAATTTGGTGATAAAGGGAAATTCCTAAGTTCCAGGAATGAGAAAAAGGAATTCAAAAAGAGAGATGGAAAGGAATTCCAATCTACACAAGGAATCACTTGTTTCGAGTGCAACGGGCATGGACATTTCAAGAAAGAATGTCCAAATTATTTGAAATCAAAGGGCAAGGTATATGCCACAACTCTTAGTGACTCCAATTCATCTAATTCTAATTCTGAGGAAAGCTATGACAGAGAAGGGAATTACTCCGCTTTTATGACTATTGCTCATGTTGAGTCTTCAGAGGACTTGAATTTACTTGTGCAAGAACTTGGGGAGCATAGTGAAGAGGAATCCATGGGAATTGCTGAAGAATTGGATGCTGAAGAAGATAAAGATGCAGTCGATCTTCAAGAGAATTACAACTCACTCCTTGAGAAGTCAGGAGAGTATGCAAGGGTGGCCAAGGCAGCTATGAAGAAGATGAAGAAAGCAGAGGAGGACTATAGAAGTCTCCTACTAAGACATAAGGAGGTCAAATGTGAGATTGAGACGCTAAATGGTGAGCTTACCAAAGCTTATTCAAAAATCAAATTCCTTAAGCAAGAGGTGGTTCAAGCAAATGCTAAAGTAGACCGAGTCTCCTCTCAAAAGCTTGATGAAATGCTTGCTCATCAAAAACCATTTTCCGAAAAAGGTAGATTGGGATACACCGGAGAGAGCAGTTCAGCTGAAAACAAATACAAGGAAATGAAGTTTGTGAAAACCAAAGAATCGAAGGGGGCTGCCACAAATCCTGAGAAAGTGAAGCCAGAGAAGAAGAAGAAGGATGTGATTGTCCAACGGTTTATGACTAAACCTCCTAAACAATCAATGATCAAACCTAAGGACAAAGGGAACTCACTCCCAAAGTCATAGAAAGGTCCTAGAACCCAACATTTCTGCCATTACTGTGGACTTCAAGGTCACACCAAACCCAATTGCCATAAGCTGCAAGCATTGAAGAATTCAGGTGCTCAAAGGCCAAGAGGACCAAGAAATGACAAAAGAAATTGAGTTGTTGAGCAATCAAGAGACCGAGGTGATTCCGGTGTGATGGATGTGATGAAGATGATCGGTGCATTCACCACTTGCTTGGAAAGCTTCACTAGAAGGTTTGAAAGTCCTAACTCTTGTACCCAATCCTATAGGGATATCACCCCAAATGCACGTGACGTGTAGGTGAAGAAGGGTACTCATGCATAAGCATTATAACATGTCCATGCATTAATACTTCCAATGTTTTGTGAATATGCTTGGTTGTGCATTGTTGCTAGCTTGAGTTGAAAATTGTTTTGAATATTTGTTTTTGCTTTAAATGTTTTTACATTGTTGCTTTTGATCAATCTTTTCTTTCTTGTGTGTCAAAAATCCAAAAACCACATAAAAAGTAGAAAATCCAAAATGTTTTATTGACATTGTTGAGTTTTGTATCAAAATATGTTTTACCTTGTACTTTTGTGCAAATGGCTTTGTGCATCAACATAGCTTGTTTCCTATGCACTCATGTCATTGTGGGAGAAATTTTGAAATCTATGTGATTGTTGTAAATAGATCTTCAACCTTGTCATGAATGACTAGTGAATGATTTTGTTGATCTTGAGACATGCATAGACTTGTGCCTATATATCTTCCCACTCTTTTATTTTATTGTTTTTTTGCTTAAAGAGCTCAACAAATCTAAATCTCCAAATGAAAAGAGATAATGAGCTGTAAAAGCCTGTCTCACATACTAGTATTTGACTAGGAAAAAGGGAAAGCGACCAAAAATAAAATTGTATAATGCCTAAAAAGCCAAAGGCTAACTCATCAAAGTGAAATATCAAAAATTTCAAGCATCGATCTCACAATAAGATGTGTTGAGTCGAAAAGATCAAATGATATGTTGAACATGGAGCCAAATAAAAAGCTTCAAAGATATTGTTCTCAAGTTTATGTGGGAGGTCATATATGCATTTTTCTATAATTGAGATGGGTCACATTATCTAGTGCTAGTTGTGTATGTCTTGATTGAATTGATCATTGAAGCTTCACATTAGACTAAGGACTATCTCATTTTTGATATTCACACACAACACACATGTCTATGTTCAATGAATGCCATATTCATTCGTGTTATTGTACTTGATTAAATGTGTTTTCACATGCTCAATCTTTGTTGATCAAACACCAAAAAAAAAAAAAAAAAAAATTGTGTGTTTTTAGTTGTTTTTGGAAAGTATTTTGTTTTTACAAAAATTGTCAAAATTTTAAAAACAGTGTTGCCCTGTTTTGGCGACTCATTCGCGGGTTGGCCCAGTTGCATGCTTCAGTTGCGAGACCCACACAGAGATTTTCGTGACTCACTGGCGAGTAAATGCCCCAGTCACGAAAAATACATAGAATATTTTTCAAATTCTGGATTTTCATGTTTTTCGCGACTCATGTTGGCGACTTGTTTGCCGGTGGAAGGTCTAGTCGCGAAGGGTACACAGAAATTTTCGCGGCTTACTTTGCGACTTTCTCGTTGGTAGAACTTCCAGTCATGAAAAACACTTAGAAAAATTTTCAAGAGTCTTGTTTTCAAAGTGTTTCGCAACTCACCCTGGCAACTGGCTGGCAACTTGACTTAGTCGCGAAAAACGCGTGTTTTGCATTTTAAAGTCAGTTTTAAAACTTTTCAGTTTTCCCTCGAACATTTCTGACTATTCATTGTCTTCCCCATTTCAAAACACTCTCAAACTCACCGTGTTTCACACAAAATCCACCATTTTCATCATCTCTTCAACTTCAATCTTCAAGAAAAAGGTATGGGTTTTCTCATTTTCTCTAAGTATTTCATGTTTCTTGCCTTGATTTCTTGGATTTTTGAGTTGTTGTTAAGCAAGGGTTTATATGATGATTCGAATATAGGTTGGGTTCGTGTGGGTTGTGTTTGATTATATGGGTTCTGTTGGTGTTGTTAATCTGAGGCATGTTTTGCTTAGTTTCTTGGTTGATTTCCATTGTTGGGTTATGTATCTTGCCTATGCTGTGTTAAGCATGCCATGTTAAGAGTTGATTGTCTCAATGACAGTTACTTGCAAATCTGTGGTGTTCATAGATTACATTGTTCTTTGTTGTGCCTGCACATTCATCATATCTTGTTATTCTTTATACACAATGCACTAGTGTTTCTCAGGTTTATATGCTGCTAACTTGATTCAAGTTCTGTGGTTGATATATCTCTCTGAATATCAATGTGTATTCAATCCTTTGACTAACTTGGATCTAATCAATTTGATGTTCGTATCTTGTGGTTCTGCACTTGGTTCTCTGTTGTGTGTATGTTCTTTTGCAGATGTCTCGTCGTTCCTCTCAAGGAAAAGAGCCTGTGACTGATATTCCATCATCCCTGTTTCGAAACGGACTCGCCGTTCATCTCAAGACTCAACCAGTGAGAGATTTAGGACTCCATTTAACTCAGAGACTTACTCAAGCATTTTTATAGATGCTACTACTATTGTGGAACGCGTAGTAAAATTTGATACCTTAAGAACAACATTTATTCCTAGGATCTTTGAAGAAAGAGATTAGGCTGGTCTTTTTGGGAATTTTGTGGACCCAGTTGATGAATTAGTTAAGGAATTCTACTCTAATGCCAGATACACCGGAGTAGAGTTGAAATGTTGGGTAAGAGGAACAGAATTCTCCATCAATTCAGACTACATTGCAAAGGTTCTTTGCATCACTAGACCAAAAAATGTGGATCTCACTCCATATGATGATAGACAGTCTAAGTTACAAGACATTCTTCAAATTCTTGGGTCTGATCATGAAGTTCGAAAGCAAAGGTTCATCTATAAGCACTGCACAGTTTACGCCTGAACTGACGACTCTAAAATTGATCATGTTTTCCAACCTCTACCCATTGTCCAACACCGCTTTCATCAATCTTGGAAGAGCACAATTTCTATGTGATCTTATTACTAGAGTTCCGATCGACATCTGTGCCCACATCTTTCAGACCATTGGGAAAGCAACAGCTCGATCAGCAGGCCGAACGTGTATTCCTTTTTATAGTCTCATCATGAAGATCATGCTAAGTGAAGGTGTCCGTCCACCAACAGGTGGAAAAATTGTGTCACATCCTCAACCAATATCCATGATAACTCTCTAGGCAAGCAAGAGTCACTCCTCTAAAACACCTAAGAGTGAGCCATTCACCTATGCCACTACATCTGGTCATGATTCAACTGCACCTGTGCATACCAAGACTGTTTCTCCCATTTCTTCTAAAAGGTAAACAACTGGTACTCCATCTGCACCTAGCTCTCAAGATGATAGATTGAACACTTTAATAGAGGGGCTTTATCAGCGTATTTCCGGATTGGAAAGATCTCTCTACTCTACCAACAATCACGTTCAAATGCGTCTCACTGCCATGGAGACACAGTTAGAAGCTATTCAACAGAAGCTAGAGGAAAGCCTTTAGCTATTCGTGCCAAAAAGGGGGAGAGATAGCAGATAGCAAGGGGGAGAGCAACTCAAGAATGAGAAGTGTGCACACTGAAAGGGGGAGTTAGAGGGCGGCGGAGAGGTTTTACGCCGAGGACTTCGGTTTCCTCTTCGATAACACATCGCTGTGTTGTCCTTGTGTTTGTATCTCTCTCCCTTAATCTTTGCCTTTTAATTACTGCTATGGTTGTGATTAATTATGGTTTAGATTGTTTTATCAATTCTATTTTAGCTTATTTTCATATTCCGCACATACATTGTTTGATAATAAGCTTGAATTGATAATTTGTAAATTGGGGGTCTAAACGTTCATTAGTGTTTTATACACTATTTGAACATTCAATTATTATTATTATTATTATTATTATTATTATTATATTCTTGAAAAATATTGATTAATAATAATATTGTTGCTGCTATTAATATTTGAATAACAAATGTGAGACCTAACTTATATTTCATCAATCTTTCACTACCATACAGATCTATGTATACAAAAATAAGATAAACATAAATTAGCTACTATACAAATCTGTTTATTCCAAAATAAAAGAAACACAAAAAAAAAAAAAAAAAAAAATCAAAGCCAATGGTTCTTACTCCATAGACTTCTTCACTCCAAGAAGATTAGACTTCTTCAGTCTTCACTCCAAAAAGATTAGTAACGACTACTTCTTTTACTCCTCCTTTCGAGTTTGTCTTTGGAGTCTCAAATAAAAATGTTAATGCATCAGAGAGTGTGAATAAACGCATCCCTTAAATATACAAAGAGTTCTACCACTTTTTCAGCAATATACTGAAAAAAAAATTTCAACCCATTACAATAATATATTTATTTGAAATATAACAATGGAAATTGCTCTAGAATTGCAACATTAACTTTGATGAATTGCAAACAAAGTCAAATTCTTAGCTGCTACATTAACAAATTGGTAACACAGTAGATATCAATTTCAACTTTTTTAAAAAAATAAAAATAAAAACAAAAACAAAACAAACAAAGAGTTATCCAACAGCCTAGAAAACAAAAAGGGTAATAATGGTTTCAAGCATTTCCTTGTGAATTGAGGTTAGTTTGTATAATAAAAGAAAATGTTAGGATGTAGGAGTAAAAGTGCAAAACTATGAAAAGCATAGCCTGCATAGGTGGCGGCATGGGGCAAACAAATATATCTACAGGCCTTCCAAACCTCTGCCTCTTTGGTGTCTCTCTCCACATGCTGAACCAAAAGTGGATATCTGTAATATAGGCCAAAAAAAAAGGAGTGAAGATCAAAAGTTGTTTCGTCTTTGTACCATCACAACAATAGGCAGTGATTGTTCCATTTTCTTCAACAACGGAACCACTTTGAAAACAACATAATTAGTAGCCAAAAAATAAATAAAAAATCGTAGAAAAAAAAAGTAAGACACTGATGCAAAGGATATGGACAAAAATGGTAGATCAAAATAAGCACCTCCAATTTTCTCAGTGAGACTTAGTCGACTACGTGTTGTGCTAGCCTTGTGTAAAAGTTGAAAACAAATTGTTATTGTGCTGCCTTATCATACTATGGTTAAGGCTCTTGAATTTAGAATTATCTCATTTATAGGGTTGTTCTGTACAGATACACATGAAGAGTTTTGTATAAACATAAAGAGTTTGAAATTTAAATATATACAGAAGCTAATGAAGAGTCGACCCTTGGTTTTTGAATTCGATATAAATACTTTGCAACAAAATTAAGAAAATAACAGGATAAGTGGCATAAAATTGGACTTTCAATTTGGAATCTAATTGAATTTGGCACAAAAATTAAAAATTAGATAGGACACATGGCACAAAATTAAAAATCTAATTGAAATCTAATTAGATAATCCTCTTCCTATCAAATAACTGCATTTTAATAATCGATTAGTTAAGACAATCCCCATGCTATTTAAACTACACTTGCCATATATGATCGGATGGGTAATAGACTTCTCATCCTTGTATTTTTTTTTTTTTTTTATAGTAGTATATTCTAATTTTTTTTTTTTTATTCTCAATGATTGAGATAAAATAAACCATAATAAAGATAAAATCTAAGCTTTACTAGCCTATTTGCATATGCCATCTTCTGTCCTAGTTGACTTTTTCCTCAGAATGGTTAATTGACTATTTCCTTCTTTTTTAAAAAACAAAATTGAATGGATAGAGTTTATTTATATATTATATTCTCAATAATTGAGATACATAAATTATACCGATCTTTTACTACCTTCTATTATACAACATGCGGCCTTCTTGCACATGCTGCCATCTTTTGTCTTACTGGATTGCTTGCGCTTACTCGATGACAATAATTGTTAAATTCAATAATTGTTAAATTGATAATAATAATAATAAGTTTTTAAGGTAACTCAATAATTGAGTTTTTAAAAAAATCTTAACTCATTGTTAAAGGAGAAATTTATATGGGGGAGGTTTGGGTGGCACTGGACCCGTTAGGATTGTGACACGTGTGTGCGTGTTTTGCTTGGTGCTTTGAGTGGCAATGGTGGGTTTATGGGATGTGGGTTTACCGTGTGTGTGTGTGTGTGTTTTACTTGGTTGTGGTTGTTGGTTGCCTAAGAGGAAGAGAGAGAGAGAGAGAAATAGTAAAAAAAGAATAAAAAATCATACTTAAATAAAGTTGCAAAACAAATAGAGTTTGAGATGTTAGATGTATTGTAAAATTGTATGGTATAATAGATAAAATAACTTTTGAGATGGTAAAATATGATATTTTAGAGATACCAGATGTTGATGCTCTAAGAAGTAAGAAGTAAGAAGTCCCATTTCTAATATTATATTTTGTAAATATAATTAAATCTCTGTTAGCGTAACCACTGAAGCGCACATAAGAAAAAGCAAAATTTTACATTTAAAAACAAAAAGTCCTTTCAACTTCCAAGACCATATTGAATGCCACAACGTTTACCAAAACTTAATAATATGTGCAATTGTAAGTCATGAATCATCATTTTACATAGGACAAAACTTATGTACAATATCTTAGGTGTTGTTTCTTAAGTTCATCTCTTAAGATTCAGCCATATAACTACTTAACTAAAAAATACATTTTCATCTCATAAAAAAAAATTCATGTGGTAAAACCTTAAGAGGGAAATCTAAGGAATATTAACACTTAAGTACTGTACCTAAATCTTGTCATTTTATATAAACCTACCATTTTTTCTCCACCACTTACAATCACACGTTAAAAATATTGCAAGAATTGTGGCACAAAAGTTGGGTCGAGACACTCTACAGGCTTTATCAAAAAAATAAAACTAAACAAAATCTATGTCTATGCCAGGGCCCTTTCTCTTACCTTAAACTCTTCTAGCCCTTGGATCTCTTGTTGTTCCGTGCAAGTTCAGAAAATTTTGTGGGTCCTTCATTTCATTTGCTTATAAATATCCTCATCACATATTGTGAACCCACACATCCACATGCACTCTCTCTCTCTAAGCTCGTATACGTGATTTCTTGTGGATTATTGCAGAAATGTCTGATAATATAGTAGAAGACACTCAAGACAGCACTGAAGTAAAGAAAGAAGTTTCTCAGAAGCTCAACAAGAAGAAACTGTCATTCCGAAAGTTGAGTATACATGACTCCTTCGACATCGAATCCAGCTACTTTCCTAGTCGTCCTCACGGCCATGACTCTAGCTCTAAGGTCGGCTATACCAGCAACTCACCCACATTTTTCATCCCACAAAGTTAATTGATCTTAAAAGTTTTAATGTTCAAGTTAAAATTGGCTTTTAACTCTTTATTATCGTTTAATTTATGCATAATTTTAAATTTTTAAAATTTAAATATTTTATAAATAAGGGGATAATTGATTTATCATCTTGATATTTTGTCAACAAAAATTAATTGAGATTTTGAAACCTCAAAATCAAAAAAATACAACAATTTTGTACTTTTTGTTCATTTATTGTACACGTTTATTAACGGAAAGTTGAAGCACCTCATAGTTAAGTGACTAAGATTCATGATGAAGAATCAAAAATTCAAGCAAGAAATTAACGAAAATTAGGTGTATAGACAAAACTGTTCCCTTTTTTAAATTTAAATAACTGAATTCGAAGGGATTAAAATAGAACAAACCTCATATTTGAGGGAACCAAAATGCAATTTACCCATTTCACTAGGCCAAAATGGGCAAATGTCCTTTTCGCGCAAATTATACAGCCTTCTGCCCCCTTTTCCAAACTAATTAGGAAAATGCCCCTCTTTTGTAACTCGATTTTCTAAAAATCGAGTTTCAACTTAAAACTCGATTTTAGGACAATTGAGTTATAACAAACTGGAAAAAAAAAAAACAAAAAAAAAAAAAAAAAAAAAAAACAAACTCAATTTGAGAGGCTACTCATAAGGGCAAGAAAGCTATCACCAGAAAAACAAGTGGGGTGTTTCATAAGTGGGTTAAAGGAGAATATCAAAACTGATGTACAAGCTTGTAGACCCAAGACTCTTTCAGTTGCCATTGGATTAGCAAGACTGTATGAAGCTCGAAACCAATCCATTTGGCGCTCCATGCAACCTAATGCACGCAAATCTTTCCAAAGCCAATCAGCAGTTCCTAGTTCCACTTCCATGTCGATTAAATAGTTAAGTCCTGCGGAGATGCAAGAAAGGAGGAGCAAAGGCCTGTGCTTCAATTGTCATGACAAGTTTGGCCCGGGGCATAAATGCAGAAAATTGTTTCTCATTGAAGGGAACTGGTCTGATGAAGAAAATGGTGATGAATAAGTGGAGACAGATGACGCAGATATAAATGCAGAAGTTCGAAAGACACCAGAAATTTCCATCAATGCCATCTATGGTGCTAGGACTCCACAAACCATGAAGGTTCGAGGGCAGATTGCTCAACATCAAATCATTTTATTGATAGATTCAAGAAGTACTCATAACTTTCTGAATAGTGCAGCAGCAAAAAAAATTGGGTCTTCGGCCCACTTCAATTGGGAATTTTGAAGTTGCAGTGGCTAATGGTGAAAAAAATTAATAGTCCAAGGTGTTGTACAGGAGTTTGCACCACCATTCAAGGAGTTCCTATCACAACAAATTATTATTTGCTTCCATTAGAAGGGTGTGATGCCGTTCTTGGAGCACAATGGTTGAGCACATTGGGACCCATTGTCTGGGATTTTTCAAAGCTGCAAATGAAGTTTAATCTGGGTGGAAGAGAGGTGATCCTTATGAGGTTCAATGCTCTAGAGAACAAGCTTGTGGATAGTAAGGAAATTGCTACGAAAATAAGGAAGAGGAAGAAAGGAGTTTTGCTGCAAATTAATTCACTTTTCATGCAAACAACTCAAAGTAAATTACTTCCCCCACCTCATGAAGCAACCGATCCAGAGCTACAAGAAGTTTTGCAATCCTACCAAGATGTGTTCAAGGAACCTTGTGGGCTACCACCACCTAGAGCTCATGATCATAAAATTCCCCTCAAATCTGGAGTTGAACATGTTTGCACGAGACCATACAGGTATCCTCACTACCAAAATAATGAAATAGAAAAATTGGTAATTGATATGTTGAATTCAGGTGTGATTCGTCCAAGTCAGAGCCCATATTCCTCTCTAGTATTGTTAGTTTAAAAACATGATGGATCGTGGAGACTTTGTGTAGATTACAAAGGATTGAACCAGATCACAATCAAGGACAAATTTCCAATACCTGTAATTGAAGAGCTGCTAGACGAATTGCATGGGGAAAAATTTTTCTCCAAGTTGGACTTAAGGTCGGGTTACCACCAAATCCAAGTGCAGCCAGCAGACATTCCAAAGACAGCATTTCGAACCCATCAAAGACATTATGAGTTCCTAGTGATGCCCTTTGGCCTCACCAATGCCCCTTCCACATTCCAATCCTTGATGAATGAGATATTCAAGACTCATCTCTGTAAGTTTATTCTTGTGTTTTTTGATGATATTTTAGTCTATAGCAAAACTTGGGAAGATCATTTGAAATATCTTGCGATTAAATTAAAGATCCTAAGGACTAACAAGTTATTTGTCAAAAAATAAAAGTGCACTTTTGCTCAACAGGAAGTCAAATACTTAGGCCATGTGATTTCTAGAGGAGTAGCCCCCGACCCAGATAAAATTGCTGCTATGCAAGAGTGGCCAAAGCCAAAGACTGTCAAAGCTCTAAGGGGTTTTCTTGGGCTAACGGGATACTATCGAAAGTTCATCCAAGGGTATGGGTGAATTGTAGCTCCTCTAACTCAAATGCTTAAAAAATGGAGATTTGAATGGAGCATTAAGGTCGAAGAATCCCTCACAGTACTTAAGAACGCTATGGCTCAAGCCCCAATATTAGCCCTCTCGAATTTTAATCAGCCTTTCATTGTTGAATGTGATGCTTTAGGATCTGAAATTGGAGGAGTCCTTATTTAAGAAAAGAGGCCCATTGCATTTTTTAGCCATGCCTTGCAAGGTAAACATTTATTTTTATCTACTTATGAAAAAGAAATGTTGGCTCTAATTCTTGCAGTCCAAAAATGGAGGTCTTACTTGTTGGGGAGAAAGTTTATTGTGCGGATAGACCAACACAGCCTCAAACACTTGTGGGAGCAAAAGATAACCACTGCGGCACAAGAAAAATGGCTAGTCAAACTTATGGGGTTTGATTTCACAATTGTGTACAACTCGGGCAAAGACAATAGTGTGGCTGATGCACTATCACGAAGGGATGAGAAGGGAGAGATAGCTGCCTTGTCAACACTTGTACCAACTTGGGTGGAGACAATTAAAGAGGAAGTCAAAATCAGTCCTCAACTATAGCACTTAGTACAACTATTCCAAAAGGAGGAAGCTGTTGTGCCATGGGATTATAAAGAATGAATTCTTTACTTTAAGAACCGAATCTATTTACTCTCTAATTCAAACTTGGTTCCACTCATTGTAAAGGAGATGCATGCAAGCACCTATGAAGGATATCACAAGACCCTACAAAGAATGAAGTCAGTTTTCTATTGGCAAGGCATGAGAAAATTCCTTTGGGAATTTATCAGGGGCGCCTGTGAAACATATCAAAGGAACAAGGGAGAAAATCTCAATCCAGCTGGACTCTAACAACCACTTCCCATTCCCTCACAAATCTGGACAAATATATCTATGGACTTTATGGAAGGACTTCCCAATGCTAAGGGCAAGTTTATCATTTTTTTCATTGTTGATAGACTTTCTAAGTTTGTACATTTTATCCCTGTTTCACATCCATACACTGTAGTCTCAATAGCTCAAGTTTTCTTTGAGCACATATTTAAATTGTATGGGATGCTTAAAAGCATAGTATGTGACCGAGATGTTACATTTACTAGTATCTTTTGGAATGAGCTTTTTAACTTACAGGGAACTAGCTTTAATTTTAGTTCATCCTACCATCGTCAAACCAATGGGTAAACAGAGGTGGTTAATAGAACTGTTGAAATGTATTTGCGCTGTTTCACAAGCTACAGGCCAAAGGAGTGGGTACGATGGCTTCCCTGGGCTAAGTATTGCTATAACACCAGCATCCACTCCTCTACTAGGCGGACTCCTTATGAGGTTGTTTACAATAAGCCACCTCCCACACTTCTATCTTATGTTCCTGGCACTTCACAAGTGGAGGCAGTGGACCAAGAATTGAAAGATAAAGAGCAAGTTGTTAAGGAATTGCGTGAAAGAATAGGTGAAGTTCAACAACGGATTAAGAAGATTTATGATGCTCATCAGACCGATAGAAGCTTTAATGTTGGAGAATTTGTGTATCTCAAGTTGCAACCTTATTGGCAAATGTCTTTAGCTCTTCGAAGGAACCAGAAGTTAGCTCCCAAGTACTATGGACCATTTAAGATCCTTGAAAGAATTGGTCCCATAGCATATAAACTCAAGCTACCAGAAAATTCAAAGCTACATCCAATATTCCATGTCTCTATGCTTAAGAAGAAGCTTGGTGCAACTGTGGAAACTCAAGTTCCTCTCCCAGTCATTCCAAACCAGGGAGATTCTATTGTTCCCACACCTCAAGCCATCCTTGAAAAGCGCAAGAAGAAAGGCAAAAAAGAGATTCTAGTTCATTAGCAAGGATTATCACCAACTGAAGCTACATGGGAAAACTTGGTCGAGCTCCAATTACGTTATCCATGGCTCACCCTTGAGGACAAAGGTCTTGTTAAGGAGAGGGGAGTGTTATGTAACACTGCACTTAGCTCATGCATGGGTAGTGAGCCAAGTTTGCTGAATCAACTTAGTGAGTCAACTCAGGACCATCAACAAGATAAGCTTAAAGTGGGATGACTTGCTTGGGACTCCACTCTATAATTATCTCTTTTATCATCTATCTCTTAGGTTTATCTTATCAAATAAACTATCTCATCTAGTGAGGTTTATCACTTAGGATTGTGGGGTTTATCATTTGGTTGTTTGAATTTTGTGATAAGCCATTTGTTATCGTTGTTATCTTTTAGGAACAAAAGTTATCATGTTTTGATGTAAGCCTTTATATATGGCTGAATGAAAAAAGAATGGGCATGTGAATTTTAAGCTAAAACATTGTGGAGGTTGGGTTGTCCTCGAAACAAACCCATTGTGTTAAGTAAGTTTACTGTGTGTGTGAATTGTTCTATTTTCTCGACCACCATAGCACCTCGAGGCAAACACGAAAGAGGACGTGGTCGTGCTGACCATAACAGTTTGTATAAGCTAATAAATTAGTATCATAAGTTGGCCTCCCAAACAAAAATTTCTGGTTACGCCCCTAACCCCGACGCCGCTGTAAAGTTGTAATTTACAATATGTGTTTTGTTGGCTTTAATTCCGTGTCAAATTTTATTGTAATTTTATTCAATCTTTTGTACCATGTATTTATTGTGGGATCTGATTGTAAGGGTTGTGTGATAAAGAGAGAGAGTGTGAAGACTCAAGCAATTGAAGACTAAAGAGTTCTCGTGAGTATCTCGCAACTAAGCATCCCGCGAAGTGACTCATGTGACTTGCACATGCTGGAATGCGAAGAGTCAAGACAGGATGGAGACAGCTATGTCTCGCGAGTATCTCGTGGGTAAGGCCTTCCAGCGAGACACCCGCGAGACATTCTGTTCTGCTAGACTGTACTATCTGATATACACTTTTTGTACCCACACTATATATACCCACATTACCCACAAATGTTGAGGAGTGCTTCTGAGAGAAAACTCTAGCCAAACACCTTGAGAGTTAGAGATTGTTATACCCACAATCCTCTACATAATTGCTTGTGGATTTTCCTCAACTCCTACCTCTCAATTTCATATCATTGAGAGGTTGATAGACCAAACCACACTCTTTCAGAGTGTCAAGTGATAGTTTGGTGCTGTTGGGAAGTATTGGAAGAAGCCAAAGATGGCAGATGCAACATGGAGCTTGTTGCAGGATCCGGAGAGTTAGACAAGACACGGTTCTGAGAAGCCTTGTTGAAGTAGGAGCTTGAAGAGCTTAGGTATATCGGGTAGATTAGGCTTGGAGGGTCTCTTGCTAACCCATGTATCCCAACTGATTGTCTAGTGGATCGATTACCACTTGGAGGGCGGCGGAGAGGTTTTACGCCAAGTACTTCGGTTTCCTCTTCGATAACACATCGACGTGTTATCTTGTGTTTGCATCTTTCTTCCCTACTCTTTTACATTTCATTTTACTGCTGTGTTGTCTTGATTATGGATTAGAGTAGCTTGTTTGTTTATCTGCTCGCATTTACACTATTCCGCACTTAGTATTAAGTTAGTGTAAAATCTATCGAACCGTAACTTTAATTTGGGGGTCTAAACAGCTCTTGTGTTTTCAACACATTTTCGAGCTTTCAGCCGCCATGCATGATGCTGGACCGCATACTCAGAATGCTGGCCAGCCACTCTGTGCTTGGTTGCTCTGTGGTTGCTGATGAGTTTGGTTCTTTCCAAAGACTCTACACTCTTTCTCCCGTGTCTAAACACTTTGTGCGCAATGAAGATGGTGTGTCATTGGCCCCCATGATTGCCTCGCTTCATGACAAGGTTTTCTTGGATAGCTGAAGGTGTGTTGCCTTTCTTTCCTTTTTTATTTACCTTGCTCATTACATGACAACTTTGGCACTGCCTGCAAGTGAATTTGTTATGAAATGCTAGTCGAGTACTACTCTAGTGGTCCATCACGTTTAGTAACTTCTAACATGCATGAGTGGTATGTAAAGAAATTTTTTTATTATTAAAAAAACTGAAGAATTAATATATTACAGTTAACCCAAATTTATTCAGCTAATACCCCAAATAAATTAATTCGCATGTTGCTAAAATTTTTAATAAATGAGATATGGTATCTAA
The DNA here is from genome assembly GCA_030021035.2 of Notholithocarpus densiflorus. Classification (NCBI taxonomy): domain Eukaryota; kingdom Viridiplantae; phylum Streptophyta; class Magnoliopsida; order Fagales; family Fagaceae; genus Notholithocarpus; species Notholithocarpus densiflorus. The sequence continues at coordinate 4,897,244 of JARYZH020000005.1, forward strand.
CATGAATTTGTTCACAGGTCCCAACTGAAAGACTCAATTCTTTAGGGAGGAATTCCGTTCAACAGGGTCTACGGCATGCATGTCTTTGAGTATCTCACTTTGGACCCCAGGTTCAATCAGATTTTTAACACGGCAATGCTCAACTACACTAATATTGTTATTAAGCATATTGTTGAGTCTTACAAAGGCTTTGAGCAACTCAGGCAACTTGTTGATGTTGGCGGTAGCCTAGGAGTTACTCTAAAACCTCATCACTTCCAAATACCCCCACATCAAAGGCATTAGTTTCGACTTGCATCATGTTATACAACATGCCCCGCCTTATCCCGGTATTATTTAAATTCGTAAGTCTCCTTTCTTTCACAATGTTGTCATGTCAAGGCATTTTCTTATTTCACTACTTTGAAATTTGACGAATATACAATTTTTGTGGAAAAATAATGCTAATAACATAATTTTAAGGGCCTGGATCGCATAGGGTTTATAAATACACAATTTGTGCAGATAAAGAGAGGTGCAAAAAAAAACTTATGTTGCAGGTGTGGAACATTTGGGAGGAGATATGTTCGAAAGCGTTCCTAAAGGGGACAACATTTTTATGAAGGTAACTTTTAGATTTAATTTGTAGGTATTTTGTTTTGATTAACCTAAAGCCATGGGTTTTTTTTTTTCATACAAATTTGTAGGTATTTTGTTTTGACTTTTGATTAACCTAGAGCCATGGTTTTTTTTTAATTTATACAAGATAGAAATTTTACTCTAGCATAATCTAAGACTTGAACTTCAGCTCTTACCCCCTACACCCCACAAGCATTTATACTTATGGAATGACAATCACACCAAGGGTACGTGGTGGTCCTAAAGCCATGGTTTTAATTCCAAATTTGATATAGGAAATGCTTTTATTTCCATCTGATTGTCTTAAACTCTTAATTAGACTTCATCAAAAAAATCTTAAGGGATTGGTCTAGTGGTTCTTAAAGTTCCATGAGATCGATGAGATCTTGGATTTGAAACCTCTAATCAACATCTTATGGTCACTCTCAAGGAATTTCTCTTTATAATTATGTGGTGTGTGTGGGGTGGAAAGTATATAGTACACACACCGGTGAAATAGTCAAGTGTTCAAAAATCTTTGTCACCCTCAACAATAATAAATAAATTAATAAATTATATCATTTCCAATTGATGTGGCAATGGCATTCTTAGGAGAAATGGGACCAAATTACAAGAACTCAATAGCCACATCAGTTGGGATAGGGATTAAGTTATGACATATAATCTTGCTTTATTAGCATTATAAACAATTTTATATATATATATATATATAAATATATATAAATATAATTATGGACGATTTCTTTGAATTTGTTTTTGTGTGACAGTAATGTCCTTTAAAATTAAATGTTTCGCGCAAAAAAGAAAAAGAAAAAAAGATTTCAAGACAAATAATATCATAATTGGTTAATTTTGTAGTATATGATTGGGATGATGAACATTGCCTAAAGCTGTTGAAAAACTGCTACAATGCTACTCCACATGATGGAAAGGTAATAGTCGTCGAGGCAATTCTTCCAATTACGCCAAAGATTAGCAGTTCTACAAAGAGCACCTCACAAATGGATTTGATTATGATGACTCAAACCCCAGCAGGGAAGGAAAGGACCCAACAAGAATTCATGGCCTTGGCAACCAAAGTTGGATTTAGTGGCATTAGATATGAATGTTTTATCTGTAATGTTTGTGTTATGGAGTTTTTTAAGTAAGGCAGCTGGCTTGTAGTATTAAAAAATGCATGGGCATCATTCAGTTCTCTGAACCTTAAAATAAAGATGCTTGCAAAATAAAATTGCCCCTAAATTTCTTAATTCAGGTTAATTATGTCGTAAAATGAAAGCCCATCATTTAGAAATGCCTAAATTTGAACCTGCCAAAGGCATGAAAAATCAATGCTGTACTTCTCATGGAAGAGCTTATTCCACACATTATGATGAGCTTTAACATAAACATAAGTCCCATTTTTTGGGAAAAGTCCTCATTTCTTGGTTGATGAAGATGCTTAGAAACATATATCACTATCTTCATATGACTCCATTACATTTTAATCTGGCTCATTGAAGTTGGATCTTCTTCTGGATTCTCTAAGCCAAACAAAAAGGAAGTTACATCATTAGCCTTACCATTGAGCATCTAAGTAGACATATTATTTTTTCCTCAAAAAAAGAAAAAAAAAAAGAAAAAAAAAAGTAGACATTATTTGACCCATTGATAAAATCCATGTGCCCGACGTACTTCACATTCTCTGGATGAATGATACAGCCACATTTTTTTTTATAGGAACTGATACAGCCACTTTGAGGCAGAATTTTTTTCTAGGGTTCATTGCAAAGAAATTGGAATACAAGTATATAAGTCGGAAGAGAGACAACTCTAATTAAAAATTTTATTTATTTATTTATTATTATTATTTTAACTTTTGAAAAAGGAGGTAACTAAACTCTTTCGAATATTCTTAAAATTTAAAAATGACATTATCTTCAATTTTTCCTGTAGTTCTCCTCCCATTCTCTCCACTCACTCAATCTCCCATTTATACAGGATAAAAGGATTCCTTCAAGTTTGCTTATGGAGGATTTACCTCCACATTTTATGGCTGTAATAGCATCTTGATTATCTTATAGTGTTCTTTAATCTTTATCAATAAAACTTTCTAAAATCTTATTTTAAAAAGTTTTCAAAAAAAAAATCTTATTTAAGAAATATAAATAAATAAAAGGACACCTTGTTGTGCAAGGCAACTTAAATGATGAGTAGATATTTTACATCCTTTTAGATTTTATCTAGCTTAAACTACCTTCTTCTGTTTCCATTTTTCATGTTATTTTCATATAAAACAAATTGTTTACATTGGAATGTAAGCAAGAGCAACCAGGGTCTGGCAGCAAAGGATGCATAGGAATACGAAGTGTATTGCAGGATAAAGCACTGTTTTCTAGTTTGAGAGGAAGGAAAGCAATGCAATTTAAGATAGAAATGAATGAAAAATAATAATTTTATAATATTCTTTTCACTTTTTTATTTTGAAGTTTTAATGGAGAAAATGTAAAAAAATGAAATCAACTTTCTATTTTTTTATGATTATTTTATTTTATTTCTTTATACGAAGCCTTAAATACTTAAAAATAAGCTATATTTACTGATCAATGCTAAAAATTAAAATTCAAACTCTTTATTTTTATTTTTTTTTGGCGAAAACACCATTTTGGTTCCTACATTTTTAGGTTATAGTCAATTTAGTCCTTATATTTTAGTAGCAATCAATTTGATCCCTGTTATTTTTAACTTACAACTAATTTGGTTCCTACCATCAACTCACTAACGAAAAATGCTTACATGGCTAACGGTGTGTATAGTTGGCACACTTCACGCCTACATTGCTTATAAAATATTATTAAAAAATGAAATGTAAGCAATTAAATTGAAGAAAAAAAAAATCAAAAACAAAAAAAAAATTGAATTAAAAAGATAGAAAAACAAAAATGAAAGATCATTTTTCAGATTTTCTTGTACTTTCTTGTCAACCAAACACAAAAACACAAAACTCAAACCCAGATTTGAACAAACAGCAAACCCAAAGGTCTCGTTTTCCTCCTCTCACCGTCTGTTTCTCTTTCTTTATCTCACTAATCTCCCTTCCTCACTTGCAAACCCAAAGCTCTCACTCTATAATCCACAACTGAACCCTCCTATGGCTGAAGCACAGACCGGCCTCCATAGCCAAAGTCCTTACTCTCTTCCCATCTCTGTTTCTCACCCTCTTAGTCTTGATCTCTACATGGTCCAGAACTCACCAAGCAAGTTAAAGATTTGAACCCAACAGTGGTGGGATGTCATCCGTTTTAAAATATATAACTTTTACAAAAGCTTTGAGAGAGATACATTGGAGGGAAGCCATCTATGCTTATGCCGAAGAAAGAAGAAGACAAACTTTTTTTTTACCCTAGGTAAAGACAAACCTAGTTGGATAGATATGGCTTTGTTCAAAATTGCTTGTGTTTTTGGTAAATTTGATTTAGTTGCTGGTTGATTTTCGTGTCTGAGATTTATAAATTTAATTTGTTTTAGTGTTAAATTTTATTGGTTGTGTATTTGTATGAGCAAAACATACGAGAGTCATTGTTAATTGCTGAGTTTGTTAGATCTAGTCCAAATATCAGTTTGAGTTTTTTGTTTTTGTGTTTGGTTAGCAAGGAAGTGTAAGAAAAATTGGGTTTGATATTTCATTTTTGTTTTTCTATCTTTTAAATACATAAATTAAATTTTTTATTTTTTATTTTTGTTATTCTTTTCAATTTAAATGCTTGTGTGGATTTTTTAATGTTTATTAAAACATTTTAATAATATTTTATAAGCCACATAGGCATGAAGTGTACTAATTATACACACCGTTAGCCACGTAAGTATTTTTCGTTAGTGAGTTGACGGTAAGGACCAAATTAATTGTAAGTTAAAAATAACATGAACCAAATTGACTGCTACCAAAATATAAGGACTAAATTAATTATGACTCCAAAATGTAGAGACCAATAGTATTTTCGTCTCTCTTTCTTTTTTTTACTTTTTTTTCTTTTTTTTCAACTTTCTCAACTGACACGGTCACGCTACACGTACACACACTCACCCATTTTTCCCGATGATTTGAAAAAAGGCATATACCTTGTTGTGCAAGGCTACTCAAATGATAATGAGATCTTTGACAGCCTTTTAGACTTCCTCTGAGACAAAATATTAGATCTTTTTTCTCACCAAAAGCAACAACAAAAAAAAGAGTAAAAAGTAAAAACCAATGGACAAGAAGCACAAACAGCAGAAGCCAAACCAAAAGCAAGCAGAAATGGCTTCTTCACCTTCAAGACAAACCCCAACAACAACCATGGCCAACCAAGACTACAAAAAGAAAGAACAAGAAGAAGAAGCATTCTCTCAGGCCATGGAACTGGTGTACGGGTCAGTCCTACCCATGACCATACACGCAGCCATGGAGCTTGGTGTCTTTGACATCTTGGGAAATGCGGGTCCAGATGCTACTCTCTCCGCTGAGCAGATCGTGACCCAAGTGCCCACTACAAACCCAGACGCACCGGCCATGATTGACCGCATCTGTAGCCTACTGGTTCAACACGGCGTGCTTGGTGTCTCTGTGGATGATAATGTTAAAAGGCTTCCTTTTCGCAGAAACTACTGCCTGAATAGCGTGTCCAAGTACTTTGCGCGTTGTAACCAAGATGGGGTTTCCTTGGCACCATTGATGACCTTGCTTCATGACAAGGTTTACATGGATAGTTGGTCAGTCATTACTCCACTCCTCTTTTCTTTCTTTCTTTCCTTTTCTTTAATCATAAGTATCCCTTTTATTTGTATATTCGTTTTAGTTAGTTTTGCTTTGCAATCTTTATGTCCATAGTATGAGAGTTTCTTTGAGATTTTCTTGAATCCACAGTAATAAAGGAGAGGAAAACCTATGAACCAAATCATCAAAGCTTACTGCTGCTTTGACTAGGGCGGACTTCTTTTTGATATAGCTTGTTGATTTATCAATTATTTATGTTATTTTTGCCACCCAAATCTTTCTTTAATCGACCCCACTGCTGGTCATGTTTGTTAAATATTTGAACTTTCAATAAATAGTTGTACTTGTTGGAGTATTTTTGCATCAACAGTATTGTAGAAACTGTGGAATGATAACGACAATGACAAACATGCATACGGACAAAGTGTTGTTTTTTATTTCTATTTTGTTTATATATATATATATATATAAACAAAATACATGAGAAATTTAATATCTAGAAACACATGAGATGCTAGTTGAGTTACAAGCCAAAGTGTTGTTAAATCAATACTTAGATTTATTATTATTATTATTATTATTATTATTACTTTGATTTTTGGGGAGGCGGGTTGACCCGCAACATGGTAGACGGGAGGCCTTGGTACCATCTGACTACAACTCACTTGGGTACTTAGATTTATTTTCATTGTTGTTATTATCATCATTGTTACCTGTGAGCAGATGTAGTTGTGGCCGATTGTTTGGCATGTTGGGAAAGTTATGCAAATGGTCAAGTGGTCATAATCTGGTTGTCTAACGCCCAGCTCAAAGGGATACCTGGATGCCTCATTCTAACCCTATATGAGAAGTCTTTCCCAGATTTTATAAGAAGTTTGTAATGGTGGCTAACTTTATTGCTAAATTGAATGGATGTTAGGTCTCAACTGAAGAATGCCGTTCTTGAAGGCGGACTTCCCTTTAACAGGGTCCATGGAACTCATGCCTATGAGTACGCTGGCAGGGACGGCAGGTTCAGTCAAGTTTTCAACACAGGAATGTTCAACCACACTACCATACTTGTTAAGAAGATGCTCGAGTCCTACAAAGGTTTTCAGAACCTCAAGCAGCTGGTTGTTGTTGGTGGTGGCATTGGAGTGGCTCTTAGCTTAATCACTTCCAAATTCCCCAATATAAAGGGCATTAATTTTGACTTGCCTCATGTTATACAACATGCCCCACCCTATCCTGGTATGATGTCTCCCCATTATGTAACTTCTTTAAATAGTATTGTGGAGTTAGTTGTTCATTGAAGGTAATTTTCAATTTGATGAGCTTATTGGCTTATAAGAATGAAATGATCAACAAAATGGTTGGTGATACATTGCATCTTATATTTCATCACTTGAGTGGATTTAGATGCAGGTTCACCTGGTATCTGCTGCTGTACTCTCTGCAACCTTCATATTATCAATTTCTTTGTGCCACATCTTTCCAAAACTGCATGAGAGAGAGAGAGAGAGAGAGTAATTCCAATTAATCTGTTATTTGTGGTTGTTAATGTATAACTGAGTGTTTAGGAGCCTAGATGGTCTTCATCTATCATTTGTGGTCGTTAATGTATGGTTGAGTGCCCTAGATGGTCTTCAGTGATTAGTTCATTGAGTGCCTCGATTAAAGGGTGAGTTAATTTATCTTGCAGGTGTGAAACATGTAGCTGGAGATATGTTTGAAAGCATTCCAAAAGGAGATGCCATACTTTTGATGGTGAGTTTTGACTTTTGAGTATGTTGGGTATTCTTTCCTGATTTTCTTTGGTCTTATGCTTTTTCTTTTCTTTTCTTTTTTTGAAATTTAGTACTTGTACTGATGACGTAAACATTATATGCTGTGTCAGTAAATAATCCATTTTTGAAATTCAGTAAAAAGTTATGCATTTTTTTTTCCTGAATGAAAAATTATGAGATTGTTGATGTTATGTAGGGGATACTTCATGATTGGAGTGATGATCGCTGCTTGAAATTGTTGGAGAACTGCTACAATTCTCTTCCAAATGATGGAAAGGTGATTGTTGTGGAGCAAATTCTTCCAATTTATCCAGAGATTTCCACTTTTGCAAGGAGCAAATCCCTACTTGATATGCTTTTGATGACTCAAAAACCGGGAGGAAAGGAGCGGAAGCAACATGAATTTGATTCATTGGCATTTGGATCTGGTTTTATGAGTTTTGCTCTTCCATGCTATTTCTGTAATTCGCATGTGATGGAGTTCTACAAGAAGGGTTTGAAATCCGTATCAATTGTGGTGTAGGTTGAACACTTCTTTTGTAGGAGCTGACAGTCTAAATGTTTTGCCTAATCACTGAGACTTAAGGATCTGTTTCTGATGATATTATTATCTCAATATGGGATGTTTGTGACTCATTCTATGAGAATGGAATTAGCTTCCTATTTTTCATTGCTCTAGGATTTTGTTCTGGATTTGGTAATTGCTAATTTACTATATATCTGATAAGTGAGTCTATTATCACTGTTGAAGTGCACCTGTTTGGAAGTGTTTGATATATGGTCAGAGTCAAATTTTGGGACCAAAGGGAATCATTCTTCTTGAGAAATATGTGGAAAGGTTTGAATGTTTATAAGCTTTGTTTCAAGCTCTTTTTGGGTTTAAATCCCTTTGTTTTGGTAAGTCAGTTTGAAAATTCGTGAAAATCAAGATTAATGAGCTTGCTATCATGAAGAGCTGTTTATAGCTCCACTGTGATTGATGAACTCTCTCTTTTATACCTATAATCCTTGTGTTTTCTGCCATGAAACCCTGAGTGGTAAATTTTATTTGCTTAGAATTCACAACCCTGTTTTCCAGTTTCAGACTGCAGTATAAGAATTCCCTAGATGCTAAAAATTATCTCAACATTCATGTGGTGTTGCTGCTCCTCATGGTGACTTTAATCCTAGTCTACACTCTTACCATTGGAAAAGTGGTTCAAACCCACTAATTTTATGTGGCTCGAAACGGAAATTCTTTGTTTGTGGATGTCTCTCCATACCCTTCAGATTTTTTCACTTCCTATTAGCTATTGCAATTAATTGTGCTGAATATCTTACTCAAATTCGTTATTAATCAAATGCCTCCCTTGCTTCCTCAAAATCAAGTGAATTATTTCTAAAGCTTAAATTTCCAAGCAAGCAAATTATATGCTAGATGTATACTATATTTGTAGTCAGTGAAGTTCTTCTAGCTCTTCGAAAGTAACAGAAAATGGCGATCATGGGATTCAATTGGTGCTAAAGGTAAAGGGGAAATAAAATATAATGGTTTCATATATCGTCAAGATGGAGTACATATTAAATGGGTTAGAAGCTTATGCCAAGAAAACGAACTATGGTTACATTTTCATGACAATGCTGCAAGATATTTGCTTCAAAAACCAGAGGTCCACCTAATCTCAGCAGCATTCCCTATTGAGTTCCTCTAGCTGCTCCCAATTATATCCTTGTATGTAACTTTTATCTTCTCTAACAAAGCTTCCCTGAAATTTATTTGATGACGCATTGTGAAAAAATTGTACAAAACAATTCTTCAAAATGATGGTAGTTATCATGAAAATTGGAACTAAGTTTTTGATGGTAGAGTCCAATTTGACACTAACCTGTCTGGTTTGAAAACCAGGTTCTTGTATGCAAACCACTGCAAAGAAAGACAATGAAGATGGATGCATAAGAAATAGACAAAAGCACAAAAATTCCAAATTAAGCACTCCAGAAAATGATTTTCTTCTAAGAATGTCCCTTAGAATAACGGTTATATAATTTATTTTATCACTTTTTAATAGCTTAAGTTTTTTAAGACTAATAATAATTTAACATAGAATTAAAACAACTTAGAATAATGATTAAAATGATCAATTTCATAATAGTTTAAACTTTTGTGACAAGTATGATTTTATCAATATGTCTTTGATCAAATAAATTTTAGTCCATGAGATTGGGGGATCAAGGGTGTAAAATTTTGCATGCTGTTATTTGCATTAGACTTCATCCAAGTCATAGAAATTGATTATCAAGACGAAACTAGATTATTTGGCTAAGATAGTAATTGTGTGATTAAAACACAAGGATTGTCTTGGATCATCCACCTAATAGTTAGTAGGAAATTCCTAGAATTGATCTGGAGGAAAATTTTAATTTCCATTCAGGAATTCATTCCTGAGATGCAAACAGTCAATGAATGTTGACAACCACATACTTGGAACAATTCAAATTGTTCAGCAGGGAAGACAATGAAACGGCCCCCTAGGTTCTTACCAGTTTTATATTTGTATAAAAGTTGTAAAAGAATAAAGCAATAAAGCAAATTCAACTTACCCCAGAATAGCCAATGCCCACAAGCTCAAGAACACCAGGAATTAAAGGAAGCCTATCAATTGCCTGGAAAAGTAATACCCATCTCTCAAAAACCTTCTTACTAATCATGTTAAATTATATTTTGAAGAAAGATTAACAAATGCAATAATAATTTATTAACTAGCAATTGGAGAACCTCACCGAGATCATCCCAGTGGAGCCCCACAGTGCAACCACACCAGCTACTGCAAGTGAACTCACTGCATACTTATCTTCAACTTTGTCCCACTGTGCATCCAAGGGAATCAATTTTCATGAATTCATGTCTACAATTACCGAATTCTCTTACAACACTAGAGAATATTGATTAGATCATTCATAATAATGTCAAATCCTTACGGCTTCTTGAACTGTCTTCACAATCTCTGGCAGCTCAGCTACTGCAACTTCTGCTGGCGCCTCTCCAGTGGCCATGGCCATGACATTGCGAGCTAGCTTACGGCCTGAAACCAGGAAGATAAATAACTATTATCATGGCCATCCATATCTATAAACACTAGTAGCAACATGGATAAAGCAGGTTTAATTTGAAGGGTGCTCTTGTATGTGTATGTGTATGTGATGGACTCACAATAAGCTGTGGTCTTCCAAGGTTTGTTTTGAGATTGCTGCACAGGAGGAGGGGGCAGTGTGGGGAGTGACACACACTGTGGTGATGAAGCAGCTGATTGGCGAGGAGCCTTGACATCAACAAGGGTGGATGAGGAGGAGATTGTGAGTGTGGAGGAGGAGGTTGAGGCCATTATTACTGAACCCCTACAGATTATACTTTGTGAGAGATCCTGAGGCCACTAGAGAGAGAAGAGTTTGGAGAAAGGATTAATAGGTAAGCTTTCTTTGTTTGTCTGGGTTTATTACTTTGGTTTTTGGGGAGGTGATAATTTGCGATGAAAAGTGGAGATCCCTGTTCTTCCAAGTCGAAGATGGACAACCACTCATTACTTTTTATCAGGATAGTGTGCTGACATGGCTGTAGGATAAGGTATTTTATGGTGTTTTATTGGATAGGAGGCTCCAGGTTGGACCTTTGTTCTTCAAAATCCTTCATTATGTTATCTCTCTCTCTAGAGGACTAAAATATCTCTACATATAATCTCATGGGGTTTGTAGCTAATAAATTATATCTCCTGCATCTAAAGCTAGTGCTTAGGTTGGAAATTGCATAGATGTATCTGTCTCTATGTTTGTGTATACTATGTACATAATTTGCATATCCAAACATCAAAATATCTCTTCAATTTCCTCCTGTGCATTTACCACTAGTACCATTTTTTTCTGCTAAAATTACTTCCTTGTATCTGCCTGCCCAAATAAAATCTCTTTTAGTTGAAGGAAAAAAAAAAACCCGCACGCTGCTGAATCAGATAAGATTATCACAACCACCCGACTCCACTGCTATATTAAACATCTTAATAAATGTTGATAGCTCCAAGATAATTGTCTACTCTGGTTTTTGATGTTCTGTACCAAAAAAATTAGGCAATGAAAAGAGGGGGCCAAAAAATAATCAACAAGTGTTTGGTGCTGGTAGTTATCACGAAATGAATGGACGAAGTCTATGCTTTCATTAATTAGCAAACAAAGATTACAAAACCTTATATACAATGAGTAAAGCAAGCTAACCAACTAACTGCTACTAACAGAACAGAAAAACTAACTTTACACGTGTGTCTACAGTAATAACTAACATTCTCGCATGCCATCACTTAAAGGAATTAATTCAGCTACTAAACTACAAGCCATATCTACAGTATATAACTATCTTGTGTCGTTTATGCACTATTGTTCTTCTGATCAAACTCCACTGCTCTTATTGCTCCGCTCTTGCTACTTCCTTGTGCTCATTACTGTCTACGCTCTGATACTCCCCCTCAAGAGCAGATGGTGTGTGTATGTTTATCATTCCCATCTTGCAAGCAAGATTAGAAAATTGATTGTAACTCAATGCTTTGGTAAGCATATCTGCTAATTGACAATAAGTCCTAACATGATTTACCTTGATAACCCTTTCCAAAACTTTGTCCCTGACCACATGACAGTCTATTTCAATATGCTTTGTCCTCTCATGGAAGACTGGATTGGAGCCAATGTGCAATGCTGTCTAACTGTCACAAAACAACAAAGCCTCTCTATCATGTTTGACCCCAATGTCTTTAAGAAAGTATAAAATTCATACAATCTCACATGTTGCAACTGCCATGGCACTGTACTCAGTTTCTGCTGACGATCTTGATATTGTAGACTGCTTCTTTGACTTCCAAGACACCAAAGAGTCCCCAATGAAGATACTATAACTTGTCACAGACCTCCTTGTGTCAGGGCATGAGGCCCAATCTGTTGGGGTTTATGCCCTAAAATCCAATTTATTGGCATGTCACAAATAATTAAATTGTTTAATTATATGAAACTATTTATAAATGAACTAATGGGATATTATCTTAGTCCATGAGATGCATAGTATGTGATTTATATAAAAAGTCACAGAAGATATAAATTACTAATTCTTTGTAAACTCAGAATTTTAGTTCATAGTCGGTGATGAAAATTGGGCATTTCATCTGCGAAAACTATAACATATCAACTACGATGATTTGTCTTGATCATAGAAGTGAAGACTTCTAGTTGATATGTTGATATGTTTTAAGAGTTAAGACATATTGAACTGGACCACTGTGAGATTTATTATTCTCCTAACGACTGTCAAATGAATAATAAATCTCACGACTTCTATTTACATCAACTCTAAATCCTGAGAGAATAATGAACATGATCATGAGGTGTAGGTTGCTTTGATATATCAGGAGTGAGATCTATAAGTTACGGTCAAAACCTCAGTATGTTGGGCAGCCGCATTTAATGTTGATGGAACATATATTCTCAAGATGGAATTCATAATCTCTTAACGGAGATATAAAATATTCTCTTGAGATAAGTTTAATGGATTTGGTTATTCAGAGTGTTGGGCCCAACCACTTTAATAAGGAGTTACTAAAGTATATATTTATGAAATTGGATTTCATAAATATATGATAAATAATATAAAGGATTAAACCAAGTACTCAAGAATTAAGATGTAGTAATCTTCAAAGTGGAAGTCAACATTCATGATTTTGTACTACTACGAATATTTTAATGAAGAGGTTGCATGTATAATAAAGTCTTGGGATATAATTTATTAATAAGGCCTAGAGTGCAATTATATTCTTATAATGGTATTGAATATAATTAATGGTAACTTTGGACTTGTCAAGAGTTGATAGAAAAGCCCAAAGCCCATTAGAGCTAGAGTCTTATTTGTTCCCTTTGGTCTCATCTCAAGCCACAAACTAAAACCCAATTAGGTAGGCCCAAAAGGCTAACCCAATTAGATAATCAGTTTTTATTTAATAAGAGTTATTAAATAAAGAAACTACCAAGGTAGTTATTATGTACGTATGATGAAAAGAAAAGAAATCAGTTTTTCTCTACAAGGAGAAGAAGAATGATTTTTCTTTGAGAATCTATGTACAAAAGGACTGATTGAGAGACCATACATCTTGGGCACCATGTGGAATTGAGATGAAGAATAAAGGTATTCTCAAGTCTTGGTTTTGAATTTCACTGCATCAAGGTACGCTCTCTATTCTTTTTTCTAGAATTCAAAGTTACATGTTATCTTTCATGAATGAAGTAGATCCGTGTTTGTTGCTTCCGCTGTGTGTTTTGTATGAGATGCAAAACCAGATTTTCCAACAAATGGTATCAGAGCGGTCTTCAATATCATGCTTGTATAACATGTGATTGGGTTTTAGAATTAAAGAAATAGTTTTCTTGGTGTTTCAAAATTCTGCAATAAAATTTTCTGCATACTTGTTGCACGTATGGTCTGATATAGATACATGTTGGGTTTTATTAATTTATTGTTAGATTAATAATTGAACATGCTTCTATATGTTTTGATAAAAGATAGCAAGAAGGGAACTGTATGAAATCGTTTTTGCTTTCTGCACTAGGCGCCCATGTTCATTCTTGATTAAAGAATGAGGAAAGCCAAAATGTTTGTCTTTGTTTCGGTGTCCGAATCAAAGAGTTAACTGTTTTTTGGTTTTCGGTAGTGCGTGGGAAACTTGCTATTTATCGTGATCTACGATGTGGATTCATAGTTGTGAAAATTTTGCAGTCATTTTTCTGCATATTATAGTTTTTGAAACTATTGTTTAATTAAAACTGATTTTGATGTTATGATGTTGTTTAAGTTTGATTTTAACCATGTAAAATTGAATTTTAACACTTTAACATCAATGAAATTCAAGTTTTAATCTTAATCTCATCGTTTTTTATCATTAAGAATGTGTTTTGTTCATTGGAAACGTAAAAAACGGTTAACAGAAAAAATGGCTGTTTTTGGGCGTTTTCACGACTGGCGAGTCGCGAGTGAGTTGCCAGAGCTTCTAAATGAACTCGCAACTGGGCGAGTCGCCAAAACGAGTCTCCAAAACTCGCGATTGGAGTCTCACGGCTGGGCGAGTCGCCAAAACGAGTAGCCAAAACTCGCTACTCGCGTGAGTAGCCAGAATGAGTAGCCAAAAATTTTGACACCTATTTATTGATTTTTCACTTGTTTTTTACTAAGTGTTAAAACTTTGATTAAAAGCAAAGCTTTGTGATTAATTTTATAGTCCTTAAAAGTTTAGGACATTTATTGATCATTATCTAACTAAAAGACCTAATGAGATCAAAGATGTTAGTTAAATAGAACTCTTAGTCCTAAATTGTTTTATGATTAAAAGTCCTTAATTTATTTTAATTAGAGGTTTTTAATGAGATTAAAATTCTAATTAAAAGGTATATAGTTTCTAATGAGATTAGAATACTTTATCTAGTAAATTAAGAATAGAGTTCTATAGGTTTTGAATTTCACTGCATCAAGGTACGCTCTCTATTCTTTTTTCTAGAATTCAAGGTTACATGTTATCTTTCATGAATGAAGTAGATCCGTGTTTGTTGCTTCCGCTGTGTGTTTTGTATGAGATGCAAAACCAGATTTTCCAACACAATCAGCATCTGCAAACCCCTTCAAGTGTAAATCTGTGTTAGAGGAGAACATAAGACCCTTTCCTGGTTCACTTTTCAGGTATTGCAAGACTCTATATGCTGCATCCAGGTGTGGTTTTCTTGGTCTAGACATGTATTGACTAAGTTTATGGAAAACAAAAGTGATATCTAGTCTTGTGATTGTCAAATACAATAGCCTGCCTATTAACCTTCTGTAGCTACTTGGATCTTTAAGCTCTTCTCCCTCCAACTTACTTAATTTGAGATTTTGTTCCATAGGTGTCTTAGCTGGCTTACATCTAAGCATACCAGCATCATTAAGAACTTCAAGTGTGTACTTTCTTTGACAAAAAGCAATCCTTTTGTCTGATATGGCAACCTCCAGCCCAAGAAAGTACTTCAAGTCACCTAGATCCTTTAGCTTGAACTTGTCATCTAACATAACCTTGAACTTGTCTATCTCAGTTTTATCATTACAAGCTATTAAGACATCATCCACATACACTAAAAGAACCATGAAAACATCACCTTGCCTTCTAGTAAATAAGGAATAATCAGCTTTGGACTGAGTGAAACCAAGCTGAAGCAAAGTACTAGAAAACTTGGCAAACCATTGCCTAGAAGCTTGTTTAAGGCCATATAAGGATTTATTGAGCTTACAAACTACCTCGCCCTGGCTATGAAACCCTTGTAGAAAAGCCATATACACCTCTTCATCTAAATCACCATGAAGAAAGGTATTATTCACATCCAATTGACTAAGAAACCAACCCTGAATTGCAGCCACAGCAAGAAGAATTTTGACAGAAACCATCTTTGCCACAGGGGAAAAGGTTTCAAAGTAATCCACACCTTTCTGTGTAAATCCCTTAGCAACTAACCTAGCCTTGTACCTTTCAATTGAACCATCAACCTTGTACTTAATCTTGTATACCCATTTACATCCTATGGGTTTCTTACCAGCAGGCAGTAGGGTCAATGTCTAGGTATTATTAGCCTCAAGTGCAACTATTTCAGCAAACAGAAAGACTTGTAAGAAGGAGAGAGGTGGTGATAAGAAACATGTGAAGAAAGAGGATGGGAAGTACCTGAATGAGGAGGATTGGCATCAAGAACAAAATATACCTGATTGCAATGATAAGCCTGTAAATAAGAAGGTTGTTTGTCTGCTCTAAAAGACCTTCTAAGAGGGACAGGATCAACAACAGGTTCAGGAGGTTCTGCAGGTACCTCATCAAGCAAATCATCATCAAGGGAATGATGAATTTGGATGATTGAATCATGAGGAACAGCAGAAGAAGAGGGTTTGGACTGAAGGATGTTATCAAAAAGAGGATCAACAGCAGGAACACAAGGTAAAGGTAAAGCAGACTGAGGGACAGAACCACAAGAAGTAGAAACAAAAGGGAAAACAGTTTCATGGAAAATGACATCCCTGGAGACAAAAACAGTATGAGACTCAAGATCAAATACTTTATACCTTTTGACATTGTAAGGATAACCAAGAAAAACACATTTTCTTGCTCTTGGAGAGAACTTGGTCCTTGTATGAGCAATGGTTGAGGCAAAACACAAGCAACCAAAGACCTTGAGATGAGCATAATCTAGAAGTTTGTGAAAAAGGAGTTCAAAAGGAGTTTTATCATGCAATAAAGGAGATGGCAGCCTGTTAATGAGATAGGCAGCAATTAAAACACAGTCACCCCAAAATTGGATGGGAATTTGTGATTGAATTTGCAAAGCTTTAGCTATGGAAAGAAGGTGTTGATGTTTCCTCTCCACAACAGAATTTTGTTGTGGAGTGTAAACACAGCTATGTTGATGAATAATTCCATGAGAATTAAGAAAGTCAAACATATCAAACTCTTTAGCATTATCAGTCCTTATAGCTTTGATTTTTAGGCCAAACTGAGTATGAACCATAGTATAGAAAGAGTAAAATAACTGCCTAACTTCATATTTAGACTTCATCAAAAATAACCATGTTGCACTTGTAGCATCATCCACAACAGTTAAAAAATACTTGAAGCCATCCAAAGTAGGAGTTGAATATGGTCCCCATACATCCATATGAACCAAATCAAAAGCACAACTACTAAGTTTATTATGAAAAGGAAAAGGCAATCTCTTAAGTTTTGCCATAGGACAGATTTGACAATCTTTATTACATGAAGGTTGTAAATAAGGAATAACATGACACAAAGTATTGAGTTTGATGTCAGAGGGGTGACCTAATCTTGCATGCCAAGTGGAAGAAGATTGAGTATGAACACGTGTGGAAGTTGCTGCAATGAAATGACTAAAAACATCATTGATGTTGTGAGCAGCTAAGAAAGCAGCAAGGGAAGAACTAGATGAATGTTGAAGGCTGTCAGACTACAACAGATACAATCCATCAAGTGCCTTGCCTACCCCAATCGTTTTCCAGGAGGTAAGGTCCTAAACAAAACAATAAGCAAAGAGAAAAACAAGACAATATGGCTGAGATTGAGTCAAAGCACTAACAGATAATAGATTAAAAGTAAAAGATGGGACACAAAGGACATTCTTGAGAATAGGAGAAGAATATAGAACAAAAGTCCCAATGTGAGTTACTTGTACTGATTCCCCATTAGGCAATTGAACCAAAGACTGTTTAGTAGCAATAATTGAGGTTAACAAATCAACTGAATAGACAAAATGATCAATGACACTCTACCATAAGCCCTTTTATTGACCACTTGTGCTGCAAAGACACTATGAGAAAAATCAATACCTGCCATTGTCACATTAGTAGACTTAGAAGAAGATGCTACATTGGCCATTAAGGCTTCTGATGCTTGAGGTGTTGCTACAAGAGAGGAATTGGATGCACCAAACAAAGCAAGTAGCTTCTAACACTGCTCAAGTGTGAAGGCAGAAGGTTGATGCATTGGAGAAACAAATGACAAGCATTCTGAACTAGAACCTAAGGATACTTGATGTGCCATGGAAGATTTATTCTTGAACTTAAACCCTAGTGGAAAACCATGCAATTTGTAGCACTTATCCACAGTGTGACCAATCTTACCACAATGAGTACAAACTGGTCTATACTTACCCTTCCCACCAAAATTAGCAAGATTGGAACCATGAGTAACATGATCATTGGGCATTTTAGCATCTAAAACAGTAGAATCAACCTTAACAACAGAAGCATTTGGGATTGATCTTTGTGTTTCTTCTTGAATTAGCAAAGAATAAACCTTGCTGAGAGATGGAATTGGATCCATAAGCAACACTTGAGTCCTAACTTGTGAGAAAAAATCATTCAATCCCATTAGGAACTTCATCACAGACTCTCTGACTTGTAAATCAGTAAGCCTTTTGTTAATGTTGCATACACACTTTCCACAAGTGCATGAAGATAACGGACTAGGGTTTTGCAATTGATCCCAAAATACCTTCAATTGAGTAAAGAAATCAGTGATAGACATCTAACCTTGATGTAATTCTGCAATATCTTTTTGAAGATTGAAAACCCTTGGTCCATTGGTTTGGGCAAAACGATTCTTCAAGTCATTCTAGATCTCTAAGGCAGTGTCCTCATAAATGATGCTTGCTTGAAGCTTTGAAGAAACTGAATTGGTCAACCAGGTTTCAACCATGTTGTCACACCTGATCCATGCTTGCACAGCTGAAGGAGTAGATATCAATGGTGATGAGAGAGCCAGAGTCCCATCAATGAACCCTAATTTGTTCTTGGTGAGCAAAGCCTTCCTCACAGCTCGAGCCCAAGCTGAATAATTTTCTCCACCAGTTAAAGGTTGTGTAACAAGCACTAAACTTGGACTCTCTGCATGATGCAAGAACAGAGGGTCATCCATTGGAGAATCTTGCGAAGAAGAAGATGGATTCTTAGGTGCAGAGCCATTGGCAGAATCATTTGTAGTCATAGTAGTTGCAGCAAAAGCCATTGTTGGCAAAAGAAGAAAATTTTCTCAAAAACAGAGTGTTTTTCTCGAGAAAATTGAAAAAGAAACTGAAGAAAATGCAAAATCCTAGAAAGATTTGAGAATTTGCTCTGATACCATATCACAAAATGAATGGAAGAAGTCTATGCTTTCATTAATTAGCAAAGAAAGATTACAAAACCTTATATACAATGAGTAAAGCAAGCTAACCAATTAACTGCTACTAACAGAACAAAACAAAAAACAAAAAAAAAAACAAAAAAACAAAAACAAAAACAAAACAATAAAATTTGCTGGAACTCGAGTTCCATGCAATTTTTTAAAGCCCTATAGTGGCGTTTTAAAACCTTATAGTGGCGTTTTAAAACATGGAAGTTTTTTCTGAAGTCTGATCGCTCCATAGGAAGCCCTATAGCAGCGTTTTTAAGCCCTATAGTGGCGTTTTAACATGCAAGTTTTTTTCTTAAGCCTGATCGCTCTATTAGGAAGCCCTATAATGGCGTTTTAAATACCTATAGTAGCGTTTTTTATGGAACTCGAGCTCCATGAACTCAAGTTCCATGCAATTTTTTTGTTTTTTTTTTAAGTTTTACCCATAGCTGCGTTTCATGGAGGCCTATAGTGGCATTTTTTATGGAACTCGAGTTCCATGAACTTGAGTTCCATGCAAATTTTTTTTTTTTTTTTTAAGTTTGATCGCCCCATACTCGATTTTCTACCAATCAAGTTTTACATTGAAACTCGATTTTGAGAAAATCGAGTTACAAAGATGGGCATTTCCCTAATTAGTTTGGGAAATGGGGTAGAAGGCTGTATAATTTGCGCGAAAATGGCATTTGCCCAGATTCTCCCATTTCACTAGTATTTTCATAGTTAATTATCTTTTAATCTTTATATATAAGACTATATATTTTTATTTTTCAATTGACCCAACTGGCCTTTTTTTTTCGCTGAATAATTAACCTTACAATTGACCAATGTTCAATCCAAGTTTAACACTATATATATGGTTTTGCACTAGCAATATTTTTCTTGCATGGAAATTAACGAAGACAATTAATATTATTCATGATATTTGACATGAAAATCTTTTTGTTAGGCCGTTGATTGGTCAATGATCTTCCATCTAGCATTCCAAAGTATTGGAATAGTGTATGGAGACATTGGCACATCCCCACTGTACGTGTATTCAGGCATCTTCCCCAATGCTATCCAGCACGAGGACGATATTCTGGCTGCACTGTCCTTGATCTTCTACGCTATCACCTTAATCCCTGTGATCAAGTACGTGTTCATTGTCTTAAGGGCCAACGATAATGGCGTAGGTAATTAATTAAGATTCTACCAATAGTAAAAATTCTATGTTCTTATTTCTTATGGTCACAATAGGTTCAAATATACAAAATTTTCAGGGGCGGCATTAAGTGTTGTTCAGGGGTTCAAATGAACCCCCTTACTTGAAAATAAAAATATTATATATAAAAAAACATTTTTTTATTAGCTTGCTTTACTTTTAAAAATATTTTTGAGCACCTAACTTAAATTTTGCACACCCTAATCACAAATAAGTCCAACTCAAAACTAAATAATAACACAGGCCAACCCAGTCCAAAACTAAAACAATGCAGAACAGTCCATCCTAAAACCAAACAACAGCACAGATCATATAGATCTCTCTCTCATGAATCTCATCTCATCTCATCTCAATTAATTATCTGACTATCTTGGTATCTTCAACTCTAAGAATAAAGAATGAATATTTGTGAGTTGCGAGTGTCTATTTTATTATAAATTTTTTATTATATGTGTGAGTGTGCTTAATATTGATTATGAAAAAAAAAAAAAAAAAATTTTATGTAAATTGTGATGTGTGCGAATGTGTGCATGTATCGTACAAACATGATATTACTTTATATAATTTATTTTTAGGAAATACAAAGGGTCTGTAATGATTCAAAATATGAAAATTCGTAGAAAGAAATTGTAAAACTTTATGCATTTGCATGTTTTTTTGCTGGTAACTCGATATGGTCAAGTTTTATTTTAATTAAATTTTGTTTTAACTTATATTTCTTAATGAACCCTCTGGATAAAATTCCTAGAGCTGCCACTGTACAAAATTTAACATAAAATTCATCAAAAATAATTGACTGACTATGCTTTTCTGGTAAGATATATCTCTTTTTTTTTCATCTCCTGAATTTCTTCGACCCAATTGTTCAAAAAGTTCTTGTCATACCAAAACTCTAAAGTCATTGAATTAATTATTTATTCTTCCTTCTAGGATAACTCTAATTATACTTTTAGCATGTGATTTGAAGGAAGACTTATGAAGTAACAAGAAGTCTACAATTTTCTCTCTCTCTCTCTCTCTCTCTCTCTCTCTCTCTCTCTCCCTCTCTCTCTCTCTCTCTCCTTGTTCTTGTAATCCTCAAAAGGTTTTTGTTTTATATATTTTATCCAAAGAATTATGGAGTAAAATTTCACATGTGAGTGAAAGTCTCACATAAAAGGGAGAAAATTTGAAGAATTAATATAATATATAATTAGAATCAAACCTATAAACTTAAACTTTTGAATTAAGTAAAGTCTCAACTCTCAATAGGTTATATTAAGGCCTCTTGTGGAATCAACCCAATGTATTATCTCCCCAAACAAAGACAATATGGTTTCAATCACACATAACACAAGTTTTGAAGAGATTTCTAATTGATTTTATCAATTGAATTGTCTAATGGTTCTTTTGAAAATTTAAGGGAAAATTACACTTTACCACCCTAAACTATGCATCAGATTACACTTTGCACCCTAAAATATCCAAATGCACACTTTGCACCCTAAACTATTACACTTATCACACTTTACACCCTAGTGTTACTTTTGCTGTTATATTTGACAGAATTTTACTGCATGTGCTTGGCACATGCTTCTTGCTTAGGTGAAACAAACTTAAAAGACTAAAACACCCTTCTTCAAAATCAATTAAAACAAAAGCCATATTTTTCCAAATCTCGTCTCGCGTGTGTGCCTCTCCCCAAATTTGGATTCTTCTCAAAACCTCATGTCCCACCCACCCAACTCACCCATCGTCCAAAGAGAGAAAAAACTCAAAAACTTGAAATATGAGAGAGAGGACATAGAATACGCCTTTGGCTGATCATGTCATTGACCTTCCTCCCCATCTATTGCATTGTTTGACTGTGGGATAGGATTTGTAAAAATCTACAAACCCGGTAACCAAAATTCCACACAAAGTTCTCGGTTTTTCTGTTTTTGATTTATGAAAACTCTAAATTTAGGATGGTCTTCTTTCTTTTGCAGAAAAATCACAGTTGAGGATGTCAAAGAAGAGGTCAATGGATCTTAGATTGTTGTATGGGGTTGCTTATGGACATTCTTGGTTTGGTAGATGGGGTTATAGATTTTGCCGTGGAAGCTT